>CM021104.1:155417967-155443939 GCA_007115665.2 Sequoiadendron giganteum | reverse complement strand
CTACACTAGAAATCTCTTGATAGATGCAAAGGCCAGTGTAACTGCAGGGTTGAAGTGAGACCCAGAGCTATGACCAACAAAATAGATCAATGCCATCACTACCATCCCCCACGCAATTGACACCCCAAGATGAGTTATGGAGCTATCAGTCTTCTTGTCAAAAAGAATAGCACCACATCCTGTAAAGATCATGAAGAATGTTGCTATAATTTCTGCTCCAACCTTCAATCATGGAAAATCAATATATAAGAATTAGAATTCACTTACGACACTGAAATGGAAATTAAGGACAATATTGAAGAAAATTTCAGTTAAAAGACAGTCAAGAAGAGAAAAAAATGGGAGAAGGATCACCCCTAATAGCTCTTCTAAACATGGGTCTAAAAATCCAATAATTAACCTTACATCTCATGAAGGACTTTATCTATTTAAAAGAATAACCCCCATGAGGTAGTTCGGAAATTAGATCTAACAGAACGTAACTTCCTTTAATATTATTAAGAAATAATAAATTGAACTTACTGAAATAGAGAGATCTGCGTATGGCGAAACAAAGATATCTGCTGTAAATTTAAAGAAGAGACAAAAACATGGAACGCGAGATTATTGATCAACTGTTGAATCTAATATCTTTTCTCTGTAATGCTTTTGATGCCCTTATCTCCGATGATCTTTCCAAAATCATAACCTCATTAAGAACCCAACCTTTCTCCTTTGTTTTTAATCGATCTGTCTTGATTTGGGAATTCTTCTTAACAATCCCTGACTCAGATATCTCTGATTACCCATCAACCTTCTAGATGGTGATTTCCTCGGCTACCTTCTTACACCTTTCTTTATCTCCATTATAGGGACCTGATTTTCAATAAAAAAGTCGGATCGAGGCTCCATTATGATTCATCACCGAGAAGCCTAAGAGTCTCTATAATGAAGAGGCATACAAGGATTTCTTCTCGAGGCACATCTCTTTTAAGCACACAAGAAGAAATCTTTCTTAACTAATTATCATCTAGCACTGAATCTGGTACCTCTAATTCCTATTCTTTCACGCCCTATTTTCTGCTACTCACATTAGACGATCAGCAATCACCTCAACTTTTGGCTGGTGCAGCGCGTCATACAAATCAAGGGGATCGAACTTTCCAAGATCAAACTGCTTGCCATAATTCACATCTCTGTTCAAGCCCTTGAGATAACTCACTACCCTGTTTTTGGACGCTCCTCCAACGGTTAATTTAGCTGGCATCTACCTGGACGCTCCTCCTACCAACTAACTAAATTTAAAATTGTTCCGTTCAAATCTCCAACGGTCTGAATGTGGACCTAGAAATGTTATTTTAGAATAATTAATTTTTTTATAAGATAACTATAATAATTTGTTTTTAATAAATGGAATCGAATTATTCTAGGAAGAGCTGTTTCATAGTTTCAACTTTTAAAAAAATAGATGTTTGTTATATCTTAGCTTTTATTTAAATTTAGATGATTATGGTATGACATTTTGTGATGTCAATGTAGAATGTCTTTTAGTTTAATAAAGCATTAGAAATAAATTAAATTGAATTGTATTTATAATTTTGGTTATTGAAATAAATATAATTGATACGTATACAATTAATTTAAATTCTTTAGTTAGGATAGAGTACTCAAATGAATGTTGACATAAAACAAACAATTAGAGGCACTTAACTTGAAAATTAATAATAGACTTGATTGGTGTAGATGTAATATTTAATCGACTTATAACTATCTAAAATTTTATGCCCTAAGTTTGTTGATAGTCTTAGAATTTATATGGTTATGCAATCATAAGCTAATAAAAACTAGTTATAGATAACCCTTATATACCTGATAAACTTATGCAATCATAACCTACATGAAATGACTTTGTTCTCAAATCACTAAAGATAGATCCCTAGTTATATTACAATGTTATAGGGGTGAAAAAAAATATTCATACTCCTACACTAGTGTTTTATTCTTTATTTTATGGATGCGAGATTTGTAGATGGTTCTAGCTCAAAGTTTTTCTATTGTGCAATAGAGTCACAATAGACTGAGAAGAGAAAAAAAAGGAAAAGAAGAATATGTATTTGTGCATTTACACACAATAATGATCATGATCTCTTGCAATAGAGAATACTTAGTAATCCCAAAGACTATTGTATATTCATACATATAGTTAGGAAAATCTTTACAAGCATTCTAATGTTTTTAGAATGCTATTACATTCATCTAATTGAGAATTTCATTCATGCCAACAAATGCTAGAAAGGAAATTTCATAACTCTGACTAAGAAATCTTCTTGAATACATACTTAATTCCATTGACATATTCTTTAAAATAAAACATATTACAATACTAGATTTCTTCTATTCCACAAGTCTATAATCCTTTAGCAAACTAGACTTAGCATTGATGGATTCCTTGCAACTTGGCATCTAGAGACCAAACCACAACCAACCTTTAGAAATGACTCAAAATTTTGATTATCAGTAGCAAGGCATTAACCCTAATCTTCACCATTCATAGTTTAAATGCATGGTCCAAGTTGAATTGCACCCAAAATAAACACTTTAGATCAATGGAGATAATCTACAATCAATTCTAGTAGCTAGATGGCTATGCCATTACTATTCATAGCTAGAGTGAGTGGAAAATATGCATACAATTTTTTCCTCCATATGTTCTCACCTTCTGTGAAAATTTGAGCCCATTTCGAATGTTAAAATCATCTTTCAGGGAAAATCAACAACTTTTTGGATGAGGGATTTTTCCCTTTAGTAGGATTATGATATTTTATTTATTGCTTTTGAAGAATGAGATTAATATTTTTCTGATGTAGATATATTTTGACATCTTTACAAATTCAATGATATCCTAGGGTGTTCCCACAATAATGGGTTACACTTTTTGGCCAAACTTGACATTGAAATCAACATTTTTCACTAGATCTTCACTTTCGTACGCGTATAGAATCTAAACCATTAAGAATTTAATTATTTCTTCCCATGCATCATGGTTCCTTTTTTCCTATCATCGAGGCTTGAATATGACCTAGGAACCCTTTGTCAAGGGTTCCATGGGAATTGGGAACCAATGGTTCTTGGTTCCTGTGGAACCTTGTGTAATGCCCATAATTTTACACAAGAAAAAAAACCAACTAATTTTTTTAAATACATTAATTAAGCTAATTAACATTCTAAACATTGGAAGAGTACGAGTTAAGGGAACATCATTTGATTTCAATGCTGACTACCACGCGATATACACCCATACCATTATAAACTTGTTTTAAATATACTTGAGAACTAAGAAAGAACTATACTCTCATTCCCACATTTACTATGGGTTTTAACACATCCATCATAGCTTTTTTTTTCTACCCTAAATTTGCAACCTAGCGCATACTCATCACACACTCACTATGCAATGCTACTTCTAAGCTCTAATCAAAGTTGATCTTATTAAATTGAAGGAGGAATAACTCAAGGTTTTATCAAACTATAAGCATTTGTCTGCGGACTCTTGAAATCAAGTGTAAGGGTGTTTGATTTAACTTATTTTAATATCTTTGATAAAATAGGATGTTCAATGATGTCACCATACATGAGATTATTATTGCATTTGAATCTTGACCCACACACCTCACTAAGGTTGAATATCATCATGACTTCATCAATTAGATTTACAATAGAGTAGATAACCTTGATATAATAGTTTGAATTTTTATGCAACTTATATATTATACATTGTTTCTATGAAATAAATTTTAAAGTTGTAAAATATTAAAAATAACAATTACAAATAAATATATTTTAATTCTTATACATATTATTAATTTCCAAATGAAAAAAAAAACAAATAAAGAAATACTAACTTTTTAAGAACTATATTCGATGGACTTTATCAAAATATTCTTATTTAGAACATTAGAATCTTTCCTATGGGTATGGAAATATATTCCCCTCTCTTTAAGGAGAAATTGTAATCTAGGAATTTCTAGAATACCTTTTAAATACTAAAGTGGCTTTTCACGGTGGTAGGTGGAGCTCTCAATGGAAATTTTATTTTTATTGTCTTCCAATGCAAAGAACGAAATACTAGAATTGCTTGTAAATAAATGAAATATTTAATATTGTTCTTTTTATCTTTCCTTATCTATGACACGAAACACTAGACATGCTTGCAAATGAATGAAATATTTAATACTATTCTTTTTATCTTCTTTTATCTCTTGTCATAGATTTAAATCCCTGGTCTTCTATGTCAAGAATGAAACATTAGACTTGTAAGTTGCTTGCAAATGAATGAAATATTTAATATTGTTCTTTTTATCTTCGTTGATCTCTTGTCATAGATTTAAATCCCTCAATCTGCATTAATTGTTAAGAGCCACATTTTTGCTTATCCAAAACATTAAAAAATTATATATTATTTATTATTAGTTTATTATTAAAATATAAATATTTATGTATATGAATAATAATGTAGATATATAGAATCATTTTGATATAAATATTTATTGTTCATATTTTTTAGCAACATTATTATATAATCTACGTTTAAATCTTCTAATCTAAATATTAATGATTCTTTTATTATTTAACTCAAGAATAAAATTTGTATTTAGTTACAATGTATTCATTAGTAGAATATTGATGTTAACAACTAAATTACAATAAAATTTATTAAAGAATTTAACATTAAATGATGTTATTTTGACTAGTTATTCACCCTACCAATAGTACTTTTATTATTCAATTCTTGATTCTAGATTATTTTACCAATGAAACCAAAATATTATCATTTTTAATATACGGAAATTTTTTCCAATATCCTTTTATTGACCATAATTTTAAATTTATTTATTTTTGTGATTCTTTGCATCTTAATAGTTTAAATTGATAATAGGATCAAAATATTATTTAGTTTTATATTAATGCCAATGTTGCATTTAAAATTTTAATTGGATTTTTCCTACAATTTCTCCCTCTATTCCATAAATTAATTTACCAAAATGTTATTTACAAAAAACTACTATTATAAAATAATATTACATCAGTAATTTCTATGATAAAGATTTCTACATTATTTATTATGGAAAAGTAAGGTAATTCCTCCTTCCATTTATGTTCTACATATCAATATATCATTCTCACCATTAGTTTTAACCCTATTACATAATTAAAGAAAAAGAAAAGAAACAAGAGTTGATTAATAAGGCCAACCAAATATTATTAAAGATTAACATGCAAAATTATGTTACCTTATTTGTAAAGCTCCACTTTGCTGCAACTACGGTGATGCCAACATATTTAAGAATTGTTTTACTAAATCATTTATTTCACCCACCAAATTTTATTATACATTACTATAAGTTAATCTCCATTACTCTCCTCACTGGTAGGCAAGTATATGATAACTGGTAGTTTTTTTATTTTATAATTACTATTATTATTATTATTTCAACCACTCAAATCTCAAAAGTTTTTTCTTTTTACTCCATCAACTTAAACAATATTTAGTTAGATAGCTGAACTGAACACTATGTATTATTATTTCTTTCTTGTTCTTGATGAGCTCTGTTTATATAAGAAACTCCATTTACAAATATTTATATTTGTAAATGAAGTTTCCTATTTATTTAACACAACTCATCAAGAAATAAATAGAAATAATTGGAAATATAATTTTTGTCAAATTGTGGCAGATTAATATTTTGGTAAAGTTTTACGAGCTCTTGGAGAACCATTTAGTATTGAATAATGAATGTATATTATAAAATTACTAGCCAACTTTTTGTATAATGCTTACCCTATTGATATTTAAGAAATCTTTCTTGGAACAATGGTAAAATTGTAGAAGTTTTAGAAAATTTATTTACATGTAATAAATAGATCTATTTCACCATTTTCTCTTGTTTTCTTGGACATAATAGGCCTGTACCAGCTAAGCAAGGATGTCCCTCACTCAAAATATGAGTTCCCTTAACCAATTGATAATGGAGATACAACCTTCTATATTCTTTTATGGGTAAACCAGGCCATTCAATATTTTGTAATTGTCTAATTTTGTTTAATTATTTTCATCTTTAAAAAAAAAAAAAAACCTATAATATTGATGAAACTATCAATATGCTTCTACTGTATTCGTTAATATATTTTTAGAATATTTTTTTAACCACTGTTTATAATATGAGTGTTGCAAGACTATTTAGAATATGACATAAATTGTATAATTATAAATAAATATATTATCAAATAATAAATATACATAAATATCAAATATATTAATTTTCAAATTCACCTATCAATTGATCTTATTTGACCTTCCACACCTCTTCAGCGTACCCATTGAACACCATGGTGTGAGTACTAGTATAAAATATTATATAATATTCTCTAATTGTCTTAAATTAAGACAATAAAAAAAAAAATTCCTACAATAAATGTGTATTTCCCTCTTCGTTTTCATTTTCCCTCCCTAAATATTAGGCATGCATTTTGAAAAACTTCAAATAGGGGTTTTCCACATCAGAAACAACAAGTGGCTTTTCAGAAAAGTCTATGATCTTGGGCAAGCGACAACAATATGGATCTTGAACAAACAACAACATTCAGTAATAGACCACGTGTGACCTAAATTTTTGTATTTTTTATTCTATTTCATACAAATATAAGCCATCCTTTCTCAAATGAACTCTATGATTATTGGATTTGATTGAGTGGTGTCCAAAATTCATTGTTTAATCACCAAGGCACTAATCTCTTGTTAATTTAGAAAGAATGTTGTGGGTAGAAACAAACGATCACCCCCTTGATGGATTTAATCTCTTGGAATTATTATAGCATTAAATTTATCACAAATTTTAATTTTGGATTGAAGCTTTGTAGCCTTCTATCATTATTCTACACTTGTTTCCATCAATACTAGTAACAATTTTCTATTTATTGATAAAAATATAAACTTGAGATTCATATTTGAGTTCAGTTATGAGTTTTTGATAAGATCTAGGAGAGTTGTTCTTTTGTGTATTGTGACTTGTCAGAAGTGTTTAGTATAATATTTTAAGGATTTTTTATTCTGGTCTTAGTCTTGAGTTCTATATGGAAGGTTTAGCCTCACTAGAGTTTTACATTTGTTATTTCCAGTATTAACAGTTTAGTTTATCTATTTTATTGCATGTTGAGATTTTCCACTATTTTGGGCATATCTTGTTCCCCTAGGAGTGATGAGGAGTTTGGTGTGGATTGTTGGAATGAATGATGATTTGAGGCATTGGGACATTTTCTAGTTATGTAATCTAACTGAAAAAAAAGAGAACACATCTAGGCATGGAATTCAAAAGGGAAGAGACAAGATTTTTTTTATATTGTTTCACTCTATCTCTCGGATTTGGGGGGAAAATTTGAAAGAAGGAGGGAAAGAGGATGGACTTCGAAACAAACAAAAAAAATATTAGAATTGTTGACCATCCAAGAGCTGTATTGATTGTCTTTTCAAAATCAAGCTAACATTCATTGCTTGGAAGTTTTCATTTTTAGTTTCTAATTTTGTTTCAATACTCAATTGAATGAACAAAGACCCATAATTATTTCCTACATCTATGCAATTCTCGGCATAGAATTTATGTTTGGTAATTGGGTTTGATATACCTAACCAGCTAGAGAAATAAAAATCAGAAAAAATATATATGATTAATGTTGCTTACAATTGCAGCAAAGGCTAGGTTAAAAGGCTTAATTTAGTTTAATCACAAATTCTCTTCTAATTTTCCAATGTTTGGTGATTAGATTGGGTTAGGTTTAAACTCAAAATTCTAAATTTTTTTTCCACAAAACTGGCAAGTCACTATAATTTTATTAATATTAATATATATTTTTACATAATGTTGGTTCAAGTGGACATACTAGTGGGAAAGAACCAATAGGAAAACCCCACTTATAGTCTGAGTAATCGATTTTTACAATTCGGCATTTAGACTAGTACAGTAAGATGACCATATAAAAGAAGAGATAATAATGAAATTAAAATCTAAATAATTATTTTTAAAAGGGATAAGTATCCCATAACTTACGGTTTGACTCATGATGTAATTATTGGTGTTATATTATTATTCTCGCTCTACATGTACAAAAAGATATATGGTTTTTCCTAAATATATTTATTTATAGGCCTATTGTGTTTTCAATAGAGATAGTATTTAATGCTTATGAGTCATATAAGAAATATTTAATCCAATTCAATGGTTTTGTGTGTTCTCTATAGGAGAGGTCTTAGTTTTATTTAATTTGTAGTTTCAAGTATCCACCCATAGTCCAGTAATAGAATTGGGAAAGGATTTTAAACTAAGAGGCTTTTGACACATCTAAATATAAATAATTTGTGTCACCCTCCCTATCTCCTCGCTCTAAGATAAATCTCTAACGGGAAAGAGTATGTCTTGAGTAGTAGTGGATCAAACCAAGATAAAGATTAAGAAGAGGGAGAATGTGATGCAAATATTTCTTTCACCATTTTCTTGAGCTTTGGAAAACATTTCAATTCTATATTGTTAGGTGTGGATTTTAGGTAAGTTGTTGGTTATGTGTTTGTCCTTAATTCCTTCAAATTTGTAGTGGAATATTTGTAGATACTTGCTGCTATCTTTAACTAATTTTTTTTTTCTATCAAATATGATTATAAGAAATAAATTACAATAACATTCAATAATAACCAACTGGTCATGGGACTCTACAAATACTTCCTAAGCCAATTCCTACCTTTGTTGTAAGAGTGATGCAAACTTTAGTATTGTAACCAGTATGTGTAAACTAGAAGAGTCAAGTTTTAAGATATAGTTGTTCCTCTAAATGGCTGAGTTGCAGAAAAATATGCCAGTGAGTGTTTAAAACTCTTACAAAACCCATTATGATAGTTTTAACATTGACTTTTCTGCTGCAATCTATAGATTGAAAGATGTGAATTTATTTATATGATGTAAATTTGGAAATGTAATGGTTACTATCATTATCTAAGAGTGTATATTATGAATACAAATAAATTTAATTTTTTAATACTATTCATTGGATTCTCAGAAGAGTTCTAGGATTGGGAAGTCATAAATAAGGAATAAGTCCTTTAATTTCTTCAATCACGTAGTAGTGAGTGGATTTAGCAAACTTCTTAGAAACAAAGTAGCCTTCTTAGTGTGCCTTTCAATAAAGGGCATTACCTTGGAATTTTATTATTAGAGCCAAACTCAACATGGGCTTTGTC
Source organism: Sequoiadendron giganteum (assembly GCA_007115665.2). Taxonomy (NCBI): domain Eukaryota; kingdom Viridiplantae; phylum Streptophyta; class Pinopsida; order Cupressales; family Cupressaceae; genus Sequoiadendron; species Sequoiadendron giganteum. Next base: position 155,434,677 of record CM021104.1, on the reverse strand, counting down.
TCTTTGGATATTGTTTAGCCATCTTGTAAAATGTCTAGATATCATAAGGAGATGATCAGATTTTTTGTTAGAAATATTACTTGTCATCAAATTCATATTGTAAATGAATTTATCGATCAAAAAAATATTAGCTCCTAAATTTACACCCTGATTAAGCTCTAAAACTTAATGCTTTGGAGGAACATGGGATCATTTGAAGACTATGGATCACGTAAAATTGAAATGAACCTCTGGATAGGCCAGCTTCCTAGCTGGTAATGTCTTCTAAACTACTGATCAGAACTTGGATGTAGCTAAGTATGTAATATTCATTGTTGTATATTGATGCATAAATATTTTACTAATAGGCCTATTTGCATACAAAGGAAGTTAACCTCACATTTTAAAAAAAAAACATGCACCAAGTTGACACAATTAGTAACCTACATGAATAAACTACTTGTAGAAAGGTATAAACCTATGAGACAAATCTGTGAGGAAATTAATTTCACTATTAACTTGATCAATCACTTCACATATACAAATTCGCAAGAATGAAAAGACAAGAGATGAATCGTATTCAAAAAATTCAGTTACAAAACATGCCAAAAATTCACAAAGGACTATAAAAGTCAATACAAGCTAAAATCTCCATAGCAAGAACTGACTTCCAAAGGGTGTCCAAAATGACTAAGTATCAAAACTTTTCCCTCCAAAAACCACCAAAAAAGGAACTAGAAAAACTGGTTTGGGTCGGATGAACTCCAAAAGCCTAAAATCTAGCACCTGAATCATCTCCAAAAGGGGCTTCAAATGCAAGAAAAGTAAAACATGAATTAGTCTACCAAGATGACCACTTGTAATGGCTCCAAAATTCCCTCCAAAACCTATAAAGAGTCAAAAAGCAGCTCCAATATTTGTGGCATATGTTTGTAAACAACTTTCAACCTCCCTACAAGCCCTCAAAAAGCATAAATATACATGAAAGAGTCTCGCTTGACCAAACATAAAGGTATAAGAGAATAGTTCCTAGATATCCTCAACAAAGTAATGACAAATCAAAACAAACCCTATAACCTTCGCTAAATCGGCCACATCATTGTTTGCTTTAAAAGACAAAACAATAAGAAATGAAGGCTTACAAAACACCTTAATCCTGTTTGTTACACATAAGCATGAATGCAAAACATAAAATACTACTTTACCACAATTGACCATAAAGGCACAATAATAAGTCAATGTAGGATTCTAAGTGGCATTAAGCTCTCCTCAACATTCTCCATCATGTTTGGTAATGTGGCAATTCAGTGGCTCCTTGTTGGATTTCTTCAACAATGTGAGGTGGTATTTATCTTCCATAAAAACGCTATATTCAAAATGCCTAAGTCCAAAAAGACTTACTAGTCGAATGCACAAGTCTAGGTAACACTTGGAAAATATTGGAAAATATACAAGGGCCATGGGTTTCAATTGGCATAACATATTTTGAAAACAAATGCCACAAAAATTTAACTTAACTATGGCGGTGGAAATAGTGTTAGGAACCCTAAAGCAAAGCTCGAAACATCCTTTCATTCAACATTTTTTCCAAAAGTGGAAACTTCTCCAAGGAGTTATGTCACCGACCAAGTGTTTTATGTGATTCTCCTGAGCTTCTCCTTGTGAAAACATGGTGGATTTCTGCATAAAAGAGACATGTCTTTTGGACAAAAACATGAATACAAGAGTAAAGGCAAGAACAAACGACCATAGAATGAGATCCATGGCCACACAAAAAAAGAAAAAAAAACCATCAAATCTTTTCATGATGAGAAATTCCATGAATAAAGAAGTTGTAGGAGGTCATGGCCATGAAGAATAGATTTCTTCTATTCGATACTCAACAAATATTCTTCTTTTTTGGTTTTTATGCATCTTAAACACAAAAACATGAATATAACTTGATGAATCTGATGAATCACTCAGAAACACTTTCTCACCCAGATCTGCACATGAAGCAAACAATGTTAAATGAAAAAAAATGCATACCCTAAGTGTGTGTAATATTCTTCTTTTTTGGTTTTTATTGACACTTAGGATAGGCATTGCATTTTATGTACATAGAAATTATCATATGCATGTATGGGTAGGTGTGCATGTCCAGAATGGAACCTTTCATTTCATAGAACCTAATTTTCTAACTCATTTCTTTACCCAATGTAGGTAACCTGACACAAGGAAACCTTGGGACCAGGGAGCAAGGAAAATCCATCATAATCTAGACACCCTTCCAAAACCAATCATTTAGGAAATGACTGGTTACCTTCTTTGCATGTTCATTTCTTTATCATTTACTCATTCTTGTATACTTTAATTCCTATCTGTATCAAATGAGTGAGTTAGTCTCACGGCTTGCTATGTGAGACACATGTTTATGATTACATTCAATAAGATTACTTTTCATCAAAACATTGTAAAAATATTTTACGTTTCATTCACTTGTATGAATATAATAAATTTATGTTCTTGTTTTCTTGTAATCCAATAAATTTGTTTCATTTATATAATTGAATGTAGTATAGAAGGTTTAGCAAAATGTACCATTTATCTTCAAACATAGATGGCTCTTCTTGATTGAGCCTATAGGTGAAAATCTGGTAACATTTTTGGCGACATCTACTGGATGTTTTCCTACTAAACATCAAAGACTAGTGATCTAGACTCATCCATTGGGCATGGAGTCACTAGGAAAACTCAAAAATAGACCTAGAGAAACTGCACATGGCTATAACTCACTTTGTAACTCAATGGAACAAATTAGGATACCTGGCACTTATTAGAAACAGGAGAACTATAAAAAGGAAACTATCTAACTGGTGTATAATGTCAAGAGTTGGTGGCTCCATAGATAGAGGAAATCTTTCCTCTTTACCATAAACCAACATATATGGTGAGTTACCAATAGACCTTTTAGGAGTCACTCTATCTGCCCAAAGTGCATACTTCAGATTTGTGTACCAAGTCCTTTGATTATCCTCAAGGGTCCTCTTAATGATTATGATAAAATTCTTATTTGTACTTTTAGCTTAACCATTACCCTGAGCGTAATAATTTGAAGATGTATTCAAATGAATTCCATGTTTCACAACCCAATATTTAATTCTTAATCCCACAAATTTTAGACTGTTATCAGATATAATAGAATCAAGAACCCCAAACCTTGTTACTATGCCTCTATGCATCTTGTAAAATAGTCCGTAGCAGTAATTATCTTCCTGTGACCATCACTGGAATGTGGATCTATGGTTCTAATAAATTCAATGTCCCATCTTATGAGGGGTTGTTCAAGTTGAATCGGCTACAAAGGCATGGCTGGTAGCTTTTCCTTCCCTACAAATAAATAAGATTAAATACACTTCCTCACCCAAGCATGGACATGTTTGAATAAGTTTGGCTAGTAATATCCAACTCTCATTATCTTCCAAGCAATCTTCCTAGGATAAAAAATACCTCCTACAACTCCATCATGAAACTCATGAAGCACTCTTTTTGTTTGATTAGTATTAATACATCTCAATAGTACACCGTTAAGATCCTTTTTGAAAATAATATTATCCACCAGCACATATGAAATGGAATGTAATCTGAAGTATCTTCATTTAGCTTTATCTAAACCTAAAGGACACTCACTAGTTTGTAAAAAATGGGTCATATCTTGAACCCAACTTCTAACCAACACAGGTGTATCATCTCGAACATTCTGAGGCTCACCAATATTAGCTAAAACATTTGTTTCTAATTCTTTTTCATTCCTAGACCCTGCAACAAGTTTCTCACAAAGACCCTTTCCTCTAACAAGTTTGGTAATCTTGATATCTACATCGTATTCCATCACTTTCATGATCCACCCAACCCTTTTCTCATTTAGATCTCTGCTCAACCAAAAATCCTTAATGCTTGAGTGTGTAACAATAATATAAATCTTATTGTTAGAGATTAAAGGCTTGAGTTTCCTCAAGCTTCTTATGACAGAAAGGATATGTTTTTCTACAAATGTATATTTTTGTTCATAATCAGCAAGGCCTTGACTAAAGAAGGCAAATGGCTGCTCTAAATTATCATTGTTCTTCTAAACTAGCATGGTAGAAATAAAACTAATGCTACCAAAAGAATATAGAGTAAAGTCTTTAGAGAAATCAAGATTCACCAATGTTGGGGTTGATGCTAAGGCCTTGTTAATTGCTTCAAATCTATTTTTGGCTTCTCTGGTCCAATTGAAAACTGTATTTTTCTTAAACATGGCAGTCAGTGGTTGTAATAAATTCACAACATTAGGAATAAACCCTCCTATAAAATTGATTCTACCTAAAAATCTCTGCAACCCTTTTTTATGATTGGGTAATGACAGTTCAAGTATAGGTTTGACTCTTTCTGTGTCAATAGTAACTCCCTGCTTTGACATTACGTGTCCCAACAGCTTACCGTCATGAACTACAAAGATACACTTTTTTTGGGTCAGGGATATTCCAAACTCCCTACATTTCTCAAACACTTGTTTTAGATGTGACAGATATTCCTCAACATTCTTTGAAAATACCGTAACATCATTCAGATAGATCAGCACAATTTTATTGATTAAAATTTGAAATGCCATATCCATGGCTCTTTGAAACATGGCCAATTGTTGGTTTTTTACCTCTATGATGTCATTTTCAATGAGGTCTTGGATTATGTTATTAAGTTTTTGATATGACAAATTTTTATGTCCTTTAGTATGGTGATAGTCACATAAGGTATTATCATCCCACCATGATGGTTTAAACTAACCTGTATGATAATGCTTTACCTTATGAAGTTGGGGGACCTTAGACTGCAAAATTTTTTTTAAGACAGATTCAATTGGTTCCCATAAGGGAGTGTATTTTCATCTTGGTGGGAAATTTATTTGAGGTGCATGTCCTTCATTATTTTGGATGGTGTTTGTTTTTTTCTCAAAGACATGTGGTTAATAATTTGATGCATTAGGTCCTTTAAGGGATGAATTTGGTGTATTTCCTTTGTGTCTAAAACTCCATAATTTGTATTGTGAGCCTGATACTTTTTTTTGTCATTTGAGGTACTTTGGGTGTTCTATTTTTTGTTGAGAGTTTTAAGTTCCCCTTTTACAATCAATTTATTTTTGAGGATAATGCCTTTCTCCAAAATTTTATTTAATATAGTGCAATAATCGACTTGCAATTGGTATTTTAGTTTTGTGACCAAGTTTTTAATGAATATGAAAACCCTTTGTTTCTCAAGTATCTTAAAAGGACATCAACTAGCCAAAATTCTCCATCTTTTAAAAAATGATATAAATGATTCTTTCTCTTGTTTTGTATGACACTTGATGTGGCTGTGGTCACTTAATTTAAATGTTATAAGAAAAATGTGTCACAAATCTATCGGCTCGTTCATCCTATGTTCTTATGCTTGTAGGTAAGTGGGAAAACTATTTGAGTGTTTGTCTTGTGAGAATCCTTGGGAATAGTCTCATGAGGTGTGTATGTTCAAATGTGATGTCTATGCAAGCCATGTTAAATTTGCTCACATGTTAAATTGGGTCCCCTTTCCTCCTTACTTGGTAAAATTTGGAGTAACATAATTGTGAGGAAATGGAGGCATGTATATGCTCTTGTCAAAATGGTATGGACATAACTCTCATGTTCAATAAGTTTTTTTGGTTGGTATTTGCATGATATCGACTTGTCTTTGTAGTGTAAGAATTTGATTTGTCAGGACATCAAATTGAGTCAATGTTGTGTCCATTGTGTTTGCAACTGTATTATGATATGGTCCCATGTTTGAGTCTTGCAATCCAATATTTTGGGTGGATGAATTGGTGTTGGTCCCAAATGTGTGTGTCAGGTTTTGGTTTTGAATGTTATGAGTGAACAACATAATTTTATTTGGTATGTCAGTACTCAAAATTGGAATATGGTTAATGTGCGGAGGATTCATATTAAATTGCATTTGTAGTGGACTTGAACTTGTTTGACAATGTGTATTTTAGGTACCATATTCTTGAAAACATTCCCTTGTGTGTTGTTCTATAAGAGAATACTTGTAAAAGGAGCTTGTGATGATGTATTAGTTTTTAATTTCAAATTGGTATTTGGTGTGGTGTTTGTCTATGGCTTAGGTCCACTCATGTTAACCTTTCACATTTTGTTGTTTGACTTGTTTTTACCCATTATAAGGGGATTGGACGATGACGCACCCATGGAATTATATGATGTGCCAAATGGCTTAAATGTTGTACTAGGGGTTTGTGTCATATCTTGTGATCCTTTTGTTCCAAATAGTGGAGCCACATTGCTTGTTGTGGTACTTTGTGATGTCCCTCCTAATGGAATGGTAGTATGTATTTGTGGGATATTTTTATTAGGAATAGATGCATTGTGCCCTTGGTTTTGTGTAGTCTGATTGATTGATGTTTCAACTAGTGTGTTAACATCAAAACCATGATGGGAATAAAGCCTCGGGTCTTGATGGCTTCCCTTTGTTTTTCTTTCAATGGCTCTGGGAGATTATTGAAGAAGATGTGGCTAATGTTGTTAAGGAATTTTTTGGAGCGAGAAGTCTTCTAAAAGAATTAAATGCTACTTTCTTGGTTCTCGTCCCTAAGAATTCTGGAGCTAATAACTTTGAGGCCTTCAGGCCTATCAGTCTCTATAATTCCTTAAATAAGATCATCTCTAAGGTCTTAACCTCTAGAATCTTAATTTTTTTGCCTTCCTTGATTTCTCCTCAACATAATGCATTCGTTCCTGGCAGACAAATACTTGATTCTATAGTTACGGTTCACGAGAACATTCACTCCCTTATTGAATCAAAGACTGAATTCTTCCTCCTTAAGCTTGACATCTCAAAAGCCTATGATAGAGTTGACTGGACTTTTTTATTTAAAATCTTGAAGGCCTTTGGTTTTAATAATAGGGTTGTTCAAATGGTGGAACAACTTGTGTCCACTGCTTCCATTTTGATTTTGGTCAATGGATCCCCGACCTCCTTTTTTTAGAGTACCAAAGGTGTAAGGAAGGGTGATCCTATATCTCCTATTTTATTCACTATTCTGGTTGAAAGTTTAGGCAAGAATCTGAAAAGATTGGCAGATTGTAAATTCATCTCTGGCCTCAGGCCTTTCTTGGGTAATTTGGTGTGCTCCCATCAATAATTCATTGATGACACTATGCTCATGGGTCAAGCTTCTATTTTTGAAGGCAGTTCTATAAAGAAGCTACTTGACAAGTATGGGAGAGCTTCAGGACAGCTAATTAACAATCAAAAAAGTTTGTTGTTCTTTTTCAATACTCCGATTCATCGGCAGACCAAAATTGCCAGAATTCTGGATCGTAAAGTAGATTCCCTTTCGGCCACCTACCTGGGGCTTCCTTTAAGCTTGAAACCTCCTGATTCTTTCTATTTATCATTGGTGGATAGATTCAGTAAGAAGCTTGCGAGTTGGAAAGGTGCTCTACTTTGTCAAGCTGGTAAGCTTCAGCTTCTCAAAGCCTCTCTCCAGAATCTTCCTATCTATGCCCTGAGCCTCTTTAAGATCCCTGCTAAATTTGTTGACACAGTTGAAAAAATTTAAAAAAGATTTCTTTGGTCAGGAGTTGAGGAAAATAAAAGAATTCCCTTAATTGATTGGAATCTGGTTTGTAGACCTAAAAAGAATGAAGGAGTTGGGTTAAGAAGAATCAGAACTGTTAATAAAATCCTCTTGGTTAAGAAAATCTGGAGAATCTTCTCTTCCTCTGAGGAGTGGACTGATATTCTGGCTAGTAAATATTTAGAAAACAATTGCTCTTCCATTATTAAGAAGGACACTCTCCTTCTTCCAAGAGGATCAACATGCTAGAATAATATAATCATTGCAAAAAATATTGTGGAGGAAGGAATTGGTTGGCAAGTGAGAAATGGTAATAGTATTAGATTTTGGGAAGACAGATGGCTTTTTAAGGAACCCTTGATAAATTTCAATTCCTTCAGAGATTGGGCTGAGACTTGCAAGGCAAGGTTTGGTACTTATGTTAAAGATTACAGAGTGAATGGTAATTGGGTGGACTTGGGCAGAGTCAGTCTAGCTTTGGTCCCTATCCAGACTACTCTGCTGGCTGTTAGACTTAGTTCTGAGCAACTGGAGGACCGTGTGGTTTGGATTGATGATCTCCCTGGTAATTTTTTTGTGTCTTCTACTTTTTCCAAGATCACTTCTTCTCTGGATCGCCCCCCTTTTGGTCTAAAGCTTGGTGCAATCACTTGATACCTAAAATTAATATCTTCTTTTAGATCTTGCTCCAAAATAAATTGCTTACGATTGATAATCTATGTAAACGTGGATTTCAAATCCCCAATAGATGTTGTCTTTGCAAGATGGATGTTGAATCTGTGAGTCATTTGTTCCTTCATTGCTCTTTTGCTGCTTCTTTTTGGGAAAATTTTATCAGGTTATGGAACCTTCCTTGGGTTTTCTCGTTGTCCATTGAAGATTTTTTTTCAAAGTGGAAAGCTCCGACTAGGAGCCCCTTACTTAGGCCTTTTTGGGACCTTTCCTTCCCTCATATTGCTTGGGGCCTTTGGAAAGAACGCAACAACATAATTTTTAGGGGCAAAGAAACCTCCATGGATTATGTATTTGATAAAATTGTCAGATCTATGAAGGAAAACTTCAATGCTATGACCCGGAATGACAAGAAAACCATGAAGGTGAAGTACTCGAACTATGATCTTCTTGTTGCTAAGGAACGGAACATTAATCCTAATCTGCTTAGTTCTAGTATGAAGGTCAAAAAGGACAGAGAGGGAGTTTGCTTGACTTTTCCACCTAACGGGTGGATGAAAGCTAACTTTGATGGTGCGGCTAAAGGCAATCCGGGGGCTGCGGGTTGTGGTGGAGTTTTAAGGGATTCCAATGGCAACTTCATTGGTGTGATTGCCTCACCTCTTGGCTTTCAAACTAATCACCTGGTGGACGTGGTTGGCACTTAACATATCATAAATTTAGCCCAAAGTCTTAAAATTAAAAATTTATGGCTTGAAGGAGACTCTAAAAACATAATTGACTGCCTATGTGGCAAGTCCCAACCCTTGTCGACCATCAACTCATGGATTGATGAAGCCAAACTGAATTTGGCCAAGTTTCAAAAAGTTAAAATATCACACGCTTATAGAGAAGCTAATGCGGTGGTGGACTTTTTTGCTAATGAAGGAGTTAAGAGTAAAGATTTGTGTACCTAGCTAAATAAGAGTGATCTAAATCTTAATGTTTGTGCCCTATTAAATTATGATAAATCAAATGGAAATGCGATGTGTTATCCCTTCAATGAGGATAGGTTGGATCTATCACATCATAATCACTAGATTGCATGGGACCGAGCCCGGTGGAGTAAATTGCAAGATTACTCTACACACTTTGTGGGTTGTAAGATTTGGCAGGGCCAATTTTAGAAAGGCTTGTGCTTGGACCTACCCCACTGTGTCGACTGATATGGGAGGAGACAGAAAGCGAACTGAGCCGGATAGTTACGAAATTCATACTAAAAATGCCAAGGTTTGGAACAATATTAAAAGTGGAGAGCTGATTCCTTTCCTGGAGAATCTTCATGGCTCTGACTAGGAGGCTATAGATCTTTTCACGAAAAATTGGCATGATAGTAATTTGATCTTGTTTGGTAGGAATGTGGAGCTCAACAAAAATCTCATTGTCGATGTCACGGGATTACCCACTAATGGGAAGATTTTTTGTAGGGATAGGGCTTTTTATGATGAAGCTGTTATCAGATTTCCCAAAAAGGACAAGGAAAAGGAAAGCTTGGTAAAAATTGCTAATAGTTACTTTGATGTTAACTCCATAAAAACTATATGGAGAAAGGTTCTTCAGGTCATCATGGAGTACATTATTGTGGATGGGTGTTTCACTAAAGTCTATGACTACCACTTGGCTCTTCTCAATCATTTTCGACACAAGGTAAGGGTCTCTATCCCCTATTATATTTACTGCTCCTTGAAGAAAAGTTTCGAGGAAAATAAGAAAAACCCCAAAAGATTCGCCATTCTTCACATTGGGTTAATTAGGCTTATTGTGGAACATCTTCATGTCCCCGTTCATGCTATCTTGGAAACCAATCTGGAGTCTGAGAGTGATGATATAGAGCCTAGTGGCTCGGAGTTTTTGCCAAACCCTAGCCCTGTTAGTAAAGTGGTTGGCCCTTCTAGGGAGTTCGGTAAAATCCGTGCCGAGCCTCCGTCTAACTTCCCTCCTCCTAAGATTAACTCTATTGGTAAAATAAGCCAAGCTAAATGCCTTGTTTCTTACTTTGAAGAATCCTCTGAGTCAGAGGATTTTGACATCAATAATTCTGAGCGCTGCACTAACCCTTTGCTGGACTTTCAAATTGATGATAATTCCCTTGTTAACATTGGTAAAGAGCCCTCTCTTGATTATCTTAACCTTGCTAAAACCAATTCTAAGTCTCATTCCAAACTCTTGGAATGGACTTTCTTTGAAATCAATGAGCTGAAAATAAAAATCTGGGCCCTGCATAGTAAGATTGAGCAAATGGGTGCTAAACTTATATTGAACCTATACTAGACTGATAGTGCCACTTCACTCTTGTAAATATAAATCCCTATCTTTTATGAACCTAGATATGCATTACTGAAGTGTTATCAATCCTCCAAACAATTAACTAAAACAAGGTGGGTTCCACCTTCCATGTGGGTGACCCATGTGCTCCTATTATTTTGGAACTCATCTTGGATGCCCCTACATGTTCCTATTATTTAGGAATAATTAAAAATATCAATTTACATGTTCATTTCATTCAAATTTAATATCTTTCTAATCCTAGTGTTGGGAAACTCTTTCGAAGGACTTAGGAGATACATGAAATATGTTTAGGATTGCAATTAAATGGAATCATATTCCTAATAATTCACCCCAATTTACACATGTTTAATCACAATTTTAAAATACTTCACACACATGAAACACTTCCTATTTGTAAGGTCAATGGCTAATGGTAAGAAATAATATGCCCAAAAATTAGAATCTCCTTTGACGCAAGTGGAGGGACGCTTTTAGGGGGTGTATGAAATATTGTATTTACAAGAGAGGATGGATAGGGGCCTCCAAGACTGGAAGGATGACCAAATCACCTTCTCATTGAAAAGCTACAAGTAAACAAGTAGCTTATTTCAAGTGAGGGATTTTTGTCTCATCTCAAGGGAGCCATATGGTGGGTAACTTCAATTTGTGATACTACACCTTTGCACTCAGAATGAAACCAATAAATAACTCAATCAATATGGGTGGGCCTCTAACTAATTGTCTTCTAGTCATTGCTTGGGGACTTGACACCTCGCAAGTTTCCAACAAGTCATTTAAGGATTTAACCAACCCTACTTGGGTACTTATAATACCATGTGGGTACTTCCCCTTTTGGATTGGCACTGCATCACAAAGGCTAACATTAGATTGTACTTGACTTTCACTCTACCCTTTTATATAGCAGCCCGAGCGAAAAATCATTTTGGGTCACCAATGAGTTCTCTGTTAGGACGTGTCTGAACAATAGACCCTTCTAAAGGAGTATTAAAAAGTGATACAAATACAATGATTTTGATCTCCAAGATCATATAAAAATGTGAGGAGAGATAATACACATGTATTTTCTCACACTAGCAAATATTCATTAACCTTTGGAAAACAACATGTGTCATGTGAAAATGAAATTTTTGAGAAGTATTTTTTATTCCCAAGATCATGTAACCTATGATTGAAGAGCATACACACCTTAAAACACAAAAAAAATTACAATATAAAAAAAAAAATTATTCTTTTTAATCCCAAATTAAAAATGTTATAAATAAAAGACACCTGCTTATTTTTAATTCCCAAATAAAAATGTTCCTACTTAAAAATGAAAGAAAAAAAAAACCCTGCAAGAACATTGATTAGTTGTCTCAATAGTAATTTCTTGTCACCACGAATTCCACAAGCTGCCAACCAAGTATCGGTAACACAAAAACTTCTAATCTACCAAATAGAAAAGCATAAAATAAAAAACTAATAATTAAAACCCTAATTAATAATAACAGGCAAATGCAGCTAAAAATGTCACAGGTGGGACCCACTATTGTAGAATGGATACAGCTAGTCAAACTATGACAACAAAAAAATGGAAAGCAAATAGAACACACTAGATAGTGACTGTCATGAACTAAAGAGCGATTGCGACAAACCAAAAAGTAATTGTGACTCACAATTGAAACATAAACAGTGACCAACCTAAAAGCTACAAAAATACTTCAAATCTCGCAAAATTTAGAAAATGCTGAAATAGAAATAATGCAATTATCCTAAAACTAAAAAGCCAACAAATGATTAAAAAAAGTGAAAATAGATTAATAAAATGATTTTCTATATAGTTAAGCAAATACTGCTCTTGGTGCTATGAATATCACTTTTTGTCTTCATAAATACATCACAAAATATATTGAATGCATTGTGTTGTACCACAAATGCATCACATTGTCTCTTAAACAAATCATTTGGCCTTACAGATGCGTTCCAGACTTGAAACTCAAAAATTCTTTCAAATTTGGCTAGTTCATGTTGGGTTCACCATTTTTTTCTTGTGAGTCTATTAATTTTTTTCAAAAAGAGACCTTTTATCTTTGAAAAATTCAAGGTGATACTCTCTCTCTCTCTCTTTATCTCTTTCTCTCTCTCCCTCCCTCCCTCTTTCCCCACTCTTAGTCCCTCTATTAAGATGCAAGACCCATCCTACCTAGACAAATCTATCTCAGTCCCTCTATTCCTTTGACACTACCTAGGTAATTCTCCCTTCATCCCTCTATCCCTCTCTACCTCATTCCCACCACCCTATGTCTCTCTCATATTTCCTCTATTAAGATGCAAGACCCACCCTACCGAGACAAATATCTCTGAGTCCCTCTTTAACTCATTCCCAACTCTCTCTCTCTCTCTCTCTCTCTCTCTCTCTCTCTCTCTCTCTCTCTCTCTCTCTCTCTCTATGTCCCCTCTCTCTCTCTCCCTCCGTTCGTGCTTCCCCCAGTAACTATAATATTTTAAATAATTATATTATTTATGTGTACATATCTTGTGCATTACATTAGCTACTTTGTCTGCAAATTTTAAAATTAAAAAAATAATATGATTTTTTAGTGATATTATAATGAATAAACCTTAATCCCCATGAACTTTACGGCAAGGAATATTTATCTAAATTTGTATTATTCCCACGTTCGTTGTCCACCATTTACCTAAAAATTGCAATACGCACCCAAATTCAAACACAAGACATCTCAATATAATCTTTATCTTTTTGTACAATTGCATTTCCATTTACATTTGATCCCGAGACACGAGCTGAATTACTGTGTAGCTGATATTTTTGGGGGGCTACATTTATTGAAGATATGACTCAAGCTATTATTTACTTTTTAACATGATAATGTAAGTAGGATTTGTTAAAAATAGGTCCTCAATGGAAATTTAATAAGTTATTTTGTAAAAAGGTGTAAGAAGTAGAAGGTTGTAGTTTAAGTGGTTAATAATAAATAAAATAAAATAATTTATATAATAATTTATTTATATAATAATAATTAATGCAATAAATAAATAAAATAATAATTTATATAACAAAATAAAATAGATAGAATAATACAATAAATTTTTAATAAAAATTAAATTTGGTTCTGTGTTATAAAATTCAAACAATAAAAAGAATAAAAATTATATAATAAATAAAGTAAAATAAAATAAATAATAATTGAAGTAATAAATTAAAAAATAGTAATTTATATAATAATGTAAATAATAATAATTTACATAATAGATAAAATAAAATAAAAAAAATTCTTTAAATAAAATAATATAATAAATTTTTAATAAAATTAAAATTTGTTCTGTGTTAGAAAATCCAAATATTAAAAAAATTTAAAATTATATAATAAATAAAATAAAATAAAATAATTTATATAATAAATAAAATAAAAATGAATTTAACTAAAATAATATAATACATTTTTTAATAAAAATAAAATTTGGTGTGTGTTATAAAATCCAAACAGCAAACAAATAGAAAAATGAAAAAGTAAAGTTGTATAGGAAGTGTGGTTTTTGGAATGAATTGGAGAGGAGGGTAAAGAAGTGGAGAGGGAATGATAAAGAGAGAGAGAGAGAGAGAGAGAGAGAGAGAGAGAGAGGACGGAAAATATGTATAGAAGGAAGGATAGAGAAAGAGAGAGAGAGAGAGAGGAGGGTAAAGGGAAAAAGAGAGGTAGAGAGGGATAAATGAGATAAAGATTGGGAGGGAGAGAGAGGTGGGATATAAAGAAGTAGAGAAGGAAAGAGGGAGCCAAAGAGAGTGAGAGGAGGGAGGGAGGGAGGGAGAGGTAGAGAGGGATAGGGGAGATATAGAGAATTAGAGGGGGAAGGAGAGAGAGGTAGAGAGGAATAAGTGAGAGAGGGAGAGAAGTAGAGAGACGAGGGTAAAGAAGTAGAGAGGGAAGGATAGAGAAATAGAGAGAGAGGAGGGTAAAGGGACGGAGGGAGGTAGAGAGGGATAAGTCAGATAGAGATAGGGAGGAGAGAGAGAGGTGGGATAGAAAGAAGTAGAGAAGGAAAGAGAGATCTAGAGAGAGTGAGAGAGAGAGGGAGGGAGTGAGAGGTAGAGAGGGATAGGGGAGTTATAGAGAATTAGAGGGGGAAGGAGAGAGGTATATAGAGGAATAAGTGAGAGAGGGAGAGAAGTAGAGAGGGAAGGAGAGAGTGAGAGAGAAATAGGTGGGATGGAGGGAGGGATAGGTAGAGAGGGATATGTGATATTGAGAGAAATAGAGAGGGAAGGAGACAAAAAGAGGGGGAGGGAGGGAAGGAGGGATGGAGAGGTAGAGAGGGATAGGTGAGATAGATCACTGCTTTCTTCACGTCATCCACTGCTTTTCACGGTCGTAAATAATGTGGGCTCAGCCTATCAGCGTAAGTATTGCACCTTATTGGAGTGCAAGTGCTAGTATCAAATTATGAGATATTATTAATATTAACAATGTAAAGTTAGAATTAAATTTAGAATATAAAGTTACAATTCTAATATTAGATTACAAGATAAATAATTAATGAAAAATATTAATAATAATATATTATATTTATTATTTAAGTGGGTATATTGTGAAATATCACTTTTTATGGCTATTATTTATTGATTTATAGATATGGGTACTAGAACAACTATTGGGTAAATGGGAAAAAGTGGTTTACAATTCTAGTGAGGGAGGAAACGTTGCAAAAAATGACTTTAAGAGATTTAATTTTCTTTAAAAAAATTTGGTTTAAAAAATAAATTAATAAAGGATAAAAGTATATATATTCATATTCTAAAACTAATAACTATTTGCATAAGAATTTAAAAGAAAAAAGAAGACTAATATTAAGAAAATAGTATTTAGAGCTAATATACTAATTTTAAAGTACTATTTAAATACTATTTTACATCTATTTTAAGAAAAAAATAAGAAGAAAACTAAGTATTTTAGTCACATAAAATCCTTAGTTTCTAATTTTAATTCATTTATATATCTCATATATATATTATTCTATTTTTAATATACTAAATATTTAAAATATCTTTTATCATGATATTAATAAAGGAAAACAAGAAAATAGTATAATATTTTCTACATGATAGACTTCATAAAAAAATTAGTTGAAGAGACACACACTTTGAACTTGTCCTCATGATTTACTATATTTAATGAAACTAAATTATATTTGTAAAATTATTAATTTATTTAAATAAAAAACTTAAAATTCATAGCCAATGGATATTTCAAACAATCTAAATAATTTTTCTTTTCTTGGAAAATTTAGAAACCCATGTTTTTTCCTTCACTAAAGCATTGATTTTCCTGTTTACTTGTTTTCAAAGCACAAAATACAACCCTACTTTCTTTGGATTCTATTATTTCAAATATTATGGATTTTATCTTTGGGAAAGTCTATTAAAACCATCTCTATATTAATATTCAAGATTCCTAAAACTCAAATTTAATAGTTTTACCCTTGTCGCTCTCTCTCTCCCTCCCTCCCTCCCCCTCCCTCTCCCTCTCCCTCTCTCCCTCTCTCCCTTCATCTCTTCCTCCCTCTCCCTCCCTCTCCCTCTCTCTCTCTCCCTCCATCACCCTCACCCTCTCCCCTCCCTCTCCCTCTCCCTCTCCCTCAACCCCCTCTCTCCCTCACCATCACCATCACCCTCTCCCTCACCATCACCCTTACACTTGCCCCCTCTCTCTCCCCTAACCCTCAACCTCACCCTCTCCCCCTCCTTACCTCCCCTCTCCCCAACCCCACTCCACCTCCCACTCCCTCTCCCTCTCCCACTCCCTCTCCTACTCTCTCTCCTTCACAACCTCTCTCCCTCTCCCTCCCTCACCATTACCCTCACCCCTATCTCCCTCCCTTCTCCTCCCCCCTCACCCTCATGCTCATCCTCACCCTCACCCTCACCCTCATCCTCACCCTCACCCTCACCCTCACCCTCACCCATTCTCTCACCCTTTCCGTTGCCCTCACACTCACCCTCACCCTCACCTTCTCCCTCAGCATCTCCCTCTCCTTTAACCCGTCTCCCTCTCCCTCCCCCTCTCCCTAACACTCCCCCTCCCTCACCCCTCTCCCTCCCCTTC
>CM021104.1:155342310-155417947 GCA_007115665.2 Sequoiadendron giganteum | reverse complement strand
CTCCCTCACCTTAACCCTCACCCTCACCCTTCATCTGCCCATTACTAACCCCTTACCCTGCCACCCCCTTCCCATCACCGCTCTCCCTCCCTCCCTCTCACCCTCCCTCTCACCCTCACCCTCCCCTACCACACCCACACCCACACCAACTCCATCTTCCCTTCACCCCACACCCTCACCCTCACCCACACCCACTCCCTCTTCCCCTCACCCCACACCCTCACCCTCTCCCTCTCCCTCTCCCTCACCCTGACCAACTCCCTCTCCACCTCCTCCTCCCCCACACTTGTCCCTCCCTCACTCCACTTCTCCCTCCTCTTTCCCTTGTGTTGCCCCCCTCACCCTCACCATCACCCCTCGCTCTCGCTCTCAATAACCCTCATTCTCGCCCTCTCCCTCCCCCTACCCCTGCCCCTTCCTCCTCACCCCCTAGATCATCCCTCTTTGTCACCCTCAGTGCTCACCCTCCCCATCACCCCCCTCCCTATCAACCTCACCCCTCTCTTTAATATAATTTTTAAAAATAGATAATATTTATTGAGATTTAAAAAATATAAGAATATTAATATAATTTAATTTTAATATTAATATTAATATTTAACAATGTAAAGTGAGAATTAAAATAAAAGACGCCTAAAACTCGTTATATTTAAGAGCTATGTAACAACAAAGCTAAAAAGGAAATACGAACAGCAACCATACCTGAGCATTAAGCAGACTTATGGACGATTTTGTGGTTCTTCCGAGCTGTTTTGTAAAGTCTTCATATTTATCACCTTGTTCAGCAAAGCTTCCTTTTCACACTGGATCAACTATTCATCAGTAACACATAACGGTGAGTTCTTTTTCTTGGCAGACGTCCACAGCCATGAGGTTCCTAAAGATCACAGGGACATGATGGATGGAACTCCGTCGTAGAACTTAAAATTCATTCCATTCTTGTGTAATTCTGTCGCAGAAGCTATGAGGTAGATGGGTAATCAGATATATGTGCAGATAAAATTTACATGGGGAGGTAAAAGACATGAACTGAATGTAAAGAAGAAGGGATATGAATATACCGCTCCAATATCAGTGCCCACTCCACAAACCATAAACATCAACAGAAATGTGATGAGAAACTCCAAAACAAAGGACTGTAAATTTGATCCAGAAGACACAGTTACTGCAATGTGTACTATACATCCAAACACCAATCTCGGAGCAAATCCAGCAGTAATTGACCCAACAACTTGGGCTGCTATATACCCTGAGAGCAAATCCAACAGTAATTGACCGAACAACTGGAGCTGCTATGTACCCTGCAATCGGTGATTTCAATGCAATTATAAAACACAATGTCAATTCAAGCACAACCATGTATTCATATCTTAACAGGAATTGCATATGGTTTATAGCAATGGCTAAATTTGAGAAGCCAGCATACACATATTAACATCCAATGTCAATTCAAGCATAACCATATATTGAAATCAATATAGGAATTCCATACGGTTGATAGGAATGGCTAAATTTGAGAAGCCAGCAATACCAAAATGAAAAATATTGCATACAGACCTCTTTCACTAGAAATCTCTTGATAGATGCAAAGGCCTGTGTAACTGCAGGGTTCAAGTGAGCCCCAGAGATATGACCAACAGAATAGATCAATGCCATCACTACTATCCCCCACACAATTGACACCCCAAGATGAGTTATGGAGCCATCAGTCTTCTTGTCAACAAGAACAGCACCACATCCTCTAAAGATCACGAAGAATGTTGCTATAATTTCTGCTCCAACCTTCAATCATGGAAAATCAATATATAAGAATTAGAATTCACTTACGACACTGAAATGGAAGAATTAAGGACAATATTGAAGAAAATTTCAGTTAAAAGACAGTCAAGAAGAGAAAAAAATGGGAGAAGGATCACCCCTAATAGCTCTTCTAAACATGGGTCTAAAAATCCAATAATTAACCTTACATCTCATGAAGGACTTAATCTATTTAAAAGAATAACCCCCATGAGGTAGTTCGGAAATTAGATCTAACAGAACGTAACTTCCTTTAATATTATTAAGAAATAATAAATGGAACTTACTGAAATAGAGAGATCTGCGTATGGCGAAACAAAGATATCTGCTATAAATTTAAAGAAGAGACAAAAACCTGGAACGCGAGATTATTGATCAACTGTTGAATCTAATATCTTTTCTCTGTAATGCTTTTGATGCCCTTATCTCCGATGATCTTTCCAAAATCATAACCTCGTTAAGAACCCAACCTTTCTCCTTTGTTTTTAATCGATCTGTCTTGATTTGGGAATTCTTCTTAACGATCCCTGACTCAGATATCTCTGATTACCCATCAACCTTCTAGATGGTGATTTCCTCGGCTACCTTCTTACACCTTTCTTTATCTCCATTATAGGGACCTGATTTTCAATAAAAAGGTAGGATCGAGGCTCCATTATGATTCATCACCGAGAAGCCTAAGAGTCTCTATAATGAAGAGCCATACAAGAATTTCTTCTCGAGGCACATCTCTGTTTAAGCACACAAGAAGAAATCTTTCTTAACTAATTATCATCTAGCACTGAATCTGCTACCTCTAATTCCTATTCTTTCACGCCCTATTTTCTGCTACTCACATTAGACAATCAGCAATCACCTCAACTTTTGGCTGGTGCAGCGCGTCATACAAATCAAGGGGATCGAACTTTCCAAGATCAAACTGCTTGCCATAATTCACATCTCTGTTCAAGCCCTTGAGATAACTCACTACCCTGTTTTTGGACGCTCCTCCAACGGTTAATTTAGCTGGCATCTACCTGGACGCTCCTCCTACAAACTAACTAAATTTAAAATTGTTCCGTTCAAATCTCCAACGGTCTGAATGTGGACCTAGAAATGTTATTTTAGAATAACTAAACTTTATAGAATTTTTAAGATAACTATAATAATTTGTTTTTAATAAATGGAATCGAATTATTTTAGGAAGAGCTGTTTCATAGTTTCAACTTAAAAAAATTTAGATGTTTGTTATATCTTAGCTTTTATTTAAATTTAGATGATTATGGTATGAGATTTTGTGATGTCAATGTAGAATGTCTTTTAGTTCAATAAAGCATTAGAAATAAATTAAATTGAATTGTGTTTATAATTTTGGTTATTGAAATAAATATAATTGATAAGTATACAATTAATTTAAATTCTTTAGTTAGGATAGAGTACTGAAATGAATGTCAACATAAAACAAACAATTAGAGGCACTTAATTTGAAAATTAATAATAGACTTGATTGGTGTAGATGTAATATTTAATCGATTTATCACTATCTAAAATTTTATGCCCTAAGTTTGTTGATAGTCTTAGAATTTATATGGTTCTGCAATCATAATCTAATAAAAACTAGTTATAGATAACCCTTATATACCTGATAAACTTATGCAATCATAACCTACATGAAATAACTTTGTTCTCAAATCACTAAAGATAGATCCCTAGTTATATTACAATGTTATAGGTGTGAAAAAAATATTCATACTCCTACACTATTGTTTTATTCTTTATTTTATGGATGTGAGATTTGTAAATGCTTCTAGCTCAAAGTTTTTCTATTGTGCAATAGAGTCTCAATAGACTGAGAAGCGAAAAAAAAGGAAAAGAAGAATATGTATTTGTGCATTTACACACAATAATGATCATGATCTCTTGCAATAGAGAATACTTAGTAATCCCAGAGACTATTGTATATCCATATATAAAGTTAGGAAAATCTTTACAAAGATTCTAATGTTTTTAGAATGCTATTACATTCATCTAATTGAGCATTACATTCATGCCAACAAAGGCTAGAAATGAAATTTCATAACTATGACTAAGAAATCTTCTTGAATACATACTTAATTCCATTGACATATTCATTAAAATAAAACATATTACAATACTAGTTTTCTTCTATTCCACAAGTCTATAATCCTTTAGCAAACTAGACTTAGCATTGATGGATTCCTTGCAGCTTGGCATCTAGAGACTACACCACAACTAACCTTTAGAAATGACTCAAAATTTTGATTATCAGTAGAAGGAATTAACCCTAATCTTCACCATTCATAGTTTGAATGCATGGTCCAAGTTGAATTGCACCCAAAATAAACACTTTAGATCAATGTAGATAATTTACAATCAATTCTAGTAGCTAGATGACTATGCCATTACTATTCATAGCTAGAGTGAGTGGAAAATATGCATACAATTCTTTTCTCCATATGTTCTCACCTTCTGTGAAAATTTGAGCCCAATTCGAATGTTAAAATCATCTTTCAGGGAAAATCAACACCTGGATGTGGGATTTTTCCCATTAGTAGGATTATGATATTTTATTTATTGCTTTTGAAGAATGAGATTAATATTTTTGGGATGGAGATATATTTTGACATCTTTACAAATTTAGTGATATCCCATCAACCATCAAATCTCTATAAAATTTCTTATTGAAGTACAATGAACAACTTTAGGATGTAGCAAAAAAATGGCATGCACTAGGTTATGAAAAGTAACACCTTTTTCTCAAGATATATCTTGATACTTCAAAAAGTTCTATGAAAATTCATCTTGCAAGACTTTGGCTGCCATTAGGACATATCATATCACCTTCAAAACTCACACAAAAATTTAATTATTTCTTCCCATGCATCATGGTTCCTTTTTTCCTATCATCGAGGCTTGAATATGACCTAGGAACCCTTTGTCGAGGGTTCCCTTGGAACTAGGAAGCAATGGTTCTTGGCTCCTATGGAACCTTGTGTAATGCCCATAATTTTACACAAGAAAAAAAACCAACTAATTTTTTTAAATACATTAATTAAGCTAATTAACATTCTAAACATTGGAAGAGTAGGAGTTAAGGGAACATCATTCAATTTCAATGCTGACTAACGCGCGATATACACTCATACCATTATCAACTTGTTTTAAATATACTTGAGAACTAAGAAAGAACTATACTCTCATGCCCACATTTACTGTGGGTTTTAACACATCCATCATAGTTTTTTTTTCTACCCTAAATTTGTAACCTAGCACATACTCATCACACACTCACTATGCAATGCTACTTCTAAGCTCTAACCAAAGTTGATCTTATTAAATTGAAGGAGGAATAACTCAAGGTTTTATCAAACTATAAGCATTTGTCTACCGACTCTTGAAATCAAGTGTAAGCATTTGGAGCCCTCAATGGAAATTGTATTTTTATTGTCTTCTAATGCAAAGAACAAAACACTAGACTTGCTTGCAAATAAATCAAATATTTAATACTGTTCTTTTTATCTTCCCTTATCTATGACACGAAACACTAGACATGCTTGCAAATGAATGAAATATTTAATACTGTTCCTTTTATCTTCCTTTATCTCTTTTCATAGATTTAAATCCCCGATTTTCTAATGCCAAGAACGAAATATTAGAATTGTAAGTTGCTTGCAAATGAATGAAATATTTAATAATGTTCTTTTTATCTTCCCTGATCTCTTGTCATAGATTTAAATCCTTGAATCTGCATTAATTGTTAAGAGCCACATTTTTACTTATCCAAAACATTAAAAAATTATATATTATCTATTATTAGTTTATTATTAAAATATAAATATTTATGTATAGGAATAATAATGTAGATATATAGAATCATTTTGATATAAATATTTATTATTCATATTTTCTAGCAACATTATTATATAATCTACATTTAAATCTTCTAATATAAATATTAATGATTCTTTTATTATTTAACTCAAGAATAAAATTTGTATTTAGTTACAATGTATTCATTAGTAGAATATTGTTGTTAACAACTAAATTACAAATAAAATGTATTAAAGAATTTAACATTAAATAATGTTATTTTGACTAGTTACTCACCCTACCAATAGTACTTTTATTATTCAATTCTTGATTCTAGATTATTTTACCAATGAAACCAAAATATTATCATTTTTAATATAGTGAAATTTTTTCCAATATCCTTGTATTGACAATAATTTTAAATTTATTTATTTTTGTGATTCTTTGCATCTTAATAGTTTAAATTGATAATAGGATCAAAATATTATTTAGTTTTATATTAATGCCAATGTTGCATTTAAAATTTCAATTGGATTTTTTCTACAATTTCTCCCTCTATTCCGTAAATTAATTTACCAAAATGTTATTTACAAAAAACTACATTATTTATTATGGAAAAGTAAGGTAATTCCTCCTTCCATTTATGTTCTATATATAAATATATGATTCTCACCATTAGTTTTAACCCTATTACATAATTAAAAATAAATAAAAGAAATAAGAATTGATTAATAACACCAACCAAATATTATTAAAGATTAACATCCAAAATTATGTTACCTTATTTGTAAAGCTCCACTTTCTTGCAACTACGGTGATGCCAACATATTTAACAATTGTTTTACTAAATCATTTATTTCACCCACCAAATTTTATTATACATTACTATAAGTTAATCTCCATTACTCTCCTCATTGATAGGAAAGTATATGATAATTGGGAGTTTTTTAATTTTATATAATTACTATTATTATTATTATTTCAACCACTCAAATCTCAATAGTTTTTTCTTTTTACTCCATCAACTTAAACAATATTTAGTTAGATAGCTATGTATTATTATTTCTTTCTTGATGAGCTCTATTTATATAAGAAACTTCATTTACAAATATTTACAAATATTTATATTTGTAAATGAAGTTTCTTATATATTTAACACAACTCATCAAGAAATAAATACAAATAATTGGAAATATAATTTTTGCTTACCAAAAGTTATTTTGTTACATCCATCATTAGATTAAAAAAAGAATGGGTAGATCACATCAATATGCTTTCATTACTTCTTCATGTAAAGTTTACAGAAATTGTTATTGAAATGGCTCTATAATGTTTGCAATTCAACAGGTTGTATTTTTTTAGATTGGC
Source organism: Sequoiadendron giganteum (assembly GCA_007115665.2). Classification (NCBI taxonomy): domain Eukaryota; kingdom Viridiplantae; phylum Streptophyta; class Pinopsida; order Cupressales; family Cupressaceae; genus Sequoiadendron; species Sequoiadendron giganteum. Next base: position 155,410,972 of record CM021104.1, on the reverse strand, counting down.
CTCAAATCGTGGTAGATTAAGATTTTGGTAAAGTTTTACGAGCTCTTGGTGAAACTTTTAGTATTGAACAATGAATTTATATTATAAAATTACCAGCCAACTTTTTGTATAATGCTTACCCTATTGATATGTAAGAAATCTTTCTTAAAACAATAGTAAAATTATAGAAGTTTTAGATAATTTATTTACATGTAATAAATAGATCTATTTCACCATTTTCTCTTGTTTTCTTGGACATAACAGGCCTGTACCAGCTAAGCAAGGATGCACCTCACTCAAAATATGATTTCCCTTAACCAATTGATAATGGACGTACAACCTTCTATATTATTTTATGGGTAAACCAGGCCATTCAATATTTTGTAATTGTCTAATTTTGTTTAATTATTTTCATCTTTTAAAAAATAAAAAATAGACTTATAATATTGATGAAACTATCAATATGCTTCTACAATATTTGTTAATATGTTTCTAGCTTTTTTTTTAACCACTGTTTATAATATGAGTGTTGTAAGACTATTTAGAATATGACATAAATTGTATAATTATAAATAAATATATTATCAAATAATAAATATACATAAATATCAAATATATTAATTTTCAAATTGACCTATCAATTGATCTTATTTGACCTTCCACACCTCTTCAATGTACCCATTGCACACCATGGTGTGAGTACTAGTATAAAATATTATATAATATTCTTTAATTGTCTTAAATTAAGACAATAAAAAGGTCTATGATCTTGGGCAAGCGACAACAATAAGGATCTTGAACAAATGACAACATTCACTAATAGACCATGTGTGACCTAGATTTTGTATTTTTTATTCTATTTCATAAAAATGTAAGCCATCCTTTCTCAAATGAACTCTATGATTGTTGGATTTGATTGAGTGGTTTCCAAAATTCATTGTTTAATCACCAAGGCACTAATCTCTTGTTAATTTAGAAAGAATGTTGTGAGTAGAAAAAAATGATCACCCCCTTGATGGCTTTAATCTCTTGGACTTATTATAGCATTAAATTTATCACAAATTTTAATTTTGGATTGAAGCTTTGTAGCTTTCTATCATCATTCTACACTTGTTTCCATCAATACTAGTAACAATTTTCTATTTATTGATAAAAATATAAAATTGAGATTCATATTTGAGTTAAGTTATGAATTTTTGATAAGATCTTGGAGAGTTTATATTTTGTGTATTGTGACTTGTGAGAAGTGTTTAGTATAATATTTTATGGATTTTTTATTCTGGTCTTAGTCTTGAGTTATATATGGAAGGTTTAGCCTCACTAGAGTTTTACATTTCTTATTTCTAGTATGAATAGTTTAGTGTATCTATTTTATTGCATGTTGAGATTTTGCATTATTTTGGGCATATCTTGTTCCCCTGGGAGTGATGAGGAGTTTCGTGTGGATTGTCGAATGAATGATGATATGAGGCATTGGGACATTTGCTAGTTATATTTGGACTATGAATGTAATTGTCATTTTGAATCTATTATTCCACATCCTTCAAGCACATCAAGGAATTTGGAAAAAGGTGTAGAAATTTGCCTTCACACCTATCAGTAGCATTTTGATTAGAAGTATCAGTAGTATGTTTTCATTTTTAGTTTACCTGGAAAATAATTCTGCTGTTGGAAGAATCTAACATATATGACATTGTGAAAATAATAATTTTCTGGTTAGTTTCTAATTTTGTTTCAATACTGGATTGAATGAACAAAGACCCATAATTATTTCCTACATCTATGCAATTCTCGGCATAGAATTTATGTTGGGTAATTGGGTTTGATATACCTAACTAGCTAGAGAAATAAAAATCAGAAAAAATATATATGATTAATGTTGCTTGCAATTGCAGCAAAGGCTAGGTTAAAAGGCTTAATTTAGTTTAATAAAAAATTCTCTTCTAATTTTTCCAATGTTTGGTAATTAGATTGGGTTAGGTTTAAACTCAAAACTCTAATTTTTTTCTCCACAAAAGTGGCAAGCCACTATAATTTTATTAATATTAATATATATTTTTCAATAATGTTGGTTCAGGTGGACATACTAGTGGTAAAGAACCAATAGAAAACCCTAGTACCTTTTTTGTAAGAGTGATGAAAACCATTTATGGGTTTTGTGCCTTGTTCTTTCCCCCTTCTCGAATGTACTGAACTTTAATTTTGGATGGGGGATGTGAACATTATGATAGTTTTAACATTGACCTTTCTGCTGCAATTTGTAGATTGAAAGATGTGAATTTCTTTATATGATGTAAATTTGGAAATGTAATGTTTACTATCATTATCTAAGACTGTATATTATGAATACAAATAAATTTAATTCTTTAATACTATTCATTGGATTCTCAGAAGAGTTCTAGGATTGGGAAGTCATAAATAAGGAATAAGTCCTTTAATTTCTTCAATCAGATAGTAGTGAGTGGATTTAGGAAACTTGTTAGACACAAAGTAGCCTTCTTGGTGTGCCCTTCAATAAAGGGAATTACCTTGGAATTTTATTATTTGAGCCAAACTCAACATGGGCTTTGTCTCTTTGGATATTGTTTAGCCATCTTGTAAATTGTCCAAATATCATAAGCAGATGATCAGATTTTTTGTTAGAGATATTAATTTTCATCAAATTGATATAGAAAATGAATTTCTCGATCAAAAAATTGTTAGCTCCTAAAGTTGCACCTTGGTTAAGCTCTAAAACCTTACTCTTTCAAGGAAAATGGGATCATTTGAAGGCTGTGGATCACATAAAATTGAAGTGAACCTCTAGATATGCCGGCTTCCTAGCTGGTAATGTCTTCTAAACTACTGATATAATGGGAAAAAGGGGGAAATATTACATAAAATGAAATACTAATGTAAATGAAGTGATATACCAAAGCTAATGGTAAAAACATGATCATAGAATACTGACACAAAATGATCAGAACTCGGATGTAGCTAAGTATGTAATATTAATTGTTGTATATTGATGCATAAATATTTTACTAATAGGCCTATATACATAAATTTGCATAAAAAGGAAGTTAACCTGACATTTTTTAAAATAACATGCACCAACTTGACAAAATTAGTAACCTGCATGAATAAACTACTTGTAGAAAGGTATAAACCTATGAGACAAATCTGTGAGGAAAGTAATTTCACTATTAACTTGATCAATCACTTCACATACAAGAATTTGCAAGAATGAAAAGACAAGAGATGAATCTCGAGTAATAATAAAGGTCTCCATTGTGAATCGTATTCAAAAAATTCAGTTACAAAGCATTCCAAAAATTCAGAAAGGACTGTAAAACTCACTCCAAGCTAAAATCTCCATATCAAGAACTGACTTACAAAATGAGTCCAAAATGACTAAGTACCAAAACTTTTCCATCCAAAAACCACGAAAAAAGGAACTAGAAAAATTGTTTGGGTCGGATGAACTCCAAAAGCCTAAAATGTAGCACATGAATCATCTCCAAAAGGGGCTTCAAATGCGAGAAAAGTCAAACATGAATTAGTCTACCAAGATGACCACTTGTAATGGCTCCAAAATTCCCTCCAAAACCTATAAAGAGTCAAAAAGTAGCTCCAATATTTGTGGCATATGTTTGTAAACAACTTTCAACCTCCCTACAAGCCCTCAAAAAGCATAAATATACATGAAAGAGTCTAGCTTGACCAAACATAAAGGTAAAAGAGAATAATTCCTAGATATCCTCAACAAAGTAATGACAAGTCAAAACAAACCCTATAACCTTACTAAATCAGCCACATCACTGCTTGCATTAAAAGACATAACAATAAGAAATGAAGGCTTATAAAACACCTTAATCCCATTTGTTACACATAAGCATGAATGCAAAACATAAAATACTACTTTACCACAATCGACCATAAAGGCACAATAATAATTCAATGTAGGATTGTAAGTGGCATTAAGCTCTCCTCAACATTCTCCATCATGTTTGGTAATGTGGCAATTCAGTGGCTCCTTTTTTTATTTCTTCAACAATGTGAGGTGGTATTTATCTTCCATAGAAACTCTATATTCAAAATTCCTAAGTCCAAAAAGACTTACTAGTCGAATGCACAAGTCTAGGTAACACTTGGCAAATATTGGCAAATATACAAGGGCCATGGGTTTCAACTGTCATAACATATTTTGAAAATAAATGCTACCAAAATTTAACTTAACTATGGTGGTGGAAATAGGGTTAGAAACCCTAAAGCAAAGCTCGAAACTTCCTTTCATTTCACATTTTTTCCAAAAGTGGAAACTTCTCCAAGCAGTTTTGTCACCGACCAAGTGTTTTATGTGATTCTCCTGAGCTTCTCCTGGTGAAGCCATGGTGGATTTCTACATAAAAGAGACATGTCTTCTAGACAAAAACATGAACAAGCTGAAGGTAAGCCTTTTCCTGTTGCAATATTATATTTGTTGAGTATCCAATAAAAGAAATCTATTCTTCATGGTCGTGACCTCCTACAACTCCTTGATTCATGGCATTTCTCATCATGAAAAGATTTGATGTTTTTTATTTTCTTTTTTGTGTGGCCACGGATCTCATTCTATGGTTGTCTATTCTTGCCTCTAATCTTGTATTCTCTTTTAGGATTTCGTGTAGGTTTAATGGTTGTGACTTGTGCATTTGCATTAAGTGTAAAAGATACTACCTCCCTATCTTCTTTTCCTCATTTTTTGGTTTATGTTTCTTCTGGAAAGAAAAAGTATTAAGCATGACTATTATTCTACAAAAAACCCATGATATATTTTTCCTCCTATTTGAGGGTTTCACTGAAAAGCTTGGGGTTTTCAGATAAAATAGAAAGACAACCAATCAGGGTTACTTTTAGGCCCATGTCATGTCCAAATTCTTGGACATTTTTGCAGTTTTTTAAGGAGATCTCTCCTCACTATATATTGTATGCTACTTTTTCTGGATATAAGACCCTAGCTCCTTTTGCAATCACATCAAATACTAGAAAAATATATTGACAAGACTATTTGAAATGTCAGCGTTGATCAAATGAGATTACTTCTGAGAAAAAACCCAAAACAAACTCCTTTAGGAATTAAGTCAAACTAAATTAATGCATTTTCTGCATCAGGAAAACTTTATTGAAGAGTTCATGATTTAAACTGTGGCTTTTCTTAGTAATGCACTTAAACTACATTCCACACAAGACTCTCTCTATAATATCACATGAATATTTCCTATTACTACTCTTGAAAGTTCAAGATAAACTGTCCTATTACTCTTCATAGAATAACCAAGATGACTATTCTTGCATAAAAGTATCAATCTTTATCTTTTAAACAAAGATTATTAGTAGCTTGTATTTATAGAAAAAACTATCCTAATAGGATATGCAAATCCCTGGGCTATCATGTACAATAGCTATCATCATTGTAACTTGATGCTACCTTCATGCAAATTATGCTCTCCCACATGTATGCATGGCCTCTATTTACTAGATTTCTAGGACTTACCCCAGTATTAGGACTATTGCATTGCCATGATAACAAATGCTCTATTATGAGAATAAAACAATTATCCCCATTTCCGACCTCTAGCACATGAACATAAACCATATTGGCAATCCAACTAGTCATTCATTTTCCCCAAAAAGCATTACTCTTGGGATGACAAATAAAATATGCTTCTTTAATAAATTGATGATACCATGATTCATGTCACTGAGGCTTTGTTTCTTTTCTTTGTCATAATATTACCATGAGTTTCTTGGCATTGTTAAAGGAAAACATGCTGCCTCTTTTTGTGAGGTAATCACTATTTAAAATTAAACATTGAACCTTCTCTATGCATAAAGAACCTTGAAGTATGTGAATTTTTTGTTGTAGTATTGAAATTTATTATTGTGAAAGAACATTGTACTCTCTTCTACATTATGATTATGAATTTATCATGATTGATATTAACTATCTTACAATATAATATCATATGCACTTAGAATATTCAAACATTTCTATGAGCTGGGCTCAACCCTTGTGGAAGTCACATTCACCCCACTCATAATATAACTTGATGAATATGATGAATCACTCAGAAACACTTTCTCACCTAGACTTGCACATGAAGTGAACAATGTTAAAAAAAAACAAATGCATACCCTAAGTGTGTGTAATATTCTTCTTTTTGGGTTTTTATGGACACTTAGGATAGGCATTGTATTTGATGTACATAGAAATTAGCATATGCATGTATGGGTAGTTGTGCATGACCAGAATGCAACCATTCATTGCCTAGAACCTATTGTTCTAACTCATTTCTTTACCCAATGTAGGTAACCTGACACAAGGAAACCTAGGGACTAGGGAGCAAGGAAAAGCCATCATACACCGAACACCTTTGCAGAACCAATCTTTTAGGCAATGACGCGTTACCTTCTTTACATGTTCATTTCTTTATCATTTACTCATTCCTGTATAGTTTACTTCCTATCTATATCAAATGAGTAAGCCAGTCTCATGGCTTGCTGTGTGAGACACATTTTTACGATTACATTCAATAAGGTTAATTTTCATCAAAATATTGTAAAAATATTTTACGTTTCATTGACTTGTATGAATATAATAAATTTATGTTCTTGTTTTCTTGTAATCCAATAAAGTTGTTTCATTTATATAATTGAATGTAGTATAGAAGGTTTAACAAAATGTACCATTTATCTTGAAACATATATGGTTCTTCCTGATTGAGCCTGTAGGTGAAAATCTGGTAACATTTTTGGCGACATTTACATGATGTTTTCTTGCTAAACATCAAAGACCAGTGACCTAGACTCATCCATTGGGCATGGAGTCATTAGGAAAACTCAAAAATAGACCTAGAGAAACTGCACATGGCTATAACTCACTTTGTAACTCAGTGGAACAGATTAGGCTACCTAACACTTATTGAAAACAGGAGAACTATAAAAAGGAAACTATCTAACTGGTGTATAATGTCAAGAGTTGGTGACTCTACAGATACAGGAAATCTTGCCTCGTTACCATAAACCAACATATATGGTGAGTTACCAATAGAACTTTTAGGAATCACTCTATCTGCCCAAAGTGCATACTTTAGATTTGTGTGCCAAGTTCTTTGATTATCCTCCAGGGTCCTCTTTATGATTATGATAAGATTCTTATTTGTACTTTCAACTAATCCATTACCTTGAGGGTAATAATTTTAAGATGTATTCAAATGAATTCCATGTTTAACGACCCAATCTTTAACTCTTAATCCCACAAATTTTAGAGTGTTATCAGATATAATAGAATCAAGAACCCCAAACCTTGTTACTATGTCATTATAGAAGTTGAATACAAAATATTAATTAGCTTCTTTCAAATCTACTGCCTCTATGCATCTTGTAAAAAAGTTCGTAGAAATAATTATCCACCTATGACCATCACTGGAATGTGGATCTATAGTTCTAATAAAGTCAATGTCCCATCTTATGAAGGGTTGTTCAACTTGAATCAGCTACAAAGGCATGGCTGGTAGCTTTTCCTTCCCTACAAATAAAGAAGATTTAATACACTTCGTCACCCAAGCATGGACATATTTGAATAAGCTGGGCTAGTAATATCCAACTCTCATTATCTTCCAAGCAATCTTCCTAGGAGCAGAAATACCTCCTACAACTCCATCATGAAACTAATGAAGCACTCTTTTTGTTTCATCGGTATTAATACATCTCAATAGTACATCGTTAAGATCCTTTTTGAAAAGAATATTATCCACAACACATATGGAATGGACTGTAATCTGAAGTATCTTCATTTAGCTTTATCTAAACCTGAAGGACACTCACTAGTTTAAAAAAATGGGTCATATCTTGAACCCAACTTGTAACGAACACAGGTGTATCATCTCGAACATTCTGAGGCTCACCCATATTAGCTAAAACATCTGTTTCTAATTTTTTTTCATTCTTAGACCCTACAACAAGTTGCTCACAAAGACCCTTTCCTCTAACAAGTTTGGTAATCTTGATATCTACATCGTATTTCATCACTTTTGTGATCCACCCAACCCTTTTCTCATTTAGATCTCTGCTCAACAAAAACTCTTTAACACTTGGGTGTGTAACCATAATATGAATTTTATTGTTAGAGATTAAAGGGATGAATTTCTTCAAGCTTCTTATGACAGCAAGGATATGTTTTTCTACAAATGTATATTTTTGTTCATAATCAGCAAGGCCTTGACTAAAGAAGGCAATTGGCTGCTCTAGATTATCATTGTTCTTCTAAAATAGCATGGTAGAAATAAAAATAATGCTACCAAAAGTATATAGAGTAAAGTCTTTAGATAAATATGGATTTATCAATGCTGGGGCTGATGCTAAGGCCTCCTTAATTGCTTCAAAGCTATTTTTGGCTTCTCTGGTCCAACTGAAAACTGTATTTTTCTTAAACATGGCAGTCAATGGCTGTAATAAATTCACAACATCAGGAATAAACCATCTTCTAAAATTGATTCTACCTAAAAATATCTACAACCCTTTCTTATGATTGGGTAATGACACTTCAAGTATAGCTTTGACTCTTTTGGGGTCAATAGCAACTCCTTGCTTTGACATTATGTGTCCCAACAGCTTACATTCATGAAATACAAAGATAGTCTTTTTTGGATTCAGGGATATTCCAAACTCCCTACATTTCTCAAACACTTGTTTTAGATGTGACAAATATTCCTCAACATTCTTTGAGAATTCCGTAACATCATCCAAATAGATCACCACAATTTTATTGATTAAACTTTGAAATTCCATATCCATGGCTCTTTGAAATGTGGCCAATTGTTGGTTTTTTAACTCTATGATGTCATTTTCAATGAGGTCTTGGATTATGTTCTTAAGTTTTTGATACGACAAAGTTTTATGTCCTTTAGTATGGTGATAGTCACAGAAGGAATTATCATCCCACCATGATGGTTTAACCTGACTTGTATCATAATGCTTTACCTTATGAAGTTGGGGAACCTTAGACTACAAAATTTGTTTCAAGACAGATTCAATTCCTTCCCATAAGGGAGTGTATTTTCATCTTGGTGGGAAATTTATTTGAGGTGCATGTCCTTGGTTGTTTTGGATGGTTAATGTTGTTCTCTTGAGGAAATGTGGTGAATAATTTGATGCATTAGGTCCTTTAAGGGTGATTGTGGGATGAATTTGGTGTATTTCCTTTGTGTCTAAAACTCCATAATTTGTATTGTGAGCCCGGTACTTTTTTTTGTCATTTGAGGTACTTTGGGTGTTCTATTTTTTGTTGAGAGTTTTAAGTTCCCCTTTTACAATCAATTTATTTTTGAGGGTAATGCCTTTCTCCACAATTTTATTTAATATAGTGCAATAATCGACTTGCAATTGGTATTTTAGTTTTGTGACCAAGTTTTTAATGAATATGAAAACCCTTTGTTTCTCAAGTATCTTAAAAGGACATCAACTAGCCAAAATTCTCCATCTTTTAAAAAATGATATAAATGACTTATCTTTCTTTTGTTTTGTATGACACTTGATGTGGCTATGGTCACTTAATTTAAATGTTATAAGAAAAATGTGTCACAAATTTATCGACTAGTTCATCCTATGTTCTTATGCTTGTAGGTAAGTGGGAAAACCATTTGAGTGTTTTTCTGGTGAGACTCCTTGGCAATAATCTCATGAGTTGTGTATGTTCAGATGCGATGTCTATGCAGGCCATGTTAAATTCCCTCACATGTTAAATTGGGCTCCCCTTTCCTCCATACTTGGTAAAATTTGGAGTAACATAATTGTGAGGAAATGGAGGCATGTATATGCTCTTGTCAAAATGGTACGGACATAACTCTCATGTTTAATAAGTTTTTTTTGTTGGTATTTGCATGATGTCGACTTGTCTTTGTAGTGTAAGAATTTGATTTGGTAGGACATCAAATTGAGTCAATATTGTGTAAATTGTGTTTGCAACTACATTATGATATGGTCCCATGTCTGAGTCTTGCAATCCAATATTTTGATTGGATGAACTGGTGTTGGTCCGAAATGTGTGTGTCAGGTTTTGGTTTTGAATATTATGAGTGAAGGACATAATTTGATTTGGTATGTCCGCTGTCAAAATTGGAATATGGTTAATGTGTGGAGGATTCATATTAAATTGCATTTGTAGTGGGCTTGAACTTGTTTGACAATGTGGATTTTGGGTACCATATTCTTGAAAACATTCCCTTGTGTGTTGTTCTATAAGAGAATACTTGTAAAAGGACCTTGTGATGATGTATTAGTTTTTAATTTCAAATTGGTATTTGGTGTGGTGTTTGTCTATGGCTTAGGTCCACTAATGTAAACCTTTCACATTTTGTTGTTTGACTTGTTTTTACCAGTTGAAAGGGGATTGGACGATGAAGCACACAAAGAATTATATGATGTGCCAAATGGCTTAAATATTGTACTAGGGGTTTGTGTCATAGCTTTTGAGCCTTTTGTTCCAAATAGTGGATCCACATTGCTCGTTTTGGTACTTTGCGATGTCCCTCCTAATGGAATGGTAGTATGTATTTGTGGGATAGTTTTATTAGGAATAGATGCATTGTGCCCTTGGTTTTGTGTAGTCTGATTGATTGATGTTTCAACTAGTGTATTAACATAAAAACCATGAGATTTTTTAGCTCCACTTTGTAACATTTTTTGTAGGAATCATTGTATGTCTTATGCTACCATCTCATCTGCAAACCATGCCACACTACAATCTTGAGTTGTTTCCTCAATCTCTTCTTTAGTTAGAGGTATTTGGATGTCTTTTATTGTGAAAATTTCTAAAGGATTGGGAAATGATGATCATGCCATTGGTGTCTCATTGGATGAAGACCTAAACTTCATCTTGCTAGTAGGACTAAAAATGGGGTCTTCATTGGTATAGTCCATTTCTTTTCTTTTCATTTATAATCTCATTTCAAACATATAAGACTTGCAAATTTGATGAATGGTATATGAAGTCTAATCATTGAAATGGTGGGACTAGGACTAAGTATGCAACTATGCTATGTTTTCTGGGTTTTCCAATGTATAATAAATGCCAAATGACGATGCACTCATGGCCAAGATTAAGGTACGAAGTGACAATAAATGAAGCTGAGATGTGGTAATGTCACTATGGTCCAAAATATATGGTGTGACTAAGATTAAAGTATGAAAATGTGATTTTATGATGAAGGTTATGGTATGACCAAAGTTATGATGTGAAGACTAAGGACTTTTATGGACTTAAGAAGATACTACTAAATAAACTAAGACAGTCCAAAGTACCAAATCTAATTATCAAGACCTTAAAAAGGACAAACACTAAAGTGATGATTGAAAAAGTGGATGCCAAAGTAGACTCATGAGTTTAAAGGACCAACTCAAACGGAAAAGATTGATTGATAAAGTGACAAGGTCAAGATAACCTAAATTTGTGAAAATGATCTAATCAAAAGTCTAATAAGCCTCCTAGTCTAGATTCTACAAAAGTGTATGCAACTAATGAGTGCCCCAAGGTTTGAATTAAGGTTTGAATTAAGGTGTATGCAACTAATGAAATGGTAACCTTAATGAAATGAATGATCTAAAATGATAAATTTTGTTATCTAACGAGATTATTAAAATCAGGAATTGATCCAAAATAAGACCACACTAGAATTTTCTGTCAACAAGGAAATGTGGTTCATGGTCTATCAAATGTGTTTTATTGTCTTGCATATGTGGTGCATAATTTTCAGAAAACATGGTGCTTTATTTTTTTGATTGCGGTTTATAGTTCAGAAGATGCAGTGAATAGTGTGTTTATCCCTAGTTTGAATGTTTTGGATCTATTTTTTGTATTGATTTTTTGTGAAATGTGATTTAACACACAATAAAAAATCTTAAAACAAGTCTTCGCTATTGAGTGAATTTTTTTTTTGAGTGTTATGTGTATGTTCAAGGTTTATTCATGTTGATAATGAAGGTAAATTTGTAGCTTAAAACTTTTAAAAATATATGACTATAAATATAATTAAGTATTATTTGTTAGAATTATTTGTGTATGATTAATCTGTCTAGATAAATTTTATCATTTATAGAAATAGACAAAATATTGTAGAAGAATGGAAAAAAATAGAACTGACACAACATATAAGTGCCTATATTATTTAACCTTACAATAATATTCTGCACTTGCTGCAATAAATAGGAAATCATGACCTTTGTAAACTCCTAAGAGTTGACAATTACAAGAGAATAAAGATCCTCTCAAAAACCTACACCTAGATTTGGAAAGTAGAGTTCCTCCATGTAAACACAAGACAAACAAAAGTGTTCCTAAAAGTTGGTGCCCCAAACTAAACACTTAATTGAACTTTGGTCAAGAAGATATCCTATAAACTCCACCTCAAAGTTGTCACCCAAGAATGGGCCCACTTAACTAAGCCTTGTAAATTTATTCTCATGTAAAAGGTCTAACTGAAAGATGCCCACTTCGGTGCCCAAGGTGGACCCAAGTCAATCTCTCTTAATTGAATCATATATCTCCACCAATTTATGAAAAAAATATGCATGATTGATCATCACAACCTAATTGAAAGTATCCACCTATTATCTGTCATGCAACTAAATTCATTAGTCAAGTTAGCTAGTATACAACTGAAAATAACTACATGGCCCTAAAGATAATTGAACCATAATTGAGTTGAACTAAATTAAATTGAATTGAATTGAATTGAATTGAATTGAATTGAATTAAATTGAATTGAATTAAACTAAACTAAACTAAATTAAACTTATATTGAACTTATACTAGATTGATAGTGCCACTTCACTCTTGTAAATGTAAATCCTTATTTTTTATGAACCTAGATATGCATTATTGAAGTGTTATCAATCTTCCAAATAATTAACTAAAACAAGGTGGGTTCCACCTTCCATGTGGGTGTCCCATGTGCTCCTATTATTTAGGAACTCATCTTGGATGCCCCCACATGTTCCTATTATTTAGGAATAATTAAAAATGTCAATTTACATGTTCATTTCATTCGAATTTAATATCTTTCTAATCCTAGTGCTTGGAAACTCTTTCGAAGGACTTAGGAGATACATGAAATATGTTTAGGATTGCAATTAAATGGAATCCTATTCCCAATAATTCACCCCAATTTACACATGTCTAATCACAATTTTAAAATACTTCACACACATAAAACACTTCCTATTTTTAAGGTCAATGGCTAATGGCAACAAATCATAGGCCCAAAAATTAGAATCTCCTTCAATGCAAGTGGAGGGACACTTTTAGGGGGTGTATGCAATATTTTATTTACAAGAGAGGATGGATAGCATCCTCCAAGATGGGAAGGATGACCAACTCACCCTCTCACTGAAAAGCTACAAGTAAACAAGTAGCTTATGCCAAGCAATGGATTTTTGTCTCATCTCAAGGGAGCCATATGGTGAGTAACTTCAAGTTGTGATACTACACCTTTGTACTCAAAATGAAACCAATAAATAACTCAATCAATATGGGTGGGCCTCTAACTAATTATCTTCTAGTCATTGGTTGCGGGCTTGACACCTCTCACGTTTCCAACAAGTCACTTAAGGCTTTAACCAAACCTACTTGGGTAATTAGAATACCATGTGGGTACTTCCCCTTTTGGATTGGCACTGCATCACAAAGTCTAACATTAGACTGTACTTGAGTTTCATTCTACCCTTTTATCTAGTAGCCCAAGGGAAAAACCGCTTTGGGTCACCAATGAGTTCTCTGTTAGGATGTGTCTCAATAGTAGACCCTTCTAAAGGAGTATAAAAAGGTGATACAAATACAATGATTTTGATCTCCAAGATCATATAAAAATGTGAGGAGAGATAATACACATGTATTTTCTCACACTAGCAAATATTCATTAACCTTTGGAAAACAAAATGTGTCATGTGAAAATGAAAGATTTGAGAAGTATTTTTTATTCCCAAAATCATATAACCTATGATTGAAGAGCATACGCACCTTATAACACAAAAAAAATTACAATATAAAGAAAAATATTATTCTTTTTAATCCCAAATTAAAAATGTTATAAATAAAAGACACCTGCTTATTTTTAATTCCCAAATAAAAATGTTCCTACTTAAAAATCAAAGAAAAATAAAACCATGCAAGAACATGGATTAGTTGTGTCAATAGTAATTTCTTGTCCCTAGGAATTCCACAAGCTACCAACCAAGTATCAGTAACACAAAAACCTCTAATCTACCAAATAGAAAAGCATAAAATAAAAAACTACTAATTAAAACCCTAATTAATAATAACAAGCAAATGTAGCTATAAATGTCATGGATGCGACCCACTATTCTAGAATACATGCAACTAATCAAACTATGACTACAAAAAAATGGAAAGCGAATGGAACACACTAGATAGTGACTGTCATGAACTAAAGAGCGATTGTGACAAACCAAAAAGTGATTGTGACTCACAATTGAAACATATATGGTGAACAACCTAAAAGCTACAAAAATACTTCAAATCTAGCAAAGTTTAGAAAATCCTGAAATAGAAATAATGCAATTATCCTAAAACTAAAAAGCTGAGAAATGATAAAAAAATGTGAAAATAGATTAATAAAATGATTTTCTATATAGTTAAGCAAATACTACTCTTGGTGCTATGACTATCGCTTTTTGTCTTCATAAATACATCATAAAATATATTGTATGCATTGTGTTGTACCAAAAATACATCACATTGTCTCTTAAATCAATCATTTGGCTTTACATATGCATTGCGGACTTGAAACTCCAAAATTCTTTCAAATTTGGCTAGTTCATGTTGGGTTCACCACTGTAGAATAGGCAAAAATTAAGGTGAAAGACATGAATCAATAAAACTCAAACAGTAGATCCCTAAACTAACAATGAAGCACAAATAAACATAGAAACATAAAATAATGAAGAAATATTACCCATATTCATATGCCATGGTTGACTCACCTCCATTTTCCTTCTCCATCTTGCTTTATATTCTTGATTTCCCTCAAATTTTGAGTATGCAACAATAAGCCTAGTGATAGTGATAGAAAATGTTGAAGATTGTACTTGTTTCCTTGAGTAGCATGTGTTGGAATTAAAATTTCTTGAAGATAAAATGACAATGATATGTCTATTTTATAGAAAACAAAATTTGAATGAAGGGATAGGATTAAAAGCCAATATGACATGAAAATCAATTGTCAAGATTGCTTGAGAAGCAATGAAATAAGGTTAGGGAAAAATTAGGGCAAAGATAGGGCTTGGTTAAGGATGGACAGTTGAGATTAAATTATAAAATTATCAATCAAGGGTGGAAATTAAATGAGATGTGAAAAGATAATAATTACATGGATAAAGAGGTTGACATAGAAAAAGAGGTTGTTGGAGGAAATTAACATCCATGGAGATTAACTTATATTTTTTTCTTGCGAGTCTATTATTTTTTTTCAAAAAGAGACCTTTTATCTTTCACAAATTCAAGAAGATACTCTCTCTCTCTCTTTCTCTCTCTGCCTCCCTCCCTCTTTTTTGATTCTTAGTCCCTCTATTAAGATGCAAGACCCATCCTACCTAGAAAAATCTATCTCAGTCCCTCTATTCTTCTGACACTACCTAAATAATTCTCCCTTTATCCCTCTATCCCTCTCTACCTCATTCCCACAACCCTATGTCTCTCTCATATTCCCTCTATTAAGATGCAAGACCGACCCTACCTAGACAAATCTCCCTCAGTCCCTCTATACCTCCCACACTACCTAGATAATTCTCCATTCATCCCTCTCTAACTCATTCCCAACTATCTCTCTCTCTCTCTCTCTCTCTCCCTCCCTTCATGCTTCCCCCAATAACTATAATATTTTAAATAATTATACTATTTATGTGTGCAAATCTTGGGCATTACATTAGCTACTTTATCTGCAAATTTGAAAATTAAAAAAATAATATGATTTTTTAGTGATATTATAATGAATAAAATTTAACTATTTAAAACTTTAACTTTAGTGATATCATAATTTAAAACTGATAACTATTTGCATAAGAATTTAAAAAAAAAAGAAGACTAATATTAAGAAAATAGTATTTAGAGCTAATATACTAATTTTAAAGTACTACTTAAATATTATTTTACATCTATTTTAAGAAAAAAATAAGAAGAAAACTAAGTACTTTAGTCACATAAAATCCTTAGTTTCTAATTTTAATTCATTTATATATCTCATATATATATTATTCTATTTTTAATATACTAAATATTTAAAATATCTTTTATCATGATATTAATAAAGGAAAACAAGAAAATAGTATAATATTGTCTACATGATAGAATTCATAAAAAAATTAGTTGAAGAGACACACACTTTGAACTTGTCCTCATGATTGACTATATTTAATTAAACTAAATTATATTTGTAAAATTATTAATTTATTTAAATAAAAAACTTAAAATTCATAGTCAACGGATATTTCAAATAATCTAAACAATGTTGTTTTTCTTGGAAAATTTAGAAACCCATGTTTTTTCCTTCACTACAACATTGATTTTCTTGTTTACTTGTTTTCAAAGGAAAAAATACAACCCTACTTTCTTTGGATGCTATTATTTCAAAGATTATGGATTTTATCTTTGGGAAAGTCTATTAAAACCATCTCTATATTAATATTCAAGATTCCTTAAACTCAAATTTAAGAGTTTTCTCCTTATTGCTCTCTCTCTCCCTCCCTCTCCCTCCCTCTCCCTCTCTCCCGTCATCTCTCCCTCCCTCCCTCCCTCCCTCTCCCCCTCCCTCCCTCTCCCTCACTCCCTCCCTTCATCTCTCCCTCCCTCTCCCTCTCTCTCTCCCTCCATCACCCTCACCCTCTCCTTCTCCCTCTCCCTCAACCCCCTTTCTCCCTCACCATCACCATCACCCTCTCCCTCACCATCACCCTTACCCTTGCCCCCTCCCTCTCTCCCTCCCCCTTCCCCCCCCTCGCTCCCTCCATCCCCCTCCCCCTCAGTCCCCCTCACAAACACCCTCACCCCTATACCCCTTATCCTCACTCACCATCTCCCTGCCCCCTTACCCCTCCATCAACCTTGGTTCCATTAATGTTTGGATGGTGTGTGTGTGTTGTCTAGTAGAAGAGTGGCTAGTAACGGGGGCCGTCACCCGAAGTGGTGTCAAGGATAACTCATTGTAAGTTATTTAATCAAGTGATAACTAAAACAATACTTAGATGATTAGGATGACACTCTATCTAAGACAACTATTGTCAATTGTGTTATGTGTATGGTTTGGTGAACATACTTGATTAATATTATGTTTGGAAGCAATGTGACATATTTCAGTGATGTTGGAGTTGTACTTGATTTGTACTTGTATGGTGATTGATTTGTACTTGTTAGTTCATTTGCTTGGTTATATCAGTATGAGTCAGTATGAGTCTACCTTTGGTTAGTGGTTGTAGATCTTTGTCCATGTTACCTTGTTACTATCTCCTAGCATGGGGGATGGTCCTTTAGATACCATGTTGGTTGGGTGGAACATGCACCAAAATCGTTGGGTCCACATTGATCTTCAATACTTGGTGGCGAGACATTCAGATGGACGGCTTGAGTTCTTGTGTTATTCTTGCTTTGTAATATTCCAATTTGTATAAGTTATTTTACCCCTCTTATGTTTATGAGGTGGAATTCTATAATTGTAATATAATGTACTATTGTCTTATTATGGGAATGAGTGTTGTAACTATTGGATTAAGGTAATGATTATAAGATGGTATCTTGGTTGAATATCTTATTATGTTATGTGGTATTCTTAATATGTATGATGTTTATTTCATAAAGCTCATAATGCTTTGGTTATATGTAATATGTATGTGTGGTTTTAAGTAATCCTAACCTTGTAGCCTTAGAGGTTGTTGTTAATTAGTAAATGAATGTGTTCACCTCCCATTTCCCTTGTATGTAATCCTTCTCGCCCTTTTCCCTTTTGATTTGATTAGAGTAGGGTAGTGATAGGATTTTGTGTGATAGATTGGCCCAACAAATCTGCACCTAGATCAAAAGAGAAATTTGACCTTCTCTAGAGACTTGACCTCATCTTGCAAGGTCCTAGACCTTCGGGTTATTTCTGTTTCGTGATTAGAATGTTGAGCTTGTGTTCAAGAGAGTGCAATTTAATTTGACAAGTACCTCATCAATACTTGTTTCCAAGAATCATATTTTAGTGACTTAATCCCTAACTATCACTTAAGGGTTGGGGGTTTTAATGTGAAATTTTTATTTTCAAACCAATTATCTTTTATCTAGTTCCCACACCTAGTGGTCCTATTCACACTAGCTTAAGTTTAGAAAATGGTTTAGCTGTCTAACCTCATAGAAACTTGACACATTCCCTCACACTTATCCCAAGTAATTTATAAGTGTCATATCTCATCAAGAAAGAAATAAAAATAATTGAAACTATATTTTTTCTTTCCAAATGTTATTTTTTACATCTATCATTAGATTAAGAAAAGAATTAGGAGATCACATCAATATGCTTTCATTACCTTTTCATGTAAAGTTTGCAAAAGTTGTTGTTGAAATGACTCTATAATATTTCCAAACCTATATGAAAATAATTCCGTGTGGATATTAGGTTCAATCCTTATTTCTACCTAGAGCCACTACATCTATTGACTATTGTTACCAATAATAAATAATCAAATTTTCACTTAATTTGTTTAACTTTAATAATTTCCATGTGCAATGCTCATAAGTATAACTAGCCTATTTTTCCTTCCACATACAACTATAGGTAAATCAAAAATCATTTTTGGCTCAATTTGTTTCATTTTCGTTACCAAGCAAAGGAGGACATTTGGCTAAGGATTCAATGCTAATATAGCAGGCTTTGTCTGCTATGTTTTGTAGATTTCAGAATGCTAATAAAATGTCAACATCAATTTTTATTTTGGATGGGGTCACTAGAGCTTCACTCATCGAGGAAGCCTAAATCTAGACCTATAAGTAGAATAAAATTTTAAATACAAAATCAGAAAATGAATAAATCTTCAAATTCAAACCCAAAAGTATCTAGTGAGGGGAGTAACAAGTAAAGTAATGTTTTGTTAGGTACAATCCCTTTATTGGAGATCTTAGTACTTCACAGGCTCCTAAGAAAAAATATATTTTTAACATCCACAATGCAAGACCCTTCGATTTATGTTGTTGCCTTCCAAAGGAAAGTAAGTGCATACCAACTAATTTTTTTGCAAGGACATTGTTAGATCCAGACCAAATTACTAGCACAAAGGGGTTACCATATTCAGACGATTTCCAAATTTATTTAAGCATTACCAATACAAAACCCTATGTTTTGAGTATTTTTACAGTGTGCTCTTATAGACTGGTAAAAATGGAATAGGTAATGTGACTCTGTATTTTAGAAATCCTTTGTAGAAATATCATATAGATAATGGATATTTTCACCACAAAGATTCCCATTATTATATCAATATAAATGTACTAACATTCTCTCAATGAAAATCATAATTAAATAGTATAAAATATCACACATGATTCTTTAAAAAAACGCTAGTCTCCACATCATTTTTTTAGTTAAAGGACAGTTATTCTTAAAGAATGTGATGACAATTTTATGGTGGAGATGCATTGGAAATGATACTTTACTATGAACACAAGAAAATGTCAGAATACATAATCACTAGAAGATAGTCAAATGGATGGTCATAAATGCAGTCAAAAAATCAATACACTAGATAACTTGAAATGGCCATGAAATGGAGATGGTTGATTATCAAGCATGACATTGTAGAAGAGGTAATAGAAAATGTTGATGTGTCAATAGAGAAACCAAATCCTTTGCATGTACCTATTTCTAATCAACCTCATTTGAATAGTGCTTTTTTATAATCAAGTGCAATTTAAATCAATTTGGCAAGGTAACTTACTACAATGACTAACATAGAACAAGAAAAAACTCAAATATTGATTTTTGGGGGTCATGATGTGGAAGTAATAAGAGTTCGTTGAGTATTGTGTGATCTAACAAACTAATTCTACAAA
The DNA here is from genome assembly GCA_007115665.2 of Sequoiadendron giganteum. NCBI lineage: Eukaryota > Viridiplantae > Streptophyta > Pinopsida > Cupressales > Cupressaceae > Sequoiadendron > Sequoiadendron giganteum. The sequence continues at coordinate 155,390,883 of CM021104.1, read as the reverse complement.
TTCAAAACAATCATATTTCCTAGCTTCTTGTAAATGGTGATCAATATCGATCCAAAAAATACTCTTATTTACCCAAGGTTTGTTTAATAAAGCCATAGTAGGCTACATAGATCCAACACTCCTTTAAACTAGTAGATAGAGCACAACAATATAGTTTTTAATTTTTTTTCAATCTAGCCATCTCTGCTACCAAAGTATAAATATCACTATTTTGAAACCCTTGAAAGAAATCAGGGTGACTCTAGGGTAATTGATAGGAATATAGAATATTCAAACCAGGGAAAGTGAAGTACCTCAAGATTCTGCACAAATTGTGTCTTTATGTCAACAATGTGGAGAATGAAAATGTACGGATTGTAACCTCTGCACAATAATAAAAAATGAGCTACCCATCTACAAGTTACCAAAAATCTTAAATCAAATTAGGGGAAGTGACTTACGTCAAGATTCTACAAAAATGGTGTCTTTTTGTCAATGATGCTAAGGACAAAAATGAGAAAAGCTTGCAAGGAGAATATTAAGAAGAATTAATGAAGCAAGAAGACGAATGACTACAACTATGAACAAGTCAATGAATATGTGAAACAAGAAGTTGTTTATGGAGATATGAATATGCAAATGAGAAGTTGTTAAAGGGTCATATTTCAGGTTAACTCCATTGTGTGCCATGTTTTGTTGGGAAAAATAACTGGCACATTATTTCATTAGAGAGCTTCTCCATTGTAATTATCAGAGTCCTAGTTTAAACACTAGGTACTCTGGGATTATAATGAACCCATTAAGCTTTAATTTGTGTAGGTATAATTTGTGTACCTTACCTAATACCTTTTTGTGTCTGTGCAGGATTATGCCTCCCAAACATGGAAGAGGTAGGGGGCGAGGACCTGGCTGTGTAGGCAGTCGTGATGGGAGTTAGCATGACTCCCCTCCTCCTATTCCACTTATTATAGATCAAGAAGAACATCAAGAATTGTAGAATGCCCCAAGGGGTAGTGATCAATAGTAGAATCCTCCAGGGATTGAGGATGTGTGTAGAGCACTCGAGGAGGCATTGGTGCTCCTTGGTAAGAGGCAATCTAAGGTTTAGGGTAATCCTAGTGAGAGGGAAGTTCCATCTCAGTCAAAGGCACATATGAGAGATCTACTTAGGGCACATCCACCACCATATGATGGAGCAAGCACTGGGTTAGAGGTGGACACTTGGCTTATAGACCTTGATACGTGCTTCTCTATGCATCCTTACACTAGCAATACCAAAGCATGGTGCACTATCATGCAGCTACGATGGTCTGCTTCCACATGGTGGAGGCTGGAGGAGTAGAAGTTCCATATTGATACTAACTTAGTGTCTTGGGATATTTTTCTAGAGTGGTTCAGAGCTCGATCCTATATGAGCACTAGCATCAACTTCGAGGCAATGAGTTTCACGCTTTGCATCTATTAGCCTTATCAGTTGAGTAGTATGAGCAATGCTTCTATGAGCTCAAATAGTTTGTAGGGATAGGATATGATGAGGGGATGTTGGTTCACCAATTTTTCAGGGGCTTAAATGCTCATCTTAGCGGAGGTGTGAGGGTTTTCGAACCCAAAACCATGGATACAGTGGTGGAGAAAGCATGTCTAGTAGAGGAGAATATCTCCATGGTTCTAGGAGGCCACATGGGTGTTCAGATTGGTAGCAGTTCAAGAGTAGGTTCTAGTGCTCGAGGAGGTTAGCCTCAGGGAGGTGGACCTTCATGTTCTCAACAGGGACCATCGCAAAGTGGTCAACAATAATAGGTTTCATAGGGGAAATGTAAAGGTTTCCAACAAAGGCAAGGGGACAAGAACTAGAAACGTGTGAAACGCTTCAACTTTGAGTAGCCAGTGCATAGTTCTCAATCCACTTTCAGGGGTAGCGTGCAATAGTCTAGTGCACCACCTGGAGGCAAGGACTATGGTAGAGGTACTGGGTGTTTTGCATATGGCCAACAGGGTCACATAGCTAGAATGTGTCCTAACAGGGGCATATCAAGATTTTCACAGGGACTAGCGACATCTAACTCGATAGTTGGGGATGCAGGCAAAGGGCATCATGTTTTCGCAGTGGTTAATAACTGCTAGATAGAGCATTAGGGTACCGTCATCGAGACATTTGGTATATTGTTGGGTAACCTGGTTACTATTTTGTTTGATTCTTGAGTGTCAGACTCCTTCATTTCTTCTTCCGTTGTGACACAATATAGACTAGAGGCAGTAAGGCAAGTCTATAGGTTGTAGGTTGACTTAGCCTTAGGTGCAAAACTTGCATCACATTCCCTTGTACCAGAGTGTAGATTGGAAGTTCAACCTTTCCATACTATAATGGACCTTCGAGTTATTCCATTTGGAACTTATCACATTGTCATAGGGATGGATTGGTTATAAGCGCATAGTGCAATCATAGACTATTGACGTAAGTCGATTAGATGCATTGATGCATCTAGTAGAGGAGTAGAGATAGTGGGAGTGTAGAGGCCGATTTCCTTGAGAGTTATCCTAGCTATGCAATTGAGAAGGTGTGTGCATCAGGGTTGCCAGTTATTCACTGTTACAGTGGATGATTTGGATTTAGGAGGTGGAGAAGAGAAAGTTTCTCTCAATAGTCACCCCATTCTATAGGAGTGTTCGGATGTCTTTCTAGATGAGATTCCAAGGATGCCACCTCAGAGGGACATAGATTTCAAGATAGACCTTGTACCTTGATCGAAACCCATTTCACAAGCTCCTTATTATATGACCACCCAGGATTTGAAAGAGCTTCGCTTGTAGCTTGAGGAGTTGTTAGCAAAGGGTTTCATTCAATCTAGCGTTTCTCCATGGGGAGCACCAGTTATCTTCACAAAGAAGGATGGTTCACTTCGGTTATGTATTGGTTACTAGCAGTTGAAAAAATTGACCATCTGGAATTGATATCCGCCTCCTAGGATTGATGATCTATTGGATCAGATGAAGGGTGCCACAATATTTTTAAAAATTGATCTTAATTCAAGATATCATTAGCTTCGTACCTTCAACTCAGACATGCATAAGATGACATTTTGAATGCAATATGGTAACTATGATTTCATAGTAGTACCATTCGGGTTAACGAATGCACCCTCTGTGTTCATGATTTTGATGAATGAGGTATTTCATTCATACTTAGATAGATTTTTCCTTATGTTCCTTGATGATGTTTTGATATACTCCAGGATAGTGGAAGAGCATGTGGAGCATTTGTGGCAAGTATTACAGTTCTTACGGGATAATCAAATTTATGCTAACTTTTCAAAGTGTGAATTCTTCAAGACTGAGGTCCAGTACCTTGGTCATGTGATCTCAGGGGAAGGTATTTTAGTGGATCGTGCAAAGATCCAAGCAATCTCAGATTGGTCTGTGCCCACGAATGTGGCAAAGATACATAGCTTTATGGGGCTAGCAGGTTATTAAAGGTGTTTTGTATAGGGCTTTTCGAGGATAGAGTATCCTATCACCTCCCTTCAGGGAAAGGGACGAGGTTTGTGTGGTTAGAGTAGTGTGAGGAAGTGTTTCAAAAGCTTAAGGAGAAGGTGACCAGTGCACCAATACTTGTGATACCTGATCCGATTGGGAACTTTGTAGTTTGTACAAATGTGTCTTTGGAAGGATTAGGAGCAGTGTTGATGTAGGAGGGTCATGTCACTGCATATGAGTCATGAAAAATCAATGATAATGAGTTGAAATACCCCACACATGGTCCTGAGTTGGTGGAAGTTTTTCATGCATTGATGAGATGGAGGCATTTCCTCTTTGGCAATAGGTTTTAGTTGCATAGTGATCATAGAAGCCTTCAGTATATTTTCACGCAACCCAACCTTAATGCTAGGAAAAGGTGTTGGATGGATTTTCTTTGTGAATATGAATTTGAAGTGAAGTATATCTAGGGAAAGGAGAATGTTGTAGAGAATTCACTCAGTAGACAAAGACATGAGATATCTAAGTTGACTATTGTTGTATATTTGTGGAGTCGAATTCTTTCCACCCTTCCGGTGGATAGTTAGTATCGGGAGGTTAGGAAAGAGATAGAGGTAGGAATACCTCTTGAGGATAGGAATTCAAGATATTCTCTAGATCCAGATGGGATATTGAGGCACATGGGACACATATACAGTCCTTCATTAGGTGATCTTTGCACCTTGGTTATGAGTGAGGCACACCGTGCACCTTATTTAGCCCATCTAGGGGTGAACAAGATGCATGCAAATTTGTGTCAGCTATATTTCTAGCAAGGAATGAAGTGTGATATTGAGGATTATGTGTCGAGATGTCTAGAGTGCCAGTGGGTGAAGGATGAACACCAACATCCAGCAGGGATTTTGCAACCGCATTTAGTACTGGAGTGGAAGTGGGATATAATCTCATGGGATTTCATTACTGGTTTACCCAACTCTTCAAGACGACATGATGTGATTATGGTGATAGTTAATAGGTTGATGAAGGTAGCACACTTCTCACCTATGCGTTCTTCCTATACTGCATTTTCTGTAGCTAGAGTGTTCATGGAGGACACAATGAGGTTACACGGTATTCCACATCGGATTATTTTTGACATGGATCCATTGTTCACCTCAGCTCTTTGGACTTCCTTACAGCATGCAATTGGGACATAGTTGAACTTCAGTTGAGCTTATCCCCTAGAGACAAATGGACAAACTACAAGGGTCAATCGGATCCTCAAGGATATGTTATGTATGTATGTGATGGACTAGAAGATGTGATGGGAACATTATCTATATTTGGTAGAGTTCACCTATAATAACAATTTTGAGTGTTCTATAGGCATGCCTCCATTCCAGGAATTGTATGGGCAACCATGTCGCACTCCCTTGAGTTGGGATCGACTGAAGGATAGAGTAATTTTGGGTTCTAAGATGTTGCAAGATATGGAGCAACAGGTGGTTAGGATTAGAGAGCACTTGGTGGCAGCTTAGGATAGGCAGAAGAAGTACGTGGATGCGCATAGAGTGGATTGATAGTTTTTTTTTGCTAATAGAGTCTTCTTGCAGGTGCATCCATGAACAATTCCAATCCATTATGGGAAGGGCTCTAAGTTGGCTCCTCACTTTGTCAGACCCTTCGAGATACTCGAGAAGATTGGTCCAGTTGCTTATTGTCTTGCTTTACTGCCTAGTCTCTCACATATTCATGATGTATTTCATGTTTTAGTTCTTCGGCCTTACCATCTAGACATTTCTCATGTCCTCACTTGGAATGATTTATAGGTAGAGGAAGGGCAACTATCTTTTGAGCCCGTGGTTGTAACGAGGCATAGAACACTCGCTCTTTGAGAGTGCGATATTGATCAGGTTAGGGTCTTGTGGGATCCTAGGGATGATACATCATCCACTTGGGAAGATGTAGCTAGAATGAGGGAGCTCTATCCCTATTTGTTTGCATGCTTCTAAAAGTAAGCCTGACCCTAGGGGGGAGGATTTAGCACCCCTCCATTTTTCTCTTTTGATCGGATAGTGTTCTTCATATTTATGTTGTGCTTTTTGTTAGTACATTGACTATGGTACTCGATACTATTTGAACACTAACTGTAAAGTGATGTGAATGCTATATTTTTATATGCTGGTATTTTATTATGATGTTATCATAATGGCATGCTTTGGATTAGCTTAGTGGATATTGGAATTAATGATATTTTATACTATTGATTCGATTATTGATTTTAGATTCGTCATTTTGTAACACTATATTGGTGAAGGGGATGAAACTGCACCACTCACTTGCGAGTGCCCTATGATTCCACAATTTCCTCTTCACAGTGTTCTCTATTATGATATATATACATGTTATATATAATATTTTTTTGCATGTTTACAGGTACAAGACATCGACTCCACCTGGTTTCACAGTTTTGATCATGTCCGTTGCCCACCAGTATTCGATTGGGACATAGTAGCTAGGTTTTTCATACCAAATCATCACCCTGGTCATAGTGTGTCATTGGTTTTAATCTGGTGCGGTTGTTTTAATGTTATTCAATTTCAAGTTCATTTGATTTAATGGCAAGTTGAAAAAGGTAATTAAATGGCATTAAGTTTTTAAGTTTATTTAAACTAATCTACATTTTTTTATGTTAGAAGATATTGTTTAATTAATTAATTAATTTAGTTTAATTAATAAAATAATTTAATCCTGGATTAGATTTATTTTATTGAAATAATTAAATTAATTAAATTAATTAAATTGAATTAAGTTATTAATTTGGGAATTAATTGATATTTTATTTGAAATTGGAAAATTGAAAAAATGTTCTAGTTTGCATTTTTTTTCGAAAATTTGAATAAAAAATAAAATTAAGATATTTTATGTTTTGATTTGAATAAAATATGATGGTGGTTGAGGAGATATTTCATTTTTTTTACTATTTTTGATTTTAATGGAGTTTTTCTATAAGCATGAAAATTTGAAAAGTAGAGAAGGGAGAAGATTTTTGGTTGTGGGTTTTGGATAGGAATTGTGGAAAAACTTTGTGGAATTGTTGGGAAGGAGTTGGAATCAGAGGAATAACTAGTGCACCATTTGACATCTTCTCAAGCTCTTGGAATACCAAGTTCATGTTATTTAAATTGATTTTTCAATTTGAAAGGATTCACGTATTTGGATATGTTGTTTGCAAAATCATTGTTTGGAAACTCAAAATGATTTATATTAAAAAAATAAACCAATGTTCAATCTTTTTCAAAACTATGAAACCTCTGTTTACAAATGTTTTTCTTCAAGAAAGAAATCGCCTAACTTACAGTAAATAATCATTTTTGAAATTAGCTACTCTTCTAGATCTATGGTTTTAAATAAAATTGATATATACATATATATATGTGTGTGTGTGTGTGTATATGTATATATATATGTGTGTATATATACATATGTATATATATATGTGTGTATATATACATATGTATATATATATGTGTGTATATATATATATGTATATATATATATTGAAGTCTATAATTTTAAATAAAATTGATATATACATATATATATGTGTATAAATAAAATGAAGGGTTTGTGGGGTGGTCACTGGGGGCTCACCCCACCATGCCCCCATGGGAGGCACGTGGGGAGCCATGCCCAATGTGACCCCCACACTGGTCATGCCCACAAAGTTGGGGTTAGGATGTGTGGATACACAAACTGCCCCATGTAAATCGGGTGGGCTATGTATTCACATAGTCGCTCCAATATGCTTGGCGCGTGTTTTCCCAAAAGAAAATGTGTTTCACCTTTTCATTTCGGATTTTTTGTAGAAAAAAATAAAATATTTTAATATTAAATATTCTACCAGGCTCAGCTACCAGATGCAAGTGGAAATTGGAGCAAGAGTTGACTAGCCAGTGTCTCTCTACTAGAATCATGTTGTTCTTCCCAAAGCGGGCGCTTTTCTCTGGGTGGCTAGTAACCAACGTTGCCTTACCATGGAAAGATGGAAGAGGATAGGAATTTTTGGCCTGTCTCGTTGTGTAATGTGTGAGTAGGCAGAGGAGGATATCGACCACTTATTTCTACTATGCCTAGTAGCAATCAAATGTTGGGATTGGCTTCAAAGATCATTCCAAATACAGGGCCCAAGGTAGGAAAAACTATGACAGTTCTTCAACTCATGGCAAAAAGGCAACATGAATGGTTATTGGCATGGATTATGGGTTTTAACACCCTCAATGGTAGTGTGGCACATCTAGAAAGAACGAAATAGGAGAATTTTCAAGGGGGAAGCCCTTTGTAGTGATCATCTAATAGAAAAAATTAAGGAAGCATTAATAGAAGTGGCCAACAATAGGATCCTAGTCAGTACAAAATCAAAATTTACAAAGTGGGATGAAGACATCCAAAAAGAATGGAGCAAACTAAAACGCCCTAAGGAGCGCTTTTCTGAGAGAAGTTGACAGAAAGCTGGTCCATTGGAAGGGCCCGAGTGATTAGCATGGAAGTTGAACTTTGACAGTGCAGCTAAGGGAAATCCAAGCATGGAAGGGGTAGTATGCATCATTAGAGACCAAGCCGAGAAATGTTTCTCGGCTGCGTGTGGTTGGAAAAATTAAAAAATTACTTGGCAAATTGGATAATTACAAGATTGGGTATGCCTACAGAGAAGCGAACAAGGCGACAGACTGTCTAGAAAATACTGGTGTCTGTAAAATGAACAAGTTGATCGTAGCCTCCAATTTGGAGAGATGGGATGGGCTAAAGTACATCGTCGAACAAGACATGTTAAAAAAGAATACATAATCCCAACACAAATATAGGAGGGTACAAATTCATTGATGGTCTATGGTGGCAGAATTTGGTTTGGGTAGTGTATATGAGCACAGAGCCTACCTTGGATCGTGTCATAAATGATGCTCTCCGAGTGATGGCGAACATAATCTGCAATGGACAATAACCTTGGTACTCTATCATGCGAACTCATCACAAGATAGGGTAGTTATAATTTGGGGACAATCGATGCATTTCTCATCAAAAAATGGTGCATATCTTTGGTTTGAGTTGCTCTTCCCAAATGGAGACATGGGAAAAACAACGCCATAGGTTGTTCATCTCGAACAATGCATGGATAGTGAGGGCAATCTGAATATTGTCTTCATGGGACATAGCTGATGGAAGACATATGTGCGATGGACAAGTTGATGAAACAGTCATGAAACCATTAGTGGACGTGGCTGGTTCATGAGAGAAGCTAGTGGTGCGAATTAATGGCCTCGTATCTGTGGCCAACTGTAATTTCATTTCCAACACAATAATGAAGGTGCCAAATGAAGAGTGGGGGAGTAGGCTGCGGGCCTTCCTTGATTTTAGTTAGTACGAACTGGAGGAAAATGGGGAGGAGCTAGAGGAAGTGTTCTTCGGTAGGAGTGAGGAAAGGAAGAGTCGAATGGGGAATGCATGGGAGGTGTTCAGGGTGGGGATAAGGAACAATGAAATGAACTCCTTCCAGCATTTCATGCTTGAGGGTAACAGCTCACTTTTAGCTGATTGCCTATCAAGGCTGGTAGAATATGGAAAAATCCTAGCAATAGTGTACGGATTTCTCTCCAAGGACTGATCTGGTTAGGATGGATATAGGAGTCTTTATTTTCTTGTCTATGTTTATATTTATACTATGTAAATGGGTGCTATCCCCTTGATAGCACTTAAATATATATATATTAATAATTTATATTATATTCATATAGTATTAAAATATTAATATGTATAATAATATATATAAATAATACATATATATGTATATATATAATATGAGGTTATATATTATATGTGTGTATATTATTGTATATATATAGTTGTGGATATAAGTTTAGTATAGATATTTAAATATATATATTAAAATGGATGATTAAAATAATGACATGATCTAAATGTAATTGGAGAAATTTTATATTTTTATGGAATAGTTGAACTATTGGTTTTATTTTAAAATAATATGTTTTATCACATCAAATATTGGATTTAAAAGTAATGTGTTTTAATTGAGGAATTATTTTATTTTTTTAAATTATTTATTTTGAAAAGAAGAAATAGACGATTTAGAAATATTATGTTTAAATCGAAGAAGTAAATGTTTATTTTATTGTTATTGACAAGCAATTAGGGAATTAAATTTTGGTTTAAATTTCATCCTTTGTCTTAAAGAGACATTATTAAATCATTTTTATTGAGCAATATATTATTGAATGTTACTAAAGGTAGTGGATTTAGGAAATCCAAAAGTAGATTTAATTCCAATTTAATTGCCCTTTTTAAATGTAAATTTCTTTTGTTTCATTTTGGGGAAAATTGTTTAGTAAGGGTTAATAAGTCTTGTAGATGGGGTTTTTAATTAATTTGGGTTGTCATATTATGTTAGTCAACCTTTGAATTTTCTTGGGTAGTGTGTAGAGTTGTATCCAGTTTACTACTCGGTTATCATGAACAGGGATGTATGGATTTTTGTGTTTTGGATGGGGATTTAATATCCTTAATTTTCACTAGTTTACCCTTGGGTTGTGGATTTGTTCCACATTTTTTCTTAGAGGAGTGGATTGCAATGAGGGTTGGCACACAAAGTGGTGCCAGGGTAACTCATTGTAAGTTAGTTAATCTAGTGATAACGTAAATAAACTTATTAGAGTAATGGGTAGTATCAAACACTTAATAAGATTAATTGTGCCTTGCTCATGGACGCAAGGGATTATATAGACTTGGGATGGGACAAGAAGGCTTGGAATGGAAAGATCGTTACCTTGTCTCTATGAGAGATAATTGATTCCTCATTGGTTTGCATGAGGTGCCAGAAGTCGCTAGAGGTTTCTAGGAGAACCTGAGATGGGAACCGAGACCTAGGAAGACTTATCGGGATAACCCATGTAACATTTTTGGGACACTTATCCTAAGTCAACAATATGTTTGTATTAGCGATGCAATTGTCTAATTAACTTTTGAAGTAATGTAACCATTGTGTTAGGTGATGTATATGATTTTTATTAAGTTCAATTATGTTTTAGCCTATGTCTAGAGGTAGATGGTCTTGACTAGCAATCCTTTTTACTATCTCCTAACACAAGGGGTGGGCCTTCAGGTACCACTTGGTTGGGTGGAATGTGCGCTCACTCTGTTGGACTTCTTCTTGTTCGTGTTGACAAGATTTCCAGTTGGAGAGCTCGTGGGATCCAATTACATTACATTATGCTTTTATTCATTTCAGTTGATTTACGTAATTTATTACCCCTCATTTGTATTTGAGGTGGAAGTTGTAATTTGTAATCATTCTTATTAGATTTACCTCATTTGGGGAATGAGAGATGTAATATTTTTATCATATTATTGTTATATGAAATCATATTGTATCTCTTATAGTTGGATGTAATTTATCTTGTATGGAATGTATGCGTTCTTAATTTCTTAAGTAGATAGTTGTTCTGGATTCAGTTATGTTGAATGTATGATTGGGTTTTAAAGTAACCTTAGTCTTGTAACCTTAGAGGTTGTTGGCAATGGGTAGTGAAATTGTATATTAATTTTACTTAAGCAAAAAAAAATTAGTGTGTTTGAGTTGTTAATTGTAACTTCCTCTAGGGTTACGTGGCAGAGTGTTGCAGTAATTTTGGAGAAAACATGCCATAGTAGTGTAAAATATTTGCAAAAGGGAGGCTAATGATGGTGGAAAAATAAATAACAATTAACAAAAAACTGACATTTATTAACAAAAAAACCATTTAAAAAAATTCTATATGGATGAGATTAAATCAACCATCTTGCATTCCTTGTAATGAAATCTCAACCGTTGATTTCATAATTGACTTCATAATTCTCAAATAGGAAATGTGTTTTGTGTAAATATAATAATAATATATTATATTATATAACTATCATGTTATATTATAATATATTGTATTATATAATATCATATTATATTTTAATATATTATATTATATTCTATTGTAATATAATATATTATTATTATATTATATTATAATACCACCTACTCCCTCAATTTGAAATATTCTTTTTAATTATCTACTTTAATATCATATTGTCTAATTTTTATTTGTGTGACTAATTATTTAGTTGTTTTTTTACCCAATGATCAAATTAGTCACTTATGATGATCAAATTAGTCATTTATAGTTGTGTAAGATAGCCCTCAAAATTCAATTGGATTGTTTAAATCATATTTTATTAGTGAAATTGACCACAATTGCTCTTTCATTACATTTGATAAGCTTACATAAGAGGAAAATAAAACTACCTTCTTATCATAGTTAAAAATATTAACAATTCATTAACATAATGAGTAATAAAAGTTAAAGAATGTAAATGTTAATTTTTTTTATAAAATATGTGAAGGCCCTAAGACTGAGAGGCAACTCCTTCTATACAATAGGTATTTTTGGTGCACCAAGCAACCTAGGCAGCCAAATCGCCCAATTAGGTAAGAGTCCCATGATGGGGGCTTAAGCTCTATGGATTATGATCAAATTAGAAAGAAAAAAGAATAGAGGATTAGCAGTCATTTATTTAGTCATATATTTAGTTATTTTTATTTATCTAATATTAGTCATTTAGTTGTGATTCTACCTCATGACCAAATTAGTCACTTATAAATGACCAAATTAGTCATTTATTTGTCAAGTTCTACTAGTCTTAGTCATGTGACAAAATTTTTTAGTCACATAGTCATTTATTTAGCAAAATCTACTAGTGGTAAGAGGAAAATTGTAAATATATATACTAGATTGTAACATACATAGGGGTTCAGTATAAAGAACCCAAATGTGTTGTGTTATTACTACCTGCCTCGAAGATAAATAATTTATGTGTCTTCGCTTGCAACATACCCTTGTTCCAACCACTCATTTTATTGTTTCCTTGTTGTATAAGATACTAGGCTTGGCTTGAGATTATGACCTAGGGGAGACATTGAAATTGTAATACCCCTTCGTTTTGCTTTCTGGACTAGACAACATGTCCTTGTTTTCCTTTGATTGGTTTTCTGGATACGATGATAATTTTTCATACTTTATCATGTGTGTGTTATTTGATTGCTAATTATACAGAGACAAACTATTTGTGTGACGTGATGTATCCTATTTGATGCTTTATTTGACATGCTTTAATTTGTGTAATAATGTTAGTTATTGTAACATGTTATTGCATGGGATATTTGATTATGATAGAACTATCAGTTCATGATGATTGTATTTGTGAAGGGGAAGAGATCACACCACTCGCTTGTGAGCGCCCTTTGATTCTGTGATTTCCTCTTCATGATGTGTATTTTATGTTTTTTATATATATATGTTCTTTGTTATCTCGTTTACCTGTTTGCGGGTACATGACATCGACTCCATCTGATTTCACAAGTTTTAGCATGTCTATCCAATGATTAGGTTGAATGAGAGATAGTAGTTAGGTAACATGTGTCAGGTCTACACCCTAGCAAAAGTGTGTCATTAGTTGTTGTTTGTTGTGTCTTCGTTTGCCTTGTTATTACTATTTAATTTATGTAGTTTTGATGTTATGAAAATACATGTTAAATTATGCATTAAATAATGTGTATTTATTTAATTAATTTTAGATAATATGATGGAAGCTTTTTATTTAAATTAATTAATTAAATTAAATTAAGTTTAATCCATGTGGTTAAATTTATTTATTAAGTGATTAAATTAATTAATTAAATTATTTATTAAGAAATTTGTTTAAAGAAATTAAATATAATTTGGAAATTAAATATGAATATGAAATTATTAAATTATTTTTTGAAATTAAATTTGATTGTTAAAAGATATTTGTTAATTTCTAGCATGTTATAGTTAATTAATTGAGGTTTGTTGGGAAATTAATTCTTTGAGAGAATCTTGGCTTCGGCTTTTTCATTATAAAGCACAGGATATTTTTGGAGAGTGGAAAATTTGGGAAGAGGATTGGGCATGCTATAGAAAATTGGAATGGGGTTTTCGATTGTAATGAATTTGTGAAAAGGATTTGTATGGGATAGGTTGTTGTGGTGTTGGATACAATGCTATGTTTTGAAAATTGCATTTGTTGGGTAGAAGCTGTGAAAGCACTAGTAGATCCATAGGAGAAAGTTTGTTTTGTTTAAGAAAAGAAGAATTTAAGGCTTTTGTAATTGCCATGAAGAAATCTAGACCCTCTGTAGGAAAATTTAGTTACAGTTAAACCAGAGAGTTTGTTTTGAGAATCTTTGAGAAATTGTAGATTTAAATAGAGAAATAAATCTCTAGGAAAAAAAAAAAAAAGGTAATTTTAGTGTTTAAATCAGTGTTGAAATTGTTTAAACCTCTGTAGGGAAAAATTGCAAGGCTTCTGGATTTTGTAGTTTTGAGGTGAAAAACTCAGAGGAAAACAAAATAAGATTTACAAATTTGATTGGAAGTTTCTATGTTTAAAATTATTGAAAGCTTCTGTAGGGAAATGGTTTCAATGAATAGAAAATTCATGTGGAATTTGAATTTTTGGGAATCCTCTCTGGAATTAGGGCATTTTCTAGAAAGTTGGACAATTTTTCCTGTAGATGAATATTTTGAAAAAATTTCTCCTATTAAACTATTAAGTTGAAATTTAATTTTAAATATATATATATTATATATACATATATATTTATATATATTATATATACATATATATATATTTTATTCTGTGTGATTTTTTTTAAATAATGAAATCTATGAAAATCGTTGTTTGTACGGAAAGTTCGGAAGGGTTTTGTTTTCATTTGTTAAAAAAAATTCCGTGTTTTTTTTCATGGTCGAGGTTTTGTTTGTTATGCTCATATTAATTGGGGTTTGGGGAGGATCTACCTCCCCACAGCTACCCCTTAAGGGAGTGGTTGTGTGGAGGGAGACCACCCACAGTACCTCCCATTTCTTAGCAGGCCACACCTTATGGTTTGGGTTCGGTTGTGCTTAGCACAACCACCCCCAAACATACGGTTCCCTGTGTAAACAAAAATCTGCATATAAATTAAAACACTTATGATTTAAAAGAAAATATCATTTGTACCTTTTTATATACGAAATTTGATATGTTTTAGTTATTTGATATTTAATATATATAGTATATTATATATATACATTGTGTATATATATGTATATATTATATATATATATATGTATATATATAATGTGTATATATATGTGTGTTATATATTTAATGAATATATATATAATAAATTTATATACATAATTATATAATTTAAAATATAATTATGTATGTATAGTTTATGTATATACATTAAATATATTTTTATATTTAAAATAGTCTTATTTCGACAAGATAACATTTTTGTTATGTTCAATTGGAAATTTAAGAAGATTAGAGAATATTTAATATGCATGACATAGTTTTTTAGGGAATATAGATGTTTTTAGTAAATTGAAAGAAAGTACTTGTAGAGAAGTTATGTTGCTTTGAAAAGTAATCAAGAGTTTTGATTTTAATAAAATTGGTATTTCCCTTCTTTGAAATTGAAAATACAATAAATTATTTATTCAATTTTTTTTTAGGGCAATTGTTTTCTTCTTACTATGAAATGAACTTAAAAGGGAAATGGATTTAGTATATCCAAAATTAGTTATTTCTTCGCAATTGCTTTCATCATTATTTCCTTTGTGTTTTGTTTGGGGAAACATGTAAACATCGTAATACACTTTTATTGCATTTGATCGAAATGGTTTGGAACCGGAATTACTATGAGTCAAATATATATTTATCCTAGGGGGAAACAATACTGACAAATTTATAAAACTGTGTGTAACATGATGATCATTGGACGAGGTAGAGAGTTTGACTAACTCAATGTCAGGATGGGTAACAACAACTATAAAAGTGATTTACCCAGGTGATAATAGTAACACGTGAAAGGTCCACTCAGCCAAGCGAATGACATACAAATATTTTACATAATGTATCAAGTATAGGTTTAACTATGCAACCGACCAAGTTGGTGGAACATCACATGACAAATTTCTAATAACTTCATTTCATAACAATACACATCCATTTTGAATGATGAATGGAAACGTAAGGGAATTTACTAATGATCTCCCTCTGATGATTATGATATCTATACTAAACCTAACTTTATTTATCTTGTTAATGCAGGCGGCGCAACAAAAACCTCACTACCTTTCTTATTGGAGGTCACAAGTCAAAACTTATTTGATCTCGGTAGGGTCCCTTCGTTTTATTTATTGGACTGAGAAGAAGGAAACCATAGGATAGGGTTAATGACTAGCAGTAGAGGAATAGTGTGCTTGTAGACAAAAGGTCTCAGCCTATTGTCTTTCCTGTTAAACATTATATTGTTTTATTTCTATTGTTTTATTTCTATTTTTAGTTTGCATAAAATATGCTAGAGATTTACAGGAAGAGAAGTGACCAGTTCGGCGAGGAGTTGCGCATTCAGTGAGGGGAAAATCCTCCATACAGGTTGCATCCTCATCATGATCCTGCGTGGGGAGATGGATAGGACTTTCCCCACCACTGCTAGTACATTTATTTATTTATTTCCATTTAATTTCCCTTCTACGTTAATATTTTCCTTATTTTAAATGTAACTCATTTATTTTAAGAATTTCCATTAGTAGATCCTAACTTTATTTTATCTTGGAGTGTAGCAATGAATGTTCTAAACTTTACTCTATAGTGATATTATTTCACCACAATAATAGCTTAATACTTCTCCTAGATATTTCTTGTTATAGATATAGCCGAGTTTTACCTTGAAGTATGTTTATAGCTAATGTCACACTGTTGTGTCTATTTTTTTATATATATATATATTCTAAGTAGTAAGAAATATTCTACTTGTTTTTTTTTTTGTTTGTTAAAAACTAACAAACCCATACTATACTTGCATATATCAAATTTGCAAGAATGAGAAGATTCAAAATAATGCACAATATTGTAATCCAAGGGTAAATAAAAGATCCCTTAAAGTTACATATTTACAGTAATCAATAGATTTTCAAATCGTATTTACTTTGCACAACATTTACTCTGCACAATTTCATTTTATTTTTACTAAAATGGTAAGGAAATGATCTTTTCTTGACCTGTATGTATCGGTCTAATCTTTCACCTAATTTTCACAATAGTGCATCTATAAAACACAACTTCTCTTTTATTTTATTTTTACAAAAGAACAACAATCTTGACTTTATTTTAATACAAAAAAACAAAGGGGTATGGGCTTCAGTTTCTCAATATGCACATCTACATAGGCTTCAAAATAATTTTCTTCCATATTCCAAACACATTTAATCTCAAGAACAAAAGATAGAGTTTATTGATTTATTTTAAATAAGATATGTAGCTACTCACTTATTTATAGATACATGAAAGTCTTGCTTCTCCAAACAGAACAATAAGGTGTAAAGCTATCTTGTAAAACATAATAACAGAGTAAAATATTCCTTTCTTACTTTTATTTTCTATAATATTTACTCTTGTAACTCTTCCATACATACTAAGTAGAGTAGAAATTTTCTTCCCTAAGGATATACTTCATACACCAGTTACATATTAACAACAGATTATCACAAGCTCACTATAATAGCCCATCATGGCTACGGCATTTAACTCTATGATGGAAAATTTCTCCAAAGGATAGTACAAATATAGATCAGCAAGGAACATAGTTGTTTCCAAGCAATGAATTCTTCAAACCTACAACTTTACAAGGCACAAAATCTCTTCTATAGGCCAATGGGTAGCTCACCTCCCAACCTTTGGTTGGAAAACCAACCACCCTCAAGCTAGGAGGCAACATGGGAACCGGGCACAATCACGCAAACCAAATAACATTTAACACACAAAATACACATAAAATTTTCACACCCTTCCAAGCGAAATTTCACATAACAAAGAGTCCATTATGAACTCAAACAGGGAATGGAGGGTGGACTACGCACTCCATTTTGGGGAATCAATAAATATACACCATAACCAACCATCACAAGGTTTCAATATTTAATTAGCAAACCTTATTTCACATTTTCTTATCCACCCAAGCCACCCTTCACATTTCACGAAACATATGGGTACTCATACCCTTTCTTTTACCTCTCCATTATAAGGAGGAATAACATGTCCCCATGGAGGTTCCTACTCCAACCATCCCAAACTTGGAATGCTCTTCCCAAATTTGGGTGAGATTATCCCATTACAACCCTTTTCCCACAAAATAATGTTTAAAAGAAACATTTCCAAAATACACAAATACATGTACATAGCTTACAAATTTAAAAACACAAGAATAAAAAGATATGGAAATCCTACCTGAATCCAAGCTTTGAAAGTAAGTGATGAGAAAGAGCACAAATCCTCCTCCAAGATTTCTCTCCAATCCCCCAAGCCAAATCCAAGAGCTCCCAAGCCAAAATTACAACTCCAAAACAAAGAATGCAAAAGAGAACCCCCAAAACCCTTGTTCATGGTTTTCTATATAGGAATTCAAGTTTGAATTCCTTTGAATGGGGAAGTGACATTTGCCACTCATTCATTCACTCTCCCAAGCACATTCAACGATGTGTTCTCACACATTTGTGAGAACTTGGGAGACTTCCAAGACACATAGAGAAGTGGGAGTGGAAAGGGACTAGTCCCCATCCCACTTCTCAAAACCTTAATTTCGTCAAAACCTTTTAGGGCCTCAAAAAGAGTGCCCAATCATGGAATTAACTTGAAATTTTGAGCTAAAAAGGTACACAACCCCTAGGTACTTGACCTAATGACCTTAAACCCATAAAAATACTTTAAAAACATATCTTTTCAACCCCCAAAAAGTGCCCTAAAGTTCAGATCCGAGTTTGTCCACTTGGATGGACAACTCACCATCTAGGTGGATTGACATAGAAATAAAAATCACTTACAAACATTCACAAACAACATTACGAATAAATACATTACAAAATGGAACTATAGTCCCTTCATATGGACTATAGCTTGGTTTCACTAGTTAATTACTAAGGGTTCCCAAAATTACCTCCAATTTCCATTGGCCATGGAAAGTATACCTGCACACTCAATGCACACACTATTCCATCCAATAAATCATATTTCAAAACAATTGAATCACCATTTCATATACATAATTTTTCATTCAAATAAATCATATATCAAAACAATTGAATCACCATTTCATATACTCAAGTTTTAGAATTTCACATATCTCATATAATAATTGGAAAAATCACTAATCAAATATCATCTCCAATTGGTTTACCTTAATTTCAAACTACAATGTGTTTCATTCATATCACATATTTTATTTATTCATCAATCCAAAACCAAATTGAACAACCACAGTAGCTAGCATAAAATTTGGTCAACCATCACAATAAGCTAACAAAGCATGTAGCCTACCCATAATCTAATCATCATAGGAATTCAAATGTTTAAAATTCATAATAAAACCATCATAAAAACTCAATTGTCTAAAATATCATGTCTTAAATGGTATCACCAAACATAGTCAATAATACTAAAACTCAAAATAGTCTAAGCAATAAATGTGTCAGAGAGGTGGACCTCACATCCTTCCCCTCTAGTAATGAACTTCCTCCTAGAAGTTATTAAATAGGTGGGGGTATAAAGCCCTCAATCATGAAGCATCCTCCCAAGTGACAGCAACCTCATCATATCAATCCCATTGCACCCTAACCTAGTCCAGCTCTTGACCTCGAAGGGACAACGTCCATCAAGCCAAAATACGGATGGGTTCCAAGGCTAGCTGTCCATTTGACTCCACTTGCAAGGCATTCCAATCCAAAACATGAGAGTCATTGTGTACATAGCATCGCAATACAGATACATGAAATACATCGTGGATATGCGATAGGCTAGGTGGCAAGGCTGGACAATAAGCTACAGGACCTATCCGCTCCAAAATTTCAAATGGACCTACAAAACGAGGTGCAAGCTTAGAGCCCTTTCCATAATGGATTGGACTCTTATGTGGACGCACTCTCAAGAATACATGATCTCCTACTGAGAAATTTTGATCAACCCTCTTAGCATCGATATACTTCTTTTGTCGATCTTGTGCCTCCCGAAGGTGCTGCCTAATCAAATCCATCTGCTGCTCCATATCCTGTATCATCTCTAGCCCAATCACCACTTTATCCTCTATGCGATCCCAACTCAAAGGAGTCTTGCATGGTCTATGGTACAAGGCCTCATAAGGTGGCATACCCAAGGAACTGTGATGCCCATTATTATAGGAAAACAAAACCAAATATAATTACTCCTCCCATCGGGACTGATGATCCATCACATACATGGAAACATATCCTCTAACACCTAATTAACCCTCTCTATTTGGCCATCTGTCTCAGGATGGTAAGCCGAACTAAAGTTGATCTTGGTGCCCAATGCCTGCTGAAATGAAGTCCAAAATAAGGATGTGAAAAGTGAATCTTTGTCTGAAATGATCCTACGAGGAACTCTGTGTAATCTGACAATCTCATCAATAAATACCCTCCCAACTACTGGTGTTGTATAAGTTGTACGCATTGGTAAGAAATGGGCCACTTTGGTCAACTTGTCAATAGTCACCATGATGGCATCATGACAACATGAAGACAAACGTAGACAAACAATAAAATACATCGAAATGGTGTCCCATTTCCACTCAAGGATATCATGTGTGTACAATAATCTTGCTGGATGTTGGTGCTCTGCCTTGACTCTGACACTCAAGGCATCGAGTCACATACTTTGCAATATCACATCACATCCCTGTGCAATGGTATAACTGTCGAGGATCAACATGCATCTTCTTCACCCCAAGATGCGCTACATATGGTGCCCTATGTGCCTCTAATAAGATGAATGTACAAAGATCACCAATGTTAGGTACATAGATATGACCTCTATGACACAACCCATCTAACTCTAATGTGTACCCAGTAAAGTTTCCCTTAAGGGCTCTTTATGACTGTATCTCATGATGTACCTCTCTTTACCACTCATCCTCTGATAAGTGTTGAAGAATGCGCCCCCTCAAATCTGTGCTTAATGATATGGATGATAACTCATGTCTCCTCCTACTCAAGGCATCTGCTACCACATTCTCCTTCCCTTTGATGTAATGGACATCAAAGTCATACTCACAAAGGAATTCCATCAAACACCTTTGACGAGCATTTAGATTTGGTTGTGTGAAGATATACTATAAGCTCTGATGATTTGAATGAAGCTCGAAGTGGTGTCCTAAGAGAATGTGTCTCCAATGGACTAATGCATGAACTACTGCTGCCAACTCTAAGTGATGAGTAGGGTAGTTCATCTCATGGGTTTTTAGTTTTCATGACTCATATGCGATCACTCTACCCTCCTACATAAGCACTACTCCTAAACCATCCAATGAGGCATCAGTACATACCATGAAATCTGCTAATGGATCTGGTATTGCTAAGATGGGAGCACTAGTAAGATGCTCCTTAAGATTCTGAAAAGCCCTCTCACATTTCTTTGTCCACTCAAACTTCTTCCCTTTCCGTTGAAGGGAAGTAATAGTGTGTGCAATCCTAGAAAATCTCTCAACAAAATGTTAATAATAACCTGCTAAGCCCATGAAGCTCCTGACCTCTGTCACTATGGTAGGTGTTGGCCACTCTATAAATGCTCTAATCTTCGATGGATCAATGGAGATACCATCACTTGATATAATGTGCCCAAGATAATGAAAATTTGAATGAAAGAAGGCACACTTAGACAAGCTACCATACAACTGATGCTCTCTCAAACATTGTAACACCTGACGTAGATGCTCCTCATCCTCCTCCTCTGAATGTGAATATACCATAGTTTCATCCAAGAACACTATCACAAATCAGTCTAGGAAGGTACAGAATACCCCATTCATGAGACTCATGAATACCACAGGGGCATTTGTCAAACCGAATGGTACCACTATAAACTCATAATGACCGTACGTAGTCCTGAAGGTTGTCTTATTTATATCTGCATCTATAATCCACAACTGATGATATCCAAACCTAAGATCAATCTTAGAGAGCACTCTAGCTTCCTGGTATTCATTGAATAGATCTTTGATCCTCGAAAGAGGGTAACGGTTCTTGATCGTCACCTTATTTAATTTTCTATAATCCACACAAAGTCAAAGGGATCCATCCTTCTTCTTAATGAAGATGACAAGAGCACCCCAAGGTGAGACACTCAGAAAGATATGACCCTTTTCGAATAATTCCTCCAACTATAATTTGAGCTCACTAAGCTCATGAGTGGCCATCCTATACGGTGCACGTGATACTGGCTTAGCTCCCGATAATAAGTCTATGTGAAAATCAATCTCCCACCGAGGTGGCATACCTGGTAACTCTGAAGGGAATACATCTGCAAACTCCCTAAGGATGGGATGATTATCCAAAGATGTCTCTGACCCCTCCTCAATCCTATCACTAATGGTAATGGCAAATAACTGACATCCCTTCCACATACACCGCTGAAGTTGCATAGAAGATATCATGCGAGGAGATATGGGCCTTTGTACTCCTATAATCTCCACTACTGTACCATGGTCATCTACACACTCAACTACCTTACGATGAAAATCTACCTTAGCTTGATGTGTGTCAAGCCAATCCATACCCAAAACTACTCCATAGGAGCCTAGAGGAGTAACATGAAGGTCCAATGAAGTAGTCCAATCTCCTAGTCATAGTGGACAGTCTCTGACTACAGAATCTACAAGAACCTTAGATCCTAAAGCTAACTCAACCTCCCACCTATCGTCCTATCTAGATGCCACTAGCCTGCTATGCTCCACTATAGAGAGTAAAATAAAAGAATCAGATGCTCCAAAACCAAACAAAATAGAAACATGAATATCACCAATCATACCTAGTGTCTCAATGGCAGTAGCCTAATGCTCAGCTTGGTGGTTCTCGACCGCCACAAAAACTCTATGGGACTTTCCCACATCTCCCATTGTCTGCTCAAAACCTCCTACCTACTGTCCTCTAATTGTAGGTCCATTAGGGCAATCCATAGCAAGATGTCCCATTGCACCACATATGTAAAAAGGACCTCAAGTATACATCTGAGCCGACTATGTCCTGCTGGGTTGTTGTCCCCTAATCCTACTGGAACCACTAAATCCACCCCGAGAGGACTGTTGTGAATGTGCTGGGGTGACACCTTGTGTCTGTGAATGCTGATCACATCGAGAACCCTGTGGCTGCCATGGCCTAAAGTGGCCACCCTGTGAGCTTCATTGAGGCCTAGGCCTTTGACTCTATTGTTGTTGTTGTGGTGGCCTTGGTGGTCTAAATTGAGGCCTCAATCCTCCCTTCGAAGGAAGGGGATGTCATCAAAAGATATGTGACTGTGGAGTGTGGTTGCGGTTCTAAAACTACTCTAGTGCATCTTGATATTTCCCCTGAATCACCTCTACTATAAGGGCCTTCTCCATAGCAACCCAAAGATTCTTTGGATCGACCATGTGAACTGGTCCTGATATACTTGCATTTAGACCCCTAATGAAATGGTTGATGAGAATCTTCTCATCATGTAGATAATCCACATACTATAACAACTCCAAAAATTGGCTCTCATACTATGCTACTGATAAGCCCCTCTAATGCAAGTCATGGAACTCATCGATGCGGTGTTATCTGAAATGCTCAGATAAGTAGTGTGCTCGAAACTGCTCTAAGAATTTCTCCCAAGTGAGAGTATATAAGGATAGGTGGTTTTTAAGCTCCTCCTGGTGCCACCACATAGATGTTGAACCTTGAAGCAGTAGAATTCACAACACGTTCTTTTAGATTGCTTGCATATGGACGTAGTCCCATGCACCTCTCAAGGCTAAGAAGCCAGGACTCAGCCTCTACTCCATCTGTAAATCCCTCAAAATTAGGTGGTTTCAGTCACATCAACTCATGAATCTGATACCCTGGATCTCGATATGCTTTACCCTCATCTGGTACCTTAGGGTCAAAAACTTGTGGTGGAGGATCTAGATGAATTGATCCCCTTTCACCCTCATCATTACACTCCTCAGGAATGCGAAGGGGACTCCTACTATGCTCTTTGTGCTCTGACTTGTGTACCTCAGTCGAGTGTTGTGTCTGGTCTGGTCTAGGACCCTCCTCTGTCACTAGTAGATGAGTGTGAATAACCCCAATCAAATCCTCTAATGCATGGAGGATTTGGGAATTGAGTTTTTGTGAAGGCTCATGTTGTGGTACCTCTAAAATTTGTGGGGCTACTGGTGGTGTCTCAACTTGCTCTGACCCCACACCTCATCCGCATCCACGTCCACATCTGCGAATGTTTCGCAACCTAGATGGCATCCTACATGATAACGTCATAAAACATATTAACATAGTGAACACATACGCCTAGAGTTCCCAGTGTTGGAACTTAGGCTTTGATACCAAAATGTAATTCCCAAAATTAACATTAGGGCAAAACACAACTAACAATTTTTTTTGGAAAAGGAGCCATTAACCACTCACTATATGCTATAATGTGTTGCACTTGTTAACTAGCTACATGCATCGAATGGCATGGTACAAGTAAGGACATCATAGACATGAAGCCCGAGGGTGGGGAGAGGGTATTTAAAAGAGTGAGTGAAGGAGGAGACCATCACACACAAATACAAAATTTACAAACACAAAGTTTATAAAATTTACATTAGTATCAAATTCGAATTTCAAATACATAAATATTTTTAATTTATTCAAAATATAAAATTTTAATATTTTTTTATTTAATTATTTACTTTTCCTTAAATAAACAATTAGAATTAAACAATTCCTTAAATAAATAAGCAATTAACTAATATATATTAATTATATACCCTAAGAAATAAAATTTAATAAATATAAGAATGGGAAGTAGCTTATACACAAATAAATATACATTAACTCTACTACATAGTAGATATTATTATTTTCCTTTAAATAAGAGAGGGGGAAAGATAATAAATAAAGGGAACTATTATTTTATTTTATTTTATTAGATTCTCTTGTAAGAACAAGGGAACATATTTTTCTCTCCTTTATTGAAGGAGAATCATATCCAAGGTTCCCCACGCTGTTTTTTTTTAAATGCTTAAAGAGTAATTCGCATGAGGGACTACATGAAAACTTGAAGAACAACAGTTGATTGATGTTTACCTAAGTTTTCGATAAAGCACATATGCGATATTAATTAACGTTAATAAGACAATATTATGCAAAGATCAAAATTTACATGTAAACGTCCTAATACACTTTTATTGCATTTGATCAAAATGGTCTGGAACCATGTGAGTCAAATATATATTTATCCTAGGGGGAAAAAATACTAAAAAATTTATAAAACTATTTGTAACTTGATAATCATTGGGCGAGGAAGAGAGTTTGACTAACTCAATGTCAGGATGGGTAACAACAGCTATAAAAGTGATTTACCTAGGCAATAACAGTAACACGTGAAAGGTCCACTGAGCCAAGCGAATGACATACAAATAGTTTACATAATGTATCAAGTATAGGTTTAACTATGCAACCGACCTGGTTGGTGGATAATCACGTGACAGATTTCTAATAACTTCATTTCATAACAATACACGTCCATTTTGAATGATGAATGGAAACGTAAGGGAATTTGCTAATGATCTCCCTCCGATGATTATGATATCTATCCTAAACCTAACTTTCTTTATCTTGTTAATGCAGGCGACGCAACCAAAACCTCATTACCTTTCTTATTGGAGGTCATAGGTCAAAACTTATTTGATCTCAGTAGGGTCTCTTAGTTCATTTTATTTATTGGATTGAGAAGAAGCAAGCCATTGGATAGGGTTAACGACTGGTGGTAGAGAATAGTGTGCTTGCAGACAAAAGGTCTCAGACTATTGTCTTGTCTGTTAAACATTTTATCATTTTATTTATGTTTTTAGTTTGCATAAAATATGGTAGAGATTTATAGGAAGAGAGGCGACCAGTTCAGCAAGGAGTTACGCCTTCAGTGAGGGGAAAATCCTCCATAGAGGTTGTGTCCTCATCATGATCCTGTATGGGGAGATGGATATGACTTTCTCCACCATTGCTAATACATTTATTCCTTCTACGTTAATATTTTCCTTATTTTAAATGTAACTCATTTATTTAAGAATGGCCATTAGTAGATCCTAACTTTATTTTATCTTGGAGTGTAGTAATGAATGTTCTGAATTTTATTCTATAGTGATATGATTTCACCACAATAACAACTTAATACTTCTCCTAGATATTTCTTGTTACAGATCTACCCGAGTTTTACCTTGAAGTATGTTTATAGCTAATGTCACACTATTGTGTCTGTTTTTTTTATATATATATATTCTTAGTAAGAAATATTCTCCTTGTTTTTATTTTTGTTTTATTAATAACTAGCAAACCCAATACTATACTTGCATATATCAAATTTGCAAGAATGAGAAAATTCAAAATAATGCACAATATTGTAATGCAAGGGTAAATAAAAGATCCCTTAAAGTTAAATATTTACAGTAATCAACAAATTTTAAAATAGTATTTACTTTGCGCAACATTTACTTTGCACAATTTCATTTTATTTTTACTAAAATGGTAAGGAAATGGTCTTTTCTTGACCTATATGTATCGGTCTAATCTTTCACCTAATTTTCACAGCGGTGCATCTATAAAACACAACTTCTCTTTTATTTTCTTTTTACAAATGAACAACAATCTTGACTTTATTTTAATACAAAACAACAAAGAAGTATGGGCTTCAGTTTCTCAATATGCACATCTACATAGGCCTCAAAATAAATTTCTTCCATATTCCAAACACATTTAATCTTAGGAACAATAGATAGAGTTTATTGATTTATTTTAAATAAAATATGCAGCTACTCACTTATTTATAGATACATGAAAGTCTTCCTTCTCCTAACAAAACAATAAGGTGTAAAGCTATCTTTTAAAATGGAATAACAAAGTAAAATATTCCTTCCTTCCTTTTATTTTCTACAACATTTACTCTTGTAACTCTTCCATACATACTAAGTAGAGTAGAAATTTTCTTCCCTAAGGATATACTTCATACAATAGTTACATATTAAGAACATATTATCACAAGCTCACTATAATAGCCCATCATGGCTATGTCATTTAACTCTATGATGGAAAATTTCTCCAAAGGATAGTACAAATATAGATCAACAAGGAACATAGTTGTTTCCAAGCAATGAGTTCTTCAAACCTGCAACTTTACAAGGCATAAAATCTCTTCTATAGGCCAATGGGGAGCTCACCTCCCAACCTTTGGTTGGAAAACCAACCATCCCTGAGCTAGGAGGCAACATGGGAACTGGGCACAATCATGCAAACCAAATAACATTTAACACACAAAAAACACAAAAATTTCAAACCCTTCCAAGGGAAATTTCACATAACAAAGAGTCCATTATGAAATCAAATGGGGAACGGAGGGTGGACTACGCACTCCATTTTGGGGAATCAATAAATATACACCATAACCAACCATCAAAAGGTTTCAATATTTCATTAGCAACCCTTCCTTCACATTTTCTTATCCACCCAAGCCACTCTTCACATTTCATGAAACATATGGGTACTCATACCCATTCTTTTACCTCTCCATTATAAGCAGGAATAACATGTTCCCATGGAGGTTCCTACTCCAACCATCCCCAACTTGGGATGCTCTTCCCAAATTTGGGTGAGCTTATCCCATTACAACCCTTTGCCCACAAAACAAAATTTAAAAGAAACATTTCCAGTATACACAAATACATGTACATAGCTTACAAATTTAAAAATAGAAAAATAAAAAGATGTGGAAATCCTACCTCAATCCAAGCTTTGAAATTAAGTGACGAGAAAGAGCACAAATCCTCCTCCAAGATTTCTCTCCAATCCCCCAAGCCAAATCCAAGAGCTTCCAAGCCAAAATTACAACTCCAAAACAAAGAATGCAAAAGAGAACCCCCAAAAGCCTTGTTCATAGTTTTCTATATAGGAATTCAAGTTTGATGAGCCCCCAAGGCACTAAGTCAATCCTTTAGGGTTTTTCAATTCAGTCACTAGTTGTAGCATAATCAATCAAACACTTTGATCACACACAAGTAACTATCTACGTCTCAATCAAATCATGAACCAACAGACTAACTATTGAACTAGTATTCAAACCAAATTAGTCAATTGCCTAATCAATCAAACATCAAAATTGTCAATCAATGGTCTTATACAACAATTTCCATTTTTGAAACTAGAATCAACTTCTTATACAACTTACCTAATTTCTTAAAACTAGACCAAATCCTACCATTTGTCTTATATAGGATGTCTCCATCATGAAATTAGACATTGTCATCATTTTCCTTATAAAGGTGGTTCAATGATTGAAACCAGACAAGACATCTTATATGATGTGTTTCCTCTACTAAAACTAGAAAATTTTAATCCCTCAACACATCCATCAATCAGTCAATCAATCTCATCAAATTCTATTAGCAAAAAAACACTAGGAAACAATCTAAAGGGTTGTTGAATTTGTTGGTCCAATTTGTCTTTTATTTTTTTTCGGTCATGTTTTAAGCCACCTCGAGGATGTCCCAAGAAGGATTTATAGGAGTGATGATCTCTCATTACTTGATTTTCTTTTAATTGTTGTTTGTGTTTGTTTTGAAAAAAATGCTAGGGAAACCTTTCTCCTAGTATGAGTCATGGCATTCCTTGTTTGTTATCTATCTGTTTTACAAGTGGATAGCTTTGCAAACCTTGGTCTATTTCATACCATATTTTGTATTGTCCATTTGTCAAATTTTTAATGCTAAATGATGATTACATTCATTTCCTAGCATCTCTTTATCAAAATATCAATCTTTCTTTGTCTCCACGAACTCCATGCTAACACTTCTGATATCCACATACTGATGGTATCCTATGACATACAAAAATATCCTACATACATAATCATGTCAGAAGCATGTGGGAATCATCATAAACATATTAGTTCATCTATATTGCATAAGAAAATACAAAATATTGATAGCATTTCATCATAGGAATCATATATGTATCCACATAGGCACTGCATGTCATAATCATAGCATATGATCTTGAATACATAATTCATTAAGCATACATCATGTTGTATATACATAACATTGGATATGCATTAGATTTCCCTAAAATGAATAGAAATCATACATAGCATTACATATATCATTGCATCCATAATAATCACATCATAATTATAATGCAACCATAACATCATAACAATTAAGTACATATAAGTATAAAAAATACATTAGGCATCCATAATGCATAATAACATATAGAATCATCACATAACCATATAAAATACATAAAACATCATATTGCATCCATCATATGAAATAAAACAATGCATATAACATAAGGCAATAATAGGGATAAATTTAAGAACCCCCTTGACGAAGGTGTAAAATCCTGGTGAATATTGTATACTTCCTGATAAAAAAATAATTTTATTGGCAATTATTTTTGTTTTTCAGGAAAAAAATAATTTTATTGGCAATTTTTTTTGTTTTTCAGGAAAAAAATAATTTCAATTGGTGAATCTTTTGTAATCGCTAGAAGTCTACAGAAAATTCTAGCGAATTGCAATTTTTTGAAAACCAATAAAATATTTTCATTGGCAATTAAAACCTATTTACAAATCAATAAAATATTTCCATTGGTGAATTAAATGTGTTTTCAAACCAACAAGATATTTCTATTCATGAATTAAAGCTATGCTCAAACAAATAAAATCTTTTTGTGGGTGATTAAAAAATGTTTTCAAACCAAAAAAAAAAATCATTGGTGAATTAAAACTATTTTCAAATGAATAATAAAAACCATTGGTGAATTAAACATAATCTCAAACCAATAGAAAAATTAATTGGGGAAATCAAGTGGTATGCCAATAATAAATCATAGCTTGGATGGAAAAAATATCAAATGCTACATATTATTCTATTCTAGGATAAATTTTCCATACATCCAAATTGCTTCATAAAGTGTCCGGACTAGGGACAAGTTTCAACATATTCATTATTTCTGAAGTGACATGTCAAAAAAAATCAATATAACCCATGATCGTTCGATGTTTTTCTATGGACAATTGTAGTTCCATTCTTGAAGAAAATTTCTAATGCACTAGACTTGTGAATCCAAACCTCCAGAATAACACTAGAACCAATAGACTTCCAAAAAATGAATGGTTGAAATTTTTTATACTTATTAAATCACTTAAAGTCATGACACCCAAAATAATATTTTATTGTTGACTGGCTACCAATAGTTGAAGGTCTATTAAGTTATGAATTATTCCTTTAGAGTCATCATTGTGACCGACACCTTGACCTAGATGATTACCAGTTCCATGGATTATAAAATTCAGGTGAGAAATATTTTCTCATGAAAATCAATGGTTGAGATCGGTGATTAACTATCGGGCGACTCCCACAAGCCTGCACTACTAAGAAGGTGATATCATTAGTTTTTTGTGGTAATGCAATATTATGCAATCTTTCCTTAGTGGGACCTAGCTTGAGCTCATGGTTAATGGTTTAAAAGGAATCAATGATCAGCACTAAGTTCATCAAAGATCAACGATTATCACAGGATGGATGACTGCAGTTTCATTCTGGAAGAAAATGTCTGAAAAACTAGACTTGTGAATTCAAACCTTCAAAATAATTCTGGAACTGTTAGATTTGAAAAAATCAATGGTTGACGCTTTATTATTTTTTAAATGACTTAAAATAATCACTCAATTTTTTCAAAATAATATTGTCACATCTATATGGTCTAGATCCCATAGCTGGCACTACCAACTTGGAATTAATTATTTTAGTTTGGGGTGTTCTGGTGTATCATATTGAGAGTATTATAAATGTAGAACCATATTTGAGATCCCAAGATCGAAACCATGGTTTACAAGCCACGTGGTTTGAGAATATGGTTTGTATTCTCAACATCAATAGAAGTATCTAGTGTCCCATCAACTTGTAATCAATTGTGTCTTCAATATAAAGTGACATGTGCCATTTAGACAAAACAAGAGATTGAATTCTCTACTCATATTTAGAAAGCTATGTAGTAATGTAATACTATAATTTAATGGTAATAAAATAAATGGTTGTGTTATTCTTTGATATCCATTTATAGTAAATAATTATTTCATTTTTATAATATCTATTTAAATTATACAAGTAATGTAAATGGAATAAAATAATGTAATGAAATATTTAATAAACTTAGAAAAACATTTTTTTTCCTTCAAGAGATTAAGTATTGTCTATTTATGAAATATTTGCATGCAAATTTTAAAAATAAAGCAATACAAATGAAAAAGAAACCTATCATCAATTTGAGAAAAAACACTAAAATTTGTCACTCTTGCTAGGATTTTCTAAAATTTTATTGATTTCTAATTTTTCGTTGACTTGTTCTCCTAGTTCCTAGTATCACTAGTCATTTTATTAAGTTGTTTGCAATGTTAAGTTATTGGCCCCTTGGCCTTAATGTCAACCAATGTCTTGCTTTTAAATGGATTCTTTGAGTGTGCATGATGCTTCAAGTAGATCTATATGTGACCCATGGAACCACATAATGGACACATGGACTCATCTTGATGACTCCATTAAGCCTGTGTAACCTAGCACCACTAATTTTTTTTTTTTTATAACTTTAAAACAACTTCAAAATAAATTAAAAACACATGTGTATTGTTTATATTATAAATTACTCCACTATTTTATGAACATTTAATGGATGGTTGTAGTATCATTTTGGACTGAAATGCACATAGTGCTAGTGTGAGGTCCACCTCTATGATACATTTATTGCTTAGACTATTTTGAGTTTTAGTATTATTGACTACGTCAGGTGATACCATTTAGGACATGATATTTTAAACATTTGAGTTCTTATGATGATTTGATTATGATGTTTATACATTTTAGTTCTTATGATGACATCATTATGATTATGTTACATGCTTCATTAGCTTATTGTGATGGTTGAGCTAATTTTATGCTAGCTACTGTGGTTGTTCAATTTGAATTTAGAAATGATAAAAAAATAGAATACGTGATGTGAATGAACCACGTTGCAATTTGAAATTAAGGTAAAAGGAATTGGGGATGATGTGTGATTAGTGATTTTTCCAGTTATGATATGAGATATATATGCTATGTGAATCTATGAAACCTGAGTATATGAAATAGTGATTCAATTGTTTTGATATATAATTTATTTGAATTGAAACTTGTCTATATTAAATGGTGATTTAATTGTTTTGAAATATTATTTATTGGATGGATTAACATGTGCATTGAGTATGCAGGTACACTTTCCATGACTAATGGAAGTTGGAGGCAACCTCTAGGAACCCTGAGTAAACTAACTAGTGAAACCAAACCATAGTCCATATGGTGGACTATAGTTCCATTATGTAATGTATTTTATTTGTAATTTTATTGGGTATGTGCAGGATCATGTTGGGCCAAAAAGTGGCAATATAATGGGTATATGGCTAACAAATTTGTTTTTACCAAAAATTGATGAAACTAAAACGGTTTTAAAAGAAGATTCTCATCTTTTGACCAATATAAATTATTCTTTACTTTGAATTTAATAAATAATTATTATTCATTTTCTATTTGAATTACGACTAAAGTCTTAATTGATAGGAAGATTGAAAAAAATCTATAGCTTTCAAACGGTATCACATTTTTTGAATCCAAAACATGCGTCACATTATATGCTTCGCATGATATAGGATATAAAAAAAATGGAATTTCATGAAATTTTCACCAAGTTAAGGTGTTCAGACATACGAGTTTTTATATTTTTTAAAAGTTGTAATAAAAAATTCATAATTAATTATTTACTTGGAAAAAAATTACCAAAAAATATGAATCACATTGGGACAAGAGTCCCCTACTTATGTATAACATCTTATAAAAAAATATTATCATTTTAATGTGGTTAGGGTTGTCAGACAAACACCTACTTCTTATTTTTTCTTTGAAATTTAAGCGCTAGTGTATTGAAATTTGAAATTTTCACCAAAGAGATTTATTTTTTTTGTAAATAAACCTAGTAATTTAGAAACTACATTCAATTTTCTACAAATTATATTCTTAGATATTTTTAAAATAATATAGATAACTTATTCAAATTTTGACTTCAAGTTTCCTAACTCTGATTTTTCTAAATTTTTTGCCACTTAAGGGCCTGTTTTTTCCATGATAATCCTGTGCATACCCAACCATTTTCATTTAGTTTTTTAGTAAGGAAAATATATTAAGTTTGAAACTTAACATTTTTATTTCAAGGCAATATGAAAAACTTATAGTTTAATATCCTACTTAAAGAATACATGCTTGTAGTGAGTTGCACATTTTATTTCAAATGATAAAGACTAATATATTGATCTTTCACCGAGAAAATGATATATCCCATTTTCTAAGCATACATTATATATTTTATTTTCATTGAAAAAAATAAGAAGCTTGGATTTTTTTTTTTTCTTTCTCATTGCACAACATTTAGAATGCAAGTATACAAGGAAACATAGAGAAAAATCACAATAGATTATAAATCTAATATCTCCTTCTCTTGCCTAACAGCGTAACCACATAAATCGGCAGGTTTCAAAAAATATTTATTTACTTTATACACTTATTGGAATGATTAAAAAAAATACTCTTTGGAACTCTTAAACAACTACATACACCAAATATAATAGTGTGATAAGGAGGAATATCTTTTTACATCTGCACTACCATGTATATTTGCACATATCTTGTACAAAATCTATATAAATGAAATAGAGACACATTTAGTCTTTTACATCAACCTTTCAATACTATAACATAAATCTCAATGAGGAAGATTTGTTCGATGGTAACACTAATACTAGTCAAAAAATAACATAGTTATTTTCAAGTTATGAGCTCTTCAACTTGCAAACTACAAAATACATAAAAATCTTTCCATAGGCCATGGGTGCTCACCTACAAAATTTTGGTTGGAAAACCAACCACCCTCGAGCTAGGAGGCACCTTGGGAACTAGGTATATTCATGCAATCCAAATACATTTAACACACAAAATACTCATAAAACATATACACACCCACCCAAGGGAAATTTCACATGACAAAGAGTTCATTGTGAACCCAAAATGGGATATGGAGGGTGGAATACACACTACATTTTGGGGACTCAAAAATAAACACCCTAGATAACTAGCACAAGTTTCAACTCTTTATCATCAACCTTTACTTCATATTTCCTTATCCACCCA
The DNA here is from genome assembly GCA_007115665.2 of Sequoiadendron giganteum. Lineage (NCBI taxonomy): Eukaryota > Viridiplantae > Streptophyta > Pinopsida > Cupressales > Cupressaceae > Sequoiadendron > Sequoiadendron giganteum. The sequence continues at coordinate 155,357,000 of CM021104.1, read as the reverse complement.
AGCCACCCTTCACATTTCATAAGACATATGGCTACTCATACCCCTCTTTTAACCTCTCCTTTCTCAGGAGGAATAACACATCCCCATGGAGGTTCCTATTCCAACCATCCCCAACTTGGGATCCTCTATCCAAATCTAGGTGATCCTATCCCATTACAACCCTTTTTTCCAGCAATATACATAGAAAACAAAATTTAGAGGAAGCATTTCAAAACACACAAATACATGTACATAACTTACAAGTTCAAAATATAAGAAACAAATGGGTGTGGTGATCCTACTTCAATCCAAGATTTAGAAGAAAGTGATTTGTGTGAGCACAAATCTTCCTCCTCCAAGTTTTATCTCCAATATCATAATCCAAATACAAGATCTCTCTAGAAAAAATATATCTCCAAAACAAATAAAGAATGCAAAAAAATGAGAACCCCCAAAACCCTTGTTCTTGGTTTTCTTTATAGGAATTCAAGTTTGAATTCCTTTGAATGGGGAAGTGAAACTTGTCACTCATCTATTCACTCTTCCAAGCACATTCACCCATGTGTTCTCACACATGTGTGAGAGATTGGGAGACTTCCAAGACAACATGGAGAAGTGGGAATGGAAAAAGACTAGTCCACGTCCCACTTCTCAAAACATTATTTTCATCAAACCTCTTTAAGGCCTCAAAAATGGTACTCAATCATGAAAGTGACTCAAAATTTTAAGTTAAAAAGGTATCTAACCCATAGGTCCTTGACCTAGGAACCTTTAACCCATAAAAAACTTTAAAAACATAACTTTTCAACCCCCAAAAAGTGCTTTAAAGGTCAAATCCGAGTTTGTCCACTTGGGTGGACAACTCACCATCAAGATGGATTTACATGACAATAAAATTAAACTTAAAAACATTTACAAATAGGGTATGTGCAGGATCATCATGGAAAAAACAAGCCCTTAAGTGGCAAAAAATTTAGAAAAATCAGAGTTAGGAAACTTGACATAAAAATTTGAATAAGTTATCTATATTATTTTAAAAATATGTAAGAATATAATTTGTAGAAAATTTAATTTAGTTTCTAAATCACTAGGTTTATTTACAAAAAAATAAAATCTATTTGGTGAAAATTTGAAATTTCAGGGAAAAAATTAGAAGTAGGTGTCTGTCTGACAACCCTAACCACATTAAAATGATAATATTTTTTTATAGGATGTTATATATAAGTAGTGGACACATGTACTGATGTGATGCATTTTTTTTTGCAATTTGTTTCCAAGTAAATAATTAATTATGAATTTTTTATTTCAACTTTTAAAAAATATAAAAAATTGTATGTCTGACCACCTTAACTTGGTCAAAACTTGATGAAATTCAATATTTTTTTTTTAATCCTATAGTATGTGAAGCATATAATGTGATGCATGTTTTGGATTCAAAAAGTGTGATACCATTTGAAAGCTATAGATTTTTTTCAATCTGCCTATCAATTAGGACTTTAGTCATAATTCAAATAGAAAATGAATAATAATTATTTATTAAATTCAATGTAAAGCATAATTTATATTGGTGGAAAGTTGAGAATCTCCTTTAAAAACCCTTTTAGTTTCATCAATTTTGGGTAAAAAAAAATCGTCAACCACATACCCATCGTATTGCCACTCTTTGCCCCATCATGATCCTGCACATACCTAATAACATTACAAATAAAATAGATTACATAATGGATTGAATGCCCCACCACGCAACCCTAGAGGAAGTTTCAATTCACTACAAATGCGAACTAATTTTTTTTTTATTTAAAGTGAATTAAACATACATGTTCACCTATAATTGACAACCTCCCCTAAGACTACGTAACTGAGATTACTTAATTCCCATTAACATACATCATCTAAATTACATTACATTAAATAACTCAAGAATGACATACATTCAACATAAGTAAATACAAGATAAGAATAGATTAACCATCACATAATTCCATTATGTAAACCATTACAAGATTACAATCCTCATTCCTAGAATGAATCAAAATACATAAGTATAATAATTACAAGATCCACCTCATAACAACAAGAGGGGTAAATACAACTGATACTAGAAGAATTACAATAGTACAAGAAGAGAATAACAATATTTGCAAGCTGTCCAACTAGATGTCTCACTTCCACGAACTGAAGATCAAAGGGGGACCCAATAGTTTTGGTACATGTTCCACCCAACCTAGTGGTACCCGAAGGCCCACCCCCCATGCTAGGAGATAGTTAAAATGCAACAATGACAAGAAATCTACTACCTCTAACCAAAGGCTGACTAACTGAACAAACTGACTCAATCATACATATGCACAATATAAATCTAACACTAACATGGTTACATTGCTTCCAGACATAATAAAATCAACTGTGCTAAAGAAACCATACACACAACATATAATCAAGGTTATCCTAGATAGAGTGTCATCGCAAGGTGCATCATGAAATCTCCACTGGGCATCCTTCATAGGCTCCGGTAATCCTGGTGACCTCAACCAAATCCCGGCCCTCATACTCACTCAATTGGAATCAACTACCTTTCGTATGGACAAGCTAGTTGACCTTGCCATTCTAGGCCTTCTCACTCACCCCAAGTCTAAACAAGCCCTTGTGTCTGTGAGTGAGGTGAATTTTATCTTGGTTAATGTGAATGCATCCTAGACATCTAAGTACTTTGCTTTAATTATCACTTCTTGAAAACACTTTTGAAGGTTACCTGGTTTACCTCTTTGGGCTCTAGCCCCTAACAAAAGCCACTCCTCTAATGGATAACTCACTACTCAAATCTAGACTCCAAGGGTCACTCAAGTGTTATAGAAATAATAACTCAGTCTCTCCTAATCTAGGAGATGACAAATAAAGAATCTCACTCCAACACTTGGAGGAAAACAACTCAAATAAATCTACCCAAGGAAAAACGAACATTAGCTAACATGGGAATGACCCACATACACTGGAAGACTTTACAAAATTGAATCTCAATCACCCATTCCCAAGCAATTAACAAAAAGAGAATTTAATATCAAAGGTGAACTAGTAATCAATTCCACTACATTTGGATATATTAAATCCATATTCTTATCTAATGTTTCTCATAGAAATTGAAATTAAAAAAAAATATGAACATGACATTAAATCAATTAAATTTCTTCTTTAAATAAATAAACTTATAAACCTTATCTAAACATCGTCATAAGCACTTCAGTATAATTTATTGCTCAATTACATGTATGCACTAATAATTCAAATTTGAACATTAAATATAGATACAAATGTCCTAATGAATCTATTATGAAGCATTCTTTAACTATTTAAATACCTTCCTTCTAATAATATAATCCCACTAAATTTACAACATGCTAAGACTATCTAAAAATCATAACCCTCTATTTTACAATAAATTTATCAATCTGGAAAAAAAATTAATTAAATTCTAGAAAGGAAAATTTCTAAACTTAGGAATCTATTTTCCCTTATTAAATTATAAATATATATTAAATATTATATATTGCTATATAATATTAACATATTTAATAATTAATAAAATTAAACATAAAATAAAAATTTCATTCATAAAACTATGAATTTAACCACTAGATTCATATACATGAAAACCAAAAATAACAATTAAAAAATAAAAATAAATAAATAAAACAAATAAGGGCCAGACGGTTGTACCACAGATACCCCTACCACACCCTGCAGTATTACCAGTACCTTCATCGCCTGCACTATGTACAGGGGCGGGTGTACATGGGGGAGGCTGCACCTCCCATGGGGAGTGCGTCCCCCAAGAGGTGGGTGCACTGCCCATGGCAGGTGCGTCCTGCCCTCGGAAACCGTGGCGGTGGGGGTTTGACCTCCCCACCTGCCACAAAACATGATAATTTTTTTTTTTTAAATAAAAATTCCATAAAAACACCTAGCGTCAAATCAACGAATTTTATAGAAATTCATTTCCCCAAAAAAAAAAATACACAGTTGCTGTACGAATGACGTTTCAACATAAAAATAAATACACCATATATATTTATATAATTATATATAAAAATTTACCAGAATTTATCAGACTGGTAAAATTGACAAAATAATACAAAAGAATTATAGTCACAGAAAATATACTTAAATTTTCTCTAGAATGATTTTCCACTTCACATATTTTAAAATTGATTTTGTTGATGACATTCTTTTAGATTCCCAAGAATAATTAAAAACAAATAGGAAAAATTTAAAAAACGAATCTTGATTTTTCAATAAAAATTTCTACAAAGATTTGTTTTGAAAAGGGATCTGAATATTTTAAAAAGGTAGATTATTTGTTCTACAATCCTAATGTTGAAAACTCAATCAATGTTTAATTTAAACAAGAATCAATGATTTCCCCATTTATTGTATAAAACCCTATAGTTAATTTATCGGTTTTCCCCAAATTTGGATTAAATCTAGATTCAAACAACAATTTCCAATTCACAAATGATAATAACAACAAATTTGCAAACAATATAATATGAAATAAATCAAACAAGACAAAACCTAGAATCCAAAGCTATAGATGAAGATGAATATCTGATGCAAGCTTCCTCCCAAGAATTCTAGAAATTTCTCTAAACGTGCAATGGATCCAATCCAAGAACTTTGATATTTGCAAACAAATTATTCTCCAAACAAACTCTACAATCCAAAATTACTTCAAATCCTTCTTTGTGCAAGTTTTTCCATGAATTCTTCTCCAATCCTTTTTTTTTTTTTTAATCAAATACATGCAATTCACATATATCCAAATATATCTTACACAAACCTAAGTTTCAAACGCATGCAAATTCAAAATAGATATTTATTTCCTTTTTCCATTTTTGAAAACCCCAAATTGATTTTCAAATGTAATTTCACTTTTCTTTCAATTCTTTTAATTTAATTTAATTAAATTTATTTCAATAAGCTCTATTAGTTAATTTTAATTATTTAATAATTAAATTCAACCTTTTCCAAGATTAATTTAATTAATTAAATAAATTAAAATTTAATTAAATACAATTTCATCATCAACAAAAATATTTCATCTAAGCATAAATTTCACTTAATATTAAAATAACTTCTATTTTCAACAATGCAATAATTCTAAAAATATTGATTAAATAATAAAGCATCTAATAAAGTCACATAACATTAAATCAAATAACTATGACTCAAAAAACCGGACTATCAACACACTAAGGCTAGGGTGTAGACCTGACACATGTTACCTGGTTACTATCTCCCTTTCAACTTAACCGTTGGATCGACACGCTCAAACCTGTGAAACTAGGTGGAGTCGATGTCATGTACCTGCAACCTGAAACCAAGTAAACAACATAATATAGTATAACCAGTATATAATACACACCGTGAAGAAGAAATAATAGATTCACAAGGTGCTCGCAAGCGAGTGATGCTAACCATCCTCTTCACCAATACACTCATCAAAGACTGACATTACATCATGATCGGAATTCACGTAATACAATATCTCAAGCTAAATCTACTAACATCAATAATCCATAATGCATGTGAAATAATAGTCAGATAATCCACATCACACAATAATTAATGTCGCTCAATAGTAGTGATCAAAACACAAACAACAAGGTGTGTCTGTAGGATGCTAAAATCTGCAAGTGAGATCTAAACAATTTCATGTTGTTAGCACAAAACTTAGTTTAAATCAGCAAACTCAAACATCTCTATGAAATATAGAATCATGTTAAACAATGCAACTAATAAGAACAATGCAAAAACATGAATCATTCCTATCCCATAGTGGATTGGTGCAACTTAGTTGTGTAGAAAGCTGCCCTTTCCCAATCCTTGATAAGCAAGATTGCCAAATGATGAACAAGATTGATTCTCAAGTGAAGAGAATAACCTTGCAATGAGAATGAGTTGTTGCTAAGCAAATGGTGTTGTGATGAGCAAGATTGATTCTCAAATGAAGAGAGGAACCTTGCAATGAGTAAGTGTTGTGTTGTTGTAGATGTAATGCTCTGCATTTTATAGATTGAAAGATTGAAAGATTGAGAGATTTTGAGGAATGTGGGATTATTCAAAAACCAATGACAAGGTGCCACTTGTCAAGTTGTGAGAGCGTGAGGAATGTGCAAGCCTTGGCCCATGTGCCAATTTGAAATTCAAATTTTGATGAAATGACATGTTTAGGGGAGATGAAAGGTGCAATAAATGCCATGTTTGACTTGTGCAAATAGCATTTAAAACCTTGTTGGAAGGGACAAGTCCCTTTTGTGGGGAAGATTCAAATTGGAAGAATATTCCATTTTGATTCCATTTTGAATGTAATTAGAGGAAATAATAAATCAAATAAATGATTTATTGGTGCAAGTGGGTGGGTTAGTTAGGAGTTTGGATTTGACTCTAGTTGAGTCAAAAGCTAGAGAATGATAATCATGATTAGAAGTTAATAAATGTAGATTAATTAACTTAGATGATATTAAGAGATGACATTTGATAAATCAAATGAGAGGAACTTTAAGGATTTGATTAAATAATTTAATTTATTTAATGAACCTTAGGAAATTAATCAGTAAATATTTTAATTGATTAATAGAAGAAATGAATGTTAATTTGTATGATGCATGATTGTTATTTTTGCATGTCTACATTTTTCCACTCTTTCAAGCAATGTACTCGTTGCATTGGTTCAAAGAATGATGCCGCTGACATCGAAATTAAAAAATTCAGATTTTTCGGATGCCCCAGCGAAAATAAGGACGTTAGTACATTGCCCCCTCAAGAGATCAAGCGAAAAGATACAATTTGAGGTGGATCTCGCGACAAAGAGGTTCAAAATGGATGTATGGTTGGTTAGACTATATGATAATGAAAATGAGATGTTCGGAAGATGCTTAGAATAACAAATTTATATTATCCTAAACAACTTAAATGATTATGCAATGATGTTGTCCTATAATGATATGATGTGATTATGCAAGATGAGAGGATGAATGCAGCATGGATGTAGGATGGATGCATTGTTAGCATGAAAGAGGATAGAAGAATGAGAGGGATCAACCCTTAAATCTAAGAAGATGCAGAAGTTCAACAAACCAACTTTATTAGAAATGATGAATGATGATGATGTATTGCTTATCCAAGGATGGGAAAAGAGTGTACCTTTCTTTATGTTTGATAATACACGTAGGTGCGATGCATCAAGGTATTAAGAACCAGGATGGCATTGCACCTAGTGTGATGGACTTTGACTCGAAAATCAGAGAGGAGTACTCTTGTTCACACTTGACAAACATAACCTTATTCAGAATGCAGTTCAGATATTCTAGACATCTCAGGCCAAAACATAAGAAGGCAAGCCTTCTTATGTGGTCAACAAGATACCTAAAACATCCTTACTACAAACAAAACAAAGTATGCATGACGAAGTTATTTTACAAGAATATCCAACAAGCACAACAGATAAAAAGATAATGATCATTGCCCCATTCCTTTCTCTCTAAACCTGTTTTGTTTAGGCATCATTGAGAGGTCCTTGGAATGAGCGCAAAATAAGATAAGTCAAAAAGACCAAAATAAAGTAAACAAACAAGTTGATGTTCATCGTACCGCTAGCCAAGGCTAAACTATTGTGGGGTACCTGATGCTTATGTCCATAGTGGGAAAGCTTCATCCTAAGACATGTAGTGATCAGGGTTTTGGTGGGACTGATTGGGTGATAACCTATTGATACTCCGAGTTGACCAACTTTCTTGCTTACTGACTTAGGCTTGAGACTCTGACGATTAGGCGTTCACTTTGGAACCTGCTAAACTTGCTTCTGACTAACTCACCAAAGGGTGAAAGCAGCGATTGCCTTTATTATGAGTGATGAAAATCACGGGTGAAAGCGAGATGAAATGGATGCACCATTTTGGTTTTTTCAAATGTTTTGAGGCTGTTTTTGGTATTTTCACATTTTTCAATGTTTTTGGTATTTTCAAGATTTTACAACTAATAGACTAACTTAAAGACCTATCCTAGGGGTCTCGGGAGCTGATCCATAGATTAGCCTTGCCTACATTATATACGGAGAGACCACATAGTTCGACTGGTGGTGGACTAACTTGATGAAAAGATGGACAAACAGATTGCCATTTTATTGCCTAAAGGACTGACTTAAGATGCAGACTAGATGGGCAAACGGATTGCTAATGCGACGGACGCCTAAAGGACTAACCTAACCATCTCGGGGGATGATCAAAGATCAAACTTGCCTATGTTCAAGCTCAGAGATGACGTAGTTCGACAAGGTGGAAGACTGACAAGACTAAATGATGAAATTTTTGAAGATTTTATGATATTTCGACATGTTTTTGGATTTTGGATGATTTGGATGTTTTTGAAATTTTTGATGGATTGTTGAATGTTTTTGGTTTTTTTCAATGAGTTTTTGAATGTTTTTGATTTCTTGATGAATTTTTGAATGTTTTTGAATTTTTGATATGTTTTGGATGTTTTTGAATTTTTGATATGTTTTGGATGTTTTTGGATTTTTCGCATGATTTTGACAATTTGGATATGATATGTGATGATATCAGTGCTCTATTTTTGGATTTTGTTGAAAACCAAGCTTAATGTTGATCAATTAGATTGATGGATTGATTGTTTGACTAAGTGTGTTAAGTCAAACAAAAGTGATAATGCACTTGTAAATTCTAGGAAGTTGTGTTATCCCAGAGTAAACTCTTACAAAAAGGATAATTTGGCTAGGTGTGTTAAGCCAAACAAGGTGATGATTTGATAATTTGGCTAAGTGTGTTAAGCCAAACAAAGTGATGATAATGAACTTGTAAACCCAAGGAAGTTGTGTTATCCTAGAGTAAACTCATGCACAAGATGATAGTTTGACTAAGTGTGTTAAGTCAAACAATATGATGATTGATTGGATTCGATTGATCAAGATTGATGAAGCTTGATTTGGAACAAAATTATTTTGATGATTTTGATGTGATGTTGAATGTGCGTATTAGATGCGACTGATATTGATTGCTCAGATGGATATTCCATGAAAGATAAAGCTTGATTAGGAATGTCGTCTTGCTGTCAAAATATGCCATGGGCTAGTGATTTGGATTTTGGCTCACAAATGATTTGACCAAGTTGGTTTCACGTTTTCCAATGCTCAGATCTTCCACATAAGTTGGAGGATATATATCAAGATTTATTCTCGAAGCAAGATGCAAATATCTGCCCCCAATGTCTAGCAATGTATGGAATTCCATGGGTGGATGCTTGGATATGAATTATCTTGTGATAAGATAAGGGTGTTCAAAAAGTGAATGCACCTTTGGATAGTGGTTCAAGGTTCAAATAGCATTGGGTAGGATGGGATCAATGAAAATGATCCATGTCAAGATGTTTACCATAAGCCAGCATAAAGTGCCCTCCAAAATTTTATCAAGATCAAGGTAACTTGGACCTTGGATGCAGATGGATAAAAATTGTATTGGATAAATGATTCATGGATGAACAAATGATATGGATGGAATGCTAGCTTTATTATGGATGTGGTAAGATGATTTCTCCTGAACTAGCGCATGTAGCTGCTCGATTCTACACATGATGCCTGTTTGCTAGGTTTTCATCATGGTACTTGTCCAAAGCGCCACCGAAATCATTTTCACTGGAGGACGATTTTTTTCTTTACTGTTTTCAATCCTTTTTCTGATTTTTTTGGATTTTTATTTTTTTATGATTTTTTTTGTTGTCACCAAGATGCCTGTTTGCCAGGTTTTCATCAAGGTAACCATTTTTTCAGGACATTTTTCTGATTTTTTTGTATTTTCTGAGAGATTTTAAGTTGATGCTGAACCACCTGGTGGTGCGGATGTTGATGCTTCTGTCATAACGTGCCATCGGTATCCTGTATGAAGAATTTGCTTTTCCAAGATACGTGCACTTGAATGCAACTTTTGAGAAATCTATTCTGCTTTGCTGATAATGGACTTAACTCTATCTTTGTGCACACATCACGATAGGGTGCCTTCTAAATCCTTATGATGAAGGGTCGGTGCCAGCACATGGTCAATGTGAGAATTGGATATCATGCATGGAGGCATGGATGGAGTGTGTTTAGGAGTAAAAGATGGATTGGTCAATGGTTTGGAACCTTTGACTCTCCAAACTTGGGAAGATGAGCAATAATGGGTGGATATGGAAGTGTGCATGGAATTTGGACCAACTGCTTGATACACTTTGTATGTTGCTTGAGAAGCTTTATTTTTATTTTGTGGAAATCTTTGATGGATACTTTCCCCATTTTTATTTTGCCCCATAGTTTCTTTGACTGATGGAGTTTGATAGGGATAATCTTTCTTTGTATTTTTTTGTATCCATATGTATTTAATTTGTCCTTCAAGCTTCAGTACTTCTTTTTCTTTGATAACATTCTTCGTTCTTTGATTCGAATCTTTCTTTTGTTGTTGGTCCCAATTCGTGGATGGGGTGATGGGTGGATGGAGATTCATGGCGTGGCGGGTTGTAGTATTGGCATTGGTTTCATCATAAGGATCCTTCGTGCTCCCTATGTTGACGTTTGCTCGAGACGAAGTTGCCCCCAATATGGTGATAGTATTACTAATATGTTGAGATCCCTTGATTGTTGAGTAACCAAGGCCTTGATGCTTAGGATTGCCAAAAATCTGCACTAGTTCTAGGATACCCTGTTCATGTATGCCTAATCCTCTACCTTGATAATTCATCTATTGAAAAAAATTATTTGCCATAGGATATGATTTACCTTGGAAACAAGGTGTTTCTCCTTCTCTGCTCTATCGTGGACCTTCAAAAGTATCAGCTTCTTTATTGATGAGATAGCTTGCTCTAAGAAAGGTAAGTGATCCAACTTCATAAGCGATAGGATCCTCCACATGTGGGATAAACTCCTGATTGATATCTTTGGCTTGATCTTGTGAAATATCAGATTTTAATGCTTCTTTAAGAGGTGTTGGTGATTTACTATCTACATACAAGTCTTCCTCTTGACTCCTTTCACAGGATGTTTCTAATTCATGAATTATGTAGGAGTCCTCTTCATGCCCTATTTCTGCTAGGTGTCCATAGGATGTTTCTGATTTGCAACTTTTGTAGAAGCTTTCTGATATGTCTCCATATGATGTCTCTGATTCATAATTTTTGTAGAAACCTTCTTCATGATTTGTTTCTGCTATGTCCCCAAAATTTCCTATATCTTGGTCTTGTGTACCAATGTTAAGAGTAGGAGACTCTTGTTTCCCAGTAATGATTTCAAGAGTATGAGACTCTTGTTTTGAATGAAGATCATCTGCGTGTCCATCCAAAGAAAGCATCTCATTAGTAGATGGAGGAGTATGTCCTATGTGGATATGATCATCATTTGCGAAATCTTGTATAGATAAAAGAGTTCCCATTAGATCATTGTAGTATCTCGAAGATACAAATTCTTGATTTTGACTAATTTTGGAATTGCTTTTGCCATGCTTTTGATCAAGTTCTTGACATAGGTCAATTTCAAAGGATGGATTATCTAGAAGGGGTTCTTGGACATCATCCTTAGGCATGGGAAGTGGATTAATATCCACTTGTTCTTTGAATGGATTTGGATCAAGTGTAGTGTCAAAGATTCTTTCACTATTCTCAATCGTAAGGTCAAAGGATGTCAATATGCCTTGGGAGGGACCATTGCTAGGCCTTGATGGAATATTTTGATCATGCTTTGGAATACGTTCTTGAGATATTTCCTCTAAATCATAAGGCGATGTAGAAACTTTTTCGATATGATCATTGGTCGATGGATCGTAGATTATGTCAATGGGATCAAATAATTGTAACACATCTTGAAATAGATCACTAAAAAGTGGCTCTTGATGAATGTTGAGTTGATCACTGGATGGGGTGGAAGCATCTTCAAGATCTTGAACATTGTTTTCAACAATTGTGGAAGAGAGATTACCAATGTCTTCAACCATATGATCAAGTGATGTTGATATTTCTTGAATTTGATCATTGTTGGGCATCGTTGGTGAGTTTTGATCATACTTGAAAAGTAGCTCTTGGTGTATGTTGATTTGATCATTGGTCAAGGTTGAAACATCTTCAAAGTGCTTATTGATAGATTGATCTTGATTTTTGATTTCAACAATTGTGGTGGGAATCTATTGCAAGCTTTGTTGGGCGAGTAATGCCTGTGTTTGCTGCTGAGCCAACAATGCTTGTTGTTCGTCATGTTGTTTTTGTGCCAACAATGCTTTTTGTTGGGCTCTTTGTTGTGCTACTTCTTCTTGGATTGATTGCAATAGTGCGTAGAATTCTGCTTGCGCTTGCGCTTGTTGGGCTACTTGAGCCGCTTGTGCTTGCTGAGCAACTAGCTGTGTAGCTTGTTGGGCTTGGAGTGCCTTTTTGCGGGAAGCTTCTTGTGCAGCTTGCAACATGATGGAGAATGAATTGGTCGTGTTGTATTTTGGCGGTGGTGGTGGTGGTGGTGGAATGGGAATGTTGTTGATTGTTGGGGTTGCTTGGATGGTTGCCACCTGTTGTTGAGATATCAATGGAAAAATGGGATGATTTGGCATGATAGATTGATTTGGCATGATGGATTGAAATTGAACATTGTTGTGGTCTAGAATCATATTTCCTTGATTTAGGTAACTTTGATTTTGCATGGTGTTACCTTGACTTGAATCAACATATGGAGTTGCCAATATATTGCTAGGATTTTGAACAACATTAGGGGGATTTGCAAATATGTCGACCCCAAAGTTTACCAAGTGTGGATTTGAAATGGTCATGTTTGGTAAAGTTGCACTTGGTATGTATGGATTTGGTGGGATGATGTTTGGAAAACTCATGCATTGAGTGTTTGGTTGATAGATTTGTGAATTTGGACTTGGATTTAAATCTATCATTGGGAAAGGTGTTCCAAACTTTGGATTGGGTATGCTCATATTTGTTGTACCATTGATGTTTGTATGAGATAATGCTCCCATGTATGCTTTGTACAAGCTTTGAAAATCAAATGGTATTGCAAGGATTGGATAGTTTAGTTGATTTGGGTTACTCATGATGGATGGATCAAATTTATATTCCATGTCCCTCTTGTGTTGAGATCGAGTTTGAACCATAAAATGAAGATCAATTTTCAAGAATGTAAGAGATGAACCTCTAATCCTTTAGATCGGTCTAAACCTTAGGTTCAAAGAAGTGAAGAACTAGGATAATTGAAGGATCAAAGTGATGATGAGGATGAGATAACGAAAGATGAGTGATATGGATGAATGGAACTCTTAAAGAAACTTTGAAGGAAATGCTAAACTTTTAGGACTTGATTGATCATGGTTGGAGTGATAGTTTGACTAGATGTGTTAAGTCAAACAAGAGTGATGAATGTAATCGTAAAACTCTAGGAAGTTGTGTTATCCAAGAGTGAACTCCTACAAGATGGTAGTTTGACTAAGTGTGTCAAGTCAAACAAGGTGATGATTTGATAATTTGGCTAGGTGTGTTAAGCCAAACAAGATGAACTCGTAAACCCTAGGAAGTTGTATTATCCAAGAGAGAACTCGTGTATAAGATGATGGTTTGACTAGATGTGTTAAGTCAAACAAAGAGGTTTGATTTCGCCTAAAAGTTTAGCATAAAAGATGTTTACAAAGTTCCCAAGAGTTGTTGGTGAGGTGATTTTGACTGATTTTGATGGTTGAGAGATGGATGAAAGTGATTGAATTTGATCCTAGACTTGACCTAGAATAACACTTCTTCTTACAAGACCTCGGTGTTGAGGAACACGCTATATTTCCTATGGGAGGAAAGCAAACCTTTCAAACAATTCAGGATCTCAAGACACTCCTCAATAGCTTTCAAACTAAGCTTTTTGAACTTCGGTTTTGGGATTTTGATCATGTTAGAAAACACATGTGTAATCAAATTTGTCTTTTATCTTGTCTTAGTGAATCCTTTTTACCAAAATCACTTGCTTGATTATGTTTTCAAACTGAATGTCTAATGTCCTGCTTTCGTTTTCATCCCACAATGTCCATTATGTGGAAATCAAAGAAATTAGGGCAAAAGTTTCCTAGGTTTATCCTTAGTGAAAACAAATGACGATAGAATTCGAGCACTTAGAAACCTCTAAGGATATGATCCCTAGGGAAAGCAAGAGTGCTTAAATTTGTCAAAGGTATTTGTTTCCTCCAAGGTGTTTGAAATTTGAGGCTCATGTGAATGTTCATTTTTCAATGTTTTGAATCCAAGCAAAGTGTTTTTTCCAAGCACTTTCACACTCCTAGGTTGATGAGACAATACCTTGTTGGGTTCCCACTTGGATAAATCCAGCTGCGCATATCTTGTGCGAATGGCTAAATGCTTGACCACACTGGCTCCCCTCCACGGCACTCACTTATTCGGGTCAACCAAGCATTAGTACCCATGAATCTCCCATGGCATACTTTCCATTTCCACAACAAGACCACATGTTACGTGGGGCGGCTTCAAAGGACATGACCTTTTGCACCAACAAGATAGACAAGGTTTTGGCCTTTTTCTAAACAAGGAGTTCTAATTCGGGCATTCCGTTCGTGGGGGATTATCCAACATCGGCGAGAGTCCATTGGTTTCCATCTCGTCGAAATAATCCTCATGATATTGGCCTTTGTTCC
>CM021104.1:155301579-155342210 GCA_007115665.2 Sequoiadendron giganteum | reverse complement strand
TATATAATATTAACATATTTAATAATTAATAAAATTAAACATAAAATAAAAATTTCATTCATAAAACTATGAATTTAACCACTAGATTCATATACATGAAAACCAAAAATAACAATTAAAAAATAAAAATAAATAAATAAAACAAATAAGGGCCAGACGGTTGTACCACAGATACCCCTACCACACCCTGCAGTATTACCAGTACCTTCATCGCCTGCACTATGTACAGGGGCGGGTGTACATGGGGGAGGCTGCACCTCCCATGGGGAGTGCGTCCCCCAAGAGGTGGGTGCACTGCCCATGGCAGGTGCGTCCTGCCCTCGGAAACCGTGGCGGTGGGGGTTTGACCTCCCCACCTGCCACAAAACATGATAATTTTTTTTTTTTAAATAAAAATTCCATAAAAACACCTAGCGTCAAATCAACGAATTTTATAGAAATTCATTTCCCCAAAAAAAAAAATACACAGTTGCTGTACGAATGACGTTTCAACATAAAAATAAATACACCATATATATTTATATAATTATATATAAAAATTTACCAGAATTTATCAGACTGGTAAAATTGACAAAATAATACAAAAGAATTATAGTCACAGAAAATATACTTAAATTTTCTCTAGAATGATTTTCCACTTCACATATTTTAAAATTGATTTTGTTGATGACATTCTTTTAGATTCCCAAGAATAATTAAAAACAAATAGGAAAAATTTAAAAAACGAATCTTGATTTTTCAATAAAAATTTCTACAAAGATTTGTTTTGAAAAGGGATCTGAATATTTTAAAAAGGTAGATTATTTGTTCTACAATCCTAATGTTGAAAACTCAATCAATGTTTAATTTAAACAAGAATCAATGATTTCCCCATTTATTGTATAAAACCCTATAGTTAATTTATCGGTTTTCCCCAAATTTGGATTAAATCTAGATTCAAACAACAATTTCCAATTCACAAATGATAATAACAACAAATTTGCAAACAATATAATATGAAATAAATCAAACAAGACAAAACCTAGAATCCAAAGCTATAGATGAAGATGAATATCTGATGCAAGCTTCCTCCCAAGAATTCTAGAAATTTCTCTAAACGTGCAATGGATCCAATCCAAGAACTTTGATATTTGCAAACAAATTATTCTCCAAACAAACTCTACAATCCAAAATTACTTCAAATCCTTCTTTGTGCAAGTTTTTCCATGAATTCTTCTCCAATCCTTTTTTTTTTTTTTAATCAAATACATGCAATTCACATATATCCAAATATATCTTACACAAACCTAAGTTTCAAACGCATGCAAATTCAAAATAGATATTTATTTCCTTTTTCCATTTTTGAAAACCCCAAATTGATTTTCAAATGTAATTTCACTTTTCTTTCAATTCTTTTAATTTAATTTAATTAAATTTATTTCAATAAGCTCTATTAGTTAATTTTAATTATTTAATAATTAAATTCAACCTTTTCCAAGATTAATTTAATTAATTAAATAAATTAAAATTTAATTAAATACAATTTCATCATCAACAAAAATATTTCATCTAAGCATAAATTTCACTTAATATTAAAATAACTTCTATTTTCAACAATGCAATAATTCTAAAAATATTGATTAAATAATAAAGCATCTAATAAAGTCACATAACATTAAATCAAATAACTATGACTCAAAAAACCGGACTATCAACACACTAAGGCTAGGGTGTAGACCTGACACATGTTACCTGGTTACTATCTCCCTTTCAACTTAACCGTTGGATCGACACGCTCAAACCTGTGAAACTAGGTGGAGTCGATGTCATGTACCTGCAACCTGAAACCAAGTAAACAACATAATATAGTATAACCAGTATATAATACACACCGTGAAGAAGAAATAATAGATTCACAAGGTGCTCGCAAGCGAGTGATGCTAACCATCCTCTTCACCAATACACTCATCAAAGACTGACATTACATCATGATCGGAATTCACGTAATACAATATCTCAAGCTAAATCTACTAACATCAATAATCCATAATGCATGTGAAATAATAGTCAGATAATCCACATCACACAATAATTAATGTCGCTCAATAGTAGTGATCAAAACACAAACAACAAGGTGTGTCTGTAGGATGCTAAAATCTGCAAGTGAGATCTAAACAATTTCATGTTGTTAGCACAAAACTTAGTTTAAATCAGCAAACTCAAACATCTCTATGAAATATAGAATCATGTTAAACAATGCAACTAATAAGAACAATGCAAAAACATGAATCATTCCTATCCCATAGTGGATTGGTGCAACTTAGTTGTGTAGAAAGCTGCCCTTTCCCAATCCTTGATAAGCAAGATTGCCAAATGATGAACAAGATTGATTCTCAAGTGAAGAGAATAACCTTGCAATGAGAATGAGTTGTTGCTAAGCAAATGGTGTTGTGATGAGCAAGATTGATTCTCAAATGAAGAGAGGAACCTTGCAATGAGTAAGTGTTGTGTTGTTGTAGATGTAATGCTCTGCATTTTATAGATTGAAAGATTGAAAGATTGAGAGATTTTGAGGAATGTGGGATTATTCAAAAACCAATGACAAGGTGCCACTTGTCAAGTTGTGAGAGGGTGAGGAATGTGCAAGCCTTGGCCCATGTGCCAATTTGAAATTCAAATTTGATGAAATGACATGTTTAGGGGAGATGAAAGGTGCAATAAATGCCATGTTTGACTTGTGCAAATAGCATTTAAAACCTTGTTGGAAGGGACAAGTCCCTTTTGGGGGAAGATTCAAATTGGAAGAATATTCCATTTTGATTCCATTTTGAATGTAATTAGAGGAAATAATAAATCAAATAAATGATTTATTGGTGCAAGTGGGTGGGTTAGTTAGGAGTTTGGATTTGACTCTAGTTGAGTCAAAAGCTAGAGAATGATAATCATGATTAGAAGTTAATAAATGTAGATTAATTAACTTAGATGATATTAAGAGATGACATTTGATAAATCAAATGAGAGGAACTTTAAGGATTTGATTAAATAATTTAATTTATTTAATGAACCTTAGGAAATTAATCAGTAAATATTTTAATTGATTAATAGAAGAAATGAATGTTAATTTGTATGATGCATGATTGTTATTTTTGCATGTCTACATTTTTCCACTCTTTCAAGCAATGTACTCGTTGCATTGGTTCAAAGAATGATGCCGCTGACATCGAAATTAAAAAATTCAGATTTTTCGGATGCCCCAGCGAAAATAAGGACGTTAGTACATTGCCCCCTCAAGAGATCAAGCGAAAAGATACAATTTGAGGTGGATCTCGCGACAAAGAGGTTCAAAATGGATGTATGGTTGGTTAGACTATATGATAATGAAAATGAGATGTTCGGAAGATGCTTAGAATAACAAATTTATATTATCCTAAACAACTTAAATGATTATGCAATGATGTTGTCCTATAATGATATGATGTGATTATGCAAGATGAGAGGATGAATGCAGCATGGATGTAGGATGGATGCATTGTTAGCATGAAAGAGGATAGAAGAATGAGAGGGATCAACCCTTAAATCTAAGAAGATGCAGAAGTTCAACAAACCAACTTTATTAGAAATGATGAATGATGATGATGTATTGCTTATCCAAGGATGGGAAAAGAGTGTACCTTTCTTTATGTTTGATAATACACGTAGGTGCGATGCATCAAGGTATTAAGAACCAGGATGGCATTGCACCTAGTGTGATGGACTTTGACTCGAAAATCAGAGAGGAGTACTCTTGTTCACACTTGACAAACATAACCTTATTCAGAATGCAGTTCAGATATTCTAGACATCTCAGGCCAAAACATAAGAAGGCAAGCCTTCTTATGTGGTCAACAAGATACCTAAAACATCCTTACTACAAACAAAACAAAGTATGCATGACGAAGTTATTTTACAAGAATATCCAACAAGCACAACAGATAAAAAGATAATGATCATTGCCCCATTCCTTTCTCTCTAAACCTGTTTTGTTTAGGCATCATTGAGAGGTCCTTGGAATGAGCGCAAAATAAGATAAGTCAAAAAGACCAAAATAAAGTAAACAAACAAGTTGATGTTCATCGTACCGCTAGCCAAGGCTAAACTATTGTGGGGTACCTGATGCTTATGTCCATAGTGGGAAAGCTTCATCCTAAGACATGTAGTGATCAGGGTTTTGGTGGGACTGATTGGGTGATAACCTATTGATACTCCGAGTTGACCAACTTTCTTGCTTACTGACTTAGGCTTGAGACTCTGACGATTAGGCGTTCACTTTGGAACCTGCTAAACTTGCTTCTGACTAACTCACCAAAGGGTGAAAGCAGCGATTGCCTTTATTATGAGTGATGAAAATCACGGGTGAAAGCGAGATGAAATGGATGCACCATTTTGGTTTTTTCAAATGTTTTGAGGCTGTTTTTGGTATTTTCACATTTTTCAATGTTTTTGGTATTTTCAAGATTTTACAACTAATAGACTAACTTAAAGACCTATCCTAGGGGTCTCGGGAGCTGATCCATAGATTAGCCTTGCCTACATTATATACGGAGAGACCACATAGTTCGACTGGTGGTGGACTAACTTGATGAAAAGATGGACAAACAGATTGCCATTTTATTGCCTAAAGGACTGACTTAAGATGCAGACTAGATGGGCAAACGGATTGCTAATGCGACGGACGCCTAAAGGACTAACCTAACCATCTCGGGGGATGATCAAAGATCAAACTTGCCTATGTTCAAGCTCAGAGATGACGTAGTTCGACAAGGTGGAAGACTGACAAGACTAAATGATGAAATTTTTGAAGATTTTATGATATTTCGACATGTTTTTGGATTTTGGATGATTTGGATGTTTTTGAAATTTTTGATGGATTGTTGAATGTTTTTGGTTTTTTTCAATGAGTTTTTGAATGTTTTTGATTTCTTGATGAATTTTTGAATGTTTTTGAATTTTTGATATGTTTTGGATGTTTTTGAATTTTTGATATGTTTTGGATGTTTTTGGATTTTTCGCATGATTTTGACAATTTGGATATGATATGTGATGATATCAGTGCTCTATTTTTGGATTTTGTTGAAAACCAAGCTTAATGTTGATCAATTAGATTGATGGATTGATTGTTTGACTAAGTGTGTTAAGTCAAACAAAAGTGATAATGCACTTGTAAATTCTAGGAAGTTGTGTTATCCCAGAGTAAACTCTTACAAAAAGGATAATTTGGCTAGGTGTGTTAAGCCAAACAAGGTGATGATTTGATAATTTGGCTAAGTGTGTTAAGCCAAACAAAGTGATGATAATGAACTTGTAAACCCAAGGAAGTTGTGTTATCCTAGAGTAAACTCATGCACAAGATGATAGTTTGACTAAGTGTGTTAAGTCAAACAATATGATGATTGATTGGATTCGATTGATCAAGATTGATGAAGCTTGATTTGGAACAAAATTATTTTGATGATTTTGATGTGATGTTGAATGTGCGTATTAGATGCGACTGATATTGATTGCTCAGATGGATATTCCATGAAAGATAAAGCTTGATTAGGAATGTCGTCTTGCTGTCAAAATATGCCATGGGCTAGTGATTTGGATTTTGGCTCACAAATGATTTGACCAAGTTGGTTTCACGTTTTCCAATGCTCAGATCTTCCACATAAGTTGGAGGATATATATCAAGATTTATTCTCGAAGCAAGATGCAAATATCTGCCCCCAATGTCTAGCAATGTATGGAATTCCATGGGTGGATGCTTGGATATGAATTATCTTGTGATAAGATAAGGGTGTTCAAAAAGTGAATGCACCTTTGGATAGTGGTTCAAGGTTCAAATAGCATTGGGTAGGATGGGATCAATGAAAATGATCCATGTCAAGATGTTTACCATAAGCCAGCATAAAGTGCCCTCCAAAATTTTATCAAGATCAAGGTAACTTGGACCTTGGATGCAGATGGATAAAAATTGTATTGGATAAATGATTCATGGATGAACAAATGATATGGATGGAATGCTAGCTTTATTATGGATGTGGTAAGATGATTTCTCCTGAACTAGCGCATGTAGCTGCTCGATTCTACACATGATGCCTGTTTGCTAGGTTTTCATCATGGTACTTGTCCAAAGCGCCACCGAAATCATTTTCACTGGAGGACGATTTTTTTCTTTACTGTTTTCAATCCTTTTTCTGATTTTTTTGGATTTTTATTTTTTTATGATTTTTTTTGTTGTCACCAAGATGCCTGTTTGCCAGGTTTTCATCAAGGTAACCATTTTTTCAGGACATTTTTCTGATTTTTTTGTATTTTCTGAGAGATTTTAAGTTGATGCTGAACCACCTGGTGGTGCGGATGTTGATGCTTCTGTCATAACGTGCCATCGGTATCCTGTATGAAGAATTTGCTTTTCCAAGATACGTGCACTTGAATGCAACTTTTGAGAAATCTATTCTGCTTTGCTGATAATGGACTTAACTCTATCTTTGTGCACACATCACGATAGGGTGCCTTCTAAATCCTTATGATGAAGGGTCGGTGCCAGCACATGGTCAATGTGAGAATTGGATATCATGCATGGAGGCATGGATGGAGTGTGTTTAGGAGTAAAAGATGGATTGGTCAATGGTTTGGAACCTTTGACTCTCCAAACTTGGGAAGATGAGCAATAATGGGTGGATATGGAAGTGTGCATGGAATTTGGACCAACTGCTTGATACACTTTGTATGTTGCTTGAGAAGCTTTATTTTTATTTTGTGGAAATCTTTGATGGATACTTTCCCCATTTTTATTTTGCCCCATAGTTTCTTTGACTGATGGAGTTTGATAGGGATAATCTTTCTTTGTATTTTTTTGTATCCATATGTATTTAATTTGTCCTTCAAGCTTCAGTACTTCTTTTTCTTTGATAACATTCTTCGTTCTTTGATTCGAATCTTTCTTTTGTTGTTGGTCCCAATTCGTGGATGGGGTGATGGGTGGATGGAGATTCATGGCGTGGCGGGTTGTAGTATTGGCATTGGTTTCATCATAAGGATCCTTCGTGCTCCCTATGTTGACGTTTGCTCGAGACGAAGTTGCCCCCAATATGGTGATAGTATTACTAATATGTTGAGATCCCTTGATTGTTGAGTAACCAAGGCCTTGATGCTTAGGATTGCCAAAAATCTGCACTAGTTCTAGGATACCCTGTTCATGTATGCCTAATCCTCTACCTTGATAATTCATCTATTGAAAAAAATTATTTGCCATAGGATATGATTTACCTTGGAAACAAGGTGTTTCTCCTTCTCTGCTCTATCGTGGACCTTCAAAAGTATCAGCTTCTTTATTGATGAGATAGCTTGCTCTAAGAAAGGTAAGTGATCCAACTTCATAAGCGATAGGATCCTCCACATGTGGGATAAACTCCTGATTGATATCTTTGGCTTGATCTTGTGAAATATCAGATTTTAATGCTTCTTTAAGAGGTGTTGGTGATTTACTATCTACATACAAGTCTTCCTCTTGACTCCTTTCACAGGATGTTTCTAATTCATGAATTATGTAGGAGTCCTCTTCATGCCCTATTTCTGCTAGGTGTCCATAGGATGTTTCTGATTTGCAACTTTTGTAGAAGCTTTCTGATATGTCTCCATATGATGTCTCTGATTCATAATTTTTGTAGAAACCTTCTTCATGATTTGTTTCTGCTATGTCCCCAAAATTTCCTATATCTTGGTCTTGTGTACCAATGTTAAGAGTAGGAGACTCTTGTTTCCCAGTAATGATTTCAAGAGTATGAGACTCTTGTTTTGAATGAAGATCATCTGCGTGTCCATCCAAAGAAAGCATCTCATTGGTAGATGGAGGAGTATGTCCTATATGGATATGATCATCATTTACGACATCTTGTATAGATAAAAGAGTGCCCATTAGATCATTGTAGTATCTCAGAGATACAAATTCTTGATCTTGAGTGATTTCGGAATTGCTTTCAACATGCTTTGGATCAAGTTCTTGGCATGGGTCAATTTCAAAGAATGGACTTCTTTCTTGGATATCTTCATTAGGAAGTGGCTCAATATTCTCTTGAATTTTGAGTGGATTTGAATCAAATGTTGAGATAGGGATTCCTTCAATATCTTTAACCATGGGGTCAAAAGATGTCAATATGTTGTTGGAAGGGCCATTGCTAGACCTTGATGGAAGATTTTGATCATGCTTTGGAATAAGTTCTTGAAATATGTCCTTTGACTCGTTAGGTGATGTAGAGACATTGTCAACATGATCATTGGTGGATGGATCTTGGTTTATGTCAATGGGATCAAATAATGTTAACACATCTTGAAATAGATTGCTAAAAAGTGGCTCTTAATGAACGACAATTTGATCAATGGATGGGGTAGACATATCTTCAATGTGCTCATTGATGGATTGATTTTGATCATTGTTTTCAACAATTTTGGTGGAGGGATTGTCACTGTTCTCAAACATAGGATCAAATGATGTTAATGTTTCTTGGATTTGATCATTGTTGGGTATCGTCAGTGAGTTTTGATCATGATTGAAAAGTGACTCTTGGTGTGTGATGATTTGATCATTGGTCAAGGTTGAAACATCTTCAAAGTGCTTATTGATAGATTGATCTTGATTTTTGATTTCAACAATTGTGATGGGAATCTGTTGCAAGCTTTGTTGAGCAGGTAATGTCTGCATTTTCTGCTGAGCCAACAATGCTTGTTGTTCGTCATGTTGTTTTTGTGCCAACAAAGCTTTTTGTTGGGCTCTTTGTTGTGCTACTTCTTCTTGGATTGCTTGCAATAGCGCGTAGAATTCTGCCTGCGCTTGCGCTTGTTGGGCTACTTGAGCCGCTTGTGCTTGAGCTTGTGCAGCTTGTTGGGCTTGGAGTGCCTTTTTGCGGGAAGCTTCTTGAGCGGTTTGTAATACGATGGAGAATGAA
Source organism: Sequoiadendron giganteum (assembly GCA_007115665.2). Taxonomy (NCBI): domain Eukaryota; kingdom Viridiplantae; phylum Streptophyta; class Pinopsida; order Cupressales; family Cupressaceae; genus Sequoiadendron; species Sequoiadendron giganteum. The sequence goes on along the minus strand of CM021104.1, from coordinate 155,333,265 downwards.
TTGGTCATGTTGTATTTTGGCGGTGGTGGTGGTGGTGGTGGAATGGGAATGTTGTTGTTTGTTGGGGTTGCTTGGATGGTTTCCATCTATTTTTGTGATGTCGATGGAAAAATGGGATGATTTGGTATGATGTTTTGATTCGGCATGATAGATTGAAATTGAATATTGTTGTGGTTGGGAATCATATTGCCTTGATTTAGGTAACTTTGATTTTGCATGGTGTTAGCTTGACTTGAATCAACATATGGAGTTGTCAATATATTGCTAGGATTTTGAACAAAATTAGGGGGATTTGCAAACATGTCGACCCCAAAGGTTACCAAGTGTGGATTTGAAATGGTCATGTTTGGTAAATTTGCACTTGGTATGTATGGATTTTGTGGGATAATGTTGTTTGGAAAACTCATGCATCGGGCATTTGGTTGATAGATTTGCAGATTTGGACTTGGATTTAAATCTACCATTGGGAAAGGTGTTCCAAACTTAGGATTGGTTATGCTCATATTTGTTGTACCATTGATGTTTGTATGAGATAATGCTCCCATGTATGCATTGTACAACCTTTGAAAATCAAATGGTATTGCAAGGCTTGGATAGTTTGGTTGAATCGAATTGCTCATGATGGATGGATCAAATTTATATTCCATGCTCCTCTTGTGTTGAGATCGAGTTTGAACCATAAAATGAAGATCAATTGTCAAGAATGTAAGAGATGAACCTCTAATCCTTTAGATCGGTCTAAACCTTAGGTTCAAAGAAGCAAAGAACTAGGATAATTGAAGGATCAAAGTGATGATGAGGATGAGATAACGAAAGATGAGTGATTTGGATGAATGGAACTCGTAAAAAAACTTTGAAGGAAATGCTAAACTTTTAGGACTTTGAGTTGATTGATTCGTGATTGGATTGATGGTTTGACTAGCTGTGTTAAGTCAAACAAAATGTGATGAATGTAATCGTAAAACTCTAGGAAGTTGTGTTATCCAAGAGTGAACTCCTACAAGATGGTAGTTTGACTAAGTGCATTAGGTCAAACGAGGTGATGATTTGATAATTTGGCTAGGTGTGTTAAGCCAAACAAGATGAACTCATAAACCCTAGGAAGTTGTATTATCCAAGAGAGAACTTGTGTATAGGATGATGGTTTGACTAGCTATGTTAAGTCAAACAAAGTGATTTGATTTCGCCTAGAAGTTTAGCATAAAAGATGTTTACAAAGTTTCTAAGAGTTGTTGGTGAGGTGAAAATTTGTTTGATTTCGATGGTTGAGAGATGGATGAAAGTGATTGAATTTGATCCTAGACTTGACGTAGAATAACACTTCTGCTTACAAGACCCCGGTGTTGAAGGACACGCTATATTTCCTATGAGAGGAAAGTAAACCTTTCAAACAATTCAGGATCTCAAGACACTCCTCACTAGCTTTCACACTAAGCTTTTTGAACTTCAGTTTTGGGATTTTGATCATGTTAGAAAACACATGTGTAATCAAATTTGTCTTTTATCTTGTCTTAGTGAATCCTTTTTACCAAAATCACTTGCTTGATTATGTTTTCAAACTGAATGTCTAATGTCCTGCTTTCTTCTTCATCCCACAAGGTCCATTATGTTGAAATCAAGGAAATTAGGGCAAAAGTCTCCTATGTTTATCCTTAGTGAAAACAAATGATGGTAGAATTTGCACACTTAGAAACCTCTAGGAATGTGATCCCTAGGGAAAGCAAGAGTGGGAAAGTTCATCAATAGGTATTTGTTTCCCACAAGGTGTTTAAAATTTCACGGTTTTTGTGAATGTTCGCTTTTCAATGTTTTGAATCCAAACAAAGTGTTTTTGATTCCAAGCACTTTTTACAACCCTAGGATGATGAGGCAATATCTTGTTGGGTTCCCACTTGGATAAATCCAACTGCGCATATCTTGTGCGAATGGCTAAATTCTTGACCACATTGGCTCCCCTCCATGGCACTCACTTATTCCGGTCAGCCAAGCATTAGTACCCATGAGTCTCTCATGGCATACTTTCCATTTCGACAAGACCGCATGTTACGTGGGGCGGCTTCAAAGGACATGACCTTTTGCACCAACAAGATAGACAAGGTTTTGGCCAATTTCTAAACAAGGGGTTCTAATTCGGGCATTCCGTTCGTGGGGGATTATCCAATGTCGGCGAGAGTCCATTGATGTCCATCTCATCGGAATAATCCTCGTGATATTGGCCTTTGTTCTAATATCCACACTTATATACCGGTTGGAAGTCGCTTGGCTTTAGCGTGTTCCCGGTTGGGTCGTTCCTTTGGGTGATTACTTTTTCCCACAAGGCAGGCCCTCTAAGATAAACAATAGTGAGCTAACATATCCCATCGTTCACACAACCTTCATTGAAAAACAAAGGGGAGAACCTCCGCAATATATCGTGTTCACACTCTCATGTTTTGTTCAATTTTAGATCCCAAATTGAAGTGTGGAGGCAATATTTTTGACAACTTAATATCAAAAAAAGACTTTTGATTCTCAAGGTCACCGTGAGGCGCGAGAGAATCGCATACGTCTTTTTGATAATATTACTTTGTGAAAAAGATTACAAAGCATGGCGAACAATTGTTCATTTTAAGTCCAAAAAGCAGTGATGAATTCGTTTTAAGCACCAAAATCCAAGTGTGAAGGTTGCCTTGTTCAATTTTAATTCCAAATTGAAATCTAGTAAGTGTCTAAGGTTCAATTTTAACCAACTTTGAAAATATCAAGTCATTGATTGATTTTAAGCCCAAATTGAAAAGTGAGTTAGCTAAAAACAGAAAAAAAAAGGGTAGTAAATGGAAGCTCTAAGATTGTTAAATCAAGCATTAAAAAATGCTATTTTCCAAGTTTTGTTTTCAAGAATCTTCAATTCCACTCTTTTCGCCTTCACTTTTGTTTCAACCTTCAACTTCAATCTTGATGTCAACCTATCAAAACATTACAAGGCAAAACTTTTTAAAAATGAGTTTTTCTTTAAGGAATCAATGAAGTAAAAAGAACAAATTATCCTTGTCATGCAAAGTCTATATAAACAATTGTTAAAACAAAATATTTGTCCTATCAAACTTTTACAAGTATGAGAAAACTTTGACAATTTATGAGCATAAAAAGACTTTTGCTTAATCTCCATCTATTAGTTGATAATGTCCTTCATCACCCATGAGTTTTATAAAGATAAGATAAAGCCCAATGATATCAATGCCTTCAAAATAAGCATGAAAGTCAAGATTTATAAGCATTCAATGTATAGACTTAAATCACACATGTCATCATTTTTTTACTAATGCATTGAAGACGAAAGCATGCAAGGTAAATTGTTCAAGAATAACAAATGCCTTTGTAATCTCTTTCAGCTGTTTACTTTTTCCATTGATACTTGTACCCTGCACTTGGTAATATAAATGTTAGACTTTTTAGTTTTCTTTTTAAAAAAGAACGTTGCTCGCTGCACCTTACCTGTCAACTAATCTATAAATGTAGACAGGGGGTGGTCCTCACCTTTAAAGAAGTCTATTTTAAACACTACTATCCTGTAAATAGTATGGGTAATGAAGCTATAGAAAAAGCTAGTTCGGAGCATGATTTTATCTCTGTAATCACGTGTTTCCAAAAGAGGAAAATCTGATGGAGAAACTATGAACACATTCGAAATAAAAAGTAACCATAGGTTTTTTAGTCCAATCTTAAATGCCGCACCAACAGCAGCCACTTAAGTCCCAGTAGAAGCAGTTTATATGGAAGACTACAAAGGTCCTAATCAGTTTATTAGCTTAGGAAAGTAGCACGCTCGATACAAGCTCTCATCTGCAATACTAGTTTTTGGACGTCCGTATCTATGCTTATATGTGGTGATCATGTTCAGATAACGGTTTTATCAGCTAATAGGCTTAACAGTTAATCTGCATTACTCTATTTTTAGCCTAGCTTGTCATGGATTGTTTTTGATCTTGAGACATCCTATGCAGCTACTTTAAAGCAATTGTTACTGTTTTTGGTGAGGATAAACAAGGAGCACACTTAGGACTCACCACATCTATGGGGGGCGCGACTGAGTGCCAACTATCTATCTCTATAGCTGCCCCCCACCCTAGATAGAAATCTTCTGATTGCAGATAGACATTGTGCATAGGTGTCTGTTGCCTACGTAGGTTGCTTGTATTGACTCATTTTTGTTGAATCCACAAGTGAATAAACCGTACTATAGAAAGGTCTATGTTTTATGTGAGCCATCCAATTGCACATTTTTTATAGTAAACCCCAACCCATAATTTAGGGGGATGAAGACCATGCTTGCAGTAATTGCGTTTGAATGCAAGGATATGACAGCAGATTTGGAGTTCTTGATAACACCAAGGAGGGAGACTTATACAGGCGATGCCATTACTGTAGTTAGTATCATAACTTTTAAGAGATCAAATGTCAATACCAAGATCTGGTTTGTCGGCAGGAAGAAATCCTAGAGTTCTTACTATCCTGATTTCCAACTCCTGACAGTTAGATTTATACTTCACCATAAATACCAAGGTAGGAAGGGGTACTTAGTTCACCTATCCAATCGGGTATAGTGCAAAGTCTTTATTATTATAGATCAGGGTGGTGGGTTCAGGCATTAGTGACATAGATGGATAGGTACCTCCATGATGACGGTGTCTTTTCATGAGATTACAGACTCTCACGTACCCTGCTATGAACTAGTGGCTTGGAACCGGTGACATAGACATTGAGTATGCAGGAGAAAGATAAGATCACCAGCAACTATTGCCTTGCTTAGAGGAAACGCCAAATGGCAATGACTTTACTAGGTGCAGCAATGATGGAATCTATGGAGGTGACAAACAAGAATTATTTACCTTCCCTATTGGCTAAAAATTAGGCTGACAAAGACAAAATAACAACAGTCCCTTATTGCCTTCATTACACTTGATTGAAGTAAGGATATTACTCATGGCTCTTAAGAACAGGCTTTAGTGAAGACAAATGTTGCGGTTTAGGACAATAGATAGTGCCAGTAATCAAATACACATGGATAGCCCACCACCCACTACATTAGTGTTTGAACTAGCATAGCAGCCTACCACAAAGGAGGCAGAGAAGAAGCGGATTGTGGCCATGAAGGAAGCGACAGTAGTCTTGAGCCCTCAATCACATCTTACGGCATCCGATCTTGCTGGCTTGATAGTCCATGCCTTAACTATTCATGTTAAACCCACTACAATGAAACGATGACCTGACCATACACAACTTCCTTAGTACATGGCAGCTGTAAATAAGAATTGCAGGCTTTATGTTGTATTACAGAAAATCCATGATATGTAACAGCTGCAACTATAAACATAGAGAATGGAACGAATGGTAATAATGGAAGGAAACGTTTAAGAAATGTGCTGAAGTTAATGCAAGTAAGGTGTGGTGGATGGCAGTATTAACAGAGAATAATTCTACCATCAAAAGTAATAATCGATTTTCAAAACAAGATCAGTGTGCCCACTACAAATTATAGAAACAGTAAGTCAAATTTATTAATGATAAAGGCACAGTTTCACTCAGCACGATCTACCAGAGCTATCAGAACATGATATGAAGCTACCTTCCTTTTCTTATGCAAATGTGGAAATATAGAAATAATTGGAGCTTTGTAATAATAACATGCAATGAATTTCACACATTTATCATTCTAAAATTGACCATCCTTTCAATATTTTGAAGACCCCCATTAATCACAGCAGTCACCATTTTTTTTTGGTCTATTCAGATGATAAAAAACAGAAAAACCAGATGCCTTGAGAAGAAAATGTTAACGCTGCATGTTTAATCCCAATAACGACATTCTCCAAACCATTTGTTTGAGGCTCCGTATTTGCAATCAGATCCCTTCAAAAGGGAAATGGATATGGTTTATATGCAAAACTACAAAATGGATCCATAGTCAAAACTGATAAACACAAAGTCTTGGATAAACACCGAAAGAGTGATTCCAAAAAGATCCATACCCTCAATCAAAGGTGAAGACAACATTTTAATTGAGAACATGTAAAAAAAAAACAGATTTTAACTATAAGAAACACAAATTTGGAAATGTAATTTTGCCCTCCTTCTAGCGCCATTTGTAGGATGCTAAAATCTGCAAGTGAGATCTAAACAATTTCATGTTGTTAGCACAAAACTTAGTTTAAATCAGCAAACTCAAACATCTCTATGAAATATAGAATCATGTTAAACAATGCAACTAATAAGAACAATGCAAAAACATGAATCATTCCTATCCCGTAGTGGATTGGTGCAACTTAGTTGTGTAGAAAGCTGCCCTTTCCCAATCCTTGATAAGCAAGATTGCCAAATGATGAACAAGATTGATTCTCAAGTGAAGAGAATAACCTTGCAATGAGAATAGGTTGTTGCTAAGCAAATGGTGTTGTGATGAGCAAGATTGATTCTCAAATGAAGAGAGTAACCTTGCAATGAGTAAGTGTTGTGTTGTTGTAGATGTAATGCTTTGCATTTTATAGATTGAAAGATTGAAAGATTGAGAGATTTTGAGGAATGTGGGATTATTCACAAACCAATGACAAGGTGCCACTTGTCAAGTTGTGAGAGGGTGAGGAATGTGCAAGCCTTGGCCCATGTGCCAATTTGAAATTCAAATTTGGATGAAATGACATGTTTAGGGGAGATGAAAGGTGCAATAAATGCCATGTTTGACTTGTGCAAATAGCATTTAAAACCTTGTTGGAAGGGACAAGTCCCTTTTGGGGGGAAGATTCAAATTGGAAGAATATTCCATTTTGATTCCATTTTGAATGTAATTAGAGGAAATAATAAATCAAATAAATGATTTATTGGTGCAAGTGGGTGGGTTAGTTAGGAGTTTGGATTTGACTCTAGTTGAGTCAAAAGCTAGAGAATGATAATCATGATTAGAAGTTAATAAATGTAGATTAATAAACTTGGATGATATTAAGAGGTGACATTTGATAAATCAAATGAGAGGAACTTTAAGGATTTGATTAAATAATTTAATTTATTTAATGAACCTTAGGAAATTAATCAATAAATACTTTAATTGATTAATAGAAGAAATGAATGTTAATTTGTATGATGCATGATTGTTATTTTTGCATGTCTACAGTGTCCTATATAATAGTAGCTACATCCCAAACATAGCATAAAGCAAACACACAAGAAGTAAAATAGAGGGGTATTACAATGGAACTATAGTCCCCATATGGACTATAGTTTGGTTTCACTAGTTAATTTACTTAGGGTTCCTAGAGGTTTCCTGCAACTTCCATTGACCATGGAAAGTGTACCTACACACTCAATGCACATGTTAATCCATCCAATAAATAATATTTCAAAACAATTGAATCACCATTTAATATAGACAAGTTTCCATTCAAATAAATGATATATCAAAACAATTGAATCACTATTTCATATACTCAAGTTTCATAATTTCACATAGCATATATATGTCATATCATAACTGGAAAAATCACTAATCATACATCATCCCCAATTCTTTTTATCTTAGTTTTTAATTGCAACATGGTTCATTCACACCACATATTTCATTTGTTCATCATTTCTAAATTCAAATTGAACAACCACAATAGCTAGCATAAAATTAGTTCAACCATCACAATAATCTAAAGAAGTATGTAACATAATCATAATAAATTCATCATAAGAACTTAAATGTATAAACATTGCAATCAAATCATCATAAGAACTCAAATTTTTAAAATATCATTTTCTAAATGGTATCACCAAACGTAGTCAATAATACTATAACTCAAAATAGTCTAAGCAATAAATGTATCACAGAGGTGGACCTCACACTAGCACTATGTGCATTTCATTCCAAAATGCTACTACAACCATCCATCAAATGTTCATCGAATAGTTCAGTAATTTATAATATAAACAATACACGTGTTCTAAATTTGTTTTTAAGTTGTTTTAATGTTTTTTTAAAAATTTAAAATTTAGTGGTGCTAGGTTACAGAATCCTAATGGAGTCATAAGGATGAGTCCATGGGTCACATATAGATCTACTTGAAGCAACATGAAGACTCAAAGAATCCCTTTAAAATCAAGACATTGATTGACATTAAGGCGAAGGGGCTAATAAATTAGCATTGCAAAGGACTTAACAAAATGACTGATGATACCAAGAACTGGGAGAACAAGTCAACGAAAAATTACAAATCAATTAAATTTCACAAAATCCTAGCAAGAGTGACAAATTTTAGTATTTTTTGTCAAGTTGATGGTAGCTTTCTTTTTCATTTGTATTGCTTTATTTTTAAAATTTGCATGCAAATATTTCAAAAATAGACAACACTTAATCTCTTAAAGGAAAAAGAATGTTTTTCTAAGTTTATTAAATATTTCATTACATTATTTTATTCCATTTACATTACTTGTATAATTTAAATAGATATTATAAACACAAAATAATTATTTACTATAAATGGATATCGAAGAATAATACAACCATTTATTTTATTACTACTAAATTACAGTGTTACATTATTACATAGATTTTTGAATGAGTAGAGAATTCAAGCTCTTGTTTTATCTAAATGGCACATGTCACTTTATATTGAAGACACAATTGATTGCAAGTTGATGGGACACTAGCTAGTTCTATTGTTGGTGACAAATACAAACCATATTCTCAAACTATGTGGGTTGTTGACCATGGTTTGGATCTTGGGATCTCAAATATGGTTCTACATTTATAATACTCTCAATACGATACACCAGAACACCCCAAACTAAAACAATTACTTCCAATTTGGTAGTGGTAGCTACGGGATCTAGACCATATTATAAAACAAGTGACTTTGAGAATCCATAGGGCTTGCCTACCATGTTGGGGAAATGGGATCTATGAAGATAAAAAATGTGCCTATCTTATTTAAGAACCAGATTAATGTAGAAGATGAGGGGTAGCAAATCTTCTCCCACCTTCTACATGCAACGTCCATGCATTGGGATAGCATACAATGAGTCTAAAAGTCTACAGTTCCTCTTCGAGGGCCTCAGTTAAAATGGAGTATGAGAATTCACCAACTTTAATTGCAAACAATCATAAAATAATTATGTGGGATTAATATTTATGAAAGCACTTATCTCCATCAGAGCTCCTTTTCCCGTTTCAAAACCTGTCTCAATTTTCAAGTCAACTACATTTACTTCTTTCCAATTCGACCCATTCTGAACTTGAAGAAAATTTTTCTTTTACTTTTTAACTACATAACTGGAGGTAGGAGAATTTAGAGTATTCCTAATAATACCACATCATCTTCTTCCTTATTAACCTTGAAAAATGAAAACCCTTATGACAATTTAGAACATTTCATTGAATAATAAATTATGTAGCCTTCTACAAATGATTTTAGTTGTGCCCACTATCCCTATTTATGAGCCACAATACCAATACCACCCTAGTCCATATTGACTCATGAGTCATGTGAGGTTGGGTATAATGATAATTACACAAAACAAAAAGGAAACTTAACCATGTAACTTAAGTATTACATTTATAATTACAATGTTTATTTTGATTGGAATTTGGCTACATGCAAAATATACCTCAAGCTGACAAGCTATCAAAATCACCACTCAAACGACATGAAATCATTACAAATCTTGTTTCAATTGATCACTTGATTAATGACATCATCATCTACAGTATTTCATATAGTTTTCAATATCAAACTATCCAATTAATTTCTTCATATGTACATCTTGCATTAATCCACAGTACTACAACCACAATTTCTTCAAACAAAGACAATCTCAAAGATATGTGAAAAATTGATTAAAAAGATAGAGATCAATAAAAAAAAAGAACATGATATGTGCTATACTTTCTACCATTTTTAGTATCAAGTTATCAAATGGAACATTTTGCTCACTTTTGGTTAGAAAAGTAACTTAATTTTGATAATTTTAAAGATTTCCCAAGTACATATGGCATTAATCTACAATATCACATACACATTTTGTTTAGTGAAAGACTATATTGTGGATATGGGGAAATCAATAAATATATTGAGAATTAAATGAAAAGGTAGAGTACTTCAAGGCATATGTACTTCAGATGTACATATGGCATTAATTTGTGGTACCACAACCAAATTTTCTTTAATCAAATAAAATCTGGTAGATATGCAAAAATTGATAAAAATATTGAGAGTTAAATGGCAAGTAGAGTACTTCAAAGCATTAAAAAGAGAGAAATAAATGGCTTGTGGGAGCTTAATGATTTTAAATTTCCACTAATAAGTCACAATAAATCTCACTCACTTATTAGTTTTAAAAGCCACATTTTTATATTGACCAAAGAAAAAAGGATTTACAAGAATGGAGACATGAAAGTATTTTAATTTAAGTAGTTGAAGGCTGAACTACATACTACATAGCCATCTTGGCCAAAAATCCACTAACTGTGAGAAAAAAAAATAGTCACAAAATATGAGAACTATTACATTATACAATAAAATATAGACACAATTCATTACTAAAAAATTATGTAACAATAGCAGAGGCCCTCAACTGGGTGTTTGAAAAAAAGGTGAATTGTAGTTTCAAAAGTAAGAACAAAGAAGAAAAGGGAATCATCCAAAATTTTCTTCAAAGCTCCTGACTCTTTAATGATTCATTTTTTCGTATCACATAGCCTATCACATCTCATATTAACCAAGGCAAGAGCCAGCATTGTAGAAGCATGCAATTCCACTTTCTATAAAATTCCACAAATAGGTGTTAACCCACTTTCAAAATTGTAATGCCTAGTTCCAACTCCAATGAAGAAATAGAATAAATGAAAGGTTACAAATAACATATTTCCAGTATCTTCACCGAATCTTTATCGAGAAAAATAACCATGCTATTGCACAAAAAATCTGAAGTTACCTCATAATGTAGATCACAAGGGTTGTTCTGAAGCCATTCCCTACCCATAATTATTCTTACATCATCCTCAACCTACACACGAGGAATTGTAAAAAAATACCTAGATTTCATTTTTCGTATGCATCGTCACTTCTTTTCTCCTAAAAATATTTGGGTAGCCTAACATGCCATGGCGAATCCATATCAAAATTAGATTGAGAAAATAGAAGAAAGAAACAAAAACCAAGTATATTATAAATGATATGAAGAACATCAATTTAGTCAAGTATATATAGAATTTAGATTAAAAATAATCACATCAAATAATCAACACTTAAATTTAATTCACCACTTGATGTGACAATATTATTTTGAAAAAATTGAGTGATCACTTTTATTTATTTAAAATATAATAAAATGTCAACCATTGATTTTTTAAAATCTAACATTTCTAGAATTATTTTGAAGGTTCGAATTCACAAGTCTAGTGCTTCAGAAATTTTCTTCTAGAATGAAACTACAGTCATCCATCTTGTGATAATCGTTGATCTTTGATGAACTTAGCACTAATCATTGATTCCTTTTAAACCATTAACCATGAGCTCAAGCTAGGTCCCACTAAGGAGAGATTGCATAATCTTGCATTACTACAAAAAACTAATGATATCACCTTCTTAGTAGTGCGAGCTTGTGGGAGTCGCCCGATAGTTAATCGTCGATCTCAACAATTGATTTTCATAGCAAATATTTGTCACCTGACTTTTATAATCCATGGAACTGGTAATTGTCTAGGTCAAGGGGTAGGTCACAATGATGAATCCAAAGGCATAAGTCATAACTTAAGTGACCTTCAACTATTGGTAGCCAGTCAACAATAAAATATATTTTGGGTGTCATGACTTTAAGTGATTTAATAAGTAATGAAATTTCAACCATTCATTTTTGGAAATCTAATGGTTCAAGTGCTATTTTGGAGGTTTGGATTCACAAGTCTAGTGCTTTAGACATATGTAAATGATGAGCAGTCATGGGTGTGGTCATAGGCGGGAGAAAATGAAGTTTGAATTTCAAACGAATGTTTGTGGAACTGGAAGCGAAGCAAGATCGAAGAATCGACAGTCGAATCAGGAGCTGGAACCGAGTCAGAAGAAAGGTAAGGATGACCAGGATGATGTGGAATCTAGTGCCAAAATACAGGTGGACCCTGGGGGAAAGGAAATTTTGGCTTCTTTCTCTGCTACTTCTCCCACCGAAAAAATTGAGAAGGTTTGTGGGGGAGTGGGGACCACTGGTGGTCTAGGAGGCAACTTCAAGACTTGGACCTCACTTTTCAGGGTTAACCCTAATGGAAAGTCTTCCTTCCCTCCTGTGCAAAATATCTCGTCCCTTGCTAGAGGTAAGTTTGCTATTTCGATTCCTAATCTGATCATAGACCATAGCATAGCTTTAATGGAACGAACCTTGGTTGGAAAGTTTATGGGCCCTGGACTAAATATTGAAGTGGTTAGGGAATTTGTTAAAAAAAAATGGAGAACCAGTGGGAAAGTCTCTATTACTGCTCTTCCTAAGGGTTTTTTTCCTTTTTTATTTACTTGGTAAGAGGATATTACGGCTATGAGAGGTGGAGGTCCCTGGGTGATAGGAAAATCATCCCTGGCTCTAAAGAAGTGGTCTTCCCACTTGGATCTATCGGATTATATCTTTGAGAATGTTCTAGTCTGGGCTAGACTTCCAGGCCTGCCCCTGGAATACTAGAGTGAAGACATCTTCTTGGGTATTGCGAGCTCCTTTGGCGAGCTCCTCTCGATTGAGACAATGACAGCTGCTAGAAATAGACTGGTTTTTGCTAGGATTTGTGTGGGGGTACCTCAAGAAGCAGATCTACCCTCATCGATAGAAATAAAGTCAAAGTTGGGTTCCTAGGAACATAGTATAGAATTTGAAACCATCCCATTTGCCTACTTTAAGTGTAGGAAATCAGGTCATTGGGCAAAAAAATGCCCTCTTAATGCAGCCTTAGAGAAAGATAAGCCTGTTGAACAAGAAAAAAAGAATGGAAAAAAAAGAAGACTGACTCTGGAGAAGGAAGTAGGGAGATTAAAGAGTAGGAGTTGGTTATTGAAGCTAATAATCTAAAAGGTCCCTCAGAGATTGAAGTAGTTTTGGAGGAAAAAGGTGAGGTCCCTTTTGAGCCTCAAACCCCAAAGTCTATTCTCAAGGAAAGAGGTATTATTGAGGGAACCTTAGCTAATGAAGGAGATCAGATCCTGTCTCCTTCCTTCTCCTATATGACAGTCCCATCTAATAGAAATGATGAAATACCAGGTTTGGAGGATATTCCCAGTGAGGGCCTATCCTTGGTATTGAATATCTCTCCTCTCCCCCTATTTTCTGGTTTTCCCTCCCCTATGGGTGTGGAACACACGTTGGAGACCAGTTCTTCTATTGGGGTTTTAGAATCCCTTGAAAAACAAGATCACTCTACCATCCTCTCCAACAATGATTTGTGTTGTCTGGAGAATGATAACATGGACACATTACCTTGGGAACAAAGATTACAAAATGATAATGTTTGGGAATCTAGCAAAGAGATAGATAGTCAAGAAGAGACTGATAAAGAAGAGAATTTATTAATAAAGAAACCTGGAAAAAACAAACAAGAGAAGACCCCAAGTAGAATTTCCACTAGATCAAGAGGCAAGGCTGATTGTGGTGCAACAAAAAACTCAAGAGGTAAAAAGTCTTCGAAAAAGAAAAGAGAGCTGAATAGTTTTCAAGATATAGCGGATGGATCTCAGAAAACCATCCCAGAGTGTCTCAACTCCCCTGGTAGTTAATGAAGATTATGTCCTAGAATATAAGGGGACTCAATAGCCCCCACAAGTAGGATGTTCTCCACAACTTTGTTAGAGATCACAAATCGGATATCCTTCTAATTCAGGAAAAAAAATGTCTAAGGAGAAAATCGAAAAAATGAAACTCTCTCAATACTACTGCAACCAGGGTAATAATTCTATTGGTGCTTCAGGTGGCATTGTTACTTTTTGGAACTTCCACAACATCAAAGGTGATTCGATTATGGAAGGTACGAATCATATAGTTACTAGATTCACTCATATAAGAGATAACTTCAATTGGATTCATATGAACATTTATGCTCCTAATGGAAAAGGTATGAGGAAATCGTTTTGGCTGGAATTAGCCTCCATTAGAAGGATTTTTGATAAAGAAGCTTGGATTGTTATGGGGGACTTCAATACCCCCTTAATGAATGGTGAGAAATTTGGAGGATCTCGGATCAACTTAGAAAGTAAAGAGGATCTTCAAAATTTTATTGATACTCAAGGGCTAATAGATCTGGACCTTCTTAGAGCCACCTTCACCTGGTCAAATTGCAGAAAGGGGATGGACCTCATTCAGGTCAGATTAGATAGATCTCTGATCTCGAATCATTGGTATTTTGATTACTTTTGCTCACTTATAACTCTCACTAGAATAGGCTCTGATCATTCCCCTATCAGTTTCACTGTGGATCCTATAAAAAAGAAGAAGAATACCCCCTTCAAATTTGAAAAAATATGGATTTCCCATCCTGCTCTCAAAAAGGAATTAAAGAAATGGTGGAATATAAGTATTCAAGGTATTGCTATGTTCAGAATCGCTAAAAAATTAAGGGAATTGAAATTTAATCTTAAAAAATGGAAAAAGGATCCTTTTGGGAACATATTTAAGATCAAGTCCAAACTTCAGATGGATCTAGGAGCAATTCAACTCAAATCCAGAATGAGGGTTACTTGAATGATACTAAGGAAAAAGATAATAAGTTCCTTATGAAGATGCATGACATTATTGGGAAGGAGGAGGAGTTTTGGAAACAAAGATCAAGAGCTCTCTGGCTATTGGCTGGAGATAGAAATACTAGGTATTTCCACCTTTCGGCTTCTAAACATAGAGTTGTTAACAGAATATCCCAAATAGATGTGAATGGTACCAATTTTGTGGAGGAAGAGGATATAAGGATGCAGGTGGGTTCCTTCTTTAAACTTCTCTTGTCGGCCAGTACTGAAATAAACTAGAATGAGCAAGATCAGTTGGTGGAAGCTATACCAAGAATTATCAACCATGAGAACAACTCTTTTATGACTGGTATCCCTACAAATGAGGAAATCAAGAGAGCTATCTTTTCCTTTGATGGGAATAAAGCCCTGAGGCCCGATGGTTTTCCTTTGTTCTTCTTCCAATGTTTCTAGGAGATTTTTGAAGAAAATGTGGTTAATGTTGTTAAGGAATTTTTTTGAGCGAGATGTGTTTTAAAAGAACTAAATGCTACTTTATTGGCCCTCATCCCCAAGAAACCGGAAGCTGACAATTTTGAGGCTTTCAGACCTATTAGTCTATGTAATTCTTTATACAAGATCATTTCTAAGGTCTTAACCTCTAGATTCTTATTTTTTTTGCCTTCCTTGATTTCTCCTCAACAGAATGGTTTCATCCCTAGAAGAAAAATTCTTGACTCTATTGTTTCGGTTCATGAGAACATTCACTCCCTTGTTGATTCAAAGACTGAAGGATTCCTTTTAAAGCTTAATATTTCAAAAGCCTATGACAGAGTTGACTGGGTTATTTTATTTAAAATCCTGAAGGCCTTTGGCTTTAACAATAGGGTGGTCCAAATGGTGGACCAACTTGTGTCCATAGCTTCTATATCGGTTATGGTCAATAGTTCCCTGACTTCCTTTTTTCAGAGTACTAGAGGTCTCAGGCAGGGTGACCCTATTTCTCTTGTTTTATTCACTATTATGGCCGAAAGCCTTGGTAGGAACCTAAAAAAATTGATTGACTTTAAAGTTATCTCCAGGCTCAGACCGTCCTCAGGCTACTTGGTGTGTTCTCATAAACAATTCGTTGATGATACTATGCTCATGGGTCAAGCTTCTATGTCTAAAGCTAAATCTATTAAATAGTTGCTTGATAAGTATGGGAGAGCTTCAGGATAGCTGATCAACAATCAAAAAATCTCGCTATTCTTTTTCAATACTTCGGCTCATCGTCAGACCAAAATTGCTAGAATTCTGGACTGTAAGGTGAAATCTCTTCCTGCCACCTACCTGGGTCTTCCTTTAAGTTTGAAACCTCCTGATGCCTTCTGGATTTCGTTGGTGGATAGATTTAGTAAAAATCTTGTTGGTTAGAAAGGTCCTCTGCTTAGCCAAGCTGGTAAGCTTCAACTCCTCAAAGCCTCCCTTCAGAATCTCGCTATCTATGCCCTGAGCCTCTTTAAGATCCCTGCCAAATATGATGACACAATTGAAAAAACTCAAAAAAGATTTCTTTGGTCGGGTGTTGAGGAAAATAAAAGAATTCCCTTAATTGACTAGAATCTGGTCTCTAGACCTAAAAAGAATGGCGGACTTGGGTTCAGAAGAATCAGATCTATTAATAAAATCCTTTTGGCTAAGCAAATTTGGAGAATTTTCTCCTCCTCCGCGGAGTGGATTGATATTATGGCTAGCAAATATCTTGATAACAATTTCTCTTCCATTATTAATAAGGACCCCCACCTTCTTCCAAGAGGATCTATATGATGGAACAATTTAATTATTGGAAAAAAGATTGTGGAGGAAGGCATTGGCTGGCAAGTGAGAAATGGTGATAGTACCAGATTCTAGGAAGACATGTGGCTTTTTAAGGAACCCCTGATAGATATCAATCCCTTTAGAGATTGGGCTAAGAATCGCAAGGCTAGGTTTGGCACTTATGTGAAAGATTACAGAGTGAATGGTAATTGGGTGGACTTAAGTAGAGTTAGTCAGGCTTTGGCCCGTATCCAGATTACATTGCTGGCTGTTAGACTTAGCTCGGAGCAGCTGGAGGACCGTGCAGTCTAGATTGATGATCCCTCTAGTAATTTTTCTATGTCTTTTGCTTTTGCTAAGCTCACTTCTTCTCTAGATCATTCTCCCTTTTGGTCTAAAGCTTGGTGCAATAATCTGATACCTAAAATTAACATCTTCTTTTGGATTTTGCTTCAAAATAAGTTGCTAACGATTCACAACTTGTGTAAATGGGGATTTCAAATCCCTAATAGATGATGTCTTTGTAAGATGGATGTTGAATCTGTTAATCATTTATTCCTTCATTGTTCTTTTGCTGCTTCTCTTTGGGAAAATTTTAACAGATTATGGAACCTTTCTTGGGTCTTCCCAATGTTCATTGAAGAACTCTTTTCTCAATGGAAAGCCCCGACAAGGAATCCTCTACTTAGATTTTTTTGGGAGATATCATTTCCTCATATAGCTTGGGGCATCTGGAAAGAATGCAACAACATAATTTTTAGGGGCAAAGAAGCCTCTGTGGATTATGTCTTTGATAAAATTGCCAGATCTCTAAAGGAAAACTTCAGTACTCTAGCCCAAAAGTATAGGAAGACCTTGAATGCAGAGTTTTCGAACTATGATCTTTGTGTTGCTAAGGAATGGAACATAATCCCCATTCTATCTAGCTTTACTATGAAGGCTAAAAAGGAAAAAGAGGGAGTTTGCTGGACTTTTCTGCCTAACGAGTGGATCAAAGCTAATTTTGATGGTGTGGCTAAAGGAAATCTAGGGGTGGTGGGCTATGGAGGAGTAATAAGGGATTCCTATGGCAACTTCATGGGTGTGACGACCTCTCCTCTTCACTCTCAAACTAATCGCCTAGCAGAGGTGGCTGGTGCTTACCATATTATAAACTTAGCCCAAAGTCTCAATATTAATAACTTATGGCTTGAAGGAGACTCCAAAAACATAATTGACTGCCTCCGTGGCAAGTCTCCTCCCTCGTGGACCATCAAATCATGGATTGATGAAGTTAAATTGAAATTGGTCAAGTTTAAAAAAGTTAAAATAACACATGCCTACAGAGAAGCCAATGTTGTTGTAGACTTTTTTACTAATGAAGGAGGTAAGAGTAAAGAAGTGTGTACCTGGCTTAATAATAGTGATCTAAATATTAAAGTCTGTGCCCTATTAAACTATGATAAATCACATGGTAAGGCGTCGTGTTATCCCTTTAATGAGGACAGGTTAGATATTTCACATCACAATCATTAGATTATATGGGGCCAAGCTCTGTGGAGTATTTTGCATGTTTACTTCACACGCTTTGTGGGTGCTTAGATTTGGCAAGGCCAATTTTAGAAAGGATTGTGTTTGTTTCTTCCTCACTGTGTCAGCCGATATGGGTGGGGACAGAAAGCGAACTGAGCTAGATAGCTATGAAATCCACATGAAAAATGCTAAGGTTTGGAACAAGATAAAAAGTGGAGGTCTTATTCCTTTTCTAGAGAAGCTTCATGGTTCTGATCTGGAGGCTACAAATCTCTTTGCCAAAAATTGGCATGATGGTAACTTGACTCTGTTCAGCAGGAATGTGGAGCTCACTGAAGATTTAATTGCCAAAGTTACGGGATTACCCACTGATGGTAAGAAGTTTTTTAGGGATAGGGCTTACTCTAATGAAGCTATTATCAGATTTCCCAAAAATCCAATTCTAGCCCTCCCTAGATTTTCTCTACCTAGCTAAATCCAATTCTAAGTCCCATTCTAAACTCCTGGAATGGACCTTCTCTAAGATCAATGAGCTCAAAATTAAAAACTGTGCCCTACAAAATAAGATCATGGAAATGGAGGTTAAGATTGCAAATTGGGTAATAAATAAGCGGTGCATAGTAACAGGAGCACTGATACCGATGTTGAGTGCTTAAGGAATAACATCAGAATCATTGCGGAACAGAACAACCGTATAGCAAGACACAATGTTATAACTATTAATGCAATGACTGAAAATCTTGACAAAGCCCAGCAGGGATCTCTGGTTGTTGATTTGGAAGAAACTGAAGATAAAAGCCAGGACACGGATGGAGGCATTTCTAGAAGAACCCATGCCAATTTGAAGCGTAAGGCCCCCTTAACCTCGAAAATGGTTCAAACCTTCAAAAAGGGGGTTCTATGTTCTTTTTCTGCTGTCCTTTCTCTTCTGACCCTCCTAGTCCTTTTTGCCTGATTGCTGCTGGTTTTTTTGGGCAACTTTTTTTTCGGTGGACCTTTGGTGTTCTCTTATCTATTTTGTAAAATTTGTGGTTTCAGGTCCCTGTAGAACCCGTTTTACCCTTTTATCGAAAACAATAGTTGTCCATAAAAAAATTCATCAAATGATCATGGGCTATATTGATTTGTCCTAACATCTAGCTTCAAACATAATGAATATATTGAAACTTGTCCCAAGTCCGGACACTTTATGAAGGAATTTGGATGTATAAAAAATTTGTCCCAAAATAGAATAATATGGAGAATTTGTTATTTTTTCCATCCATGCTATGATTTATTATTGGCATAGCACTTTATTTCGCCAATGAATTTTTCTATTGGTTTGAGATTATGTTTAATTCACCAATATTTTTATTTATTTATTTGAAAATAGGTTTAATTCACCAATGAATTTTGTTTTTTTGGTTTGAAAACATTTTTGAATCAGCCACAAAAATATTTTTTTTTTTTGAGCATAGCTTTAATTCATGAATATAAATATCTTGTTGGTTTAAAAACATGTTTAATTCACCAATGGAAATATTTTATTGACTTGTAAATAGGTTTTATTTTCCAATGAAAATATTTTATTGGGTTTAAAACAATTGCAATTCGCTAGAATTTTCCATAGACTTCTAGCGATTACAAAAGATTCACGAATTGAGATTATTTTTTTCATGAAAAAGGAAAAAAATTTGCCAATAAAATTAATATTTTTATCAGGAAGTATACAATATTCGCTCATGACTTTACACCTTCGTCGAGGGGGGGTCCTTAAATTTATACCTATTATTGCCTTATGTTATATGCATTATTTTATTTCATATGATGGATGCATTATGATGTTTTGTGTATTTCATATGGTTATGTGATGATTCTATATGTTATTATGCATTATGGATGCCTAATGTATTTTTTATACTTATATGTACTTAATTGTTATGATGTTATGGTTGCATTATGATTATGATGTGATGATTATGGATGCAATGATATATGTAATGCTATGTATGATTTCTATTCATGTTAGGGAAATTTAATGCATATGCAATGTGATGTATGGTTCTCATGTTATGTAAATGTTATGTATATACAACGTGATGTATGCTTAATGAATTATGTATTCAAGATCATATGATATGACTATGACATGCAATGCCTATGTGGATACATATATGATTCCTATGATGAAATGCTATCAATATTTTGTATTTTCGTATGCAATATGGATGAACTAATATGTTTATGATAATGCCCACATGCTTCTAACATGATTATGTATGTAGGATATTTTTGTATGTCAGAGGACACCATCAATATGTGGATAGAAGAAGTGTTAACGTGGAGCTAGAGGAGACAAAGAAAGATTGATATTTTGATGAAGAGATGCTAGGAAATGCATGTAATCATCATTTAGCATTAAAAATTTGAAAAATGGACAATAAAAACTATGTTATGACATAGACCAGGGTGTGCAAAGTTATCCACTTGTAAAATAGATAGATAAAAAACAAGGAATGACATGACTCATACTAGGAGAAAGGTTTCCCTAGTATTTTTTCAAAACAAACACAAACAACATTTAAAAGAAAATCAAGTAATGAGACATCATCACTCCTATAAATCCTTCTTGGGACATCCTCGAGGTGGCTAAAAACATGACCTAAAAAAAATAAAAAAAGAAAAGACAAACTAGACCAAGAAATTCAACAACCCTTTGGATTCTTTTCTAGTGTTTGTTTGCTAGTAGAATTTGATGAGATTGATTGACTGATGGATGGATGGGTTGAGCAATTGAAAATTTCTAGTTTTAGTAGAGGAAACATATCGTATAAGATGTATAGTGTGGTTTCAATCATGCAAACCACCTTTATAAGAAAAATGATGATAATGTCTAATTTTAAGATGGAGACATCTTGTATAAGACAAATGGTAGGATCTGGTCTAGTTTTAAGAAATTAGGTAAGTTGTATAAGAAGTTGAGTCTAGTTTAAAAAATGGCACCTCTTGTATAAGACCATTGATTGACAATTTTGATGTTTGATTATTTAGGCAATTGATCAATTTGGTTTGAATACTAGTTGAATAGTTAGTTTGTTAGTTCATGATTTGATTAAGACTTAGATAGTTACTCGTGTTTGATCAAAGTGTTTTATTGATTATGGTACAACTAGTTACTGACTTGAAAATCCCTAAAGGATTGACTTAGTGCCTTGGGGGCTCATCAAAGATGGCCAAGTTGCCTACATAGCAATGCACATAAACATTATAGTTTGAATTTATGTGACTATAGACAATTTTATTATGCATGATGATTGAATTTATTTGAAAGACCCTATATAATTGACTTAATGTCTCGGGGGCTCATCAATTGATTGCCTTGCCTATGTTATACACCTAGAGGAAATGTAGTTCGATGAACTTTGACCAACATGACTTGACACTGAATTTGTTTTTGGGATTTTGAAATTTATTTGGATGTTTTTAGATTTTTGGAATATTTTAATGTTTTTGCAGTTTTAACATGTTTTTTGATTTTTTTGGATTTTTGAGGTTTTCTATTTTTTTGTATTTTTGATATAGTAACCTCTAATACCAAGTCTAGGATCCATTGAAGACATGAGTAAAGTACTCGCCCCCAGTTAGGTAAAGGATAAATTTATTAGGTATGGGATCAAATAAGCCTTGTTAAGGATGGATATGGAAGGTGAATACATGTGAAATGTCAACTGTTGTAGGCTATACGAAGGACAACAAAGTGTCATTATGGATGCTGTGAGAAAGTTTGAGGGTAAGTTTATTATGAGCAAGAGTAGAAAACCAAATAGAATGATAATAGATGATGGAGCCAAGACCAACTACAAATGATGCATGTTTGTCTAGTTTTCACTATGGTACTATGTTAAATTTTTATGTGTCACCAAGATTTTTCTTTGCCAAGTTTTCGTCAAGGTGACGATTTTAATTTATTTTTCCATTTTTAGGTTTTGACATGGCTTTGTGGAGCAAGGTGTAGAATTTATGTAAATTCAAACTATTGTTAGGTTCTAACAATGGTTCACCTTCTGGAGTTGAAATCTAATATTCACCAAACCCATATACTACCATTACAATGTATGTACCCAACTAATTCAACTCAAATTTGGATGACCATGTTGGATGAAGGGGTATAATCTAAATGAAGGGTGTGAATGATGGATGCATAGGGTGACTAATGTGCTGAGTGAAGGGAGCTAGGGTATGATTGTTATTGTGCAAACTATATGGGCCATTAGTCTTCATACAAAAAGGAGTTTGCATGACCACTAAGTTATAGTACATGAAGGGGTCATCATCAAAGGTCCATCGAAGAAATTCACCAAGGGAGATGGAGTGATATGATGGATGTGAAAATATGGATGGATTTAATAGAGTCTATGTATTGAGTGAAAGTGATGAGGATGGAGACTTTGGATGAACGGATTTTTTTTTTGACATTCTTCTTTGATAGATGCACCCAGTTATTTTTTTATGAAGAGGCGTAATTGGATATCATTTTTTTCTTAATTTCTTTCTTGGCTTTTATTTTTATCTTTTATTTTCCCAATAGCTTTTGATTTTGAATAGAGGAATTTTCTTGATCTTTCTTTCTTTGTATTCTTTCTTTTGATTCTAGATCTCGTTTGGAAGAATAAAATTTCTCCTTTGATTCTTGAGCTTTATCCTTGTTATTTTCTTGAGGTGTTGCTTGTTGGTCCATATTTATGAGGTGGGAGGATATGGGTGAGATGGATGAGTTGAATGAAGTGAATGAGATCAATGAGATAGGTGAGGTGACAAGAATAAATGGTTCATAAAAGAGAATGGCGATACACTCAATGGATTCTCTAAGACTATCCTTTTTGGCATTGTTAACATCAGAGGAAGCTTGCGAAAAGGTCTTGGTATGTGGTGACTGATCATGCTATACTGTACACTTTTTTTGTACTATACACTCTTCATGTATCCTTTTCAAAAAAAGAAAAAATCCCTCTTTGTAAACCCTAATTTCTTGAAGCTTCTAAGAAGATTGTTGTAAGCAGCTAGGATGGAGATTTGTAGCATGGGATTATTCATGATATTGTAATATGTTTTTCACTAGATAATAAAATCATTGGATGGCTGTGGTTTTGTGGATGTAGCCCAGATTGGGTGAACCACGTTAAATTCTCTGTGTTGTCTTCTATGTGTGCTTTATTACTCTATTTTATTGTTCAAATCTGCATTTAACTTGTTAGATATCTTCCTTCTAACCCTAACATAAGGCTTAGTAGAGGCATCAGTAGGGGATGCATACCCTAACCTAGGATGGTCAAAATGGAAGGATGATGTGTCAGAAGATGAAGTGGAAGGAAAAGATTTATGATATGGAGATGGATGATATTTCATAGGATCATGAGAATATGTGGAAAATATAGAGGTGTCATCGGGATCCCAAAAGGTGTCATTCTAGACACGACCATCTATTTTCTTATTTTCACAAAGATTTGAAGTGAACTTAACATAATTATTGCAAGCCTAGATATCATTAGCAGTATTAACATTTTCACCTATAGATGACTTCTTAGCACAAAATGAATTGTCTATATAATACTCTCCACATCCCATGTCATGGATCTAGATCTTGGTTTTAGAAGGTGCAATGAATGAAGTAGATGATTTGACCAAGGAAGATGGATCAGTGTAATGTAACGAGATGGAGGATAAATCTTCTTGATTAATATGCACTTGAAATTCAATAGTCCCTCTCAAATTATTAGAGTATTAGAAAGCATCAAAATTACTAGCTATTGTGATTTCAATGCCATTGTGGGAAAATTTAAGCATTAATGGTATGTGGATAAGATGAAATTCATAGCATGAATCCATGGTTAGCAAAGGGGATGTTATAGGGGAGATCCAGGTAGAATAATTGGAATGTGGTATCCAATATAGTGCACCCAACTCTGATAGGTAGCATTATGACACCCTTGGAAGAGCGTTATGCATCATCGCAGGCCTTTATGATAATGCTCTTTGACGAGTCCACACAAGCTTCAAAGAAACCTAATGTCATAACCAATTAGAGTACAAAAAATACAACTCCACCATCTACCATGACTCATCTAATTTTTTGTTTACTAATGTACACTTCTAGGAGAAAAGGGTTGTTGTGGTTGGATTTTTGTGATGAGAAGTATTTGTTTGAAAAGGTGATGTGGTGAGTGTTGGATTATTATCCCACCATTTTTTGAAATCAGTTGACATCAAGGTCGGTAGGAAATAAATTGTATTGCAATGATTTTTATAGAATAGCTTTGTGCTCGAGAGATATGTAAAGTAACTCAAGGATAAATATCTAAGTAGGTATCTTCCCCTGGTGCTCTAAGAGGTGATATTGGGATTTCTATTATTGTTTAGGGGAAGCCCCTTGTAGGGTGACCTTGTTTCATCACATTATAGAAACATATTCTAGTGGCTTCTTGATGGTAATGATATTATCATGGTTATCCAAGACTCAAATATTATTTATAGTATAGTCATAGGCAACATGGATGAAATTAGCTTGATCATTGGTCTTTGTAACTAAACTGGAGGCTTTCCCTATCCCATGATCATGCAAAGGATTCTTAAAATGGTATGGTCACTATTGGAGGTCGGTTGTTGGTTTTACTTCTATGATGCCATTTTCAATGAGGTCTTGGATTATGTTCTTGATTTTTCAACATTACAAAGTTTTGTGTCCTTTAGTATGGTGATAGTCGCAAAAGGAATTATCATCCTAGCATGATGGTTTAAAATAGCCTATATCATAATGCTTTACCTTATGAAGTTAGGTGACCTTAGACTACAAAATTTGTTTCAAGATGGATTCAATTGGTTCCCCTAAGGGAGTGTATTTTCATCTTGGTGGAAAATTTGAGGTGCATATCCAAGTTGGTTGTTTTGGATGGCGTTTATTGTTTTCTTTGGGACATGTGGTGATTCATTTGATGCATTATTTCCTTTAAGGGTTATTTTGGGATGAATTTTGGGTATTTCCTTTGCATCTAAAACTCCATAATTTGTAACATTCCTATTCTTAGCCTGATACTTGTTTTTGTAATTTGAGGTACTTTGGGTGTTCTAATTTTTGTTGAAAGTTTTAAGTTTCCCTTTTACAATCAATTTATTTTTTAGGGTAATTTCTTTATCCACAAGCTTAGTGAATTTAGTGTAATAATGTACTTGTAATTGGTATTTTAGTTTTATGACCAGGTTTTATATGAATATGACAATCCTTTGTTTCTCAAGTATCTCACAATGACATCGACTAGCCAAACTTCTCCATCTTTGGAAACATTATATAAATGACTCATTATCCTCTTGTTTTGTATGAATATTGATGTGGCTATGGTAATTTCATCTTTTATGTTATAAGAAAAATGTGTCATAAATTTATCGGCTAGTTCATCCTACATTCCTATGCTTGTAGGTAAGTGGGAAAACCAATTGAGTGTTTTTCCTATGAGACTCCTTGGGAATAATCTCATGAGGTATGTATGTTCAGATGTGATGTCTATGCAGGCTATGTTTAATTCCCTTACATGTTCCATTGGGCTCCCCTTTCAATTATACTTGGTAAAATTTGTAGTAACATAGTCATGAGGAAATGAAGGCATGTATATGCTCTTGTCAAAATAGTATGGACATAACTCTTGTGTTGAGTAAGTTTTCTTTGTTGATATTTACATGATGTCGGCTTGTATTTGTAGTGTAATAATCTGGTTTGTCAAGACATCAAATTGAGTCAATGATGTGTCCACTATGTTTGTAATTGCATTATGATATGGTCCCATGTTTGAGTTTTGTAATTCAATATTTTGGGTGGATGAATTGGTGTTGGTCCCAAATGTGTGTGACAGGTTCTAGTTCTGAATGCTATAAGTAAAGGATGGAATTTGATTTGGGATGTTGGGAGTGAAAATTGGACCATTTTTAAAATGTGGGGAGGATTCATATGAAATTACATTTTTAATGGGCTTGAACTTGTTTGACCATGTGGATTTTGGGTACCCTATTGTTGAAAAGGCCCTTGTGTTTTTTTCTATATGAGAATACCTGTAAAAAGACCTTGTGATGATGTATTAGCATTTAATTTCAAATTGGTATTTGGTGTGGTTTTTGTCTGTGGCTTAGGTCCACTGATGTAAACCTGTCACATTTTGTTGTTTGACTTGTTTTTACCTATTGAAAGGGGATTGGACGATGAACCATGCATAGCATTAGATGATGAGCCAATGGATTAAATGTTGTACTAGGGGGTTGTGTCATAGCTTGTGAACCTTGTGTTCCAAATAGTGGTTCCATATTGACCATTGTGGTATTTTGTGATGTCCCTCCTAATGGACTGGTAGTATGTATTTGTGGGATAGTGTGATTGAGAGTAGATGCATTGTGTCCTTGGTTTTTTCTAGTCTCATTGATTGATGTTGTGGCTAGTATGCTAACATCAAAACAATGAGGTTGTTTAGCTCCACTTTGTAACAATTTTAATACGAATCATTGTGGGTCTTCTGCTACCATCTCATCAATAAACCATGCCACACTACAGTCTTGAGTTGTTGCCTCAATCTCTTCTTTAGTTAGAAGTATTTGGATGTCTTTTATTGTGAACATTTTAAAAGGATTGGGAAATGATGATCATGTTGTAGGTGTCTCATTGGATAAAGACCTAAACTTCATGTTGCTAGTAGGATTGAGAAAGGGGTCTTCATTAGTGTAGTCCATTTCTTTTATTTTCCTTTATAATCTCATTTGGACCATATAAGACTTCCAAATGTGATGAATGGTATACGAAATATAGTCATTGTAATGGTAGGATTAGGAATAAAGTATGAAACTATGCTATATTTTTAGGGTTTTTGAATGTATAATAAATGCCCAATGATGATGCACTTATAGCCAAGATTAAGGCACAAAGTGAACATAAATGAAATTGAGATGTGGTAATGTCACTATGGTCCAAAATCTATGGTGTGACTATGACTAAAGTATTCAAATTTGATTTTATGATCAAGGTTATGGTATGAGAAAAGTTATGATGTGAAGACTAAGAACTTTTATGGACCTAATAAGAGACTGTGAACCAAACTAAGATAGTCAAAAGTACCAAATCTAATTTTTAAGACATTAAAAAAGACAAAGACTAAAGTGATGATGATTGAAAAAGTGGATGTCAAACTAAAATCATGATTTTAAAGGACCAACTCAAATGAAAAAGATTTATTGATGAAGTGACAAGGTCAGGATAACCTAAATTTGTGAAAATAATCTTATCAAAACTCTGATAAGCCTCCTAGTCTAAATTCTACAAAAGTGTATGCAACTAATGAGTGATCCAAGGTTTGAATTAAGGTGTATGAAGCTAATGCAATGGTAAACTTAATGAAATGGAATGGAATTAATGATCTAAAATGAGAAATTTTGTAATCTAATTAGATTATTGCAATCAAGAATTGATCTAAAATAAAACCACACTAGAATTTCCTATCAACTAGAAAATGTGGTTCATGGTCTGTCAAATGTGTTTTATTGTCTTGTATATGTGGTGCATAATTCTCCACAAATATGGTGCTTTATTTTTTAGATTATGGTTTACAGTCTAGAAGATGCGGTGAATAGTGTGTTTAGCCCTAGTTTGAATATTTTGGATTGGTTTTCTGTCTTGTGTTTTTATGAAATGTGATGTCAAACACAATAAACAATCTAAAAACAAGTCTTCGCTATTGAGTGAAATTTTTTTATCAATGTTATGTGTATGTTCAAGGGTTATTCATGTTGAAAATGAAGGTAAACTTGTAGATTAAAAATTGTAAAAGTATGTGACTGTAGATCTAATTAAGTATTCTTTTTCATAATTATTTGTGTATGATTAATCTGTCTAGATCAATTTTATCATTTGTAAAAATAGACAAAAGATTGTAGAATAATGAGAGAAAACATAGAAGTGACACAACATATATGTGGACAAACCCTTTTGAGAAAAAACTCCACCATAGTGAATAGTGCTTATATTGTTTAAATTTACAATAATATTACAATAATGTTGTATCAATCCTTGATTGATATGATTTAGTTTTCTTCACTAATGCTTCTTCACATGCTACAAAAAATTCTCTTAAAAATATTATGCACTTGCTGCAATAAGTAGACAATTATGAGCTTTGTAAACTCCTAAGATTTTTCAATTACAAGAGCATAAATCTCTTGTCAAAAACCTACCCCTAGATTTGGAAAGTAGAGTTCCACCATGTAAATAGAAGTCAAACAAAATTCTCCCTCAAAGTTGGCACTACAAACTGAACACTTAACTAAACTTTTTTCAAGAAGATATCTTGTAAAATCCACCTAAAATTTGTCACCCGAGAATGGTCCCACTTAACTGAGCCTTGTAAATATCTTCTCATGTAAAAGGTCTAACTAAAAGATGCCAACTTGGGCACCCAAGGTGTACCCAAGTCAATCTTTATTAACTGAAACATATCTCTCCATCAACTTATGCAAAAAATATGCATGATTTATCATCCCCACTTAATTGAAATTATCCACCTATTATCTATCACCCAACTAAAGTCATTAGTCAAGTCAACTAGTATACAAATCAAAATAACTACATGCAACTAAAGATAACTAAACCATAACTGAACTGAACTAAATTGAAATTAATTGAATTGAATTGAATCTAAATGAACTAAACTAAACTAAACTAAAATTATACTAAACTTATACTAAACTTTTAGTCCCGCTTCACTCTTATAAATATCAATCCCTATTTTGTATGAACCTAGATATGCATTACTGAAGTGTTATCAATCCTCCAAATAGCTAACTAAAACAAGGTGGGTTCCACTTTTCATGTGGGTGCTCCATGTGATCCTATTATTTAGGAACTCATCTTGGATTCCCCCACATGTTCCTATTATTTAGGAATAATTAAAAATGTCAATTTACATGTTTATTTCATTAAAATTTAATCTCTTTCTAATCCTAGTGTTGGGAGACGCTTTCGAAGGAATTAGGAGATACATTAAATAAGTTTAGGATTGCAATTAATCACATCCTATTCCTAATAATTCACCCCAATTTACATAGGTCTATTCACAATTTGAAAATACTTCACACACATAAAACACTTCATATCCCTAAGGTCAATGGCCAATGGCAACAAATCTTAGGCCGAAAAATTAGAATCTCCTTCAACGCAAGTGGAGGGACACCTTTAGGGGCTGTATGCAATATTTTATTTTCAAGAGAGGATGGATAGGGGCCTCGAAGACTGGAAGGATGACCAAATCAATACGGGTGGACCTCTAACTATATGTCTTATAGTCATTGCTTGGCGACTTGAGAGCTCATGAATTTCCAACAAGCCACTTAAGGCTTTAACCAATCCTACTTGGGTACTTATAATACCATGTGGGTAATTCCCCTTTTGGATTGGAACTGTATGAGAAAGAATAACATCATTTTGTACTTGACTTTCATTTTATCCTTTTATATAGCACCCCGAGGGAAAAACCACTTTGGGTCGCCAATGAGTTCTCTATTAGGATGTGTCTCAATGGTATCTACCCTTCTAAAGGAGTGTAAAAAGGTGATACAAATGCAATTATTTTGACCTCCAATATCATATAAAAATGTGAGGAGAGAGCATACACATGTATTTTCTCACACTAGAAAATATTCATTAACCTTTGGAAAACAAAATGTGTGGTGTGAAAATGAAAGTGTTGAGAAGTATTTTTTATTCTCAAGATCGTATAACCTATGTGGCAAGAGAAAACACACCTTAAAACACAAAAAATATCACAAGAAAAAGGAAACAATGATTCTTTTTAATCCCAAATTAAAAATGTTATAAAGCAAAGACACTTGCTTATTTTTAATTCTTAAATCCAAATGTTCCTACTTAAAAATCAAAGAAAAATAAAGCCCTGTAAGAACATGGATTAGTAGTATCAAAAGTAATTTCTTGTCCCCGTGAATGCCACAAGCTGCCAACCAAGTATCAATAACACAAAAACCTCTATTCTACCAAATAGAAAAGCATAAAATAAAAAACTCCTAATTAAAACCCTAATTAGCAATAACAAGTGAATGCAACTCAAAATATCATAGATGTGACCCATAATTCTAGCATAGATGCAGCTAATCAAACTATAACTACAAAAAATGGAAAGCAAATGCAACACACTACATAGTGACTATCATGAACTAAAAAGCAATTGTGATAAACCAAAAAGTGATTGTGACTCAAAATTGAAACATATGCAGTGAACAACCTACAAGCTACAAAAATACTTCAAATTTAGAAAAATTTAGAAAATCTTGAAATAGAAATAATGCAATTATCCTAAAACTAGAAAAATGAGAAATGATAAAAAATCATTAAAATAGACCAATAAAATGATTTCCCCAATAGTTAAGGAAATTTCACTTTTGGTGCTATGAATGTGGTTTTTTGTCTTTATAAATATATCACAAAATCTATCAAATGCACTGTGTTGTACTATAAATACATCGCATTGTCTCTCAAATGCATCATTTGGCCTTACAAATATGTTGTGTACCTAAAACTCAAAAATTCTTTCAAATCTGGCTAGTTCATGTTTGGGTTCACCGATGTAGAATAGGGAAAATTTAAGGTGAAATACATAAATCAATTAAAATTAAATCCTAGAGCACTAAACCAACAATAAAGCACAAATAAACATAAAATTACAAATGTTGTTCCAAGAGAATCCATTACAAAGTAAAGTAAGAATAAAATATTTTAGAAGGACCTTTTATCTTTAAAATATTCAAGAAGATACTCTCTCTCTCTCTCTTTGTCTCTCTTTATCTCTCTTTATCTCTCTTTGTCTCTTAATCTCTCTCCCTCCGTCCCTCTTTCCCCTCTCTTAGTCCCTCTATTTAGATGCAAGACCCACCCTACCTAGACAACTCTCTCTCAGTACCTCTATCCCTCCCACACTACCTAGATAATTTTTCCTTCATCCCTCTCTACCTCATTCCCACCACCCTACCTAGCTCTCTCTCTCTCTATTCCTCCCTTCATTCTTCCTCTCTCTCCGTCCCTCTCCCTATGTCATCTCTCTCTCTCTCCCTCCCTCCGTCCTTCCCCCAATAACTATAATATTTTAAATAATTATATTATTTAAATATACATATATTATTTAAGAATGCATATCTTGGGCATTACATTAGCTACTTTTTCTCCAAATTTTACAATTACAAAAATAATATGAATTTTTAGTGATATTATAATGAATAGACTTTAATCAATGAAAAACCTATTATATCTCTAATAAATTAAAATATTATGTTATTACAATAAATATATTGTTATTTTAATTATAAAATATTTAGTAAAGACATAAAAGATAATAATATAATATTAATATTAAATTATGAGATATTCTTATTATAAACAATGTAAAGTTAGAATTAAATTTAGAATGTAAAGTTACAATTCTAATAGTAGATTATAAGAATATTAAATATATTAATAATTCACGGTCAATTAAAAAAAAAAAATTATGCAAAAGAAATTACATATTAGGAATAAATAATTAATAAAAATATTAATTATAATAAATTATAAATATTATTTAAGTGGGTATATTGTGATTTTTTATTTTTTTTGGTATTCTTTATT
>CM021104.1:155233488-155301479 GCA_007115665.2 Sequoiadendron giganteum | reverse complement strand
TACCTAATTTCTTAAAACTAGACCAAATCCTACCATTTGTCTTATATAGGATGTCTCCATCTTGAAATTGGACATTGTCATCATTTTCCTTATAAACGTGGTTCCATGATTGAAACCAGATTAGACATCTTATATGATGTGTTTCCTCTACTAAAACTAGAAATTTTTAATCCCTCAACGCATCCATCAATCAGTCAATCAATCTCATCAAATTCTATTAGCAAAAAAACACTAGAAAACAATCTAAAGGGTTGTTGAATTTGTTGGTCCAATTTATCTTTTATTTTTTATTTTATTTTCGGTCATGTTTTTAGCCACCTCAAGGATGTCTCAAGAAGGATTTATAGGAGTGATGATGTCTCATTACTTGATTTTCTTTTAATTTTTATTTGTGTTTGTTTTGAAAAAAATACTGGGGAAACCTTTCTCCTAGTATGAGTCATGGCATTCCTTGTTTGTTATCTATCTGTTTTACAAGTGGATAGCTTTGCAAACCTTGTTCTATGTCATACCATAGTTTTTATTGTCCATTTGTCAAATTTTTAATGCTAAATGATGATTACATGCATTTCCTAGCATCTCTTCATCAAAATATCAATCTTTCTTTGTCTCCACTAACTCCACTCTAACACTTCTACCATCCACATACTGATGGTGTCCTGTGACATACAAAAATATCCTACATACATAATCATGTTAGAAGCATGTGGGAATCATCATAAACATATTAGTTCACCTATATTGCATAAGAGAATACAAAATATTGACAACATTTCATCATAGGAATCATATATGTATCCACATAGGCACTGCATGTCATAATCATATCATATGATCTTGAATACATAATTCATTAAGCATACATCACATTGTATATACATAACATGAGAACCATACATCACATTGGATATGCATTAGATTTCCCTAACATGAATAGAAATCATACATAGCATTACATATATCATTGCATCCATAATCATGACATCATAATCATAATGCAACCATAACATCATAATGATTAAGTAGATATAAGTATAAAAAATACTTTAGGCATCCATAATGCATAATAACATATAGAATCATCACATAACCATATAAAATACATAAAACCTCATAATGCATCCATTATATGAAATAGAACAATGCATATAACATAAGGCAATAATAGGGATAAATTTAAGAACCCCCCCTCGACGAAGGTGTAAAATCCTGGCAAATATCGTATACTTCCTGATAAAAAAAATAATTTTATTCGCAATTATTTTCATTTTTCATGAAAAAAATAATTTGAATTGGTGAATCTTTTGTAACCACTAGAAGTCTATGGAAAATTCTAGCGAATTGCAATTTTTTGAAAACCAATAAAATATTTTCATTGGCAATTAAAACCTATTTACAAATCAATTAAATATTTCCTTTGGTGAATTAAATGTGTTTTCAAACCAACAAGATATTTCTATTCATGAATTAAAGCTATGCTCAAACAAATAAAATATTTTTGTGGGTGATTCAAAAATGTTTTCAAACCAAAAAATAAAAAAATCATTAGTGAATTAAACCTATTTTCAAATGAATAATAAAAACCATTGGTGAATTAAACATAATGTCAAACCAATAGAAAAATTAATTGGCGAAATGAAGTGGTATGCCAATAATAAATCATAGCCTGGATGGAAAAAATATCAAATTGTACATATTATTCTATTGTAGGACAAATTTTCCATACATCAAAATTGCTTCATAAAGTGTCCGGACCGGGGACAAGTTTCAACATATTCATTATGTGTGAAGCCAGATGTCAGCACAAATCAATATAACCCATGATCATTTGATGATATTTTTTATGGACAACTGTAGTTCCATTCTTGAAGCAAATGTCTAATGCACTAGAATTGTGAATCCAAACCTCCGGAATAACACTAGAACCATTAGATCTCCAAAAAATGAATTGTTGAAATTTTATTACTTATTAAATCACTTAAAGTCATGACACCCAAAATAATATTTTATTGTTGAATGGCTACCAATAGTTGAAGGTCGATTAAGTTATGACTTATGCCTTTAGATTCATCATTGTGACCGACCCCTTGACCTAGATGATTACGAGTTCCATGGATTATAGAATTCAAGTGACAAATATTTTCTCATGAAAATCAATGGTTGAGATCGGCGATTAACTATCGGGTGACTCCCACAAGCCTGCACTACTAAGAAGGTGATATCATTAGTTTTTTGTGGTAATGCAATATTATGGAATCTTTCCTTAGTGGGACCTATCTTGAGCTCATGGTTAATAGTTTAAAAGGAATCAACGATCAGCACTAAGTTCATCAAAGATCAACGATTATTACAAGATGGATTACTGTAGTTTCATTCTAGAAGAAAATGTCTGAAAAACTAGACTTGTGAATTTAAACCTTCGAAATAATTCTAGAACTGTTAGATTTTAAAAAATCAATGGTTCGCGCTTTATTATTTTTTAAATGACTTAAAGTCATCACTCAATTTTTTCAAAATAATATTGTCACATCAAGTGGTGAATTAAATGTAAGTGTTGATTATTTGATGTGATTTTCTTCATTCTAAATTCTATATATACTTGACCAAATTGATGTTCTTCATATCATTTATAATATACTTAGTTTTTCTTTCTTTCTTCTATTTTCTGAATTTAATTTTGATATGGATTCGGCATGGCCTGTCATGCTACCTAAATATTTTTAGGAGAAAAGAAGTGACAATGCATACAACAAATGAAAGCTAGGTGTAGTTTTTACAATTCCTTGTGTGTAGGTTGAGGATGCTATAAGAATAATTATGGATAGGGAATAGCTCTCAGAACAACCCTTGTGATCTACATTCTAAGGTAACTTTAGATTTCTTGTCCAATAGCATGGTTATTTTTCTGGATAAAGATTTCGTGAAGATACTTGAAATATGTTATTTGTAACCTTTCATTTTTTCTATTTCTTCATTGGAGTTGGAACTGGACATTACAATTTTGAAACTAGGTTAACACCTGTTTGTGGAATTTTATAGAAAGTGGAATTGCATGCTTCTACAACGCTAGCTCTTGTCCTGGTTAATATGAGATGTGATCTGCTATGTGATACGAAAAAATGAATCATTAAAGAGTATGGATCTTTGGAGGAAAGTTTGGGTGATTCCCTTTTCTTCTTTGTTGTTACTTTTTTAACTACAATTCACCTTTTTCTCAAACACCTAGTTGAGGGCCTCTTCTATTGTTACATATTGTTTTAGTAATGAATTGTGTCTATGTTTTATTGTATAATGTGATAGTTCTTGTATTTTGTGACTAGTTTTTTGTCACGGTTAGTGGATTTTTGGCCAAGATGGCTATGTAGTATGTACTTCGGCCTTTAACTACTTAAATTAAAATACTTTTCATGTCTCCATTCTTGTAAATCCTTTTTTCTTTGGTCAATATAAAAATGTGGCTTTTAAAACTAATAAGAGAGTGAGATTTATTGTGACTTATTAGTGGAAATTTAAAACCATTAAGCTACCACAAGACATTTATTTCTCTCTTTTTAATGTATGACGTACTCTACTTGCCATTTAACTCTCAATATTTTTATTGATTTCTGCATATCTACCAGATTTTCTTTGATTAAATAAAATTTGGTTGTGGTACCACAGATTAATGCCATATTTACATCTGAAGTACATATGCCTTGAATTACTCTACCTTTCATTTAATTCTCAATATTTTTATTGATCTCCCCATATCCACCATATAGTCTTCACTGAACAAAATGTGTATGTGATACTGCAGATTAATGCCATATGTACTTAGGAAATATTTAAAATATTCAAAATTAAGTTACTTTTCTAATCAAAAGCACGCAAAATCTTTCATTTGATAACTTGATACTAAAAATGGTAGAAAGTATAGCACATGGCATGTGATTTATTTTTATTGATTTCTATCTTTTTAATCAATTTTTCACATATCTTTGAGATTTTCTTTCTTTGAAGAAATTGTGGTTGTAGTACTGTGGATTAATGCCATATGTATATCCAAAGAGATTGATTGGATAGTTTGATATTGAAAACTACATGAAATACTGTATATTTTGATTTCATTAATCAAGTGATGAATTGAAACAAGACTTTTAATGATTTCATATCGTTTCAGTGGTGATTTTGACAACTTGTCAGCTTGAGGTACAGTTTGCATGTAGCCAAACTCCAATCAAAATAAACATTGTAATTATAAATGTAATACTTAAGTTACATGGTTAAGTTGGTTTTTTGGTTTGTGTAATTATCATTATACCCAACCTCACATGACTCATGAGTAAATATGGAACAAGATGGTAGTGGTATTGGGGCTTCATAAATAGGGATATTGGGCACAACTAAAATCATTTGTAGAAGGCTACATGATTTATTATTGAGTGCAATGTTCTAAATTTTCATAAGGCTTTTCATTTTGAAAGGTTAATAAGGAAGAAGATGATGTGGTATTATTAGGAATACTCTAAATTATCCTACCTCTAGTTATGTAGTTACAAAGTAAAAGACAAATTTTCTTCAAGTTCAAAATGGGTGGAATTGGAAAGAAGTAGATCTAGTTGACTTGAAAATTGAGACAGGTTTTGAAACAAGAAAAGGAGCTCTGATGGAGATAAGTGATTTCATAAAGAGTAAGCCAAAATAATTATTTTATTATTGTTTTCAATTAAATTTGGTGACTTCTCATACTCCATTTTTACTGAGGCCCTCGAAGAGGAACTGTAGACTTTTAGACTCATTGTATGCTATCCCAATGCATGGAAGTTGCATGTAGAAGGTGGGATAAGATTTACTCCTCATCTTCTACATGAATCTCATTCTTAAATAAGATAGGAATATTTTTTATCTTCATATCTCCCATTTCCCCAACATAGTAGGCAAGCCCTATGGATTATCAAAGTCGCTCGTTTTATAATATGGTCTAGATCCCAAAGTTGCCACTACCAACTTGGAATTAATTATTTTAGTTTGGGGTGTTCTGGTGTATTGTATTGAGAGTATTATAAATGCAGAACCATATTCAAGATCCCAAGATCCAAACCATGGTTTACAAGCCACGTGGTTTGAGAATATGGTTTGTATTGTCACCATCAATAGAAGTAGCTAGTGTCCCATCAACTTGTAATCAATTGTATGTTCAATATAAAGTGGCATGTGCCATTTAGACAAAACAAGAGCTTGAATTCTCTACTCATATTTAAAAAGCTATGTAATAATGTAACACTATAATTTAGTGGTAATAAAATAAATGGTTGTGTTATTCTTCGATATCTATTTATAGTAAATAATTATTTCATGTTTATAATATCTATTTAAAATATACAAGTAATGTAAATGAAATAAAATAATGTAATGAAATATTTAATAAACTTAGAAAAACATTTTTTCTCCTTCAAGAGATTAAGTATTGTCTATTTATGAAATATTTGCATGCAAATTTTAAAAATAAAGCAATACAAATGAAAAAGGGAAAAATTAAGGTGAAATACATAAATCAATAAAAATTAAACCCTAGAGCACTAAACCAACAATAAAGCACAAATAAACATAAAATTACAAATGTTGTTCCAAGAGAATCCATTACAAAGTAAAGTAAGAATAAAATATTTTAGAAGGACCTTTTATCTTTAAAAAATTCAAGAAGATACTCTCTCTCTCTCTCTCTCTCTCTCGTTGTCTCTCTTTATCTCTCTCCCTCCCTCCCTCTTTCCCCTCTCTTAGTCCCTCTATTTAGATGCAAGACCCGCCCTACCTAGACAACTCTCTCTCAGTACCTCTATCCCTCCCACACTACCTATATAATTTTCCCTTCATCCCTCTCTACCTCATTCCCACCACCCTACCTAGCTCTCACTCTCTCTTTCTCTATCCCTCCCTTCATTCTTCCTCTCTCTTTGTCCCTCTCCCTCTGTCATCTCTCTCTCCCTCCCTCCCTCCGTCCTTCCCTCAATAACTATAATATTTTAAATAATTAGATTATTTAAATATGCATATATTATTTAAGTATGCATATCTTGGGCATTATAATGAATAGACTTTAATCAATGAAAAGCCTATTATATCTCTAATAAATTAAAATATTATTACAATAAATATATTGTTATTTTAATTATAAAATATTTAGTAAAGACATAAATGATAATAATATAATTTTAATATTAAATAATGAGATATTCTTATTATAAACAATGTAAAGTTAGAATTAAATTTAGAATGTAAAGTTACAATTCTAATAGTATATTATAAGAATATTAAATATATTAATAATTCACAGTCAATTAAAAAATATATATTATGCAAAAGAAATTACATATTAGGAATAAATAATTAATAAAAATATTAATAATAATAAATTATAAATATTATTTAAGTGGGTATATTGTGAAATATATATATTTTTTCTATTATTTATTGATTTAGTGATATGGGTACTAGAACAACTATTGAAACCCACAAAAGTGATTTGCATTTGGAGTGAGGAAGAAAAAGTTTTACAAAATGACTCCATGCAAAACAATTTGTTTTATATTATTGCAACAAGATTTCAAATATTTCAACCAATAAAATTTTAAATATTTATGTTAAAAATATACCCTTTTAACACCCAAATTTTTTTAACCAATCTATTTTATGAAAAATAATTTCTAAAATTTATAAAGCTCAATATTTTCCATGTTGACTTTAAGAGATTAAATTTTCTTTAAAAAAAGTTGGTTCAAAAATTAAATTAATAAATTAATAAAAGATAAAAGTATATATATTCGTAATTTAAAACTAATAATAAGATTTAATTTTTTTTAAATGACTAATATTAAGAAAATAGTATTTACAATTAATATACTAATTTTAGAGTTCTATTTAAATATTATTTCATATCTATTTTAAGAAAAAAATAAAAAGAAAACTAAGTACTTTAGTCACATAAAATCCTTAGTTTCTAATTTTAATTCATTTATATATCTCATATATATATTATTTTTTTTTTCTATATACTAAATATTTAAAATATTTTTTATGGTGATATTAATAAAGGAAAAGAAGAAAATAGTATAATATTTTCTACATGATAGACTTCATAAAAAAATTAGTTGAAGTGACACACACTTTCAACTTGTTCTCATGATTGACTATATAAATAGACTAAATTACATTTGTAAAATTATTAATTTATTTAAATAAACAACTTAAAATTCATAGTTAATGGGCATTTCACATAATCTAAATAATGTTGATTTTCCTGAAAAGTTAGAAACCGATGATTTTTTCTTCACTAAAGCATTGATTTTCTTGTTTACTTGTTTTGAAAGCACAAACTACAACCCTACTTTATTTGAATGTTATTATTTCAAAGATCATGGATTTTATGTTTTGGAAAGTCTTTTAAAACTTCCATATTAATATTAAAGATTCCAAAAACTCATTATATTTAAGAGTTGTCTCCTTGTCACTCCCTCTCTCCCTCCCTCTGCCTCCATCTCCCTCTCTCCCTTCATCTCTCCCTCCCTCTCCCTCTCTCACTCTCCCTCCATCACACTCTCCCTCCATCACTCTCACCCTCTCCCTCTCCCTCAACACCCTCTCTCCCTCACCATCACCATCACCCTCTCCCTATCCCTCACCATCACGCTCTCCCTCACACTCACCCTCACCCTCTCCCTCTACCTCTCAATCATCATCACCCTCTCCCTCACCATCACCCTCAAACCCCTCTCTCCCTCACCATCACCCTTACCCTCGCCCCCTCTCTCTCCCCTCACGCTCACCCTCACCCTCTCCCCCTCTTGCTCTCCCCTCTCCCCCAACCACACTCCCACTCCCACTCCCACTCCTTATCCCTCTCCCTCTCCCTCTCCCTCTCCTTCACCCCCTCTCCCTCTCCCCTGCTCACCCCTTTCACTCTTTACCCTCACCCCCCTCTCTCCCTCCCCCTCGCCTCTCCTTCACCCCTATCCCTCACCCCTCGCCTCTTGCCCTCACCCTCACCCCTCTCCCTTTCCATTTCCCTTGCCCCTCACCCCTCACACCGTAGGGCCCACCCCATCCCCCACCATCTCTCTCTCCCTTCTTTACCCCCTCCCTCCCATCCATCACCCCACCCCTTCCCCTCCCTCTCTATCCCTCACCCATCCCTCTCTCCTTCCATCTCTCCCTCTCTCTCCCTCTCTCCCTCTCCCTCCATCACCCTATCCCTCCATCACCCTAACCCTCTCCCTCTCCCTCAATCCCCTCTCTCCCTCACCATCACCATCACCATCTCCCTCACCATCACCGTCTCCCTGTCCCTCACCATCACACTCTCCCTTACCCTCACCCTCACCCTCTCCCTCTCCCTCTCAATCATCCTCACCCTCTCCCTCACCATCAACCTTACCCTCGCCCCCTCTCTCTCCCCTCACACTCACCCTCACCCTCTTCCCCTCTCAGCCCCTCCTCTTCCCCAACCCCACTCCAAATCCAATGTCAATTCAAGCATAACCATATTAACACCCAATGTCAATTCAAGCAAAACCATATATTCATATCTTAACAAGAATTCCATATGGTTTATTGGAATGGCTAAATTTGAGAAGCCAGCATACCCATATTAACATCCAATGTCAATTCAAGCATAACCATATATTGAAATCAATACAGGAATTCCATACGGTTGATAGGAATGGCTAAATTTGAGAAGCCAGCAATACCCAAATGAAAAATATTGCATACAGACCTCCTTCACTAGAAATCTCTTGATAGATGAAAAGGCCTATGTAACTGCAGGGTTGAAGTGAGCCCCAGAGATATGACCAACAGAATAGATCAATGCCATCACTACTATCCCCCACACAATTGACACCCCAAGATGAGTTATGGAGCCATCAGTCTTCTTGTCAACAAGAACAGCA
Organism: Sequoiadendron giganteum; assembly: GCA_007115665.2. NCBI lineage: Eukaryota > Viridiplantae > Streptophyta > Pinopsida > Cupressales > Cupressaceae > Sequoiadendron > Sequoiadendron giganteum. The sequence goes on along the minus strand of CM021104.1, from coordinate 155,292,555 downwards.
CCACATCCTCTAAAGATCATGAAGAATGTTGCTATCATTTCTGCTCCAACCATCAATCATGGAAAATCAATATATAAGAATTAGAATTCAGTTATGACACTGAAATAGAAGAATTAAGGACAATATTGAAGAAAATTTCAGTTAAAAGATAGTCAAGAAGAGAAAAAAATGGGAGAAGGATCACCCCTAGTAACTCTTCTAAACATGGGTCTACAGAATCCAATTTATAACCTTAAATCTCATAAAGGACTTGATCTATTTAAAAGAATAACCCCCATGAGGTAGTTCGGAAATTAGATTTAACAAAACGTAACTTCCTTTAATATTATTAAGAAATAAATAAATTTAACTTAGTGAAATAGAGAGATCTGCGTATGGCGAAACAGAGAAATCTGCTATAAGTTTAAAGAAGAGACAAAAAACAGGAACGTGAGATTATTGATCAACTGTTGAATCTAATATCTTTTCTCTGTAACGCTTTTGATGCCATTATCTCCGATGATCTTTCCAAAATCATAACCTCGTTAAGAACCCAACATTTCTCCTTTGTTTTTAATCGATCTATCTTGATTTGGGAATTCTTCTTAACGATCCCTGACGCAGATATCTCTAATTACCCATCAACCTTCTAGATGGTGATTTCCTCGGCTACCTTCTAACACCTTGCTCTATCTCCATTATAGGGACCTGATTTTCTATAAAAAATAGGATCTCGACTCCATTATGATTTTCTATAATGAAGAGCCATACAAGGATTTCTTCCTTCGTAGCTTGCAAGCTCTGCACTCTTTCCACTAGAAAGAGAGTGGCTGAGACATCCTGCGATGAAAAAGGCCCAAAGAGACTACTCGAGGCACATCTCTGTTTAAGCCCTTGAGATACATGGGTACCTCTTTATGGACACCGAAGAAATCTTTCTTAACTAATTATCATCGCTCACTGAATCTGCTACCTTTAATTCCTATACTTTCACGCCCTATTTTCTGCTACTCACATTAGACGATCAGCAATCACCTCAACTTTTGGCTAGTGCAGCGCGTCATACAAATCACAGGAATCGAACTTTCCAATATCAAACAGCTTGCCATAATTCACATCTCTGTTCAAGCCCTTGAGATAACCCACTACCCTGTTTTTGGACGCTCCTCCGACGGTTAATTTAGGTTAATTTAGCTCGCATCTACCTAGACGCTCCTCCTACCAATTAACTACAATTTCAAATTGTTCCGTTCAAATCTACAACGGTCTGAATGTGGACCTAGAAATTTTATTTTAGAGTAACTAGACTTCATAGAATTTTTAAAATAAATATAATAATTTGTTTTTAATAAATGGAATCGAATTATTTTTGGAAGAGCTTTTTTATAGTTTCGAACTTTTTTAAAAATAGATGTTTGTTATGTCTTAGCTTTTAGATAAATTTAGATGATTATGGTATGAGATTTTGTGATGTCAATGCAGAATTTCTCCTAGTTTAATAAAGCATTGCAAATAAATTAAATGAAATTGTGTTTATAATTTTGGTTATTGAAATAAATATAATTGATAAATATACAATTAATTTAAATTGTTTAGTTAGGATAGAGTACTGAAATGAATGCCAACATAAAACAAACAATTAGAGGCACTTAACTTCAAAATTAATGATAGACTTGATTGGTGTAGATGTAATATTTAATCACCTTATCACTATACAAAATTTTATGCCTTAAGTTTGTTGATAGTCTTAGAATTTATATGGTTATGCAATTAAAAGCTAAGAAAAACTAGTTATATATAACCCTTATATATATGATAAAGTTATGCAATCATAACCTACATGAAATGACTTTGTTCTCAAATCACTAAAGATAGATCCCTAGTTATATTATGATGTTATAGGTATGAAAAAATATTCCTACTCCTACACTATTGTTTTATTCTTTGTTTTATGGATGCGAGATTTGCAAATGGTTAAGAACAAAATGGAAAAGAAGATTATGTATTTATGCATTTATATACAATAATCATCAATGATCTCTTGCAATAGAGAATACTTAGTAATCCCAAACACTGTTGTATATCCATGCATAAAGTTAGAAAGATCTTTACAAACATTCTAATGTTTTTAGAATTCTATTACATTCATCTAACTGAGCATTACATTCATGCCAACAAAAGAAACGAAGGAAATTTTGTAACTATGACTAAGAAATCTTCTTGAATACATACTTAATTCCATTGACATATTCTGCAAAATAAAACATATTACAATACTAGTTTTCTTCTATTCCACAAGTCTATAATCCTTTATCAAATTAGACTTAGCATTGATGGATTCCTTGCAACTTTGCATCTAGAGACTACACAACAACCAACCTTCAAAAATGACTCAAAATTTCATTATCAGCAGCAAGGTGTTAACCCTAATCTTCACCATTCATAGTTTAAATGCATGGTCCAAGTTGAATTGCACCCAAAATAAACAATTTAGATGAATGGAGATAATCTATAATCAATTCTAGTAGCTAGATTACTATGCCATTACTATTCATAGGTGGAGTGAGTGGAAAATATGCGTACAAATTTTTCTTCCATATGTTCTTACCTTTTGTGAAAATTTGAGCCCCATTCGAATGTTAAAATCTTTTATGGAAAATCAACAACTGTTTGGATGTGGGATTTTTCCCTCTAGTAGGATTATGATATTTTATTTACTTCTTTTGAAGAATGATAGCAATATTTTTTGAATGTGGATATATTTTGACATCTTTACAACTTCAGTGATATCCCCTAGACCATCAAATCTCTATAAATTTTTTTATTGAAGTACAATAAACAACTTTAGGATGTAGCAAACACTTGGCATGCACTAGGTTATGCAAAATAACACCTTTTTTCAAGATATATATTGGTACTTCAAAATTTTATACAAATATTCATCTTGCAAGACTTTGGCGGCCATTAGCACATATCCTATCACCTTAAAAACTCACAATTTTTTTTTTTTAATTTCTCCCCATACATCATGGTTGCCTTTTTCCTATCATCAAGGCTTGAATAGGATTTAGGAACCCTTTGTTGAGGGTTCCATGGGAAATGGAAACCAATGGTTCTTGGTTCCTATGGAACCTTATGTAATGCCCATAATTTTTCAAAATAAAAAAAACCAACTAGTTTATTTTAATACATTAATTAAGCTAATTAACATTCTAAACATTGGAAGAGTAGGAGTTAACGGAACATCATTCAATTTCAACACTTACTAACATGCGATATACACCCATGGCATTATAAACTTGTTTTTCCTATACTTGAGGACTAACAAAGAACTATACTCTCATGCCCATATTTAATGTGAGTTTTAACAAATCCACCATAGTTTTCTTTTATATACCCCAAATTTGCAACTTAGCACATACTCCTTGCACACTCATTACAAAATTCTACTTCTAAGGTCTAACCAACATTGATCCTATTAACTTGAGCGAGGAATAACTCAAGGTTTTATCAAATTATAAGTATTTGTCTGCTGACTCTTGAAATCAAGTGTAAGGGTGTTTGATTTAACTTATTTCAATATCTTTGATAAAATAGGGTGTTCAATGATGCCACCATCCATGAGATTACTATTGCATTTGAATCTTGACCCACACACCTCACTAAGGTTGCATATTATCATGACTTGTTCAATTAGATTTAATATAGAGTAGATAACATTGATATAATAGTTTGAATTTTTATGCAACTTATATATCATACATTTATTCTAAGAAATAAATTTAAAAGTTGTAAAACAATAAAAATAACACTTACAAATAAATATATTTTAATTATTATACATATTATTAATTTCCAAATGAAGAAGAAAAATAAATAAATAAAGAAATACTAACTTTTTAAGAACTATATTCGATGGAATTTATCCTAATATTCTTATTTAGATCATTAGAATCTTTTCTATGGGTATGAAAATATATTCCCCTGTCTTTAAGGAGCAATTGTAATCTAGGAATTTCTAGAATACCATTTAAATACTAAAGTGTCTTTTCACGGTGGTAGGTGGTGCCCTCAATGGAAATTTTATTTTCATTATTTTCCAATGCCAAGAATGAAACACTAGACTTGCTTGCAAATGAATGAAATATTTAATACTATTCTTTTTAGCTTCCGTTATCCCTTGTCATAGATTTAAATCCCTAAATCTACATCAATTGTTAAGAGCCATCTTTTTGCTTATCTAGAACATTAAAATATTATTTATTATTTATTATTACTTTATTATTAAAATATAAATATTTACATATAGTGAATACATTGTAACTAAAAAAACACTTTATTCTTGAGTTTAATAATAAAAGAATCATTAATATTTAGATTAGAAGATTTAAATGTAGATTATATAATAGTGTTGCTAAAAAATATGAACAATTGAGTGATTAGTATTCTATCAAAATTATTATGTATTGGAATAACCATGCACTACCCCATTCATCAAAATTGTGAACACAGAGGGTGCATTCGTCAACTCAAATGGTATTACTGTGAAATCATAGTGACCATATCTCGTTCTAAATGTTGTCTTATGGATGTCTGAGTCGAACATACGAAGCTGGTGATATCTTGACTTAAAATAAATTTTCAAAAAGATTGTGTCACCCTTGATCTGATTTAATAGATCATCAATCCTAGGATGTGGATATCGATTACTGATGGTCACTTTGTTCAACTTCCAGTAACCAATGCATAACCGAAGTGAACCATCCTTCTTCACGAAGATAACTAGTGCTCCCCATGGAGAAACACTAGGGTGAATGAAACCCTTTGCTAACAACTCCTCAAGCTGCAAGTGAAACTCTTTCAAATCCTGGGTGGTCATACAATAAGGAGCTTGGGAAATGGGTTCTGATCTAGGTACAAGGTCTATCTTAAAATCTATGTCCCTCTAAGGTGGCATCCCTAGAATCTTGTCTTGAAAGACATATGAATACTCTTGAAGAATGGGGTGGCTATTGAGAGAAATTTTCTCTTCTCCACCTCCTAAATCCAAATCATCCACTGTAACAGCGAATAACTAGAAAACCTAATGCACACACCTTCTCAACTACATAGCTGAGATAAGTCTCAAGGAAATCGGCCTCTACACTCCCACTATCTCTACTCCTCTACCAGATGCATCAATGCATCAAATCAACTTAAATTGATAGTCTATGACTGCACTATGCGCCTCTAACCAATCCATCCCTATGACAATGTCATAAGAACCCAATGGAATAACTCAGAGGTCCATTGTAGTATCGAGAGGTCCAACCTCCAATCTACACTCTGGTACAAGGGAATGTAATGCGACTTTTGCACCTGAGGCTAAGTCAACCTATGACCTATAGACTTGCCTTACTACCTCTAGTCTACATCACATCACAACGAAAGAAGAAATGAAGGAGGCTGATGCTCTAGAATAAAAGAATTAGTAACTGGGTTACCCAAAAATATACCAAATGTCTCAATGATGGTACCTTGATGCTCTGCTTGGTAGTTATCAACTGCTATGAAAACACTATGCTCTTTGCTTGCATCCCCAACTATCGACTTGGATGTCACTGGCCCTTGTGAAAATCTAGATGTGCCCCTGTTAGGACACATTCTAGCTATGTGACCATGCTAGCCACATGCAAAACACCCAATACCTCTACCATATCCTCTGCCTCCAGGTGGTTTGCTAGACTACTGCATGCTACCCCTGAAAGTGGACTAAGAACTATGCGTTGGCTACTCAAAGCTGAAGTGTTTCACTTGTTTCTAGTTCTTGTCCCCCTACCTCTATTGGAAAAATTTACGTTTCCCTTGTGAAACCTATTGTTGCTGACCACTTTGTGATGGTCCCCATTGAGACCTAGAAGGTGCACCTCCCCGAGGCTGACCTCCTCGAGCACTAGACCCTAGTGCTGAACTGCTGCCAATATGAACACCCATGTGGCCTCCAAGTGCCATGGTGAGATTCTCCTCTACTAGACATGCTTTCTCCACTGCTGTCTCCATGGTTTTGGGTTTGAAAACCCTCATACCTCTGCTAAGATGAGCATTTAAGCCCCTGACAAAGTGGTGAACCAACATCCCCATGTTGAATCCTATCCCTACAAACTATTTGAGCTTGTAGAAGTGTTGCTCATATTGCTCAACTATAAGGCTAACTGATGCAAAGCATGAAACTCATTGCCTCGACGCTGACGCCAGTGCTCGTATAGGAAACAAGCTCTTAACCACTCTAGAAAAATCTCCCAAGACAGTGAGTTAATATCAATATGGAGCTTCTACTCCTCTAGCCTTCACCATGTTGATGCAGACCCTCGTAGATGCATGATAGTGCACCATGCTTTGGTATTGATGCTGTAAGGATGCATAGCAAAGCACCTATCAAGGTTTATAAGCCAAGTGTCCACCTCTAACCCAGTGCCTGCTCCATCATACAGTGGTGGATATGCCCTGAGTAGATCTCTCATATGCGCCTCTGACTAAGATGGAACTTCCCTCTCACCAAGATTACCTTGAACCTCATCTTGCCTCTTACCAAGGAGCATCAATGCCTCCTTGAGTGCTCTACACGTACCCTCAATCCCTAGAGGATTCTACTATCGATCACTGCCCCTTGGGGCATTCTACAATGCATCGTGTTATTCCTGATCTGGAATAAGTGGAACATGAGGAGGTGAGTCATGGTGACTCCTATCATGACCACCTACATGACCACATCCTTGCCCTCTACCTCTTCAGAATCTGGGAGGCATAATCCTGCATAGACATACCAGGGTATTAGGTAAGGTACACAACTTAGACCTACATAACTAAATGCTTAATGGGTTCATTATTATCCTAGAGTACCCTAAGTTTAAAATCGGGCTCTGATAATTACAATGGGGAGGCTCTCTTACAAAAGAATGTGCTAGTTGTTCATTTTTGTCATTGGCATCGCTGAAAAAAAGAAACTATTTTTGTAGAATCTTGAGGTAAGTCACTTGCCCTGATTTGATTTAAGATTTTTTGTAACCTATAGATGGGTAGCTCATTTTTCGTTACTGTACATAGGTTACAATCCATACATTTTCATTCTCTGCATTGTTGATATAAAGACACAATTTGTGCAAAATCTTTAGGTATCTCACTTTCCCTAGTTTCAATATTCTATATTCCTATCGGTTACCCTTGAGTCACCATGATTTCTTTCTAGGGTTTCAGAATAATAAAAGTTATTTTTTGGTAGAAGACGTGGCTAGATTGAAAACAAATTGAAAAATATTTTATTGTGCTCTATCTACTAGTTTCAAGGAGTGTTGGATCTATGTAACCTACTATGGCTTGATTAAACAAACCTTGGGTAAATAAGAGTATTTTGTGGATCGATATTGATCACCATTTACAAGAAGCTAGGAAATGTGATTGTTTTGAATTTTTAGAACTGGTTTGTTAGATAACACAAAACTCAACAAACTCTTATTTACTTCCACATCATGACCCCCAAAAATCAATATTTGAGTTTTTTCTTGTTTTGGGTTAGTCATTGTAGCAGGTTACCTTGCCTAATTGACTTAAATTGCACTTGATTATAGAAAACACTGTTCAAATGAGGTTGATTAGAAACTAGTACATGCAAATGATTTGGTTTCTCTATCGACACTTCAACTTTTTCTTTTACCTCCTCTAGAATGTCATGCTCAATAATAAACCATCTCCATTTCATGGCCATTTCAAGTTACCTAGTGTATTGAATTTTTGACTGCATTTATGACCATCCATTTGACTATCTTCTAGCAATTATATATTCTGACCTTTTCCTGTGATCGTAGCAAAGTCCCATTGCCAATGCATCTCCACCATAAAATTGTCATCACAATCTTTAAGAATAACTGTCCTTTAACTAAAAAAATGATGTGGAGACTAATGTTTTTTCAAATAATCATGTATGATATTTTCTACTATTTAATTATGATTTTCATTGAGAGAATGCTAGTATATTTATATTGATATAATAATTGGAATTGTTGTGGTGAAAATATCCATTATATATATGAGATTTCTACAAAGGATTTCTGAAATACAGAGTCACATTACCTAATCCATTTTTACCAGTCTACAAGAGCACATTGTAAAAATACTCAAAACATAGGGTTTTGTACTGGTAATGCTTAAATAAATTTGGAAATTGTCTGAATATGGCAACCCCTTTTTACTAGTAAGTTGGTCTGGATCTAACAATGTCCTTGCAAAAAAATCAGAGGGTATGCACTTACTTTCCTTTGGAAGGCAACAACAGAAATCCAAGGGTCTTGCATTGTGGATGTTAAAAATATATTTTTTCTTAGGAGCCTACAAAGTACTAAGATCTCCAATAAACGGATTGTACTTGACAAAACTTTACTTTACTTGTTACTCCCCTCACTAGATACTTTTGGGTTTGAATCTGAAGATTTATTCATTTTTTGATTCTCTCTTTAAAATTTTATTCTACTTATAGGTCTAGATTTAAGCTTCCTCAATGAGTGAAGGTCTAGTGACCCCATCCAAAATCAAAATTGATGTTGGCATTGTATTATCATTCCAAAATCTAGAAAACATAGTAGACAAAGGCTACTATATTAGCATTGAATCCTTAGCCAATTGTCCTCCTTTGCTTGGTAACCAAAATGAAACAAATTGAGCCAAAAATGGTCTTTGATTTACCTATAGTTGTGTGTGGAAGGAAAAAATAGGCTAATGATACTTATGAGCATTGCACATGGAAATTATAAAGTTAAACAAATTAAGTGAAAATTTGATTATTGATTATCGGTAACAGTAGGTAGATAGATGTAGTGGCTCTAGGTAGATATAAGGATTGAACGTAATGCCCATGTGGAATTATTTTCATACAGGTTTGCAAATATTATAGAGTTATTTCAACAACAACTTCTACAAACTTTACATGAAAAGGTAATGAAAGCATATTGATGTGATCTGCTAATTCTTTTCTTAATCTAATGATGGATGTAACAAAATAACATTTGGTAAGAAAAAATATATTTCCAATTATTTTTATTTCTTTCTTGATGAGATATGACACATGTAAATTACTTGGGATAAGTGTGAGGGCATGTGTCAAGTTTCTATGAGGTTAGACAACTAAACCATATTGCGAACTTAAGCTAGTGTGAATAAGATCACTAGGTGTGGGAACTAGATAAAAGATAATTGGTTTTGAAAGAAAAATTTCACATTAACACCCCCAACCCTTAAGTGATAGGTAGGGATAAAGTCACTAAAATATGATTCTTGGAAAGAAGTATTGATTGTAAGACCCCTCCGTTTTGCTCTTTTGACCGAACAACGTTCTATTGGTTATGCCTTACTTTTTGTTAAGTGCTTTGACTTAGAACTTTGTTGTTGTTTGATCGCTATCTGTAAAATGATGTGAATGTGATATTTTATTGTGATGGTATTTGATCCTGATGTTATCATTATGTCTTGCTTTGGTTTAGCATAGTGGATAATTGAATTAATGATGTTTATGCTTTTGATTATATTAATGATGTTAGATTCGTCAGTTAGTAATATTGTATTGGTGAAGTGGACATATTGCATCACTTGCTTGCGAGTGCCCTATGATTTCGAGATTCCTCTTCACGATGTGCATTTTATGTTGTTCATATTATATGTTGTTGTTTACTTGATTTTCACGTTGACAAGTACAGGACATCGACTCCACCTGGTTTAACAGGTTTGAGCATGTCCAATGCCCAATGGTATTCGATTGGGAGATAGTAGCTAGGTTTCCCATGTCAAGGTATCACCCTAGTCATAAGTGTGTCATCGGTTTTAGTCTGGTTCAGTTGTTTTAATACTATTTAAATTGTCAGGATTTTATTTAATTGCAACTTGAAAAGGGTAATTAAATGACTTTATGTATTTAAGTTGTTGATTAAATTAATCTGGTTATAATGTGAAAAATCTTATTTAATTTATTACTGAATTTAATTTAATTAATAAAATAATTTAATCTTGGATTAGATTTATTTTATTGATTAATTAAATTAACTGTGTTGATTTGAATTAAGTTATTTATTTTGGAAATTAATAGATATTTTGAATTAAAATTAAGTTTGAAAATTGAAAAAAGGGTTTTAATTTCATTTTTGAAAATTTTAAATGCAAAAGAAATTGAAATTAGAGATATTTAATATATTTTCTGTTTTTTTTAAAAAGTTGTTCATTTTGGAGGATTTTGCTCTAAAACCCTCTCCTTGTCATTTTCTTTAAAAATGGGAATTGGATGCATTTGTGGATGGAAAGAGATGGGATTTGTTTTGGATTGGATAGGAATGGGTGGAGGATTGCTCGGGTGTCTGGATCCTTCATCTGTCTTTGTGTTTTCCAAGCTTTGTGTGATTGTGTGTGGCAACAAAATTGAGGTAAGTTCATTTTTTCTTCTCCCTTTGATTGTGTTTTGTCATTTAGAGGTCATGCTCACCCTTAAGGGAGCATAGGACTTCCCATTTAGATTTCAAATTGAGCAAAATTAGTTCATTTAAATTGTTTTGTGATTTTTTTGGAAAATGTCAATTTGTGCCCTCATCATGGCAATTTTTTTTCAAAATCATTGAAAAGTGAAATTGACGTTAAAGTGTGTTATTGGGCATATTTAGAGCCAAAGGGTATTTTTAGAAAATTGAAATTGAAACTTTAAAATTTGAAGCTTTTCATCAATGGAGTTTTTGGGAATTTATGGTTTTCCAATGTAAAATAAAATTAGAAAAATTGAAATTGTGCATGTTTTATGATGAATTTTAATGCGGGGATAGAATTATCCCTATTAATTTTTGAGTTAGAACCAAGTATTGCTAGAATTTTTGGTTTTTGAAATTTAAAATTTGAAGAAATTTCAAGCTATTTTAATGGTGTTTTGAAGAAATTTTTTGGTTATTGGCCATTTAAAAAGTTGGAAATTTTTGAAAGTTTTAAGTGAATTATGATGTCTTGGAATGTGTGAGTGAAGGTGTACTTGTGAAATTTTGAAAGAAAATATTTTATATTTTATATATTATAATTTATAATATTAAAATATTTAAAAATAATATTTAATATTATATTTTATAATATTAAAATATTTAATATTAAAATTTTAAAGTTTACATATTAAATATATATATATATATATATTTAATGGTTGTTTTTTTATAATGGTATATTTAAAGGTAATGGGGGAAATTTTAAATGTTTAAATGGTGATTTAAATATTTATATTAAACTGTCGATACAAATAATGACTTGGTTTAAGAATTACTTTAAATGATGATTTAAATACTTAAATATATCTAAATGATGATTTAATTATTTAAATATATATATATAATGAATTGGGGATTTAAATATTGGTATGTTTAAAATTTAATTGGAGAATTTTAAATTAACATGTTATAGTTGAATTAATGAAGCCTTTTTAAAAAGGATACATTTTGATGAAAACAGTAATTTTGATTTTAAATAACATGTTTATTAAGATGAGTTAAGTATTTGAAAATGGTTATGTAGAGTAGAAGGAATAGTTATTTAGTTTGAAATGATATGCCTTGGATCTAAAAGTAATATGCTTTAATAGCAAGATTAGTCGTCTTTTGAGAAAAGATTTATTTTGTAACGATAGAAAGTTATTTTTAAAAGGTTATGTTCTGAATTACATAAGTAAATATATTTTATGATTATTTAAAATCTATTAGAGAATTAAATATTGAGTTTTACAGCAAGATTAATTGATTTTAAAAGTGATTTATTTTCGAAAGGACAAATGGCTATTTCAAATGATAAGTTTTGATTCATATATGTAAATGCTTATTTGATTATTCAAGGCAATTAGGGATTTAAGTGTTGGTTTAAATTTCATCTTGTCTGAAAGAGATGTATATTTAAATTAGTTTTATTGAGCAATAGATAACTAATGTTAATAAGGGAAATGGATCTAGTAAATCAAAAATTAAATTAATTCCTCGCAACTTGCCTTCGTGGTTAGTTCCTCTATGTTCATATTCTGGGGAATGGGCTATGTGTCATTAAAATGTAAGTCTTCCAGAGGACCCTAGAGGTTGGGGGTTGTCATTTTGTAACGATGGCTATTTTTTATTAATTTGGGTAGTGCATGAATTTATGTGAATGTTATACCCGGTATCTACGAACGGGAATGTTTTGTACCTCCTGAGAAAGGAGTGGATTATGTGTTTTGTGCCTCCTTGTAAGGAGTGGTTTGTTATTGTTGTTACCTCTAGTGCTTGGAGATGGTTTTATCTTTGTCACTTCCTGAGAAAGGAGTGGATGTGTTATCTTGTTTGTGCACTTTGATACCCTTGGTGTTTGGATGGTATTTGTGTTGTCAAGTAGAAGAGTGGCTTCTATAGGGGCCAGAGCCCAAAGAGGTATCCAGGATAACCTTCAGAAGTGATTTAATCAAGTGATAACTAAAATAATACATAGAAGATTAGGACTAGATTCTCACTAATCAAGATATTAATGCCTCACTCAGGGACCCAAGTGCTCGGTTAGGCTTGGGATCGGTGGGAAGGCCTGGAATGGCAAGGTCATCTATCTTGTATGTACGAAAGATATTTGGCTCCGTATGAGTGAGTATGGGGGCCGAGATTCAGTAAAGATCACTAGGATAACCTTTTCTTGTGGGGGCCAGAGCCTAGGAAGGATCCCAGAGGATAACCCATGACGAGCTGTGTGATGACACTCTATCTAGGACAACAGTTGGTTCTTGTTTATGGTGGGTATGGTTTCCTTAACATACCTGATGTGACCATAGTTGGTATTCGATCTTGTGGCTATGGTTTCCTTAACATACCTGATGTGACCATAGTTGGTATTCAATTATTATGTGTATGGTTCTCTTAACATACTTGTTCTGCTTTATTTCTGGAAGCAATGTGACCATGTAGAGTTGTACTTGTGAGGTACTCGTGATGCTCTTATGTTGTACTTATGTTGTACGTATGTGGTACTTGGGTTGTACTTGTGAGGTACTCGTGATGCTCTTATGTTGTACTTATGTTGTACATATGTGGTACTTGGGTTGTACTTGTGAGGTACTCGTGATGCTCTTATGTTGTACTTATGTTGTATGCATGTGGTACTTGGGTTGTACTTGTAATGTGCTTGTGTGGTACATGTGATTGGATGTGTTAGTTTGGTTCAGTGATGATTTAGCCTGTGTCTAGAGGTAGATGGTCTTGGTTAGGATTCCTGGTTACTATCTCCTAGCACGAGAGGTGGGCCTTTGGGTTCCACTTGGTTGGGTGGCATGCACCTAAATCCATTGAGCTTTCTTCATGTTCGTGTGAATGAGACTTCCAGTTGGATAGCTCGTTGGTTTCATTTTTAGTTGGATCTTGTATTCTTTTACCCCTTAGTTGTTATCGAGGTGGAAGTTGTAACTGTAACCTTATTTATTAGACTTTCCTCATTCAGGGAATGAGAGTTGTAATTGTATTTTTTAATTATGGATAGATGGATTGGACAGTTATCTTTATGCTTGGTGTAATTTATCTTGTATGGAATGTATGCGTACTTATTATCTTGAGTAAATAATTGTTGTGGTTTCATTTATGTTGTTGTTGTGGATTGTTAAGTAGATTTTGTCTCGTAACCTTAGGGGATGGTTGCATTCGGAAGTGAACTTGAATTTTATTGTACTTAAACAAAAAAAAATTAGCCTGTTTAAGTAGTTGTTTACATCATCATCTAGGGTTGCATGGCCGAGCGTTACATTGATGAGGTGCTTGTCACATTAAATTGCACTCTCTTGAACATAGGCTCAACATTCTAATGACAAAATGGAAATAACTCGAAGGTCTAGGACCTTGCAATATGAGGTCAAGTCTCTGGAGAAGGTCAAATTTCTGTTTTGATTGAGGTGTAGATGTGTTGGACCAATCTATCACACAATATCCTATCACTACCCTACTCTAATCAAATCACAAGGGAAGATGGAGAGAAAGATTGCATACAAGGGAAATGGAAGGTGATACACCAAGATATATATATATTTATTCCTACTCTAAAGAACATAATATATCAGTGAAAGGGGCTAAAATACTCACACAATTATATATTCTATTAAATTAAGATAATATGAAGGTTAGGGGTTTCAACATATGTTGAAAGGAAAGAAAAGTCATAGAACAAAAAATACAAACTTAAACAACATTACATATATATGTGAAAATTAACAAAATAACACTAAAAAATGAAGGTTATAAAGGTTTATACAACATATAGGATGAGACAAGAGGTAAAAATTGTCAATTTCATTAACATAGAAGTATAAAAGCCAATTTTACAGTTGCAAAATGAAATAACTAAAATGTATGTCAAATAAAATTAGGGAGAATCTCGAGGAAGAAACCTTATAATAAGTATAATTATTTCATTAATTTAAGCATAATTTAGATGACCTAGAATCAAAAACTAACTCAACTAGTGGTAGCAACCTAAAATATATATTATTAGATCAAAATAGATGTCTAGCTTCTTAATTTCTAAGCTAAAGGCATGTAGAAAATAGCTCTAGCATGGACACCATGTCGTCTTGTTGATGAGTCTTTAATTGTAGAAGTGAAAATTCATGAGATCTTCCATTAAATTTGGTCATGCATGGACTTTAGTAAGAAATGGTGTTTGGAAAATACAAGGAAGCATGAACATCATTTTTTCCACCAATGCAACATGAAGAATTATGGAAGATCTATTTATGTGAAAGAATAATCAAACTAGATATCTCTATGAAAGTGGACACCTCTGATCATAGGATCAAATAACCTATAATATTTTAAATGCTCACAATAACCAACATAAACATAATGTTGAATATTTTTCTCCATTGTCTTATGCTAAACATTTGATATAAATTCACAAGTGTGAAATCCAAATACCTTGAATAAGGAAACATCAGGCTTGATTTTGGATGAAGCATCTTCTAGAGTAATATTTTGATTTTCCTTGTGGGGAGTGTGATTATGAATATAGGCACAATTTATTACTTCAGCCCAAAATGACAGGGTGATATATCGAGACTAAAGTATACAAATTTTTATCTACCTTACTAATCTATTCTTTCTTTTGGCAACACCATTTTGTTGACGAGTGTAGGGAACAAAATATTGATGTTGAATATCATACTAAATACAACTGTCAATAAAGGCTTGGTTCAAATATTCCCCCCATTATCTGTGTATACTTGTTGAATAGAAGAACTTCACTACTTCTCAATGATCATGTTGAAGGTCATGAAAGTGGCCTAAAGAAACCACCTTTTTACTAAAGAAGGTACACCCATGTGCAATGGGAAAAATCATCAATGATTTTGAGAACATACTTGCTTTCTCCTAATGAAATCATGTTGGAAATGACATGACAGTAAAAGTAAAAAGTTGTGTCACACTTTTATAAAGGAAACAACCAACATTGATCAAAATTTTAAACTTGAATCAATAAACAACAACATATATGTCTTGAATTTTAAAATTATGTAAAATAATAAAATATGTATTTTTTAGAATTTAATATTTGTATTTATTAAAAAAAATTAAAAAAATTAAACTAGCTTTTAATAAATTGACACTATAATTTGGTTGATGATATTGAATTATTGTAAAATAAATTTACATGAGGCATCAATATTTATACATTCTTTTCAAACTATATTAGTTTCAACAATCAATTTACAAGCATTATTCTCTTAACACCTACCCAATTATATATATTAGAATATATATAACTTAAAATATAATTCCAATGGATGTCCTTCCTTGGGGTTTAAAACCATGTGATAGAATTATGACTAGAGGAACTAGTTAAGGATTATCTAACCATACAATCCATTACACAAACACCCATAATAGAATTTGATCACATAATAAATTAACAAAAATATGAAATATTAATTTATATAATTACATTTACTATCTTGTCTCAAGGGCTTACAACTTGAGACTTCAACCTTTAATGAATCACATATGCAACCACTGTATAGATTATAATCTTTTGAATTGATATGTGATACAATGCTCTTCACAATGTGCTACTAAATTTTTCCCCTCCATATGTTAGAAAAGGGCATGTTAGGAAGCCCATCTTTTGAAAAAAAATCACATTCCTAAATAAGATAAGAAAGATTAGATTTAGATGAAAATGAATCTTGTGAGTAGTAGTAGTTTGAATCCAGATAATAAGATAAGATAAAAGTGGGCTTTTGATTGGCGTTGTTTTTTTACCTTTACCCACAAGGGCACATTAATTCTATATCCAATCATAGTACCAAAATTATCCTCTTGTTCATCTACAAATTTGGCTCCATAAAATGTGAAGCTTTCTATTATCGATAGTACCTATAAAAATATAGATTCATAAACCATTCCACTTCTCCTTATCCCACAACCTTAAATATCAGATAATTAGAAAGAGAAATGGACATTATGTGTACCTTGATCTTCCCTTTTTAATTTTGACAAGAGTTCCAACATCAAACACAAGCATTTTCCAATGATGAAATATAAATAATATTTGGTAGATAAGAAATCTATAAAATGATTCTTTGATGGTGAAGACCTGTGTATGAATGGAAGACTACGTGGAACAAGTGTATACTACTGATTTATGGATTTATAGTTAGAAATGCTTTCTAAGATTAAAATGAGAATAAACTTGTACACAAACATGAAGTACCAGAGAAAGGTTACAATCAAGTGCTTCCAAACCCTAGGAACAATACTCATAACCTTTATGAACTTGGATAATTCCTTTGCATGTGTAAACAATTTGACACTTGTACACCATCTCCACCATTGATAGCAATGAGAAGGTGAAGATGAAAGATATGTAGGCTACTTCGAATAGGAAAAGCATAATACCTAGTAATGATTTTAGTAAAAATGCAGATCAAACCTCCAGATCTGTTCAACCTACAAAAAAAAACACGTCATATATTAGTACAAAGAAATTCAAAGCATAAAATTATGGAAAGCAATGTAAGCGTGTCATTAGTAGAGTAATGGATATACTTTGATGGAAAATCCTAAAAAATAAGAGTCTAAAACCCAACAAAGCTAATGTAAGTATGCTCATAATATCATTAAAACCAGGCACATGAGAAAATTGGATTCAATGAGCATCACTCTTGCCTATTTCAATTGGTTTGATTTTCTAATATCAAATATTTTCCTTTTCCAAAGATGTGCCCTCTGGGGATCACAAAGGAAACAGGCAGCAACAACATAAGTGTGATAGAGTATAGGATTTTGAAGGCCTCTACCACCACTCGTACAATGTCTAAGAATTACACTTCTCCCAATTCTCTCTCCATAATTTTAAAAGCCCCATCGCCACTTCAAACGTCGATCTCTCAAGCATATATCTGCAAACCAAAATAATTGCCTCTTGTTCTAAATCACTACTATCAACCAAATTATATATACCTATTTTGTACTTACAGAGATGCGGATGATAATGGAAGGCTTGACATTGGGGTTTGATAGATCAGCCACAGAAAAAAATATTTGGTCTCCATCACAAACGTCATTCGCACTCAAACCTGCAAAATCGGTGGATTATTTTTTAAATTTAGCTTTAAACCCACTCTGTCTATCTCTATCCGTCAATGTTTTCATTTAATCTACCGTTTGGATGCTTTGATACATATGATAGTATCATATGTTATGATGTGTAAGACATACCATTTTCTCACGATATTATTTTCTCCCATAGTATTCTATATTATTTATTTTATCATATCTGCGTTAATTTATAAGACTTGAGGCTTTTGGATAACTTTTACATTTTTCTAGAGTTTTGGTTTGCGAAATTAGACCTAATTTTCAAGACTTTTACATTTTATAATTTTCAAGACTTTCACATCTTATAGTATTTTAGTAAATAATACAGATATAATATATATAACATAATATAACAAATGATAATCAAGTTAGCAGTTGGAAATGTTAGGAAAATGTAACAAAATTTATGATATTCATGGAATGGTTAAAATTGTGGTGGAGTCAAATCAAATGTTAATTTGATTAATATTTATTGGGTGGTTAAGATTGTGATTTTACCTTGGTTGGCTATTGGAAAAAAGGGATGGTTTTGAAACCTAGTTTAAAAAGTAGTTTGCAAACCATTAGAAGAGTCAAAGAATTTATTATTATGTATTAATATGTAACACTACTATTATTTATAATATATTATATTATATTATATAAAATATATAAATAATACATTAACTGTCTTTATATAAGTGTAGATGGAAAAGTGTATATGGAATAGTGCAGATAGAAAAGGTGGTGAGGTTTTGGGCTTGAATTGTACCTTGCAAGAAAACCACTTTCAACTAAACCTACGAGAAAACCACTTCCAAGTGCACTTATGAGAGAATGACTTCTAATTACACTTATAGGAAAAATAATTTGAAGTGCACTTGCAGGAAAATAACTTCCCATTGTACATGTGGGAAAGTCACTTCAAGTGCACTTGCAGGAAAATGACTTCTAGTTGTGACGTGAAACCAATTCCAAGTGGATTTATGGAAAAACCCCTTTCAACTACACATGGAAGAAAAGAACTTCCAAGTGCACTTACAGTAAAACACTTCAAATTGAACTTGTGGGACAATAAATTTGAACTACATGTGAGAATACCCCTTCCAACTACACTTGTAGGAAAACAACCTCCAAGTGAATATGTTGTGCTATGAAAGTAAGTGAACCAATTTTAATCAAGTTGAGTAGATGACACCTATAAAGAATATCTCTCATTTCAAGAAATTTTGGGAAACTTAAAAAATGATAGGCTAATTTAAATGCTCTTTCTATCTATAATGGAATTTAAACCATTTTAAAGAGTCACTTTGAGACACCAAGGACTTGTCAACTTTGCAATGTAAGCTAAAACCTAACAAAAGAGGGGATCCTCATTTTTTCTAGAAGAAAAATGGGGCATGTTGTCAAAAGTAACAACATTAATAAAAATAAATGGTGTCATGTTTTACTACTATCTTAGATGTATTAGGTAACATATCAATACTTTCCAAAAATTTGATGTTGAAAACTGTAGGTAGTTGTAGAGAGGTTAATGTTAACTACACCTTTCTGAAATAAGGAACTCATCAATGAAATCCTACTTATATACAAGATAACCTACTTTATTCCATTCCTATAAGTGCACTTGGAAGTGGATTTATCATATGTGCACTTGAAAGTTGTTTTCCTACAAGTTCATTTGGAAGTTGTTTCTTTCATGTGCATTTGGAAGTGGTTTTACTACATTTGTAGTTGAAAGTGATAGTTGTAATTGATTCAAAAATAGGGTGTCACCACTTAATTGATGATGCCACCACTTTATTATTGATTTCACCGCTTGTGGAGTCTCCTAACCCATCTAAATTGTTGTCATGAAATTTATTGATATGTGGATAATGTATGCCTATGAAGGGTATCCAAAAAGCTGGCAATAATGCTTAAGTTTTGGGTACATATAGATATATCCTAGAACTTAATGGATGTACAAAATTCATGAAGAATTGGCAAGAGTTGAAGGAATATGTGCTATTTGTGATAATTTGATCACTTTCTAGCATGCTTATTATAGTATTGTTGGGTTTCTAGGGCATAAAATCTAGTGTATTAAATATCTAACCATGCATTGTAAAATAACCAATAAAAACATCTCACTATATTGTGTGACTTGGAGTAATCATATATTGTTTGGTTATTTGGAGGAATTTTTTTTTTCAATTTTAATTAATTGTTATTAGAAATCAAACATGATTCTACTATAGTACGGTAGACTTGACTAGGAAATTGAATGGCACATTTCTTTCAAACATTTATCCATAGAATATTTATTTATACTATGTTAAAGCAAGTGCTTATATATATCACTATTAATTATTAGAAGAAATTTCAAATTTATTTAAAAACGACTAGTCTTTTTTGCATTTAGGGTATTTTGTTCTCTCAAGCACTTTTGTAGTGCCCTATTTTCATTTTTGATAGAATTATCTCTCTAATACTTTAAAAATAAAATAAAAATTGTTGATATAGTGAAATTGGATTGTCTTTTTCTGGTGACATATTATTTGTTATGGGTGTCACACAAACTTTCTTCTTGTTTACCATAGATATTGTTTGGTGAGAGATATATATTCACTATAAGGCATTCAACAGTATGCAATTTGAGATATCCTATCACATTATGGAATTATTAGTTATATAAGATTTATTTTATACACACATTAACATTCCTTAAAGCACATATATCTCCATGATTTTATTATCTAGGTAGAGCATGTGCATTTGTAGGGATTTTATATTTATTTTCGTTGCACATGACCAAACAAAGAATCACTAGGTAACTTGTAAACGTTAGAAAAAAGATGAGAGCCTTTTTTATTATTATTAATTTAAATTTTTTTATATTATTATTTTTGGTTAATATTTTTTATATGAACAAGGTTGTGTTAAGCAAAGATCTAGTTTTTAATTTCATTTTTATTATATATTTACATTTTAGTGGAAAATAATAAGTTTCTCTATATATGGGTTTTCTCATAACCTTCAAGGTTGTTAAAGGAGAAACCTCCAATGACATCACTCACAATTTGAATTTAGAGTTTAAGAGGAACATGTATTATAATTTAACATTTATAGGTATAATTAAGCCTTACAATATAATTTTTTGGTTTACTCACATATTTTTATATAAATGCTAGTGTTTTTGGCTAATTGAATGTTTTCTAACAGGTTTAGTTGCTTTATTGACTATTAGTTAGTTCAAATGGAGGATTTAAATATGTGTAACTATGTTAGTTTAGGGATCTCTTGTCCATATATAGCATCATCCCAAATAATTAATTGATCTATTCAATTAACTCTCAAATTGCATTTGCATTTTATAATGAAACAAATTTATTTAAAAGTAAAGTTTTTGAATTGGATATACTAATTCCCCCAATTATTTTGTTCTTCCATGGCCTCTATAGAGATCATTCTAGAAATATCACCTTTTATCCCTCTAATGATGACATTAACAAATTTATCATTAAACAAATAATAATTCTTATAACTATCATCTAATTATAATTATGGAGAATTCTCATGAATCTTCACTTCTCCTAACTAAAAATATACCACCATAATTATTCATAGAACATTTACTTAAGAAACCAATACGTATACCAAATATAATTTCATATATAATTTAGTGCTCTAGAAGACATTCTTGAGAAGCTCACAGAGGTTTTCATTTATGAAAGTGGCCTAATCAATCTTCTTATCATAAAAAATACATAACATAAATTGGACCATCCATGGGTAGAAGTATTTGGCACTAGGCTGGCCATAAACCCTTCTTAGGAGTGTTATCTAATCCTTAATATCATCCTTGAATTTTCTCCTATGTTGTAATTTAGCCATCTTGAGGGCCATCTTCTATGGGTTGAGAAATATTTAGGTATTAAATATATTAAGGTGACTTATTTCATCCTTTTGAAAGTAACCTACTACCTTTTTATTATCCATGGCATCATACTTAGGAGACATAGGGATTTTGAAGAACCTATCAATCATGTATAAACTAATATCAATGGCAACCTTTCCATATGCTTCTAACATTCTCCTATAAATTTTCTCACATTTTTGAGCATTGGTCAAGACAATGTTAGATGACTGCAGTATGACTATGAAGGAAACTACTTCCATCAAGGTTTGTTTACAAAATAACTGACTTAAATAGACCTTGTTTCTTTATTTTTGATTCTCCCATTAAATTTATCCTAGTCTATATGTCCCAAGTTAGTGTCTCTTCTTTGTGCAAATGGAGAGAAAAAATTTGATGGAGGGTGATAACCTTCATATCGATACTTCATTTATGCTCCTTTTGGAATACTTCTTGCATATGAAAATACCATACATTAATTTTTTTTAATAAAAATGGCTAAAGAGGAGAAAAAACATCCCCTAACAAGATTTTAAGACAAGTTAATTCAAATGCATATTAATGCAAGAATCTATTAGAAACATACTTAAGAAGTAAAAATTTTATTTATTGGGGATTGAGCCTTAGGAATAACTCTAATTTATTGCAAAAATAATTAGGAAATCTAAATGAAGGAAGTTTGAAGTGATTTTGAAGTTAATATGCTCATTACTATTCTTTTTTGAGTGTCTGGAGTTGGGTTTACTACTTACTCCTTACCATTTGTTAAATGCAATTCTTAAGGAAAATATCCATTGATTGAACTTTGATAATTTCCTTTTGACAAATGTATTTTCATTAGGGGTTAGAGTTCAGGCATGATGCTTTTCATTTTCTCTTAAAGATCTTGAATATTAATGAGTACACCTGATTACTAGTATTTGACGATACTTCAACAATTTTCATTGAATATTAGGGATCAGGGATCAAGAATAACACTTAATTTTTACCTCTTTTATTTGGTAATTGGTAGAGTGAAATCCCAACATCTAATACTCAAAAATATTAGGGTTCAAGTCACTTAATTCTTAGCTTTAAGAATTTAGAGTCAGATATGATACTTAATTTTTACCTCAAAATGAAGATATGACTTAGAAAAAAAACACAAGATCCAATGTCTCAAACACTTAGATGTTTTGCTTACAATTTCTTCATTTAATCATTGGGAATTGGGGGTTTGGATTTTCACCTAACTCATATTTATAGAAGAAATAGGAGGGAAGGGATATCTCTGAAGTTTTAACTCCAAAGTGACTTAGAGTTCAATTTTTCGAAGGATTTTAATGATCATACTTTGAGGTTCAAGTATGACACTTAATCCATTTCACTTTAACTAGTAATAATACTCATCATGGTTGACACCCAGTACTCAAAAAATAGTCTTCGAATTTCTAACGCAAGAGTAGTTGTTGATGAAGGGAAAATTGCTACCTCTAAAAGCATATAAATTAGAAGACCTAGGGCTTGATACGATGTTATCATAAAAATACTCAATGGGTATGCCAAGGTAAAACTCAACAAGGAAAAAAGAACAAAAATAAAAAGAAAATAAAAGAAAAAATGAAACAAAACAAAAAAAAGAAATCAAAGAATAAAAATAAAAATAAAATAATCAAATTGACTCTGACACAACAAGCACATGTCAACAACTAAAATAACCAAACATTAAAATGACGATTCAAATATTATGGTCTACTTCATTATCAACATGGTGAAATGAGGAAACATGAGCAGACACAAGCACAAAATAAGAAAAATACACCAACGTCATGATGCAATGAGAAAATTATAAAGTTAAGGATTGAGAGGGGTTACAAAAATCACTAAGTATCCTAATAGGTTGCAAAGCTTAGTTTCTAATTATTAATGCACAAATGATTAAAAGAACCCTTCAGTTTCACTCTTAAACTGATTGGACAACTACCATTAATTTTTATCATTAAATGCACTATAACATAATTAAATGCTTGTCATCAATCTTTCGAGATTGGGAATACATGAAGTGAGTATCCCACCAAGTGAAAGCCCAAAAGAGAAAAGTGACAAAATAAAATGGGAAACAACAAGAAGACGAAAAATGAGCAGACATTGAGGGTTAGGATTGACAAGGATATTTTTGATCATCAAAGCTTGCACCCCTCTCATAGTCTTATGGGAATTCAATGAGTGGGGGAACAATATGAACCTCACTGAATACCTCTGATAATTTTATAGAAAGTCAGCTCGTGTCTGAGTTTGGGAAAAGAGTAGAAATAAATGTAAATGTAAAAGAATAAAAATTAGTGACGCGCCAACAATTTTACAATATTTCAAAACCACAAGTTCCTTCCTATGAATGAGGTAATAGAGATAGAACACCACATCCCTTCAGTTTCTGGAACATAATAGGTAATAGAGGCTAGATTCAAGCATATTGCAGTCATTCAATCCACCCGCATGAAGTGCATATTAAGATCCAACCAAACATATAAGTTCCAAGAATCAATAGAAAAATATTCAAAAGTCACATTAACTCTTCCTCTTAATATAGAATAACATGAAGAAATGATAATCCTATGAAGAAAAAAGAGAAGTCCAATGACATAATCTAGTTTCTTCAGATTATAACTTTATAATGCACACAAACATGGAAATCCGATAATCAAACTATTCAGATTAAGCAAGACACAATCTTCTATTCTGGATGAATATTTAGAGAAGGAAATATTGATAGAGGCCATATCATGCACAATTTCAAATATTTATCTCAAATAACTCTTACACCAATATTAAATGAACTTTAAAATAGAGATCAAATTCAAATTTGATAATAGCTTGAGTATGTAAAAGACATAACATTCCAGAGTGAAGTAGTGTTCTACAAAATATAAAAGAAAATATTCCTACTAACTATGAAAGCTAAGAATTTTTTTTCCAAAAGGAAAATTTTTGGAACCCTTTCTTCATGTTGTTGCTTCAAATTTATAGCCACCAAGAAGAGAGAAACACTGAATTCATTTAGAAGTAATGACTGCCAGACGTCTGCATCTGATAGCTCAAAATCCGATCTTAGATCTTTTGTTAGGTCACTGCAATCCTACTCATCAACTTTCAATTGCCGCACTAATATCACTTAGATACTTCAACATGATTAGCCCTTGTAATCGCTCAGATCCTAGAAGAACAACCTCGAAAAGGTCTTTTCAATCAGTCAAGTGTCTTTGGCATCACCATCTCACATCCTTCTCTAGAACAAGGCAAGACACATTCTAATAGAATCCAAAAGAAGGCTCCCAAGATAAAACTCCTCTATAGCGAAGAGATGATGTGTCACCCAGATGAATAGTCTCAGGTTCATGAAAAATAATTTTAAGAAAATGTCCACCAAGCTGACATGTGTTCTGAATCCCAGCTGAAAGGAAAGCGATTAAAAAAGAATGCACAACCACCATGTGGCACATTGTGCGCCTATTGAGAACACAACCATCTCATTCATGGATCCTCTCAAAGATAATTTAAGTAAAGCTAAAAAAAATAATAAGACTAAGGAAAAATTTTGTTTCATAGTTATGGTGACTCGTAGGGGGCTTCACTTGCGAAGGAACACACCCAAACCTCTCATCATTATTGGAGTTTGAGGAAGGTGGAGTGCAACATTTCCCAATCTGCATCAGTTGGCTGGGTAAGACTACCAAAGGATTTATATGCTTGATCCAGCTCAAAGACTTCTTTAAAATAAATGAGTCCCCACCTAGTTGAAACAAATCATAGATGATAGTATAGATGAGAAAGTTGAAGAAATTCACTCTCAACATCATCCGCTATGGGTGCTGAACTTGAATCTTGAAGGTCTACAAAATTTCAAATCTTATTCTTGACCTCCTTTGTAATTTGATCGTCTAATTTAATACATCTCCCTTCACTGAAAGGAAGGGAGGCAACCCGAAGCTATACAAGACACTAAAATCCTTCTTGATTTCATTGAACCTCTTATTTAACACTGCCTAGTTGTTCTTGGCTTTGGCCGCTATCTTATGACAGTGGGTGAATTCATTTTCTTTGCTAGAGGTATCCCTCTCATCTATAATTCCTAAACTTCTCAAAGACTCATCTGTCAAAACACATAGCTTGGAGATCAAGCTCTATGACTTGGCCACTCGGGGAGCATACTCTTGAAGAATTTGGTTCACCAATGGGCCAACCCTTTCATTTATCTCTTATGGATCCCTCAAAAATTGTAAGGTCAATTTTAAAATGGTGAGTGCAATAATGATTCGGTCCACATAGGTGAATACCAACCTTCTCCTTAGAGGAAGGGTTGCAGATTTATGTGCACCTGCTAGCTCTTCTTAGAGTTGAGCTTCTTTTTCCTTCGCTCTCTCTTCCATTTGATCTCTTCTCTTGAGATAACTTTCTAGTTTGGAAACTAAGTTTCTAAACTCTTGATTAGGAGCATGCAGAGCAGACTCGGCTTCTTGTATATCACTTCTTAACTTTTTGGCCTCCTCTCGAGCCTTTTGTAAATTTTCAAAGACCCAAGATAAAACACCATCCATCTCCTTCTGTATACTCTCTCGAACATTTTAGTGTTCTTCACTAGATTGGTGCTCAGCTTCTAGGTCACCCTTTAATTTGTCTATTTCGACATATAGCTGAATCCACTCATCTTGATGCACTGCAAGAGATCCCCTTGCTTCCTCCTATTTCATAATTTTGGGCCCTGAGTTTCGACTAGAGCCAATTCACTATTTCATTGAAATCCAAACCTTCTAAGTGGTCTTGGTGAGATCTACCTTGTCACATGAGAAAATTTTATTTAAATCTAGACTCATTGACCTGATGTCATAATCTTCCATATGCAATTGTACTTTTGGTCAGGCTATAAGCAGCTTCATAGTAGTGATCCACAGAGAATTTTGTTCTTCACTAAAACAAGTTTGAATATTTTTGGCGATGGGCAGCTCAACATTCTTCATTGTGCTTTTCTACTTCCTAGCTTCTTGAGCCACCTTAGTCATGTCAAAATTAATTTGAAGTGTCTAAGGAGAACCAATGCTTTGTATTGTGAGAGAATCACCAAGGGTAGAATGAAAAGAGTGACAAAAGGGGAGACTTCAGATGTATGAGCATGTGGGGAGGCGAATGGGAGAGTAATCATAAAAAATGGCAGGATGGCAAATCGAGATTGGGCACCAGAAGTACCAGTTGGGGTAAAAAGAGAAATAGATGGAACAGACAATTTATGTCTTAATTTTGATGGGCCTAGGGTAACAAGTAGCATGGATGATTAAGCTTTCTTGATAGGGGCCCTAGATAGGGTGATCTATGAATCAATAGCGACCAAAGTGAATGCTGCGTACTTAGAATGCAGGGGCATATCACTTGGTATGTTGAAAATGATAGCAAGCTCATTTAGAACCAAGAGTTCCGGGTCTCTGAATTTTGGATTATTTTTTATGGGTGGGGGAAAAGGATTGACCAAAGATGTAGAAGTAGGAAGAAGAGGGGGATCAAGACTTACTTAAACCATGATTTTCTGAAGATTTTATAGAATGAACTCTACTTATTCTTCATGTATGATAGTTGCATCAGGTATGTCCAGGTCTCAGACTCACTGTATCTTTGTTCAACCTGAATTAGAGCATCCTGATCCCTTAGCAGATGATCCCATTGAAGCTTGGCCCTCTTGTTTTACAATTGATTCTCTTAGAGACCGTCGGGTTCTCTTCCCTTTACTTTGGATGCTCGTGAAGGATGCAACTTGTGAATCCTTTTTCTTAGAGCTTCTCCCTCTTTCAAACTCTTGTGGTAGGGAAGCACGACGTGGAGGTCAGACCTCTATTATCTCATGGCTAGACTCTAGGTTATTTTTTTTGGAATGAGCTTCTTGATCATGAATGCTTGTGAGCTATTCATCATATGGGTGGAACTCTCCAAGAACCTTATGTGTACCTCCCATCTCTTGTCAGAACCTCCAAAATTCTTCCATCTTCCTTTCCAACCACCCTTTCCGCTTCATTTGATTCTTGAGGGTTTTACTTATCAAAACCTCCCTATGATATTTTTCATGTGGTGTATAGAAGCTCAACCAGGTGATAGATGAGGCTTTGAGAAGTGTAGTAATTACAGATTGGAGGGCTACCTCTAGTTAAGTAAATGAATTCACCCACTATCATAAGGTAGCGGCCAAAACTAGGAACAACTAGGAAGTGTTAAACAAGATGGTTGATGGAATCAAGAAGGATTTCAGTGTCCTGTATAGCTTGGGGTTGCCTCCATTCCTTTTAATGAATGGAGATGTATTATCAATTCATCAAAATATAGATGAGGCTAGGAATAGGATTCAAAATTCTACAAACCTTCAAGATTCAAGTCCATTACCCACAATGAATGACGTTGAGAGTGAATTTCTTTAGCAAATCTCATAT
Source organism: Sequoiadendron giganteum (assembly GCA_007115665.2). Lineage (NCBI taxonomy): Eukaryota > Viridiplantae > Streptophyta > Pinopsida > Cupressales > Cupressaceae > Sequoiadendron > Sequoiadendron giganteum. The sequence continues at coordinate 155,264,626 of CM021104.1, read as the reverse complement.
ATATTATCATCTGGGAGTCATTTCAGCAAGGTGGGGACTCATTTATTTTAAATAATTCTATGAGCTTCATCAAGCAATTAAAGCCTTTTGTAGTCTTGCCTGGTAACTGATGCAGATAGGGAAATGTTATACTCAACCTTCCTCAAACTCCAAGAATGACCAAAGGTATTGGTTTGTGCCTTCCCAAGTGAAGCCCCCCTATGAGTCACTAGAACTATAAAGCAAAATATTTCCTTAGTCTATTATTTATTTTCGGCTTTACTTAAATTGTCTTTGAGAGGATCCACACATGAGATGGTTGTGTTTCCGATAGGGGCACAATGCACCATGTGGTGGATGTGCGTTCTTTGTTGATCGTTTTCCTTTCGTTTGGGAGTCAAACCATGTGTCAGCTTGGTACATATTTTCTTAAAATCACTTTTCATGAACTTGCTCGACTATCCATCTATGCGACACATCATATCTTCGCTATAAAGGATTTCTATCTTGGTAGCCTTCTTTTGGAGTCTATCAGAATGTTTCTTGCCTTGTTCTAGAGAAGGATGTGAGTCAGTGCTGCCAAAGCCACTTGATCAGTTGAAAAGACCTTTAATAGGCTATTTTTCTATTTTTCTAGGCTTCGAGCGATTACAAGGGGTAATCCTGTTGAAATATCTAAATGATATAAATGGAGTAGTTGAATGTTGATGAGTAGGATTACAACGACCTATCAAAAGATCTAGGATCAGATTTTGAGCTATCAGATATAAAAATCTGGCAGTCATTACTTTTGAACGAAGTCAAAATTTCTCTCTCCTTGGTGGCTATAAATTAGAAGCGACAACATGAAGAAAGGGTTCCAAAATTTTTCCTTTTGGAAGAATGTTTCTTAGCTTTCATAGTTAGTAGGAATATTTTCTTTTAAATTTTGTAGAATGCTACTTCACACTAGCATGTTATGTCTTTTATATACTCAAGCTATTATCAAATTGGAATCTGATATTTGTTTTAAAGTTAATTTAATATTGAAGTACGAGTTATATTGAAGTAAGAGTTATTTGGGAGAAATATTTGAAATTGTGCATGATATGGCCTCTAGCAATATTTCCTTCTCTATATCTTCATCCACAATAGAACACTATGTCTTGCTTAATCTAAATTATTTGATTATCAGATTTCCATGTTTGTGTGCATGATGAATTTATAATCTGTAGAAACTAGATTATGTCATTGGAATTATTTGTTTTCTTTGTAGGATTATCATTTTGTAAAATGTTATGCTATATTAAGAGGAAGAGTTTATGTGACTTTCGAATATTTTTCTATTGATTTTTGGAACATCTATGTTTGGTTAGATCTTAATACGCACTTCCTATGGGTAGATTAAATGACTGTAATGTGCTTGAATCTAGCCTCTATTGCTCGTTCTATTCCTAGTAATGAAGGGATATGGTGTTTTGTGTCTATCACATCATTAATAGAAAGGAGCTTGTGGTTTTGAAATGTTGTAAAAGCATTCACGAATTTCCACTTTTTATTTTTTTCTATTTGCATTTCTTTCTACTCTTTTCCCAAACTCAAAGAAGAGCCAACTTTCTATAAAAATCTTAGAGGTATTCTATGAGGCACACATTGTTCCCCCACTTTTTAAATTTCTCATAAGACTGTCAGAGAGGTGCAAGATTTTATGATCAACAATATCCTTGTCAGTCCCGACCCTCAATGTCTACTCATTGTTCGTCTTCTTGTTGTTTCCCATTTTTTGTTTGTCACTTTTCTCTTTTGGGTTTTTGCTTGTTGGGAGACTCACCTCATGTATTCCAAATCTCAAAATATTAATGGTGATGATATCTTGTCACCTCATTTATCACTCATGTTAAAGATTTTTTTTTTTTATAACTTGCATATAATGAGAAATTAATGGTAGTTGTCCAATCAATTAAAGAGTGAATTTGAAGGGTTATTTTAATCATTTGTGCTTTAAGAATTAGAAACTAAGATTTGCAACCTATTTGAATCCTTAGTGATTTAAATTGTAACCCCTCACCATCCTTAACTCTAGAATTTTCTCATTGCATCATGGCGTTGGTGTATTTTTCTTATTTTGTGCTTGTGTCTTCTCATGTTTCCTCATATCACCATGTTGATAAAGAAGTAGAACACAATATTTAAATCCTGATTTCAATTTTTGGTTATTTTAGTTGTTGGAATGTGCTTGTTGTGTCAGAGTCGATTTGATTATTTTATTTTTAGTTTCATTCTTCGATTTCTTTCTTTTGTTTTATTTCATTTTTTATTTTATTTTATTTTATTTTTTGTTCTTTTTTCCTTGTCAAGTTTTACCTTGGCATACCCATTAAGGATGTTCATGATATCATCGTATCAAACCCTAGGTCTTCTCATTGCTATGATTTTATAGGTAGCAATTTTCCCTTCCTTGACAACTACTCATGCTTTAGAAATTTGAAGAGTATAATTTATGAATATCAGTTATCAACCATGATGAGTATTCATTATTAAATAAAGTAAAATAGATTAATTGGCATACTTGAACCTCAAACTCTGATCATTAAAATCCTTAGAGAAATTGAACTCTAAATCACTTTGGAGTTCAAACTTCAGAGATATCCCTTCGCTCCTATTTCTTCTATAAATAAGAGTTAGGTGAAAATCCTAACCCCCATTTTGCAATGCTTAAATGAAGAAATTATAAGAAAAACATCTAAGTGTTTCAGATATTGGATCTTCAATGTTTTGTCTCAGTCATATCTTCATTTTGAGGTAAGAATTAAGTATCATATCCAACTCTAAATTATTAAAGCTAAGCATTAAATTGATTTGAACCGTAATATTTTTAAGTATGAGATGTTGGGATTTCACTCTATCAATTACCAAATAAAAGAGGTAAAATTTAAGTTGTATTCTTGATCCTCGATCCTTGATATTCAATGAAAATTACTGAAGCATCGTTGAATGCTAGTAATTGGGTGTGCCCATTAACATTTAAGATCTTTAAGATAAAATGACAAGCATCATGCCTGAACTCTAACCCCTAATGAAAATACATTTGTTAAAAGGAAATTATCGAGTTTGATCAATGGGTATTTTCCTTAACAATTGCATTTTCCTTAACATGTGGGGGATGTTTTTTCCTCCTCCTCTTTAGCCCTTTTTATTAAAAGGTTTTAATGCATTTTGTTTTAATATGCAAGAAGTATTCCAAAAGGAGCATAAATGAAGTATCAATACGAAGGTTATCATCCTGCTTCAAATGAAGTAGCAAGAAGAGACACTAACTTGGGACATATAGACTTAGATAAATTTAATAGGAGAATCAATAATAAAGAAACAAGGTCTATTAAAGTCAATTATTTTGCAAACAAACCTTGGTGGAAGTAGTTTCCTTCATATTCATACTATAGTCACCTGGCATTCTCTTGACCAATGCTCAAAACTATGACCAAAAGTATAGGAGAATGCTAGAAGCATATGGAAAGTTTGTCCTTGATATTAGTTTAGACATGATTGATAGGTTATTAAAAATCCCTACATCTCCTAAGTATGATGCCATGGATAAGAAAAAAGGTAGTGGGTTACTTTGAAAAGAATGAAATAACCTGCCTTAATCTAATTAATACCTAAATATTTCTCAATCCACATAAGATGGCCCTCAAGATGGCTACATTAAAACATAGGAGAAAATTCAAGGAGGATATTAAGGATTAAATGACACTCCTAAGAAGGGTTTATGGACAACATCGTACCAAATAATTCTACCCATGGATGGTCCAATTTATGTTATGTATTTTTTATGATAAGAAGATTGATTAGGCCACTTTCACAAGTGAAAAGCTCCATGAGCTTATCAAGAATTTCGTTTAGAGCACTAACTATATATGAAATTCTATTTGGTATGCCTGTTGGCTTCTTAAGAAAATTTTCTAGGGATAATTATGGCGGTCTATTTTTAGTTAGGAGATAGTTATAAGAAGTATTATGTTGTTAATGATAACTTTTTTTATGCCATCATTAGAGGGATAGAAGGTGATATTTCTAGAAGGAACTTTGTAGAGGCCATGGAAGAACTAAATAATTAGGGGAATTAGTATACCCAATTCAAAAACTTTACTTATTAAATAAATTTGTTTGATTATAAAATGCAAATGCAATTTGAGAGGTAATTGAATAGATCAATTAATTATTTGGGATGATGTTATATATGGACAAGAGATCCCTAAACTAACCTAAATACACATCTTTAAATCCTCTATTTGAAATAACTACGAGTCAATAAAACAACTAAACCTATGAGAAAACATCCAATTGGCCAAAAGCGATAGCATTTATATAAAAATATGTGAGTAAACCAGAAAATTCTATTGTAAGGCTTACTTATACCTATAAATTTTAAAGTCTAAGAAATTCCTCTTAAACTCTAAATTCAAATTGTGAGTGATTTCATTGGAGGTTTCTCCTTTAACAACCTTGAAGGTTATGAGAAAAGCCATATATAGAGAAACTTATTATTTTCCACTAAAATGTAACTACATAATAAAAATGAAATTAAAAATTAGATCTTTGTTTAACACAACCTTGTTCATATAAAATAAATTAACCAAAAATAATAATATCAACAAAATTAAAATAATAAAAAAATAAGAAGGCTCTTGTCTTTTCCTAATGTTTACAAGTTACCTGGTGATTCTTTGTTTGGTCATGTGCACCAAAGAGAATTATAAAATCCCTAAAAATGCAGATGCTCTACCTATATAATAAAATAATGGAGATCTAATATATGTGCTTTAAGGAATTTTAATGTGTGTATAAAATAAATCTAATATAACTAATAATTCCATAATGTGATAAGATATCTCTTATAATTTCATACCTTGGAATGTCTTATAGTGAATATATGCCTCTCACCAAACAATCTCTATGGTAAACAAGAAGAAAGTTTGCATGACAACCATAACAAATAATATGCCACCAGAAAAACCTACAATCCAATTTCACTATATCAACAATTTAAAAAAAAAAAATGTATTACAGAGATAATTCTATGAAAAATGAAAATAAGAAACTACAAAAGCACTTGAGAGAGAAAAATACCCTAAATGACAAAAAGAATGCTCATGTTTAACTAAATTTAACATCTCTTCTAATACTTAATAGTGATTAATATAGGCCACATGCTTTCCCATAGTATAAATAAAATTCTATGGATAAATGTTTAAAAGAAATGTGCCAATCAATTGCCTACTCAAGTCTACTCTACTATATTAGAAGCATGTTTAATTTTTAATAAAAATTAATTAAAATTGAAAAATAGTTTTCTTCCAACTAACCAAACAATATATTATTAATCCAAGTCACTCAATATAATGAGACTTTTTAATTGGTTATTTTACAGTGCATGATTAGATATTTAATACACTAGATTTGATGCCCTAGAAACCTAACAATACTATATAGAATGCTAGAAAGTGATCAAATTATAACAAATAGCACATATTCCTTCAAATCTTTCCAGGTCTTCATGCATTTTGGACATCAATTAAGTACTAGGATATATCTATATGTACCTAAAACATAAGCATTATTGGCCACTTTTTGGATACCCTTCATAGGCATACAATATCCACATATCAATCAAATTCATGACAATAGTTTAGATGAGTTAGGATTCTCCACAAGCAATGAAATCAATAATCAAGTGGTGGCATTATCAATCAAGTTGTGACACCCAATTTTTTAATTAATTACAATTGCCACTTTCAATTACAGATGTAGGAAAACCACTTCCAAATGCACTTTTAGGAAAAAAAATTTCAAGTGCACATATGAGAAATTCACTTCCAACTACACTTATAGGAATGGCATAAAGTAGGTTCTCTTGTATATAAGTAGGATTTCTTTGATGAGTTCCTTATTTCAGAGGGGTGTACTTAACATTAACCTCTATACAAGTGCCTATAGTTTTCAATATCAAAATTTTGAAAAGTATTGATATGTTATCTAATACATTTAAGATAACTTAGTAAAACATGACAACGTTTATTTTTATTAATGTTGCTCCTTTTCACAACATTCCCCATTTTTATTCTAGAAAAAATGAGGATCCCCTCTTTTGTTACGTTTTAGCTTACATATCAAAGTTGACAAGTCCTTGGTGTCTCAAAGTTATTCTTTTAAATGGTCTAAATTCCATCATAGATAGAAAGAGCATTAAAATTAGCCTATCATTTTTTTAAGTTTCCCAAAATTGCATGAAATGAGTGAGATATTTTTTATAGGTTTCATCTATTCAACTAGATTAAAATTTGTTCACATACTCTCCTAGGACAACATATTCACTTGGAGGTTGTTTTCCCACAAGTGCAATTGGAAGGATTATTCTCACGTATAGTTCAAATTTATTGTCCCACAAGTTCAATTTGAAGTGTTTTTTTGAAAGTTCACTTGGAAGTTCTTTTCTTGAATGTGTAGTTGAAAGGGGTTTTTCCATAATTCCACTTGGAATTGGTTTCAAGTTGTATGTGCACCTAGAAGTCATTTTCCTACAAGTGCACTTGAAGTGACTTTCTTTCATGTACAATTGGAAGTTATTTTCTTGCAAGTGCACTTCAAATTATTTTTCCTATAAGTGTAATTAGAAGTCATTCTCTCATAAGGTGCACTTGGAAGTAGTTTCCCTGTAGGTTTAGTTGAAAGTGGTTTTCTTGCAAGGTGCAATTAGAGCCCAAAACCTCACCACCTTTTTTATCTGTGCTATTCCATATATAATTTTCCATCTACACATATGTATAGAAAATTAATGTATTATTTTTCTATATTATATAATATAATATATAATAAATAATAATAAAATATTTGACTCTTCTAATGGTTTGCAAACCACCTTTTGAACTACGTTTCAAAACCATCCCTTTTTTCCAATAGCCAACAAAGGTAAAACCACAATCTTAACCACCCAATAAATATTAATCAAATTAACATCTGATTTGACTCCACCACAATTTTAACCTTATCATGAATATCATAAATTTTGTGACATTTTCCTTACATTTCCAACTGCTAAATTGATCTTCATATGTTATATTATGATATACATTATATTATATCTATATTATTTATTATATTATATATTATTATGTATATATTATATCCATATTATTTATTATATTATATATTTTTATTTATATATTATATCTATATTATCTATTATTTATATTATTAAAATATATTTATAGTATAGAAAACCCTCAATTGTTGGTTTTCTTATTTCCTCTTCTATCATTACTATTCACTATTTTATGTCATGGCTCTCTTTGTGTCTTTATACAACTTGTGGTAGAGGCCTTCAAAATCCTTTACTCTATCACACTTATGCTATTGCTGCATATTTCCTTTGTGATTCCCAAAGGGTACATCTTTGGTATAGGAAAATATCTGATATTAGAAAATCAAACCAATTGAAATAGGCAAGAGTGATGCTCATTGAATCCAATGTTCTCATGTGTATGGTTTTAATGATGTTATGAGCATACTTACATTAGCTTTGTTGGGTTTTAGAATTATTTTTTCTCGATTTTCCATCCAAGCATATCCATTATTCTACTGATGACACACTTACATTGCTTTCCATAATTTTGTTCTTTTAATATATTTATACTAATACATGACATGTTTTTGTTGTAGGTTACAAAGATCTGGGGGGTTTGATCTACATTTTCACTGAGATCATTACCAGATATGGAGCTTTTCCTATTCGAAGTAGCCTACATATCTTTCATCTTCACCTTATCATTGCTATCAATGGTGGAGATGGTGTACAAGTGTCAAGTGTTTACATATGCAAAAGAATTATCCAAGTTCATAAAGGTTATGAGTAGTGTTCACGGGGTTTGGAAGTGCTTGATTGTAACCTTTCTCTGGTACTTCATGTTTGTGTACGAGAATATTCTCATTTTAATCTTAGAAAAAATTGCTAACTATAAATCCATAAATCACTAGTATAGACTTGTTCCACAAAGTCTTCCTTTTCATGTATGGGTCTTCACTATGAGGGAATCATTTTATAGATTTCTTATCTATCAAATATTATTTATATTTCATCATTAAGAAATGAATTTGTTGGATGTTGGAACTCGTGTCAAAATTAAAAAGGGCAGATCAAGGTTCATAGAATGTCCATTTCTCTTTCTTATTATCTGATTTTTAAGGTTGTAGCATAAGGAGAAGTGGAATGGTTTAAAAATCTTTATTTTTATAGGTACTGTCAACAATAGAAAGCTTAACATTTTATGGAGCCAAATTTGTAGATGGACAAGAGGAGAATTTTGGTACTATAATTGGATATAAAATTTATGTACCCTCTTGGGTAGAGGTTAAGAAACAACGCCAATCAAAATCCCACTTTTATCTTATCTGATTATTTGGATTCAATCTACTACTACTCAAAAGATTCATTGTCGTCTAAATCAAATCTTTCTTATATTGTTTAGGAATGTGATTTATTTTCAAAAGATGGGCTTACTAACATGCCCTTTTTTGACATATGGAGGGGAAAAATTTAGTAGCACATTGTTAAGAGCATTGTATCACATATCAATTCAAAATATTATAATCTATAAAATGGTTGCATATGTGATTCATTAAAGGTTGAGGTCTCATGTTTTAATCCCTTGAGACAAGATAGTAAATGTAATTATATAAATTAATAATTTTTATGTTTGTTAATTTATTATATGATCAAATTCTATTATGAGTGTTTGTGTAACTGATTGTATGGCTAGATAATCCTTAACTAGTTCCTCTAGTCATAATTCTATCACATGTTTTTAAACCCCAAGGAAGGAAATCCATTGGAATTATATTTTAAGTTATATATATTCTAATATTTATAATTGGGTAGGTGTTAAGAGAATTATGCTTGTAAATAGATTGTTGAACCTAAGATAGTTTGAAAGAGAATGTATAAATATTGATGCCTCATGTAACTTTATTTTACAATATTTTAATATCATCAACTAAATTATAGTGTTAATTTATTAGAAGCTAGTTTAAAATATTTTTTTATTTTTTCAAATAAATACAAACATTAAATTCTAAAAATTACATATTCTATTAGTTTATATAATTTTAAAATTCAAGACATATTTGTCACCTTTTATTTATTCAAGTTTAAAATTTTGATCAATGTTGATTCTTTCCTTTATAAAAGTGTGACACAACTTTGTACTTTTACTGTCATTTCATTTCCAACAGGATTTCATTAGGAGGAACCAAGTATGTTCTACAACTCATTGATTATTTTTCCCATTGCACATGGGTATACCTTCTGAAGTAAAAAGGTGGTTTATTTAGGCCACTTTCATGACCTTCAACATGTTCATTGAGAAGTAGTGAAGTTCTTCTATTCAAAAAGTACACTTATAATGGGGGGAATATGTTAACCAAGCGTTTATTTAGAATATTACTCTAGAATATGCTTGGTCCATAATCAAGCCCGATGTTTCCTTCTTCAAGGTATTTGGAATTCACACTTGGGAATTTATATCAAATGTTTAGCATAAGACAATGGAGAAAAATAGTCAACACTATGTTTTTGTTGGTTATTATGAGCATTGCAAATATTATAGGTTATTTGATCCGATCATCCGAGGTGTACACTTTCATAGAGATTTCCATTTTGATTATTCTTTCACATAAATAGATCTTCGATAATTATTCATGTTGCATTGATGGAAAAAATTATGTTCATGCTTCCTTGTATTTTTCAAACACCATTTCTTACTAAAGGCCATATATGACCAGATTTCATCGAAGATCTCACGAATTTTCACATCTACAATTAAAGACTCATCAATGAGATGACATGGTGTGCATGTCAAAGCCATTTTCTACATGCTTTTAGGTTAGAAATGAAGGAACTAGACAACTATATTTGATCTAATCAATTTTTATTTTGTTTTCTACAACTAGTTGAGTTAGTTTTTGGTTCTACATCATCTAAATTATGTCTTAAATATAAAAGAAATAATTATACTTATTCTAAGGTTTCTTCCTCGAGATTCTTGCTGATTTTATTTGACAAGCATTTTAGTTATTTCATTTTGCAATTGTAAAATTGGCTTTTGTACTTCTGTGTTAATGAAATTGACCATTTTTACTTCTTCTCTCTTTGTATATGTTGTATAAACCTTTATCACCCTCATTTTTGAGTTTTATTTTGTTGCTTTCCACATATATATGTAATGTTGTTTAAGTTTGTATTTTTTGTTTTGTGATTTTTTCTTTCCTTGCAACATATGCTCAAACACCTGACCTTCATATTACTTTTTGAATTTAATAGAATATATTATTGTGTGAGTCTTTTGTCCCCTTTCATTGATATATTGTGTTGTTTGGAGTAGGAAGAAATATATAAATCTTGGTGTATCATCTCCCATTTCCCTTTTATGCAATCCTTCTCTCCCTCTTCCACTCTGATTTGATTAGAGTAGGGTAGTGATAGGATTTTTTGTGATAGATTGGTCCAACACATCTACACCTAGATTGAAAGAGAAATTTGGCCTTCTCTAGAGACTTGACCTTATCTTGCAAGTTCCAAGACCTTGAGGTTATTTCCATTATGTCATTAGAATGTTGAGCCTATGTTCAAAAAAGTTCAATTTAATGTGACAAGTACCTCACCAATCCTTCTTTCCAAGACTCATATTTTAGTGACTTAATCCTTAACTATCACTTAAGGGTTGGGGGTGTTAGTGTGAAATTTTTCTCTTCGCATCAATTATCTTTTATCTAGTTCCAACACCTAGTGGTCCTATTCACACTATCTTAAGTTCACAAAATGGTTTAGTTCTCTAGCCTCATAGACACTTGACACATGTCCTCACACTTATGCAAAGTATTTTACATGTGTTATATCTCTTGGAGGGCTAGTTGATATTTTTATTTTACCTTCCTACTTCCTCCTTATCTTATATATGCAATGAGATTTCACTATATATTTATACATTTTATGATTGGTCATTGGCTAATCTATTATGCTTAATTAATTTTGTGAAATTTATAAATTTCCAGTTCATTATTTATTTCTCCAATAGAATGAGAATGCATAAGGTGAAATAATATACCCATTTGTATCTACCTTGAAGGGTGAAATACATAATGATGATATATGTAGCTTATATCCATGGCTTGGGAAGGTCATATTTATTGAATCCATTTCGAAAGCTAAGAGGTTTTTCCCTCGCTTAAGAAAGGCCTTCATGTTTTGGTGATATCTATATTTTATTATTTTAGAAAACTTGATTATGTACATTTAAAATCCCATATGAAGAGCCATAAGCTCCCTAGAAGTATTGAATGAAATTCCACTAACATAAATAGTTTTATGTTTCTTTTTAATATAGTAAACTCATTTAAAAGCATGAGATCATAGTCATTGATGGATTTCATGAAAGGACCAAGACCTCAAGTCTTAATAATATTTCAAATAGTTTCATTTATCTATCCTTTTCATAGGAATAGGGATTAGATATGAGTCTATGTCCTCCCATAAGGTTGGTTCCTCTTAAAAACCTATAAATCATGCTATTAGGCCATAAAATAGAGTCAAGATTGATGTAGAGAAAATTATTTTTATCAATATAATAGGAACTATAATGAATAATAATAATAATCTGCCCCTCCATAAAGATATTTAAGTTAAAATTATTATTTAAGTACTTATCATTTAATTATCTTACGACATGTCAGTCCTCAATAGGAAAACCAATGGTTAGATATAAAGGATATTATCTGATTAATTAGGAAATTATTAGTTTAATGATAGAAGGAAGGGTTCCCTCTTTAACCAATAAGATTGGTCAATAATTTGGCCACCCATATTTTCAAGTAAATCAAGTACCTAGTTACCCTTTTTTATACATAGAGGATTTTAATGTTTTTGAAGTATTTTGAGAGTATTTATCATTATTCATAATATAATTATAATACCAAAGGACAATGATGTTTAATTTTAACATATATATAAAAAACTGAGTGCCTATCAATCTTGACATTGTTTATCTCAAGACTCTTAGCGAATGCTATAAGTAAGAGTGCAATAAAAACTTTTTTCATATTGGTTGACTAAATGTATATTTTTTTCAGAAATACAACAACTATCTCACCTTTCCAATTATTAATAGCCCTCTCCCCTTGCCCAACCTAGGTTACCTTTCACAAAGCTATCAATATTTAGTTTGATCCATCCTATATTAGGGAGATTCTAAATAGTAGTCTTTCATCATTTCTGGTTATCAATATCAACATTATCAAGAGGGAAATTAAGATTTAAATTTTTATTTTATCTCTTAGTTATCAAAGAAGCATATTTAATATTTTTTATATAAAAGACTAAAAATTTTCCTAGATGGCTCAAAATAATTTCAACAAAAGCATGTTACAAGGTTGACTAGTTATCCTATAATATATTTTTCATTTTCTATAGATTAATCAAATACCAAAGGGCCACCAAAGAGAAAAAATACTAGGGCCATATCCAATAGATTTTAAAAATTATGAGGATATCTTGTCTAAGGTTTCAAGAATTCGGAATTGAATGAACACATGATTTATATGTATTCTTTATCCTTTTTACATAATATTCATTTGTAGGGTAGGGAAAATATTCGTAGTTTAAGATTGTGAACTATAAGGATTTTAACTTGGAGTGTACCTCACCATAAGAAGTTGATCATATGAATAAGGTTGTGGTTATAGATAGAAGACACAATAAACTTACGGAATAGTAACTCTATGGTTAAATTAAAACTATATTTTTTACTCAATAAATTATAGTAGGGTTATTTGACCATAATATTTAATTCTTTCTAAGAAACAAATAGAAGATGAAAAATATGAATTTACTAATCAAGTATTTATATTGGGACTCAATTTACTATTATCGTTTTTGCTTGAGTGAATTTTTTTTGTTTGCCTATGAAGTGTGGTCCCTTATCAATAACTTATCTGAGAAATCCCACAAGGGTCATCACGCTAGAATTGTGCTCTTGGTTGTGATCTCCTCTCATGTCTTTAGACTATTCCCTAAAATCAAAAGTAGAAAATTGGCTAAGTATAAGGTGGGCCAGGGTGTAAGATCCCACCTCACCTATGATTAGTAAAACCCTAGTTTGTTTTCTATTTCCCTAAATAGATGGTAACATGTCTTACAGATGATAAATAGTGTGATTGAGTAACAATATTATTGCATTTCATTCTAATATTTTATTTAATTGTCACTACCATGAAGGTATTAAGAACTCATAAATTATGAAATATTAATTAAAATTTTAAATGTAATTGTTGCATAGATAAGTCTTAAGATATCAAGCTTGCAAATTAATTTTGTACATGATTGTTTCTTACTATTGCTTTGTCAATGTGTGGGAAAATAAGGGTGTGAGTACGAGAAGGGAAAACAATTGAGAGAAAATAAAAAGAAATCTTATTATGGATAAGAATTTGAACCTTTTCGGGCTTATAAATAAATAAAGTTAATATATGGTAAATTAATATGGTAAGGGTTGATATTAAAAGGATATTAGATTATGTGTTATGTGGGTGTAAGTGGGCTTAGGGGTTAGGAACCCTTATACAAGTGTGAAACTCGGATGGATCCTTAAGTGGGTCTTTAAAAAGTGTTGTTGGTCAATTTCATTGGTTGGGATGCAAAAATAAACCCCCTAGAATATATACCATAGTAGTTGGCATCAAATGGGCATGCAATAGAGCCCCAAGGACATGATTTGACTCCTAAAAAGTCCTCATAATGAGGAGTGACGAATTTTGAAAGAGGATGAGGGTGAAGTGATGGAGGGGGTTGTCTAAGTGCATGTATCCTCTTTAATAAGGAAAATACTCTCATTGATGGAGGGAAGTACTGTGTCACCAAAAAGTATATACCTTGACACTTTTCACTCATTTGGACCTTTTTCAACCCATTTTTACCCCCTTCCAAGTCTTGTGATGAATTTTTGTAAGGTGTTGCAAACCGTTTTCACACTCTCCTAGGCTTGTCATCATTTAAACTACATATTATTATGCCAAAATGACCCCTTAATATATATACAAAGCCTATCTTAGTGAGTTTTCATGAGACAATCCTGTGAGAGACAAATAATAATATTTCAATCCCCGACATTTCAATTCTAAGTTAATTTTTGTTAGGATTTTGGTCTCTAAAACCCTAAGGTCGATTAGTATGAAGTTATCTCAGGAAATTTAGGGCATAAATTGTATAAATAAACTCTTAAACCCTAATCTATAAGGAGTTACCCTCATTCTTCTCCACCTCTCTCTCTCTCTCAACCCACTTCTCCTCCTCCCAAGCAAGCTAGGGTTTCATCTTCCAAGTCAACAAGAGACCATTTCTGAAGCATTCTAGGGTTGATTGTTGCAACAACACAAGGTATCTCATCATGGCAAGGTAACTCACTCCATTACATTATTTTCTATTCACTTTGGTTTGGTTACCTAAAACGGGTTTGACTAAGGAAAACCCCTAATCTCTAACATTCAACATTTTTCTCCTTCTCTTCTTGTGTGATCACATGTTTAGGTACTTTGAAGACCTTTAAGACTTGTTGAAGACCTCTCCTTGCTTGAAAGGTCAAATCATCCACCAAAAACCACTCTTAGGCCCGAATATTAGAGTTTTAGAAGTGGGAAACTATGAAGAACTAGGGTGCAAACCTAGGACTTCCGTTTCCTCTTCAAAAACTCCAAAAATCCCGAAGAGGACTAAGTTGCCAAGAATGGAAACCTATTCCCTCTTGATAGGCTTGTTGGTGTTCCAAATCAATAGATAAAAAGAATCTTGAAGACTAGCCAATTTATTATGTTTAAATTCAAAGATGGATTTTGCCAACTACAGGAAATGGGATTAAAACACATTTTCCCTCCACTTTAGGCTCTGTAGGACCTAGGGGGTGACCCTTTAGCAACATCTAAAGATTCAAACACATAACTAACAGGGTATTGCTTAACAAATAATGTTCTCACAGAATTATGCTAGGGAGCATAAAATATAACTCAACATTGGCAAGACATTGAGTGAATTTCAGAAACTAGCATGGAGAACATGACAAACATAACTCAACAAAAGAAAATTGAAATTGTTTTTAGATTTAAAGAGTTGGGACCAAACTAAAAAAAATAGAAGCATATGCCAAAAAAAAGGGTTATGGAGTCATATAGCCAACACCTCATCTTATAGTCTTAAGCATGTTTTGAAGATCATTTAAAATGTTACCACATTATCATAACAAGACCACTAAATCTTTATCAAATAACCATTCTTGCAATCCATCTAGAAACACAAAACTCTTGCCATATTTATTAAAGCAGTTACAGTATCCTTTGAATAGTAGGCAATAACAAATATAACTCAAATGTAGCAAATGTGCATGAAAAGTACAAATAATCTTTGATTATTGAATTTAAAGAGCTTTACATTTAAGCCCTGGAGATAGTCATTTGATAAAATATAATCATGAAAGCATAATTCCAAATATAGACACCTCGATTAAAAACTCAGTTACAACTCATCCTAGTATTACAATTATACTTAGAGCTTCTGCGTAACTTGTAGAACTTTTAGAAAATTGGAACCCCCTACAATGAGAGAAAAATAGAATATAAAGAAGAAGAAAGAAAGCTCCAGAAGAATGATCTCTAGATGATAGATGGAAAATTATTTGTTGTTGATCAACAAAATTGCAAAACCTCTCTCCTCTCTCTGCAATAGACTTATTTTTCCTCCAATTCTACCTTTTTCTCAAGTTGTTTTGCAATTGAAAATTTCTCCATGTGATGAATTTCTCCATTTTATTCAACTGTGTGAAAAATGTCTCTACTCCCATTTCTACTCTCTACTTTGCTGCACATTATTTTACTCACTCTAGATGCATATAATTTTTTTATATTTCACTTAAAACATTTTCCCATCCACAAAACACTTCATTATAAATATTTGTTTTAAAAAACCTTTCGGAGAATTTTTTATTTTACTCATGTTTTTATTCACCCCTTTAAGCTTTACTACCCAACATCATGCAATTCTTTATTTTGGACCTTTGAGCAAACTTTTTAAATAAAAATTCCCTTGGGAATAGCTTTATATTTAAGAGTTTTGTCTCTTTAACCTTCATCGGACATCTTTCTACTGGGACCACTATCAACGCCTACCTTGCGCACCTCGCAGCCTTTCGGGTGACGTCACTCTTGGCCCCGCGTGGTACGCGAGATCTATCCACATGGCTTGTTTGTTCCTTTATTCATTTCTGGCCATTAATTTCATTCTACCCTAATCTTCATTCATCATTGCTCTATTTCTGGTGCATTCACGATGGCCACCATTAGCAACCTAAGTATTTACTCTGCAAATACTTCCCTCTACAATGCTGAAACCACCATTAATAACAGGTACAATGGCCCCTTTCTGCAACCTTGATGGTTCCACACATCCATTGAGCCCTCTTGTACTTGCCTTCAACATTCACATCGACCCTTCATCAGTTCGCAGCGCCATTTGCCTTTTAGTTTTTGAATTTTTTTTAAAAAACAGATCCATTTTGTGAATGTGTCGTTGTCTAGGTTGCACCAATTTCCTCTTGGGCTTGAGCCTTGGCATGTGAATGGTCTTTGTTAGAGAAATTTCTGATATCTTTCCAACAAGTCCATTTTATACGCTTTCAGCCAGTGGTGATCTCCTCCACACGTTTATATCGGCCTCAATTCACCATGCTTTGGTGGGCATACACACCCTGCGCTAGATCACATTCATGCAATGATGGTGTTCCGTGGAGGCATCATGAGATTCAAATCTGTCGTCTCTATGGTATCCCATTCAGCTTGGCACGTGGCCATTAAAATTTTCTGAAATCTTTTCAACATAACTATTCTTTATGCTTTCGTGGATATTCATAAACTCCACATTTGTAGCCTTCCCACTTCAAGCATGCCCTTCAAACGAATAATGAAGTAATCGAGTCCCTCTAAAATGTGTTTATCTCTTTTGGCTGACAAATTTTTTTATCTGCGATTTGATGGATTTCCATACACTGCTACATAGCTCTTATTGCGCATAGAATTCTTGTGTACATCAAGGTGGGTGTCTACGGTGATAGAGATACTCACCGTATCATCATGGTCAGGATCATTCTCTAACTGTCCACCAATATCAACAGAGAAAGTCTTGGCACCCGTAGGCTTTACTTCTATCTTATCAATCAGCTGATGTATCCTCTTGAATGTGGGGAAATAAGCTTCTTCCATTCACTTCCTATCTCATCTTGATCATGTTCACTTCCTCCCATAAGATACACCACATTTGCGCCCTACTCAGAGATTGCATTGTTGTGTGTGGTTATTGAGGAATTCATGGAATTTTCCTCCATTGCATGCTAGTTGCTCTGTTGGTAATTACCTGGGAATTTGAAAAATGATACCCTGTATAAAAGATTTACTTTCTATATTGGGTAGGCCACACACTATCTTCTCAACCTTGTGGTATTTTCTCTGGATTAAATACTCAAGATGTCCATTATGAAATCTATATTTTGGAACAAACTTTTCCCCTTGTATTCTTATAAAAACACTTATGCCACATTGTTTTCCTTTGGGATTCAAAGCTAAAGCTAACTGTTTCTTCTATTGTTCAGTTTCCTAATTATTTTTTCTTGTAGCTTTCACATACTCATTCACTCGATGCAACCCTCTTCCTATTTGTATATTTGAAACTTGATAGGATCTCATTTCAAAGATAAGCCATGGCTATAAGACATAAATATGTATCACATGAAAAAGCAACTTGAACAACATTACCCTTTTATGAATGATTTGTCCATTTTTGTTATGTAGTTTCTCAAACAACTTAGCAAGATTTGATAGTGTTGTGGCTTCATCCCTTGGTAATCAAGTGAAATACCGCCACCTATTCAATGAATTTGCTCCAAGTCATTTACTAGAGAAGATTTATGAAGATCTTACATCCTTAGATATTTTGAAAAACCCTCTCATTTGCAAGACTCTATGTTTGACTGGAAATCTTGGTACTGCATTCATAAACTATGAATCAATATTTAAACTATATGGTTTACTATTACACTTACCCAATTGAGTGCTATCCTCAAGAGTTCATCTTGTTTGATGCATTTTAAATTGGAGATCAACAACCATGATGATTCCCACACCTGATTTGACCATTGCAACATGTACATCATAACAGTCCAAAGCATGTCCGGCCCATGTGGCCCGACTTCAAAAAAAATATTTTCAAACAACTTTTACCCTCGAATGATCTGAGATAGCTCCTGGGTGAAACTGAAGTGAAAATTTGAACTAGGCTTTTACTAAAACTTGTTTTCTGACATGTTTGCAAAATGTGCAAAACTAGCCAGGTGGGCTTTGGAATCGCCTTTGCAAACTAGTCAAACGACCTCATGGACCAATAAAAACTTGCAAGCATGTAGACATTCAGTCCAAGAATGGAGCACAAAAAAAATTTTCACAAAAGGAATCTTGAGGTGAAAAATATCAATAAAAAAAATTGTGTACTCAGACATTCTGCAACTGTGCTTGTCCGTAAATCAATTAAAACTGATATAATCACCTCGCTAGAAAAAATACTGGTCAAATAAACTCCTGGGGAGCTTCCACCAAACATAGTAGATCATTTAAGTACACTGAGAACATGTGCAAAAGGAATTATCTTGAATCATTTTTTTAACAAGATATTGATGTTCAAAGTTGGCCTCTTAGAAAGGTTTCTGAAAATGCAAGTGCAAAACTCAAGAAATAGCATTTGGTTTTGACTTGCTAAAAATAGAAAATCAAATCATGAATCTCTGAACCTTGACATGGGAGCACATTTAGGTTTGAAGAACTGAGAGCAACACTTATTTTATCTTGACAATCCCCTGGTTATAAAATGCCAGCTTGAGTGGGAGGCTACTTTGCAAAACATAGAGTTTGCAAACAATAGAATAGTGCCAAAACCCTCAAGCTTCACTTTTCAAAACTTAGTCAAAACTCATAGTGGGAAGCTAAAATTTGACATGCACACTAATATATGTCACATGAGTGGGTCTGTAATGCAGTTTTACTTGAAAATCAACAAGCTCAAAGATATAACCCTCCAAAGTAAGTGACTTAGGCAGGTTCATTGGGTGCACTCCTGAGAGTGCAGAGGCAAATTTTTGAAATGGACACTTCAAATTTGCAAAATTTGAGAGTTCCATCAATGAATCTAACTGGGGATGTATGCCCCCTATGGGAATATAAATATTCTAGATCTCTTGGTAAGTAGACCAAATGCTAAGTCCATGAGGTGTTTTAAAACTACTATTTTATTCATTCTCATTTTTCAGTTCACCTGGTGACCCTGGGCCACCAAGTGGAAAAGGTGAATTCAGTATTTACCTCTATCAAACACTTTGTTATCTGCTATCTTCCATAGGCCAAATCTAAAAACACTATCATGAACTACCGACAAATTAGCTTGGTCATTGACATGTCCCACTATAACACTGTGTTTTCCAATGCCACCAACTCTATCAATCTACAATATGCAATCTGACATTAACTATAATTCATAATCATTATTTCATTTTACCTTGGCTATCTTATCATCATGTTTCACTGGAATTGATAAATAAAAGCATTCATAGTCCAACTGGTCTTTGACATCACAAACCTTGGCATCAAAATCAGTTTGCACATCAAAGTACAAACTTTCATAAACAACTTGTTTTGTGTCATGCAAATCATCTTCAAATATGTCAAAGATAAAATATGCATATTCTGGAGTGTCCTTACATTGATTACTGGAACATGGGCACATCAGAACATACCTTAGTATCATAGAAACATGGATCATATGCATCATCAACATCCAAGAGATGATTAAATGCACTCATCTCTGGTTCAAAAACATATTCTGATGCATTTTTCACACCATCATTTAGTTGAATGCAAAATACCTCAAAAGCAGGCTCAAACAACTTAACATCAATAGGGACAACAGAAGGACACCCATGTGCATTTGTAACTTCATGTGCAATACCAGTTGCTGACCCAAAAGCGAAAGGCTCATTGCTAACTGAAAACTCATCGAACTAGCAATATAATTTGAATCTTCATTTTCTTTCACATAAATGCTCTCCTGAAGGGATGAGAACATGTCCATGTGCACACTCTGGATGTCAGGAGCATCAAACAAGAATAAATTATACTGAAATTCACATTCATTAACATGAGATTCATCACTATTTTCATTTGTTGGTTGCTCTACACATGGATCAATAATTTTTGCAATATTAACACAATTTGTAACTTTTTTGTCACATGAATCAACAAGCTCTTAAATTTCATTCATGAGTAATAGTGTTGACTCAAAATCCATATATTTTTCACACCGTGCTACTTGATTAACCCAATTTGAATCCCTTATTTCAAAATCATGTATATCATCATCCTCTTTATGTATCACAAAAATTTCCATCTCTGCTTCATATAAACAATCATGAGGAGCAAGGGCATAGGCACATTCATCAACATATTTAGCATTTATAGAATTTTGTTTTAGATCAGCATACTGAACACACATATGTTTATCTTTAGGTTCTTCATCATTAACACCATGAACATGATCCATTGATAGCACACTTGTGTTACATCCCAAGCATGCATCAAATTTAATTTGGTCATTCACTTGTGAACAAGTTTCTTCATCAATATCTATATCACTACATACTTTGTGTGAAGAACATACCTCTAAGTTATCCTCATAAGAGCATCAAAAATCATTAGAAAGGAAATCAGTTGAGTTGTCACAATGATCTTCGCTACAAGAAACAACATGATTACACAAACCATGCTCAAAATCTTCAGAATGAATACTTTAGGTTTCACTTTCAAGATCATAGTCACTACTTTGTAATGAAATATCAAAAAACATGCATTGTAATTGCTGATCTTAGTAGGGCATGGTATAGAATTTTGTATCTTATTTATTTCTCCATCACTTGATATATCACAAGCGGAGCATTCTTGCATATTTACTTTAGTCATCATCCCATGTGTCTTCATCTCCCTCATTGCTCCAAGGATTTGCACATGTGCTGATTGTGATCTAATGACAATATGGATATTCTTCTTCTAACATATTCTCTTCACTTTTTTTTATTGTTATCTAAATTTTCTCAAGAGGATAATTGTTGTCTTCAGGTTGAAGCATCATATTATGTGAATACTTACTATGCTCCTTCAACAATCTTTATCCAATCAAGTACCTATTCAAAACTATGAGGCTTCAACTCCTTCAACAAGGTACTCAGCTGAGGATCACAGAGATCAAAAAATATATCAATGCAAACTGAATCTTCAAGTCTGAAATTTTTGGGGACCTCCAACAAGGCATCCAAAAACCTTGAGAATAAGTCATAGGGTCCTTCTCCCTTGTGTATTTTCATTGCAGGCAATGCTTGAGTGAAGGATGTTTGTTCAACATTACTCAATTTTTTTGATGTTCAAATTCAAGCTGACCATGGTCTTCACAGTGTGCTGCTAAAGGAATCATAATAGAAGAAGCATTGTTGTCCTAAAAATCATTTCCATTATCTATTGAATAAATTATATTTGCATAAGGTGTGCTGAAATAACATACACTTACAACCAATTACCCTTTCATCACTGAGTACATCAAATTGTTCTCAATATCCCTGGCATTCTGATATGCCTTTTGTAGTATTGTATACTCTTTATCTTGTAATATATAGCTCATCCTTTTGTCAAATGCACCTAAGTACATGACCAAACATTCAAAATAATTTGGTCTCATACTTTCTAGAATTTCTCTTATTGCCCTGGAAAATCGGAGATTGAAAACAAGAACAGACTCATCTTCACTTCTATGGATCTTCATAAAGTTCTTTCTCACCACACTTGGATTTACCCTTTCACCAATTTTTTCAACAAAGGTTGTCATAAACTAATTCCATGAACCAATAGAAACCTTTGGAAAATGATTAGAGGTTGATTCTAAATTTTTCCCTTTAAATTTTGGAAAATATTTCCTAACATTCTTAGGAATCAGATTTGGGAAACCTTGAATACCACTAAAAACCTATGGCATATACCTTTCAATAACAAAATCCCTTTGAGGGTTTGGTGAAGATCGTTTATCCTGCATACTTTCACTTAATATCTCACAGGAAAACCTTCTTACATTCATGTTCTATCATTATCAACTTCGTACATGGTTATCAAATGCATCTTTCACTAATTCAACCATGATTCTAAAACATAGATTGAAACATTATGACTTGAAGCTTTCTCAGAGGCATAATTCAAAACTTAGCATACCTCTTAGATCAGTACAAATGTTTCATATTAGAAGTATGAAAATAACTACAACTATTCCCTGACTCAATGCAATTTCATCTAATAGGGAACTATTTATCATCTCAAGCCTTGAAGATTTCTCATAAAATTATTTCAAAGAGAATAATTATTTCTTTAGATTTATGCTAATACTTGGAAACTTTGTAGCAGTTGTTAACCTTTCCTCTTGACTACAAATTCTACAAATCTAGAAATCTTCTTCAGAATTCAACTAGTTCTTTGAACAGAGTTGCCACCTCCTTTCATAG
Organism: Sequoiadendron giganteum; assembly: GCA_007115665.2. NCBI lineage: Eukaryota > Viridiplantae > Streptophyta > Pinopsida > Cupressales > Cupressaceae > Sequoiadendron > Sequoiadendron giganteum. The sequence goes on along the minus strand of CM021104.1, from coordinate 155,241,944 downwards.
AGGAATAAAATTCAAACCACCTGAAGTTATTTCAAGAGTAAATATCATTATTTCTCTTCTCCAACAGTGGAATCACACTCAAATCCTTTGATCTTTTCTGCAATAAAATATTTTCGAGCTTCAAGAACTTTTCAATTATCTGAGCAAATATGTTCAAATCCACCAACTACTTGACTCTATGCAAACAAATATTTCTCTGCTTCTCCCTAGCAGATTTTCCTTTTTTTTGGTGTTCCAAATCAACAAATGAAATCAATCCTAAATAATAGCCAATTTCTTATGTTCAAATTGAAAGATGGATTTGGCCAACTTCTAGTAAATGGGATTAAAACACATTTCCCTTGCACTTCAGGCTCTGTAGGACCTAGGGGGGTGACCCTTTAGAAACATCTAAAGATTCAAACACACAACTAACATGATATTGCTTAACATATAATATTCTCACAAAATTACATTGAGGAGCATAAAATATCACCCAACATTAGCAAGACATTGAGTGAATTTCTTAAACTAGCATGGAGAACATGACAAACATAACTCAACAAAACAAAATTGAAATGGTTTTTAGATTTAAAGAGTTGTGACCAAAATGAAAAAAAAGAGAAGCATGAAGATTGACCAGTGCCAAAAGAAAGAGCTTTGGAGTCATATAACCAACACCTCATCTTACAATATTAAGCATGTTTTGAAGATCTTTGAAAATGTTACCACATTATGATAAAAAGACCACTAAAGTTTTATCAGATAACCATTCTTGCAATCCATATGGAAAAAAAAAACTCGTCATATTTATTAAAGTAGTTACACTATCCTTTGAATAGTAGGAAATAACAAATATAACTCAAATGCATCAAATGTGCATGAAAAATACAAATAATCTTTGATTATTGAATTCAAAGAGCTTTACATTTCAGCCCTAGAGACAGTCATTTGATAAAATATAATCATGAAAGAATAATTCCAAACACAGACACCTCAGATTAAGAACTCAATTAAAATTCATCCTAGAATTACAATTATACCTAGAGATTATGCTTGACTTGCAGAGCTTTGAGAAAATTGGAACCCCCTACAATGAGAGAAAAAGAGAATATAAAGAAGAAGAAAGAAAGCTCCAAAAGAATGACGTGATCATGATAGCTAGAAATTTTTGTCTTGTTGATAGGAAAAAATACAAATCCTCTCTCCTCTCTCTACAATAGACTTATTTTTCCTCCAATTTTGCCTTTGTCTCAACTTGTTTTGCAACTGAAAATTTCTCTATGTGATGAATTTCTTCATTTTATCCAGCTTTGTGAAAAATGCCTTTGCTGCCGTGAAAACTCCATTTATTCTCTTTACTTTGCTACACATTATTTTACTCACTCTAGGTGCATATAATGTTTTAAATGTTTCACTTAAAACATTTTCTTGTCCACAAAACACTTCATCAAAACCATTCTCCAAGTTTCCACCAATATTAATAGAGCAAGTCTTGGCACCTATGTGCTTTACTTCTATCTTATCAATCAACTGAAGTATCCTCTTGCACATGGGGAAATAAGATTCTTCCATTAACTTCCCATCTCATCTTGATCATGTTCACTTCCTCCAATGCCATGCACCACATTTGCACCCTACTCAGAGCTTGCATTGTTGTGTGTGGTTATTGAGGAATTCACGAATTGTCCTATGTTGTATGCTAGTTGCTCTATTTTAAATTACCTAGGAATTTGAATAATGTTAGCCTATATAAAAGACTTACTTTCTATATTGTGTAGGCCACAAACTATCTTCTGAACCTTATGGTATTTACTCTAGATTAAATACTAAACATCTCCATTATGAACTCTATAGTTTGGAACAAACTTTGCCCCTTGTTTTCTTATAAACTCACTTATGCCACACCGTTTTCCTTAAGGACTCAAAGCTAACTGTTCATTCTATTGTTCACTTTCCTCATGAATTTTTCTTGTCACTTTCACATACTCATTAAATCAATGTAATCCTGTTCCTATTGTCTATATTTGAAACTTGATTGGATCTCACTTCAAAGATAAGACATGGCTACAAGACATAAATATGTATCACATGAAAAAGAAACTTGAAGAACATTATCCTTGTATAAATGATTTGTTCATTTTTGTTATGCAGTTGCTCAAACAACTTAGCAAGATTTGATAGTGTTGTGGTTTTATCTCTTGGTAATCAAGTGAAATACCACCACCTATTCAATGAATTTTCTCCAAGTCCTTTACTAGAGAAGATTTATGAAGAGCTTACATCTTCAGATATTTTGAAAAACCCTCTCATCTGCAAGACTCTATGTTTGGCTCGAAATCTTGATATTGCATTCATAAACTATGAATCAATATTTAAACTATGTGACTTACTATTAAACTCACACAATTGAGTACTATCCTTAGGAGTTCATCTTGTTTGATGCACTGTAAATTGGAGATCAACAACCATGATGATTACCACACCTGATTTGATCATTGCTACATGTACATCATATAAGTGCAAAGCATGTCGGGCCCATGTCCCCTGACTAAAAAAAAATCATTTTCAAACAACTTTTACCCTAGAATGATCTAAGATAGCTCTTGAGTGCATATGAAGTGAAAAGTTGAACAGGGTTTTCACTAAAAATTGTTTTTTGACATGTTTGCAAAATGTGAAAAACTAGCTAGGTGAGCTCAGGAATCGCCTTTGCAAAGTAGTCAATCAACCTCATGGAGAAATAAAAACTTGCAAGCTTGTAGAGATTCGGTCCAGGAATGGAGTGCAAAAAATGATTCAAAAAAAGGAATCACGAGGTGAAAAATATTAATCAAAAAAGTTGCCTACTTAGACTGATCAAAAATCAACTAAAACTGATCAAATCACCTCATTGGAAAAATACCAAATGGACTCCTGGGGAGCTTCCACTAGACACAATAGATCATTTAGGTACATCGAGAACACATGCAAAAGTAATTATATTGAATAATGATTCTGCACAGGATATTGATGTTCAAAGTTGGCCTCTTAGAAAGGTTTCTAAAAATGCAAGTGCATAACTAAAGAAATTGCATTTGGTTGACTTGTTAAAAATAGAAAATCAAACCATGAAGCTCTGAAACTTAACATGGGAGTAATTTTAGGTATGTAGAACTGAGATCAACAATCATTTTATCTTCAAAATCATCTGGTTACAAAATACAAGCTTGAACGGGAGGCTACTTTGCAAAACTGAAAGTTTGCAAACAACTAAACAGTGCCAAAACCCTCCAGCTTCACTTTTTAAAACTTAGTCAAAACTCATCATGGGAAGATAAAATTTGACATTCAAACTCACATAGGTCACATAAGAGGGTTTGCAAATGGGTTTTACTTGAAAATCAACAGGCTCTGAGATATGACCCTCCAAAGTAGGTCAGTTAGGTAGGTTTATCAAGTGCACTCCTGAGAGTGCAAAGGAAATTTTTTGAAATGGACACTTCAAATTTGCAAAATTTGAGAGTGCCATCAAGTCCATTTTTTGATTTTTACATTTCTAGATACCCATTTGGCAAAAAAAACTTCTAGACCAGTTTTCAGGAATCTGGGAGTAGGTCACCCAGATTGTCACAAGTGTCCCTCTCGACTTTTGCAACATTTTCAGTAGCATTCAAGACCTCAAAAAAGTCCTTTTTCCAATCCTAGGTGCACACATCCTAACTCCTTCATTTCTATATAGTTTAGTGTATATTATTAGTTCATCTGGTATATGTTTGCATATATCATTGTGTTTTCCAGCACTTTACATTTGCATAGTTTACCATTAATAAAACATTTAGGTTTTCAATTTATTGCATTCACACACACCTCACAAACCCCCAATCTGAAACCCCCTTCCTCCTTTGAATGAAACCTAAGATGAAATAGGTGTGAAAGATAGATATTCTCCCAAAGTTAGCTTCTAGGGTGAAAAACCCTAGAGGCTCATTGGGGGAATTATCTTTCCCTTCTTTAATTTTGGTGAACCCAAATTTCTTGCACCCTCTTTTCTGATCTGAACTTCTTCCTCATCCTAGGATTAGCTTTCATTACATCTTGCGTTAGTGAAAGTGAATTCTAGGCTTTTTCACATTTTCATTAGTGAAAATTACATGTAGGTTACATTTTTGCAATTAAAAATCATTACAAATTGTGTGAAATTCTGAATTCTCATTTTAGGTATGCACTGTACAATACATAAACCACCTTTATCAGTCTAGAACTAAAAAATCTCAAAAAAATTATCAGGACGACTAGGTCGCCATAGCGTGACCTAGTCCCTTCAAGGTTTTGAAACTGCCCTTTATAGAGCTAAACACTCAGTGTTTAAGAATTTGTGTTGTTCCATTACCTATCTATATTAGTTGGTTGAGTTTTTGTACCATGCATTTCATTAAATCTAGTCTAGATGAGCCCATTTCATGCACTTTTTAGTATTAATTTTGCATATATTACATTTCTTTTTCAGATTGTTACATAGTGTAATAAAAAAATTACCTTATTTTCGATCTGAAAAATTGCATTTCCAACTTTTAGTTTAAATACTTGCATTTCTTTCTCTTTCATCTCTCTTCAACACAATGTTTTCTTTTAAAATATGTGGCTTTGATTTGGTTTCAAATAGATTGTATAAATTTAATATTCCTTCTTATGAGTTCAATGTAGATTATAATAATGAATTCATTAGAGAACATGTTAATAACCTAACAATGGACACTATTCTTAACATTTCATTACCCCTCGATGAGGATATTTGTTTTGACAATCATAACACCCATACTTATACTTATCCCTATACCTCTCCTTTTAGTGACATAGGTATTTTGGTGATAGAAGCTATAAGCATTGAGGGTCTTGATTGTCCCTCTCCTCATTGCCCTTTGCCAAACCTTAAACAACAAACAATTCTTGACACTACCTTACCTCATCTCTCTAACCATAACCATGACTCTCAAACTTTCCCATCTCCTAACATCCCTCCTCAAAGAAAAGAGAATAGTTTGGTGTTAGAAGATACCCCTAGTACGAGTCATGAAACTATTGATCCTCCCTTTCCTAATGCTCTTCCCCTTTGGGGTAATCTTTTTCAAAATCATAGTGGATCTTCTCTTGATGCCTCCTTCCCTTGTTATGAATCATGTGATGAACCTCTTCCATGCTCTCCTACTAGGGTAGATGGTATGGAACAAGTGAATGAGACCTTTAAAAATAAAATAGAATACCCTCTCCTCCCTTTCCCATCGATGATCACTCCTCTATTGGTGATGAAGTCACGTTGGAAGAGCCAAGCCTTGCATGTCAAGAACATGAGGCTTGTAGTTCTCCTAAACACTCTCCTTCTCAGGTGGATATCATGATGCAAACCAAGGATAACATTGACTCTACTTCCCAAGGGGATGTTTATATTATTCAACCTAAACTCATCCTTTCTCCCCGCCTAAGCCTAATGTGTTGTTGAAATTGAGTCATGATACCATTTCTCATACAAATTACACTCACAACAACCCGCATTCTCAACCATCAACCTCAACAAATTTACCCTCGTCTCCTATTCTTTGTTCTACCTCTCACTTCAATTCCTTCCTTAAGGAGTATGACCTCTTTGATCAACTAAGGAATACTCCCACTAAAATATCTTTATGGGACCTTATCCAAGATTCCCCTCACTATCACAACATGATGCAAGATGCATTACAACAAATTATTTTCCATTCAAATACACAAACCAATGAAATTGCAGCTATGATCGAAGGCTCAAATGCTGACATTATTTTGCACCAAAGTGAGCTCCCTCCTTTGGAAGTGGAAAACAATGGTGAATCCTTCATGATCATATCTCAATAAAAATTAAAAGGGATCAAGAGAACACTTGTTGATAATGGATCTACTATCAATGTGTGTATTTTCAATCTCCCGGATAGGCTTCATATCGATAGATCAACCATCCAACCTCCCTCCTTGTCTATCTATGGATTTGATAGTGTAGGAAAAAAACCGCTTGGTGTGATAAATTTTCCTCTTATAGTGGGAGTAGCCACATTAGACACATCAGTCCATGTCATGCCTAATGATGTTTCATCTAACCTCATCTTAGGTAGGCCATGGATTCATGCAATGAATGATGTGCCTTCCACACTTCATCGAAAGATGGAGTATATCTATAGTAACAAAGTGTAAACACTTGATGTTGATCCTGAAACTTCCCCTATCTTACATCTTGAGAAAAACAAATCCAAACCCTTCACCACTACACAAACCAAACCAGTCAAACCCGTACAACCAAAGTCCTTTGATGATGGTTTGGGTTCCTTAAAACTCACCCCACCTCGACTCAGTGACTCCCAGTCCACAACCAATGACTCTACAAAGGGACCCATAGTCTTGTTAACATAATACTTGGCTAATTCTTTGAAAGCATCCACCTCAACTACTTTTTGCCACCAATGAAAACAACGACCCCTCACCCGATCCAAAGAAGTTGAAAACGTTTTATGGAAAATGTTATCAGATCATGAAGGAACTTAGCTATAGTGGAAAATGTTGTGGTGCTAATGAACAAGGAATCTATAACCCTATAGAGCCTAATATGTAATCAACACATCATCATCTTGGATTTTTCCCTTTCATCTAGATCATCAAACCTTCCCCTCACACCAACACTCCTCCTTATCACCCTTCTAAGCCAACCTTAGAAACTAATCCTTTGAAACCAACAAAGGACTCTTCACTCACAACCAATGTCATCTCACATCCTCCTCTAGATTTAGATACTACACACTCCTCTAAGAGAGTGTATAATATCTTCCAATCTATAGAGGCTTGCATAGGTATTCCATCCCATACTAAGCAAGATCCTTCCTTGTTTCCAATCAAAGGATCCCCTTCTTTCCTCAATCAAGAGGGTATCTTTTCGAGAATCCACCAAGATAACTTGATCTCCCTCCCTCACTACACTAAAACAAAATGTTTCAACAAACATTCATTTTGTGCTTACCACTGAGTTAATGGTCATCAATCTAATGAGTGTAAGGACTTGAGTACCACAATCTGACATCTTAAGGAGCTTGGAACTCTCCCTCATGAGGGTGAACCTCACTCCTCTAATTAATAAAAATTCACCCTCCCTTTCATCCCTTCACTTCCTTTCAGCTCACTCTTGTCCTACACTAAGTGGGGGCAAGAGGTTAGTTAGTGTTTCTCCCGTCGTATGTCACTTATCATTGTCTCTCTCGACTTGTCATTAATATTTCATGAACATATAAGAGAAAAATTTGGATGTGGATGACTTGTCTTAAGATTGAATCGCATGTAACATACACCCATCCTCATGATGCAACTTAATTTAGAACCATATGACTCAGCGTAGGGATTTCCGAATAAGCTCTCATGTCCTTTTCATCTCTACTTTAAATCAATTGTTCACAGTATAATGATTCACAATTCATTTAAATTGGGCGCATACATCACCACTTACATTTCACTATGTGGTCTTCTTTTTCTTGTGATTCCTTCTCTTGAAAACATTACACACAATGTTTTTCAAGATTGAGACATTTGCATTTTTCCGCTTTTGCATACAAGATGAGTACATTTTCACTGCACCTCTCTTGGTAACATTTCATATAATGTTTCCAAAGATGAGACATCGCATGAAAAAAGAAAAAGCCCTTTGAAACATAATCATTTCCGAACATCTCTTTCTTTTGTGGTGCCTTATTAAATTTATCACGAGGTATAACTTTGGTATGGTTTTAGTGGGAAGCCCAACAAGTGGCACAAATTTCCCCATAGCCACCTTTCTGAGTACATACCAATCATTTGTATGTTTCTCATCTTTTGGGACTTGTCACCCCATGGACAACTTGATGTTTTGTGGCCCTAGAATGAGCACATATTTTCATCATTCTCTTCACACTAAAAATTTAATTGCATGATCATGTATCTCGTCTTGTTGTAATTCATTCACCCTTCAATGTCTTTTTCAGTGATGTTGAGTTGACTTAGAATCTCAAATCCTTGTGGGTTTTACCACCTCCTTCTTCTCTTCCCATTCTTCTTTTTTATCCTTCACCATCTGAATCATGTGGCTACTTTAGTGTAATTTTGAAGCAAGTTCATACTCTCACTAAAGTGGGTGATAAACATGTTGCCAAAAAGTGTATACCTTGACAATTTTCACTCATTTGGACCTCGGCCTAGGATCTTGGAACTTCTTCAACCCATTTTAACCCCCTTCCAATTCTTGTGATGAAGTGTTGTAAGGTGTTGCAAAGCATTTGTTAGAGTAAATTTCTTAACTTAATTATGTTGATTAAGTTAACTTTATTCCCTTCTTAAGATTTCACGTTAGTTTGCATAAAGTGACATTTAATAATTATATTAATTTTTAAATGTTATCCTATTAGGGCTTCTATTAGGATTTTTCCTATTAGGGTTTTATTAGGGTTTGCATGATC
>CM021104.1:155115713-155233388 GCA_007115665.2 Sequoiadendron giganteum | reverse complement strand
TTATTTTACTCATGTTTTTATTCACCCCTTTAAGCTTTACTACCCAACATCATGCAATTCTTTATTTTGGACCTTTGAGCAAACTTTTTAAATAAAAATTCCCTTGGGAATAGCTTTATATTTAAGAGTTTTGTCTCTTTAACCTTCATCGGACATCTTTCTACTGGGACCACTATCAACGCCTACCTTGCGCACCTCGCAGCCTTTCGGGTGACGTCACTCTTGGCCCCGCGTGGTACGCGAGATCTATCCACATGGCTTGTTTGTTCCTTTATTCATTTCTGGCCATTAATTTCATTCTACCCTAATCTTCATTCATCATTGCTCTATTTCTGGTGCATTCACGATGGCCACCATTAGCAACCTAAGTATTTACTCTGCAAATACTTCCCTCTACAATGCTGAAACCACCATTAATAACAGGTACAATGGCCCCTTTCTGCAACCTTGATGGTTCCACACATCCATTGAGCCCTCTTGTACTTGCCTTCAACATTCACATCGACCCTTCATCAGTTCGCAGCGCCATTTGCCTTTTAGTTTTTGAATTTTTTTTAAAAAACAGATCCATTTTGTGAATGTGTCGTTGTCTAGGTTGCACCAATTTCCTCTTGGGCTTGAGCCTTGGCATGTGAATGGTCTTTGTTAGAGAAATTTCTGATATCTTTCCAACAAGTCCATTTTATACGCTTTCAGCCAGTGGTGATCTCCTCCACACGTTTATATCGGCCTCAATTCACCATGCTTTGGTGGGCATACACACCCTGCGCTAGATCACATTCATGCAATGATGGTGTTCCGTGGAGGCATCATGAGATTCAAATCTGTCGTCTCTATGGTATCCCATTCAGCTTGGCACGTGGCCATTAAAATTTTCTGAAATCTTTTCAACATAACTATTCTTTATGCTTTCGTGGATATTCATAAACTCCACATTTGTAGCCTTCCCACTTCAAGCATGCCCTTCAAACGAATAATGAAGTAATCGAGTCCCTCTAAAATGTGTTTATCTCTTTTGGCTGACAAATTTTTTTATCTGCGATTTGATGGATTTCCATACACTGCTACATAGCTCTTATTGCGCATAGAATTCTTGTGTACATCAAGGTGGGTGTCTACGGTGATAGAGATACTCACCGTATCATCATGGTCAGGATCATTCTCTAACTGTCCACCAATATCAACAGAGAAAGTCTTGGCACCCGTAGGCTTTACTTCTATCTTATCAATCAGCTGATGTATCCTCTTGAATGTGGGGAAATAAGCTTCTTCCATTCACTTCCTATCTCATCTTGATCATGTTCACTTCCTCCCATAAGATACACCACATTTGCGCCCTACTCAGAGATTGCATTGTTGTGTGTGGTTATTGAGGAATTCATGGAATTTTCCTCCATTGCATGCTAGTTGCTCTGTTGGTAATTACCTGGGAATTTGAAAAATGATACCCTGTATAAAAGATTTACTTTCTATATTGGGTAGGCCACACACTATCTTCTCAACCTTGTGGTATTTTCTCTGGATTAAATACTCAAGATGTCCATTATGAAATCTATATTTTGGAACAAACTTTTCCCCTTGTATTCTTATAAAAACACTTATGCCACATTGTTTTCCTTTGGGATTCAAAGCTAAAGCTAACTGTTTCTTCTATTGTTCAGTTTCCTAATTATTTTTTCTTGTAGCTTTCACATACTCATTCACTCGATGCAACCCTCTTCCTATTTGTATATTTGAAACTTGATAGGATCTCATTTCAAAGATAAGCCATGGCTATAAGACATAAATATGTATCACATGAAAAAGCAACTTGAACAACATTACCCTTTTATGAATGATTTGTCCATTTTTGTTATGTAGTTTCTCAAACAACTTAGCAAGATTTGATAGTGTTGTGGCTTCATCCCTTGGTAATCAAGTGAAATACCGCCACCTATTCAATGAATTTGCTCCAAGTCATTTACTAGAGAAGATTTATGAAGATCTTACATCCTTAGATATTTTGAAAAACCCTCTCATTTGCAAGACTCTATGTTTGACTGGAAATCTTGGTACTGCATTCATAAACTATGAATCAATATTTAAACTATATGGTTTACTATTACACTTACCCAATTGAGTGCTATCCTCAAGAGTTCATCTTGTTTGATGCATTTTAAATTGGAGATCAACAACCATGATGATTCCCACACCTGATTTGACCATTGCAACATGTACATCATAACAGTCCAAAGCATGTCCGGCCCATGTGGCCCGACTTCAAAAAAAATATTTTCAAACAACTTTTACCCTCGAATGATCTGAGATAGCTCCTGGGTGAAACTGAAGTGAAAATTTGAACTAGGCTTTTACTAAAACTTGTTTTCTGACATGTTTGCAAAATGTGCAAAACTAGCCAGGTGGGCTTTGGAATCGCCTTTGCAAACTAGTCAAACGACCTCATGGACCAATAAAAACTTGCAAGCATGTAGACATTCAGTCCAAGAATGGAGCACAAAAAAAATTTTCACAAAAGGAATCTTGAGGTGAAAAATATCAATAAAAAAAATTGTGTACTCAGACATTCTGCAACTGTGCTTGTCCGTAAATCAATTAAAACTGATATAATCACCTCGCTAGAAAAAATACTGGTCAAATAAACTCCTGGGGAGCTTCCACCAAACATAGTAGATCATTTAAGTACACTGAGAACATGTGCAAAAGGAATTATCTTGAATCATTTTTTTAACAAGATATTGATGTTCAAAGTTGGCCTCTTAGAAAGGTTTCTGAAAATGCAAGTGCAAAACTCAAGAAATAGCATTTGGTTTTGACTTGCTAAAAATAGAAAATCAAATCATGAATCTCTGAACCTTGACATGGGAGCACATTTAGGTTTGAAGAACTGAGAGCAACACTTATTTTATCTTGACAATCCCCTGGTTATAAAATGCCAGCTTGAGTGGGAGGCTACTTTGCAAAACATAGAGTTTGCAAACAATAGAATAGTGCCAAAACCCTCAAGCTTCACTTTTCAAAACTTAGTCAAAACTCATAGTGGGAAGCTAAAATTTGACATGCACACTAATATATGTCACATGAGTGGGTCTGTAATGCAGTTTTACTTGAAAATCAACAAGCTCAAAGATATAACCCTCCAAAGTAAGTGACTTAGGCAGGTTCATTGGGTGCACTCCTGAGAGTGCAGAGGCAAATTTTTGAAATGGACACTTCAAATTTGCAAAATTTGAGAGTTCCATCAATGAATCTAACTGGGGATGTATGCCCCCTATGGGAATATAAATATTCTAGATCTCTTGGTAAGTAGACCAAATGCTAAGTCCATGAGGTGTTTTAAAACTACTATTTTATTCATTCTCATTTTTCAGTTCACCTGGTGACCCTGGGCCACCAAGTGGAAAAGGTGAATTCAGTATTTACCTCTATCAAACACTTTGTTATCTGCTATCTTCCATAGGCCAAATCTAAAAACACTATCATGAACTACCGACAAATTAGCTTGGTCATTGACATGTCCCACTATAACACTGTGTTTTCCAATGCCACCAACTCTATCAATCTACAATATGCAATCTGACATTAACTATAATTCATAATCATTATTTCATTTTACCTTGGCTATCTTATCATCATGTTTCACTGGAATTGATAAATAAAAGCATTCATAGTCCAACTGGTCTTTGACATCACAAACCTTGGCATCAAAATCAGTTTGCACATCAAAGTACAAACTTTCATAAACAACTTGTTTTGTGTCATGCAAATCATCTTCAAATATGTCAAAGATAAAATATGCATATTCTGGAGTGTCCTTACATTGATTACTGGAACATGGGCACATCAGAACATACCTTAGTATCATAGAAACATGGATCATATGCATCATCAACATCCAAGAGATGATTAAATGCACTCATCTCTGGTTCAAAAACATATTCTGATGCATTTTTCACACCATCATTTAGTTGAATGCAAAATACCTCAAAAGCAGGCTCAAACAACTTAACATCAATAGGGACAACAGAAGGACACCCATGTGCATTTGTAACTTCATGTGCAATACCAGTTGCTGACCCAAAAGCGAAAGGCTCATTGCTAACTGAAAACTCATCGAACTAGCAATATAATTTGAATCTTCATTTTCTTTCACATAAATGCTCTCCTGAAGGGATGAGAACATGTCCATGTGCACACTCTGGATGTCAGGAGCATCAAACAAGAATAAATTATACTGAAATTCACATTCATTAACATGAGATTCATCACTATTTTCATTTGTTGGTTGCTCTACACATGGATCAATAATTTTTGCAATATTAACACAATTTGTAACTTTTTTGTCACATGAATCAACAAGCTCTTAAATTTCATTCATGAGTAATAGTGTTGACTCAAAATCCATATATTTTTCACACCGTGCTACTTGATTAACCCAATTTGAATCCCTTATTTCAAAATCATGTATATCATCATCCTCTTTATGTATCACAAAAATTTCCATCTCTGCTTCATATAAACAATCATGAGGAGCAAGGGCATAGGCACATTCATCAACATATTTAGCATTTATAGAATTTTGTTTTAGATCAGCATACTGAACACACATATGTTTATCTTTAGGTTCTTCATCATTAACACCATGAACATGATCCATTGATAGCACACTTGTGTTACATCCCAAGCATGCATCAAATTTAATTTGGTCATTCACTTGTGAACAAGTTTCTTCATCAATATCTATATCACTACATACTTTGTGTGAAGAACATACCTCTAAGTTATCCTCATAAGAGCATCAAAAATCATTAGAAAGGAAATCAGTTGAGTTGTCACAATGATCTTCGCTACAAGAAACAACATGATTACACAAACCATGCTCAAAATCTTCAGAATGAATACTTTAGGTTTCACTTTCAAGATCATAGTCACTACTTTGTAATGAAATATCAAAAAACATGCATTGTAATTGCTGATCTTAGTAGGGCATGGTATAGAATTTTGTATCTTATTTATTTCTCCATCACTTGATATATCACAAGCGGAGCATTCTTGCATATTTACTTTAGTCATCATCCCATGTGTCTTCATCTCCCTCATTGCTCCAAGGATTTGCACATGTGCTGATTGTGATCTAATGACAATATGGATATTCTTCTTCTAACATATTCTCTTCACTTTTTTTTATTGTTATCTAAATTTTCTCAAGAGGATAATTGTTGTCTTCAGGTTGAAGCATCATATTATGTGAATACTTACTATGCTCCTTCAACAATCTTTATCCAATCAAGTACCTATTCAAAACTATGAGGCTTCAACTCCTTCAACAAGGTACTCAGCTGAGGATCACAGAGATCAAAAAATATATCAATGCAAACTGAATCTTCAAGTCTGAAATTTTTGGGGACCTCCAACAAGGCATCCAAAAACCTTGAGAATAAGTCATAGGGTCCTTCTCCCTTGTGTATTTTCATTGCAGGCAATGCTTGAGTGAAGGATGTTTGTTCAACATTACTCAATTTTTTTGATGTTCAAATTCAAGCTGACCATGGTCTTCACAGTGTGCTGCTAAAGGAATCATAATAGAAGAAGCATTGTTGTCCTAAAAATCATTTCCATTATCTATTGAATAAATTATATTTGCATAAGGTGTGCTGAAATAACATACACTTACAACCAATTACCCTTTCATCACTGAGTACATCAAATTGTTCTCAATATCCCTGGCATTCTGATATGCCTTTTGTAGTATTGTATACTCTTTATCTTGTAATATATAGCTCATCCTTTTGTCAAATGCACCTAAGTACATGACCAAACATTCAAAATAATTTGGTCTCATACTTTCTAGAATTTCTCTTATTGCCCTGGAAAATCGGAGATTGAAAACAAGAACAGACTCATCTTCACTTCTATGGATCTTCATAAAGTTCTTTCTCACCACACTTGGATTTACCCTTTCACCAATTTTTTCAACAAAGGTTGTCATAAACTAATTCCATGAACCAATAGAAACCTTTGGAAAATGATTAGAGGTTGATTCTAAATTTTTCCCTTTAAATTTTGGAAAATATTTCCTAACATTCTTAGGAATCAGATTTGGGAAACCTTGAATACCACTAAAAACCTATGGCATATACCTTTCAATAACAAAATCCCTTTGAGGGTTTGGTGAAGATCGTTTATCCTGCATACTTTCACTTAATATCTCACAGGAAAACCTTCTTACATTCATGTTCTATCATTATCAACTTCGTACATGGTTATCAAATGCATCTTTCACTAATTCAACCATGATTCTAAAACATAGATTGAAACATTATGACTTGAAGCTTTCTCAGAGGCATAATTCAAAACTTAGCATACCTCTTAGATCAGTACAAATGTTTCATATTAGAAGTATGAAAATAACTACAACTATTCCCTGACTCAATGCAATTTCATCTAATAGGGAACTATTTATCATCTCAAGCCTTGAAGATTTCTCATAAAATTATTTCAAAGAGAATAATTATTTCTTTAGATTTATGCTAATACTTGGAAACTTTGTAGCAGTTGTTAACCTTTCCTCTTGACTACAAATTCTACAAATCTAGAAATCTTCTTCAGAATTCAACTAGTTCTTTGAACAGAGTTGCCACCTCCTTTCATAGAGGAATAAAATTCAAACCACCTGAAGTTATTTCAAGAGTAAATATCATTATTTCTCTTCTCCAACAGTGGAATCACACTCAAATCCTTTGATCTTTTCTGCAATAAAATATTTTCGAGCTTCAAGAACTTTTCAATTATCTGAGCAAATATGTTCAAATCCACCAACTACTTGACTCTATGCAAACAAATATTTCTCTGCTTCTCCCTAGCAGATTTTCCTTTTTTTTGGTGTTCCAAATCAACAAATGAAATCAATCCTAAATAATAGCCAATTTCTTATGTTCAAATTGAAAGATGGATTTGGCCAACTTCTAGTAAATGGGATTAAAACACATTTCCCTTGCACTTCAGGCTCTGTAGGACCTAGGGGGGTGACCCTTTAGAAACATCTAAAGATTCAAACACACAACTAACATGATATTGCTTAACATATAATATTCTCACAAAATTACATTGAGGAGCATAAAATATCACCCAACATTAGCAAGACATTGAGTGAATTTCTTAAACTAGCATGGAGAACATGACAAACATAACTCAACAAAACAAAATTGAAATGGTTTTTAGATTTAAAGAGTTGTGACCAAAATGAAAAAAAAGAGAAGCATGAAGATTGACCAGTGCCAAAAGAAAGAGCTTTGGAGTCATATAACCAACACCTCATCTTACAATATTAAGCATGTTTTGAAGATCTTTGAAAATGTTACCACATTATGATAAAAAGACCACTAAAGTTTTATCAGATAACCATTCTTGCAATCCATATGGAAAAAAAAAACTCGTCATATTTATTAAAGTAGTTACACTATCCTTTGAATAGTAGGAAATAACAAATATAACTCAAATGCATCAAATGTGCATGAAAAATACAAATAATCTTTGATTATTGAATTCAAAGAGCTTTACATTTCAGCCCTAGAGACAGTCATTTGATAAAATATAATCATGAAAGAATAATTCCAAACACAGACACCTCAGATTAAGAACTCAATTAAAATTCATCCTAGAATTACAATTATACCTAGAGATTATGCCTGACTTGCAAAGCTTTGAGAAAATTGGAACCCCCTACAATGAGAGAAAAAGAGAATATAAAGAAGAAGAAAGAAAGCTCCAAAAGAATGATATGATCATGATAGCTAGAAATTTTTGTCTTGTTGATAAGAAAAAATACAAATCCTCTCTCCTCTCTCTACAATAGACTTATTTTTCCTCCAATTTCGCCTTTGTCTCAACTTGTTTTGCAATTGAAAATTTCTCCATGTGATGAATTTCTTCATTTTATCTAGCTTTGTGAAAAATGCCTTTGCTCCCGTGAAAACTCCATTTATTCTCTTTACTTTGCTACACATTATTTTACTCACTGTAGGTGCATATAATGTTTTAAATGTTTCACTTAAAACATTTTCCTGTCCACAAAACACTTCATCAAAACCATTCTCCAACTTTCCACCAATATTAATAGAGCAAGTCTTGGCACCTATGTGCTTTACTTCTATCTTATCAATCAACTGAAGTATCCTCTTGAACATGGGGAAATAAGATTCTTCCATTAACTTCCTATCTCATCTTGATCATGTTCACTTCCTCCAATGTCATGCACCACATTTGCACCCTACCTAGAGCTTGCATTGTTGTGTGTGGTTATTGAGGAATTCAGGAATTGTCCTATGTTGTATGCTAGTTGCTCTATTTTAAATTACCTGGGAATTTGAATAATGTTAGACTATATAAAAGACTTACTTTCTATATTGTGCAGGCCACAAACTGTTTTCTCAACCTTATGGTATTTTCTCTAGATTAAATACTAAAGATCTCCATTATGAACTCTATAGTTTGGAACAAACTTTGCCCCTTGTATTCTTATTAAGTCACTTATGCCACACCATTTTCCTTTAGCACTCAAAGCTAACTGTTCATTCTATTGTTCACTTTCCTCATTGATTTTTCTTGTCACTTTCACATACTCATTAACTCGATGTAATCCTGTTCCTATTGCGTATATTTGACATGGCTACAAGACATAAATATGTATCACATGAAAAAGCAACCTGAAGAACATTATCCTTGTATAAATGATTTGTTCATTTTTGTTATGCAGTTGCTCAAACAACTTAGCAAGATTTGATAGTGTTGTGGTTTTATCTCTTGGTAATCAAGTGAAATACCACCACCTATTCAATGAATTTTCTCCAAGTCCTTTACTAGAGAAGATTTATGAAGAGCTTACATCTTCAGATATTTTGAAAAACCCTCTCATCTGCAAGACTCTATGTTTGGCTCGAAATCTTGATACTGCATTCATAAACTATGAATCAATATTTAAACTATGTGACTTACTATTAAACTCAGACAATTGAGTACTATCCTTAGGAGTTCATCTTGTTTGATGCACTGTAAATTGGAGATCAACAACCATGATGATTCCCACACCTGATTTGATCATTGCTACATGTACATCATATAAGTGCAAAGCATGTCGGGCCGATGTCACCTGACTAAAAAAAAAACATTTTCAAACAAATTTTACCCTAGAATGATCCAAGATAGCTCTTGAGTGCATATGAAGTGAAAAGTTGAACAGGGTTTTCACTAAAACTTGTTTTTTGACATGTTTGCAAAATGTGAAAAACTAGCTAGGTGGGCTCAGGAATTGCCTTTGCAAAGCTATCAATCGACCTCATGGAGAAATAAAAACTTGCAAGCTTGTAGAGATTCAATCCAGGAATGGAGTGCAAAAAATGATTCAAAGAAAGGAATCACGAGGTGAAAAATATTAATTAAAAAAGTTGCCTACTTAGACTGATCAAAAATCAATTAAAAATGATCAAATCACCTCATTGGAAAAATACCAAATGGACTCCTAGGGAGCTTCCACTAGACACAAGAGATCATTTAGGTACATCGAGAACACATGCAAAATTAATTATATTGAATAATGATTCTGCACAGGATATTGATGTTCAAAGTTGGCCTCTTAGAAAGCTTTATAAAAATGCAAGTGCATAACTAAAGAAATTGCATTTGGTTGACTTGTTAAAAATAGAAAATCAAACCATGAAGTTCTGAAACATAACATGTAACTAATTTTAGGTATGTAGAACTGAGATTAACAATCATTTTATCTTCAAAATCATCTGGTTACAAAATACAAGCTTGAACGGGAGGCTACTTTGCAAAACTTAAAGTTTGCAAACAACTAAATAGTGCCAAAACCCTCCAGCTTCACTTTTTAAAACTTAGTCAAAACTCATCATGGGAAGATAAAATTTGACATTCAAACTCACATAGGTCACATAAGAGGGTTTCCAAAGGGGTTTTACTTGAAAATCAACAGGCTCTGAGATATGACCCTCCAAAGTAGGTCAGTTAGGTAGGTTTATCAAGTGCACTCCTGAGAGTGCAGAGGCAAATTTTTGAAATGGACACTTGAAATTTGCAAAATTTGAGAGTTCCATCAAGGCCATTTTGTGATTTTTACATTTCTGGATACCCATTTGGCAAAAAAAACTTGTAGACCAGTTTTCGGGAATCTGGGAGTAGGTCACCCAGATTGTCACAAGTGTCCCTCTCGACTTTCGTAACATTTTCAGTAGCATTCAAGACCTCAAAAAAGTCCTTCTTCCAATCCTAGGTGCACACATCCTAACTCCTTCATTTCTATATAGTTTAGTGTATATTATTAGTTCATCTTGTATATGTTTGCATATATCATTGTGTTTTCCAGCACTTTACATTTGCATAGTTTACCATTAATAAAACATTTAGGTTTTCAATTTATTGCATTCACACACACCTCACAAACCCCCAATCTGAAACCCCCTTCCTCCTTTGAATGAAACCTAAGATGAAATAGGTGTGAAAGTTAGATATTCTCCCAAAGTTAGCTTATAGGGTGAAAAACCCTAGAGGCTCATTGGGGGAATTATCTTTGCCTTCTTTAATTTTGGTGAACCCAAATTTCTTGGACCCTCTTTTCTGATCTGAACTTCTTCCTCATCATAGGATTAGCTTGCATTACATCTTGCATTAGTGAGAGTGAATTCTAGGCTTTTTCACATTTGCATTAGTGAAAATTACATGTAGGTTACATTTTTGCAATTAAAAATCATTACAAACTGTGTGAAATTCTGAATTCTCATTTTAGGTATGCACTGTACAACACATAAACCACCTTTATCAGTCTAGAACTAAAAAATCTCAAAAAAATTATCAGGATGACTAGGTCACCATAGGGTGACCTAATCCCTTCAAGGTTCTGAAACTGCCCTTTATAGAGCTAAACACTTAGTGTTTAAGAATTTGTGTTGTTCCATTACCTATGTATATTAGTTGGTTGAGTTTTTGTACCATGCATTTCATTAAATCTAGTCTAGATGAGCCCATTTCATGCACTTCTTAGTTTTAATTTTGCATATATTACATTTCTTTTTCAGATTGCTACATAGTGTAATAAAAAAATTACCTTATTTTCGATCTGAAAAATTGCATTTCCAACTTTTAGTTTAAATACTTGCATTTCTTTCTCTTTCATCTCTCTTCAACACAATGTTTTCTTTTAAAATATGTGGCTTTGATTTGGTTTCAAATAGATTGTATAAATTTAATATTCCTTCTTATGAGTTCAATGTAGATTATAATAATGAATTCATTAGAGAACATGTTAATAACCTAACAATGGACACTATTCTTAACATTTCATTACCCCTTGATGAGGATATTTCTTTTGAGAATCATAACACCCATACTTATCCCTATCTCTATACCTCTCCTTTTAGTGACACAGGTATTTTGGTGACAGAAGCTATAAGTGTTGAGGGTCTTGATTGTCCCTCTCCTCGTTGCTCTTTGCCAAACCTTAAACAACAAAAAATTCTTGACACTACCTTACCTCATCTCTCTAACCATAACCATGACTCTCAAACTTTCCCATCTCCTAACATCCCTCCTCAAAGAAAAGAGGATAGTTTGGTGTTAGAAGATACCCCTAGTACGAGTCATGAAACTATTGACCCTCCCTTTCCTAATGCTCTTCCCCTTTGGGGTAATCTTTTTCAAAATCATAGTGGATCTTCTCGTGATGCCTCCTTCCCTTGTTATGAATCATGTGATGAACCTCTTCCATGCTCTCCTACTAGGGTAGATGGTATGGAGCAAGTGAATGAGACCTTTAAAAATCAAATAGAATACCCTCTTACCCATCCCTCTCCTCCCTTTCCCATCAATGATCACTCCTCTATTGGTGATGAAGTCATGTTGGAAGAGCCAAGCCTTGCATGTCAAGAACATGAGGCTTGTAGTTCTCCTAAACACTCTCCTTCTCGGGTGGATATCATGATGCAAACCAAGGACAACATTGACTCTACTTCCCAAGGGGATGTTTATATTATTCAACCTCAACTCATCCTTTCTCCCTGCCTAAGCCTAATGTGTTGTAGAAATTAAGTCATGATACCATTTCTCATACAAATTACACTCACAACAACCCGCATTCTCAACCACAACCTCAACACCTTTACCTTCGTCTCCTATTCTTTGTTCTGCCTCTCACTTCAATTCGTTCCTTAAGGAGTATGACCTCTTTGATCAACTAAGGAATACTCCCACTAAAATATCTTTATGGGACCTTATCCAAGATTCCCCTCACTATCACAACATGATGCAAGATGCATTACAACAAATTATTTTCCATTCAAATACACAAACCAATGAAATTGCATCTATGATCCAAGGCTCAAATGCTGACATTATTTTGCACCAAAGTGAGCTCCCTCCTTTGGAAGTGCAAAACAATGTTGAATCCTTCATGATCATATCTCAATAAAAATTAAAAGGGATCGAGAGAACACTTGTTGATAATGGATCTACTATCAATGTGTATATTTTCAATCTCCTAGATAGGCTTCATATCAATAGATTGACCATCCAACCTTCCTCCTTGTCTATCTATGGATTTGATAGCGTAGGAAAAAAACCGCTTGGTGTGATAAATTTTCCTCTTATAGTGGGAGTAGCCACATTAGACACATCAGTCAATGTCATGCCTAATGATGTTTCATCTAACCTCATCTTAGGTAGGCCATGGATTCATGCAATGAATGATGTGCCTTCAACACTTCATCGAAAGATGGAGTATATCTATAGTAACAAAGTGTAGACACTTGATGTTGATCTTGAAACTTACCCTATCTTACATCTTGAGAAAAACAAATCCAAACCCTTCACCACTACACCAACCAAACCAGTCAAACCCGTACAACCAAAGTCCTTTGACGATGGTTTGGGTTCCTTAAAATTCACCCCACCTCTACTCAGTGACTCCTAGTCCACAACCAATGACTCTCCAAAGGGACCCATAGTCTTGTTAACAGAAGACTTGGCTAATTCTTTGAAAGCATCCACCTCAACTACTTTTGCTACCAATTAAAACAATGATCCCTCACCCAATCCAAAGAAGCTAAATTTTTTTTATGGAAAATGTTATCAGATCATGAAGGAACTTGGCTATAGTGGAAAATGTTGTGGTGCTAATGAACAAGGAATCTATAACCCTATAGAGCCTAATATGCAATCAACACATCATCATCTTGGATTTTTCCCTTTCAGCTAGATCATCAAACCTTCCCCTCACACCAACACTCTTCCTTATCACCCTTCTAAGCCAACCTTAGAAACTAATCCTTTGAAACCAACAAAGGACTCTTCACTCACAACCAATGTCATCTCACATCCTCCTCTAGATTTAGCTACTACACACTCCTCTAAGAGAGTGTATAATATCTTCCAATCTATAGAGCCTTGCATAGGTATTCCATCCCATACTAAGCAAGATCCTTCCTTGTTTCCAATCCAAGGATCCCCTTCTTTCCTCAATCAAGAGGGTATCTTTTCAAGAATCCACCAAGATCACTCGATCTCCCTCCCTCACTACACTAAAACAAAATGTTTCAACAAACATTCATTTTGTGCTTACCACCGAGTTAACGGTCATCAATCTAATGAGTGTAAGGACTTGAGTACCACAATCTGACATCTTAAGGAGCTTGGCACTCTCCCTCATGAGGGTGAACCTCACTCCTCTAATTAATAAAAATTCACCCTCCCTTTCATCCCTTCACTTCCTTTCAGCTCACTCTTATCCTACACTAAGTGGGGGCAAGAGGTTAGTTAGTGTTTCTCCCATTGTATGTCACTTATCATTGTCTCTCTCGACTTGTCATTAATATTTCATGAACATATAAGAGAAAGCTTTGGATGTGGATGACTTGTCTTAAGATTGAATCACATGTAACATACACCCATCCTCATGATGCAACTTAATTTAGAACCATATGACTCAGCATAGGGATTTCCGAATAAGCTCTCATGTCCTTTTCCTCTCTACTTTAAATCAATTGTTCACAGTATAGTGATTCAAAATTCATTTAAATTGGGCGCATACATCACCACTCACATTTCACTATGTGGTCTTCTTTTTCTTGTGATTCCTTCTCTTGAAAACATTACACACAATGTTTTTCAAGATTGAGACATTTGAATTTTTCTGCTTTTGCATACAAGATGAGTACATTTTCACTGCACCTCTCTTGGTAACATTGCATATAATGTTTCCAAAGATGAGACATTGCATGAACAAATAAAAATCCCTTTGAAACATAATCATTTCCAAACATCACTTTCTTTTGTGGTGCCTTATGAAATTTATCACGAGGTATAACTTTGGTATGGCTTGAGTGGGAAGCCCAACAAGCGGCACAAATTTCCCCATAGCCACCTTTCTGAGTACATACCAATCATCTATATGTTTCTCATCTTTTGGGACTTCTCACCCCATGGACAACTTGATGTTTTGTGGCCCCAGAATGAGCACATATTTTCATCATTCTCTTCACACTAAAAATTTAACTCCATGATCATGTATCTCATCTTGTTGTAATGCATTCACCCTTCAATGTCTTTTTCAGTGATGTTGAGTTGACTTAGAATCTCAAATCCTTGTGGGTTTTACCACCTCCTTCTTCTCTTCCCATTCTTCTTTTTTATCCTTCACCATCTGAATCATGTGGCTACTTTAGTGTAATTTTGAAGCAAGTTCATACTCTCACTAAAGTGGGGGATAAACATGTTGCCAAAAAGTGTATACCTTGACAATTTTCACTCATTTGGACCTCGGCCTAGGATCTTGGAACTTCTTCAAACCATTTTAACCCCCTTCCAATTCTTGTGATGAAGTGTTGTAAGGTGTTGCAAAGCATTTGTTAGAGTAAATGTCTTAACTTAATTATGTTGATTAAGTTACCTTTATTCCCTTCTTAAGATTTCACGTTAGTTTGCATAAAGTGACATTTAATAATTATATTAATTTTTAAATGTTATCCTATTAGGGCTTCTATTAGGGTTTTTCCTATTAGGGTTTTATTAGGGTTTGCATGATCTCCTTTCTATAAGGATTGATCCCATTGTATTTCATATCAATTAATTCTCTCATTCTCTCTGATATATACATTTTAAGTTTTCAGAGAACCCTTGCTTGTTTGTCTCCATCTCTTCTTTTGTGACAGGTTATTTGCATGTAGGTGATCTTCAGGGTTTGTGAAGTTGTATTTTCTCAACTCCTACAACATTTTCATACTCTCCTAGGCTTTTCATCATTTAAACTACACATTATTATGCCAAAATGACCCCTAAATACACATACAAATCCTATCTTAGTGAGTTTTCATGAGACAATCCAGAAGAACATAAATAATAATATTTTAATCCACAACATTCAACAAAAATTCCCAGGTGGACTAGGTCACCACCTTTGGCGACCTAGTCCTATGTGGAATAAATTTCAATTTTTAGTTAATTTTTGTCAAGATTTTGGTCTCTAAAATCCTAAGGTCAGTCAGTATGAAGTTATTTTAGGAAATTTAGGGCATAAATTGTATAAATAACCTTTGAAACCCCAATTTTTAAGGAGGTACCCTCATTTTGCTCCACCTCTCTTGGCCAACCCACTTCTTCTCCTCACAAGCAAGCTAGGGTTTCTTCTTCCAAGTCAACAAGACACCATTTCTAAAGCATTCAAGGGCTGATTACTACAACTACACAAGGTCTCTCATCATGGAAAGGTAACTCACTCCATTACTTTATTTCTTCACGTTTCATTACATTATTTTCTATTCACTTTGGTTTGGTTACCTAAAAATAGTTTTACTAAGTAAAGCCCCTAATCTATAACATTCAAAACATTTATCCTTCTCTACTTGTGTGATTGTAGGTTTATGTACTTTGAAGACCTTGAAGACTTGTTGGAGACCTCTTAGTTCTTTCAACGTCAAATAATCCATGAAAAATCATTCTCAAACCTAGATATCAAAGTTTTAGAATCAAGAAACTATGAAGAAGCATTGTGCAAACCTAGGGCTTTTGTTTCCTCTTTGAAACCTCCAAAAATCTCAAAGAGGACTAAGTTACCAAGAATGGGATACCCATTTGGTAGACACAGGCTTCATACAAGTTTTCAGGAATCTGGGACTAGGTCACCTACATTGGCACAAGTGTCCCTCTCGGCTTCTACAAAATTTTCAGCCACATTCCACACCTTCAATAGGTCCTTCTTCCAATCCCACATGCACACATCATAACTCCTTCATTTCTATATATTTTAGTGTATATTATTAGTTCATCTTGTATATGTTTGCATACATCACTTTGTTTTCTTGCACCTTACATTTGCATATTTTAGCATTAATAAAACATCTTGGTTTTTAGTTTATTGCATTAACACACACCTCACAAAACCCCAATCTCAAACCCCCTTCCTCCTTTGAATGAACCCTAAGATGAAAGAGTTGTGTAAGATACACATTCTCCCAAAGTTAGGTTTTAGGGTGAAAAACCCTAGAGGCTCATTGGGGAATTATCTTTCCCTTCTTTATTTTTGGTGGTTCAAGTACTCTCCACACCTCCCTCATTTAAAAGGTTTCAAGTTGAAAATCCTATTTATCTTGGAGAGGAAGGATGATTGGATGTGTTACCCACTTCTCCTTTTGGAGAACCTTAGTAGATATGGTTGAAAGAATGTGAAGAGGAGAGGTTTCCACCTCTTTGGGAAGATAGTTATCAAGATGGCTTGGCATGGAAATAAAATATGGATCAAAGAGTTTAATCACTTCACCTAAAATAAGATATTTTTTTATTATTTTTTTTGTTTATCCTTGCTTATTGATAGTAAGTAGGTGCCATACTATAAGGATCGTAATTGAAAACATAAAGTAGAGAATCTAGATATAGTAAATTTGAACTGTGTTAGCCTATCGCTAAAAAAATGAGATGAGAAAAGACTCCACTTATCATCATGGAGTTGAAACAAAAATTCCTTGTTCGGGGGTATGGATAGAGCCCAAGAGGCTCCATGAAACCATTATGGTACGATGGAGAGCAAGCCTTACTAAGTTGTATATCATGCATTATATTTCTTTAAAATATTTGTCATGTGGAAAGCTAATGATTTTTGTAACACGGAAGAAAATGTAAAAGAGAAAACCTTGTTCCTTTCTGTGCTCTCCATTGTGTTTTCTAAATATTGAATATAGTATTGAAGCTATTCTTTTTTATTGCAATGAAGAAAACATGTCTACCTTGTGAGTTGTAGCAAACAACTTCTACAAAATAATTATTATAAAATATTTAACATAGTTGGATGGTTATATATTGTAACATTGCAGTTGTCGAGAAATGCACTATTTTTCAATTTTAATGACAATAGGATGCATAAAAGAGAAATAAAATAAACTAGTATAGGGTAATAAAATTCTTATTCAAAATGGTGTTGGACAAGTAGATGGAAGATAAGATCTTGTATTACTTCATTTTCAGATAGATATAACTATTTCATTTTAGATGTTGGGAATCATAGTCAATATCCCAAATAGGGGAGGAAGAATAAATTTTTTACGTATTTGAAAGGTTCTAGGAGACACATTCTAACAAGAAATATATGCCACCACTGTAGATCATGAAAATAGGAGAAAGAGAAATCTCTTAAGTTGGTAATGTTTAAATCATTATAATCGTACACATAGTATGTATATAATGTTACATATTGTAGCATATAGGTTGCAAATAGATAGTTGGCACATACTTCAGAAGCTAAAATATTATCAGCTCATTTTGGATAAATAGTTAACATATAGTTAGTACAAACATCCTCATATGAATTTTTCCTATGCCACATAATGTAAATCATGAAAAATCAAATGGTAGGGATCTCTAACATAGCTGCATAAGTTAGTGATAGGTATCATATTTCTAGTCATCGGAATTATATTTTGTAAAACTCTATTATATTAATATTATATGTTGGTGTAAAGCCTTTTATTTCAAAAAAACAATTATGATGCTTCTTTTTGTAAGGAAAATTTATACAGTTTAAAAGAAGAATTTCACAATTATGTGCTAAAACAATATACAACACTTGTGGAAATGCTACTTCATTTGTTTCTTTTGTTCTTTTTCTATATAACTAGTTTATATCATATCCGCATTGAGAATGAAATATGATTTGATTTTAGGAAAAAAATTGTTCTATTTCCAAAGAAATATATGCTATTAGATTTAAAATTCCCTTTTTTTTTCTATGGAGAAGGAAGGTTCATATCCCTTTGTTAAAATATGAGTCCATTCAAGGAGGTGTGTGAAATATTATGCCCCTTTTTACGTAATATTTCCTATAATATTTAGAAACATAAAATAAGTGTGCAAATGTAGCCATGCTAAAATAATGTAGGCTCAGCTATTCATACTTGAGTGTTACAACCATGTAGGCAATGTATGCGACTCCCTTTAAGATAGATTTGCGCAGAGTTGTAAACTACATGGATTTCTTGTAAAGTCACTTACAGTCAAAAAATGGGAAATCTAAATGTTGGATTTCATTTGCATCCATTTTTTATATATGTTAAACCATGTAAAAATTTCCTATTCTTCAACTAGCGAAATTTATGCATCTTAAGCCATCAAATATAAAAATATATATCTATATAAATACTATAGAAATATTTATAGAATAAATTTATTAAGTGACTTAAATTTACTAGACTCTTTTAAGTTAAAATATAGAAATATATATATATATATATTTATATAATTACGTAAAATAATAAAGAAAAAAGTGAAATTTTCTCATCAAATCCATGCCAAAGAAGAAAGCATGATAAACTACTAAATAAACTACTAAAAATTGCATATAAATGACTACCTTTAGTCACATGACTATTAGTGGTTTATTTGTAGTCATTTATAACACCACTAAATTTATGACTAAAAAATTTTAGTCATTTATTTAGTCATTGATTTTAGTCATTAATTTGGTCATTGATTTGGTCATTGATTTTGTCATTGATTTAGTCACTAATTTAGGCATTTATTTAGTCATGGTAGTGATTTATTTAGTCATATATTTAGTCATTAATTTAGTCATGTATTGTTGTTAACTAGTCATTTATTTAGCCATGGTAGTCATTACTTTAGTCATATATTTAGTCATTAATTTAGTCATTAATTTAGTCATTACTTTAGTCATTAATTTAATCATTACTTTAGTCATATATTTAGTCACTACTTTAGTCATATATTTAGTGATTAATTTTTTCATTAATTTAGTCATTACTTTAGTCATATATTTAGTCATTACAAATCAAATCTAACTTAATTAATCCTCGCAAATTTGTGCATATAAACTTCAAGTATCATGGATATTCAAATGTTGAAGAAGCACCATGAAAAAAAGACTAAAATTCTTTAACAAATATGATTTATTAGACACAAAAAAATTACAAATCAAGAGGAGCCACAACATAGTATTTATGAGTGGAGAAAAAACCACTTTGAAAATTTATTTCATTAAGCCTCATTGGCAAATAAAAATATCATTGGTTACATTCAATGTCTCAGTGACACTATATAGCTTATAGAAACTATATAAAAAGATACTTCTATTTTCATATACTTATATTGTTTTCCCCTTCCTTAACTATAGTCCTTTTGAAAGGATATTGACCTCCTATATGGGCTCGACCAATTTAATCCCCCTGCAAATCCATAAATTTCCAGTAGCTATTGGTTTCAACTCCTCGAAAATCTTCCTCATTGGTATTCACCTTTCACTTCTCCAATTTGGAGCTAAAGCCTAAAAATAAGGTTTAAAAATTTGCACATCAAAAACTCAAAAAAGTCAAATAATAAAGAGGATAAAATTCAAATATTTTGTTTTCCTTTTCCAACTGTGGCATCCTAAAATTAGGCACTAGATATAGTGAATGTATCATAATTAGATATAACATCCATCAAAAGCATATTTGGAAGTAGATTTTTATCAGATTTTGTAGTTGCAAGTTCTACTAATTATAATAAGGATAAATAGTTTTACCTTTTTGCATCAACTAATGCAATTCTGATAAATTTTAGAGGATCGACAATATTAGTCTTTATCATATTAACATACTCACCTTCAAGTTGCAACACAGCATTAAACTTATTTATTAGACTCAACAGCTAAGAAAGAAAAATAAACTTCAAACATTATCAATTTAATAAAAAAAATCATCAAGTTCAAAGATCAAAGTAGCCAATGCTTCACTCTCTACATCCTCTACTACAATCAAAAGAGGCCTTTGTTTCTATGAAAAATGCAACAAAAAATTATACTATTTGTCAAAACTTATCACTATGTACTTATGAACTCAAGATAATTCAAATTTTCAAACTAATAGACAAGACTACCTAAATTATTTCTATCACATACACTTTGGGTATACAAGATCATTGAGAATCTTAATTATTGAACTATGAAATTCAGCAACACACCAAAATTATATCTTAAGTAAAATCTAAATCAGATCAACATTACATGTCTTAGCTTATCAATTGATCTCAAATTGTATATACACATTTGTCATATATCTTAAGGACATCTACAATAGATATGCACAAAATGAATTTTGTTGAAAGGCTTTAAAAACTTTCAAGTGAATACAATTTGTAGGTGTAAAGCCAAATTCCACAACCTTTGTCAACATCCTCCCTGCCTGTTCCAAAATGGGAGCTTTGAAACAAGATATGTGGAACACCTCTCTAAATCCAGCTTGGGTAAGATGGTATTTTAATTTTGATTTAACATTATAGATTTTATCATAATGAGATTAGACATTGATGATTATGCGATAGATTATCAAGATTATTTATTATGTTGAATTACATGCTTATATGTTTATATAATGTTATCATTGTTTTTGTATGATTAGGGATAGGAAAGGGATGATGTCGTAACACTCGTATCTAAGAGGCTTACGAAATCATGACCCTCTTCCTAATGATTGATGTGTTTCAACTATATGCTATGTGTTATATGTACATGTACTTTGATGTGTAATTGGAGTAATGCAGGTACTGAGTATTGACTCTGCCTGGATTCACAGGCCTGAGCATACTCTTATTCTCTGATGGTTGTAACTAGAGGTAATCATACACGCCAAATGTCCCCTACCCTAGCCTATTGTATTTTATTAGTGCATTTTTCCCATGTTGTCATACCATCCAGTTGCCTAACGGTAAAGTCCGGAGCACCCTTCGGTCATATGTGGTTTACCGGTGTGCCTTCTTGAGGTATTTTCTTATGGTTTTCATGAATCTATTATGTGGCCATATTTTGTTTGTCAGTGTTTTGATGTGGTCTCAGTTATTGTATTTATAGCATTTATTTATGGGAGATTTGAATGGTTATATCCATGGGGTTTTAAATATGTTATTTTAAATTATTTTTATTGATCATTCGAGGGAATGATATATTTCATTTATAAATTTTAAATGATTTTATTAATCCT
Source organism: Sequoiadendron giganteum (assembly GCA_007115665.2). Lineage (NCBI taxonomy): Eukaryota > Viridiplantae > Streptophyta > Pinopsida > Cupressales > Cupressaceae > Sequoiadendron > Sequoiadendron giganteum. The sequence continues at coordinate 155,211,867 of CM021104.1, read as the reverse complement.
TTTATGATCTCTTATAATCTTATTTAATCATTTTTGGGGAGCTCATGTATTTTAATGATTGGATTTAAATTATCATTTTGTGTGTTATTGTGAATGTTCGATATGAAGTTATTTTAAATTAATTAAATTGGAGAGCTTTACTAACTTGTTTATTGAAATTATTTATTTCATTTTATTATTTTGAGAGTATATATAATTTGGGCAACAAGATTTATTTTTAAAAAAAAGGGAAATTGGGCAACTTTGCCCTTGATATTTATACTTTCTTTTGAACCTTTTTGGGAGAGTTATCTTGGATGTGAAGCAAGTTGCTGCTTGGGAGAAAGAGGAGGAAACCCTTCAAATTGGGCAACAAAAATGAGAAGAATTTCTAAGAATAAATTTTTGGGCAATTGCTCAAGAGGTGTAGCATAGTTTTGTTGCTTTTCTGTTCAAATTTGGGATCTTGCCATGCTTGATACGCAAAGTTATCTTTCATTTTCATTTGGGGCAGAAATGAGGTATTCTTCTATGTTTTCCTTGAATTCTTGTTTCATAAATGTATGTATGAGTATGTTTAATTGATTTGGGAGTGTTGGTTGCTTAGGTGTTACCATGGTTTTTTGATTCTGAGATTTATTTTTTGCCTGAATATTGCTTTCCTCTTTTGGGGAAATCTTAGTTTTTATTTTTCCAAATCAATCCAAATTCATATATCTAAACTCTAATCCAACTATTGAATTTGTTTTGAAACCATTATATTTGAAATGGGTTGTTGGCAGAAATAGGCTTTTGGGCACTACCATTTTCTTTCATTTTTCATGTTTTGTCAACATGTGAAAACACATTTTTTATTTATTCTCTTTATCCACTAGTTATAAATTAAAAATAAATGCGGATTCTATTTAGTAATCCTCATATCTCAAATGGGTTGTTGTCCGATTTTTAATTCAGACACCTCCATTTTTAATGTCTTTTTGCCCAGCTTGGCTAAATGATGACGTTTTTGAAATAGCACACTGTCCTTGGTCATAGATTTATGAAATAATGGTGTATTCCAATTTGAAATTCCCATATATCTCAACTCGGTCATTGTCCAATTTATAATCTAGGCACTTTCATTTTGTCATGTTTTTGCCCAGCCATGCTTAAAACAATGTTATTCTAAACAAAACCTTATTTCAGGTCATAAAATTGAAAATTAAAGATGAAATCTGTCTAGAAACATCGAAATCAGAATTGGGTTATTTCCCAATTTTGGATTAGGGCACTTTTATGTTTTTATGGAATTTTCATGCCTCTTTCTCATGCATTTGATCGACAGCTGAAACCGTGTCTTGTGCCACTGCCACTTAGTACAATTTTATTTGATTTAAAAGAGATTTCGTGGAATGATTTTAATGAATTTAATACAGATTAAATTATGTGTTTCTTTTATAGAGTTCATGATGAATGTTTGAATATATTTGATCTGCTTGTGAGTGTATGAGATCAGTTGTTTGAATGATTTCATAGCAATGTTTTTTTGGCTATGTTAAATAATTTCAATGGATTTTTCATTGTTTCATTTTTCTTTTGGGTTCCTCATTTGGTTAAACGAGATGGAGTAAAACAATATAATAAAATGAGTCCTTGTACATGGTCTTGAACACTTGTAAAAGCTAAGGATGCACTTGAGAAGGCCTATCCGCCTGTAGGACATTGAGTTATCCGTCTGTGGGGCATGGATTTGGGCATGGTTGAGTATCCTCATTCGATCTTGCATCTTGCATCTTTCATCTTAGTAGTCTTGAGTAGTACCCTAACATGTATTGTATGAGCATCTCCATGTACTATCTTTGGCCTTATGCTTGGTATTTTGGTTTGCTATGTGTTTTAGGTGAGTGTTGGCCTTATATTACCTTCCCTTGTTGCTTTTTCTCGGGCCTCGTGACTACCTCCAATCGTGGTGGGGTGGTCTCTCTAGAGTCCACATGGTAGGGATGCGTTGCCACTGCCATTTGCGATTGGCGTACAGGTTCTGGAGTACCGGTTGGAGTTGATCTCTCTCTCTTGTATTTGTTGATCATATTGTACTCATGTACATTCCTTTGTGTATTTATCTTATCTGATGTTGTATATTGTTCATGGAAATTCTATTGTATTCATACCTTTTCCTTTATGCACATTGTACTCTCTTGAGAGAGAAAGTAATCATAAATTTAATGAGAAGATATGTGATGTTTTATTTTGGGTTTATGGGTTTCGACATTGGTATCAGACTCAATTGTTCTATGATAATATTTATGGCCCTTTTCCTTCAATTAATATTCATGTTTAGATAAGATCTATGGTTGTATGTTTCATCATTTCGACAGGCTGCAAAGGTTTTAGAGCATCGGTGCCTTCTATAGTTGTTTTGTGTGTAGCAGCAAAGGTTCCGGAGTAGTGAGCTCCAAAACTACAAGTTTCAGAGCACCGATGCCCTCTATTTTCTAGCCTATGGGCAGCAATAGGTTTCAGAGAAGTGAGCTCTGAAATAAGAGGGTTCAAGAGCAGAAAGCTCCAACACAACTTCTGGGGCTATCCTGCTTGCTCCTGATCAGATTTTTTCTAGAGGGTGGATTAGTCGCCTCCTTGAAGTTGTACTTTAGGTCATAATTGACCATGTTTTCTATTGTTTTATCGAATTGGCAATTAATTTTTGTGTATGTTAATCTTTCTTGTTAAAAAAAAATTTGCTTGTCCTCTTTTGGCTCTTAACCTTTGGGGTTGCATAGCGGGATGTTCCAATATGAATATCCATCAATACATAGACAATAGATGGTAGTATCCCTATAAGAAATGTGGTCTATGGATTGTAATATTGCAGGATATGCACAAAATGGATTTTTTTAAAAGGCTTTAGAAACTTTCAAGAAAATGTAATTGGATGATGTAAAGCCAGATTCCACAACCTTTGCTATCATACTCCTTGCCTATAATAAAATGGGAGCTTTGGATATGGTAAGTACATCCATCAAAGCATAACAAAAGGTGGATTTATGTCCAATATTATGGTTCAAAATGTTGTAGTAGATATGCATGAAAAAGTGAAAACACAGGCAAGGCACGTGAATTTTTTGATAGAATGCCTCAAAGAGATGTCATCTCGTGGAATGTAATGATTGCATATTTTGCAAAAAATTGTTTGTTGAAAAGGCTTTTAAATCTTTCAAATGAATGCAATTGGTAGGTATAAAGCCAATTTTTTCGCTAGAGTCCTCCCTACCTATGAAAAAATGGGAGCTTTGGGATGGGCTATGAACATGCACCAAAGCATAATGGTAGGGGATTTTTTCTTAGATGTTATAGTTTGATATGCTCTGGTAGAAATATATGCAAGATGTGGAATCATATACAAAATACCTGAATTGTTTGATAGAATGCCTCAAAGAGATGCCAACTCATGGAATGAAATGATTGATTGCGGAATGTGCAAAAAATAGATTTTGAAAGGAACCTCTCAAAATGTTTGAATTAATGAAGCACTCTCCAACACATCCTAACACTCTATTTTCAATGGAATGACAGAGATTATTTAAACTTTTACACCCTTCTATGTTCAAGTGATGCAACTATGACAGGCTGCCAATGAATCAGGGAGGCTATTTAAATCTATAAACCCTACCATTTTCAAGTGTTACAACTATGAGAAGTTTCCAATGGAATCAGAGAGCTTATTTAAATATCCATGCACTTCTATGTTCAAGTGTTCCAGCTATGACAAGTTCCCAAATGAATCAAGGAGCTTATTCAAACATTCGCACAGTTCTATATTCAAGTCTTGCATCTCTGATAGGTTTCTAATGGAATGAAGGATTTTATTTAAATGTCCACACCCTTCTATGTTCAAGTGTTTTGTTGCAATTGTGATAGGTTGCTAATGAAATCAAGGAAGTTATTTAAACTATGACAATATTTTATATTTTAAGTGTTGTACTTGTGATAGATTGTCCACAAAATCAAGGAGGTTATTTAAACCTTTCAAATTTCCTATTATATTCAAATGTTGCAGCTTTGAGAGGTTGACAATGGAATTGGGGAGGTTATTTAAACCTCCACAACATTCTATTTTCAAGTGTTGACAAAGGCTTTAGAAACTTTTAAGAAAAATGCAATTGGATGATGTAAAGCCAGATTCCACGACATTTGCAATCATACTCCTTGCCTGTAATATACTGCGAGCTTTGGATATGGTATGTACATCCATCAAAGAATAGCAGAAGGTTGATTTATGTCAGATATTATGGTTTGAAATGCTCTAGTAGATATGCATGCAAAATGTGAAAGAATAGGCAAGGCACGTGAATTTTTTGATAGAATGCCTCAAAGAGATGTCATCTCATGGAATGCAATGATTTCAGATGTTGCAAAATAATGTTTGTTGAAAAGGCTTTTGAAACTTTCAAACAAATGCAATTGGTAGGCATAAAGCCATTTTTTTTGTTGGAGTCCTCCCTACCTATGCCAAAATGGGAGCTTTGGGATGGGCTATGAACATGCACCAAAGCATAATGGTAGGGGAATTTTTGTCAGATGTTATAGTTGGATATGCTCTGGTAGACATATATGCAAGATGTGGAATCATATACAAAACACTTGAATTGTTTGACAAAATGTCTCAAAGAGATGTCAACTCATGGAATGAAATGATTGATTGCTGAATGTGCACAAAATATATTTCGCAAGGAACCTCTCAAAATATTTGAATTAATGAAGCACTCTCCAACACATCCTAACATTCTATTTTCAATGGAATCACAGAGGTTATTTAGACTTTTACACCCTTCTATGTTGAAGTGATTCAACTGTGACAGGTTGCCAATGAATCAAGGAGGCTATTTAAATCTAAAAATCCTACCATTTTCAAGTGTTGCAGCTATGATAGGTTGCCAATGGAATCAGGGATCTTATTTAAATACCCACACCCTTCTATTTTCAAGTGTTCTAGTTGTGACAGGTTCCAAAATGAATCAAGGAGCTTTTTTAAACATCTGCACCCTTCTATATTCAAGTGTTGTAGCTCTGATAGGTTTCTAATGGAATCAAGGAGGATATTTAAATGTCCACACCCTTCTATGTTCAAGTGTTGTCTTACAATTGTGACAAGTTGCTAATGAAATAAAGGAAGTTATTTAAACTATGACAGTATTTTATTTTTTAAGTGTTGTACTTGTGATAGATTGTCCACAAAATCAAGGAGGTTATTTAAACCTTTAAAATGTCCTATTATATTCAAATGTTGCAGCTATGAGAGGTTGACAATGGAATTGGGGACGTTATTTAAATCTCAACAACATTCTATTTTCAAGTGTTGCAGATGGGATAGGTTGCCAATGGAATCAGGAAGCTTATTTAAACCTCTACATTCTTCTATGTTCAAGTGTTGTCGCTATGATAAGTTTCCAATAGAATCAGGGGGTTAATTAAACTTCTACAGATTTGTATGTTCAAGTGCTAGAGTTGTGACAAGTTGCCAATGGAATGAGGGAGATTATTGAAATCTATACACCCTACCATGTTCAAGTGTTGTATTTGTGACAAGTTGCCAATGGAATCAAGAAGTTTATTTAAATGTTCACACCCTTTTATGTTCAAGGTTGCAGTTGTGAGAGGTTGCCAATGGAATCAAGGAGGTTGAATTGTCTGATAGAAAACCTCAAAGAGATGTCACCTCATGGAATGAAATGATTTATTGTAGAATTTGCACAAAATAGATTTTGCAAGGAGCCTCTCAAAATATTTGAATTAATGAAGCACTCTAGAACACATCTAACATTGTATGTTTTTCTTGGGTTCTAGGTGTATGCAGTCGTGCAGGTTTAGTGGATGAAGGTTGTGCATACATCAAACACCGGTAACCCTTATTGCATTACAATTTACATATATAATTTATGATTAGGTGTGCATGGTTAACCTTCATGCCGATGTTTTCTATATTGAGGATACCTTAAACATTATTACTAAGATGCTGGTTAGATATGTGATACATGTGGATCATATACTAATATATGTTGATTATTTCTAGAAACACTACTTTTTATTTAGCCAACACAACACAATAGATAATTAAATTATGGCCATATTCATACTCCTTTAAATTCCAATCCAACTCACTATTGGATCTTATATCTCATTAAAAATTCAAAAGCATCAATTTCCTTTCTTTAATTAGATAAATAATACATTGAAAATATTTAAAATAACTCACTAAGATTAAGTTTCTCATGCAGATGTTGTATTAAAACCTGCAACAAAGTGAATGCAACGACATAAATTTTATAAACCATATAAAAAATGGAAGAATAAAAATGTAGGATTCTACCAAAAGCAATCTCCAATGTAAAATAAATTTCAATTACATCTTAGGTATAGAAAACACTGAGTAAAAAGGTGTTTGCAACATTGTATACAATGATCATTAAGATCATCCTTGAGAACTTGAAGCCACCATATGATTCATTTCTCTCCACATTTTTCTCTAATTGAAATTTGATAAGAGAAGAAGGTAAGACTCTGTATTTTATTTGATTGAGCTCCTTTGATGCAAGGGTGGTTGGTTTTCACCTATAACAACTCAATTTAGACCAAACAAACAACAATTAGATTCAACAAACCTCTTCAATGCACCCTTTTCGGTATCACCCTATCCTTTGTCCAATAGGCCTACAAACCTATATTTGGATACTTTAATCACAATCCACTCACCAGACCAGTGTCTCTTGATGGTTGTGAATACCTTTTAGTGAAACTTAAACATACACCAAAACCACCCTCAACTCCTTTGGATAATTTCACTCAAAAACCTAAGACAATGTTGTCCTAGAAGACCAATTAGTTCTATTATACAAGGAAATAATCTTTGAATCTCACTAGCAACTTGAAATAACCACTCAAACCTCTTAAAAAGGTATCAAATAGCCAAAATCAATAAGTTTTAGGGCTCCAAACTCTCTTTTACCAACTTCTCCAAGTAACTCTCAATTTCCACCATTAAAGGTAAGGCTTATAGGTTCTTTGTAAATTCCTAAGGTTAGAAAAGCATAAAACCACTTCGAGCACTCTCAAAATAGGCTACCCACACTTGAAAATTCAACTCTTAGCCTCCACACACACTATCACAACATAATCTCACGTAAAACCTCACTTTTCATTCACAATTACACTACATAACTATCAAGACAGTAAAAAATTCCCCATAAAACTCATCACAAAGGAATTTATATCATAGAACTTAAACCACAAATCCCACTAGATGTTTGGCATGTTATCACATTCATGTACTTGAGTACCAGATATTTTCCACACAATTGATTTCATAGGTTGCTATATATTCTTTTCATGGAGAACTTGGAGTATTTATGGATTCCATTCATTTTGTTGAAAGAAACAAATTGGATTCAAAGAAAGTACTAAAATTTATATATGTTCACAACTTCCTTATCTTTTGTCTAATGACAATAGAAAATATGTTATGAGTCATACAAGTAATGCTATGTCAGGTTGGGGACCTCTTCTTGGAGGTTCTTGATCCAGAGGTAGGAGGACAAACAAGAAACTCTTAGTTACTCAAAAAATCTCAAGGAAGTGACTTGAATTTTGTAACCTTTGTAATGCAAATGATAACCATTTTCTGCGTTTTTATAAGTGGGTGACCTAATAATTTTTTGTTTTCCATGAGAATCTAAATTTATCCCTAAGGATGTTGTGCATGTCCACCCTCCTACTTCTTTTTCTAACCATACAACCCATCCTTAAATACTATCTTCTCCAAATCATTCACCTTTTATAGACATAAGGAATTTACAATTTTTTATGGAAGTTGTTGGATGATGCACGCTATGTAGTTCTAAGGACATTTTTTTGTTTGGTTATGTGTTGAAGAGTGTAGGTTGCCTCCTTAGAGAGCTTTTTGAGATTTTCCTAAAAAGAGGATGGGCTTAGTTAATAGATAAGGCACTTAACCTATGCAAGATGGTTGGAAAGTGCATGTGGAGTGTTAAAAATGTACTCCACTAATTTAAAGGTATTCCAAATGACACATTGACAAAAATTGAGAAGAAAGATTTAGTTTGGGATCAATATTATCATATTTCAGCCTAGGAGATTGGAGAGCTCATTCATTTTCCACAGATGGGAAAAACCATTCATAAGTTTGTGAAAAATTGATTAAAAAGGATTGTAAATACCTAGGTTTGAATAGGATTGAAGTGCCTGAACTATTGATACAAAGCTTCATAGGAAGCATTTATTAATGCGAATAAAGGAAGTGGCTACAAATCTAGCAATTTAGTTAGGGGTGGGTATTTTTTTGGCAGGATAAGATGTCTAAATTAAATTAGAAAAATAGTTTGTGATCCCAGCCATTTATCAGAGGCAACATGAATAAAATACTAGGGTGGAAGAGGTTCATGTATTGGGATAGTGAAGCTAAGCTTATGATCATCTTCCACATACTGCATCTTCAACATAAAATACTTGGGATGGAGTATAAATTCACTAGCATTGTCTTCCACTATAATCAGAAAGGTTCAACATCCCCATCAGACCATCATGATAATAGGAGACCTCATCATGCTGATAGGAGATCCTCACGTCGATGAAAAATAGAACTATCGATGCATCACTGGAACTAGAAGACACATTCAAATGATAGACTGATAAGGTGAGGGCAGTCAGTTCCATTTTCTACAATGTGGTAAGATTCACACAAGTAACGGTATGGAAGGCTAGTTAACTCTTCTTGGAGGTTCTAAATGATTTGCCTCATTTTTATAAGATTGTGTTGGCAATGCCACTTGGATCACAATTGTTTGGTGGGATTCCAAACCCAGACGATGAGGTGTAGTTGTGGAAATCTCATAGAGAAAATATACAAGCAATGATAGAATAAGAAGATAATCTAGATGTCCAATATCAAAAGTTTTAACAAGAGTGGTATTCTTAATTATCAAGCACAAATGAAATAAGTAGGTAGAATTATCCTTTATAAGAAATTAATGATGGCCTCTTTCTGGGATGTGATTAGTTTCCTTCCTATAAAATTCATAGCACAAAATATATTAACTCTTTGTCTAACATCCACATGCCTCACTGGTCAAAAAGTTTTAAAAATAAAGGAAACTTGAACTTGGAGAATCAAATCCTTTATCAACTATAATAAAATCAACAAGGTGACTTTCTTACAACATTAACCTTAAATAATATTTTGTCCCTCTCCAACTATACTAATATCAACAAGGTTTCTCACAACATTAACCTTGAGGAATTGTTTTCATACATCTCCATTTACTTAATCTGTTATCAAAACCTTTTGTACCAATATGCATATGGAATTTTCGCTTTTTCCTTGAAATTGACAACTCTAAGTCATAAATTGCTAATAGCCATCTATTGCCCTTTTTGACCCATTAGTATTCATCACTGATGATGTCTATCCAAATAAAAGGTAGGACTGTGAAAAATAGTTAATGATCCACTAATGCAATTAAAATCCATCCAAATAAAGCTTTGATACTCTTGTATCTCCATAGCTATTACGTTATATGAAAATTATTATACTCTTAGAAACTCACAAGGGATATATTTTAGCAACAAATAGATAAGAAAAGAAAACCTTCAAGTATGTAGAAAAGCATCAAAGGGGATCCAAAAATTTAGAGATATTTACAGTGCCTATAAATCAGAAAACCTACAATTTTTCTAACCAGGTTGTGTGCACTATGGTGTAGAAAAGTTATTTAAATCAAGTAAACTTAAACAATACTTCAACAATCAATGCAGGTGAATATTTTTGTCCCTCCTTAGGAACATAAGTAACACTCCTAACAATCTATTATTCCTTTCCCACCATCTTCTAGTTTGTTTTATATTTCAAATTCATAGTTATCGAGAGACACAAGGTACTAGTACTGGTATGGGGATGAGGATATCGATCAAATTAGGGTACATGAGTTAAATGAATAAGGAGATAGATATTTTATATGTCAATGATTCACCAAAAATTTTGGGTACAAGGACTAGTACATTGTCTATGTTCCCATAATGGAGAATTCTGACAACTATAATTTCAATCAAGCCTTGTTCATTCTATTTGAGGGTATTTAAACCCTTTGCATTATTATTGGGGAGTAAGATGCAGTAATAATTAATAATACGTCAGTTTTCATCATCACCCATCTAAGTGAAAGAATAGTCACTCATCATTACCATTTCTTTAAGTAAACATACTTCTCCAAAGAGAGAACAAGGTAAAAAAACCTCATTCAAGAAACAAATTATGATTCTCTTGCTTTGTGAATATTTTATTATAGTATACCAGTAATTAACAAGTTTCTCTTACATTAAAGTTAGGGTCTTTCCTATATGCCATTCTCTTACAATTTTGCAGAAAGCTGTAACATGCTTGATCAAATCCACTATGAAATATTTCACCTTAAGATAGATATATTTGCACTCACCTTACTTGTGCGAAAAATTTCCAGCAAACTCAATGCTTACACTATTTTTCTAGTTGAATGCACTAAAACCTATGTAAGAGACTAAAGTATCAATTGAAAAAGAAGTTAAAACACATGATATAACAACAAAATTCTCGTATGTTCCACATGATATATCAACAAGCAATACTACTTTAACCTGGATGGAAGAGTTACTTAAATAAGAATTGCAAACAAAAGTATAATTTGTAAGTTGTAACAAATCAAAAATGTGACCTAAGAATTTGTAAAATATTGGTGAAATTTTGAAAAAACTTTCATTTGTGTTTTTTGTTTGTTGTAAAAAACTTTATATAAAAAAAACAAGGAAAATTGTGATTTGCTTGAGTACAGTCATAACTAGCACTCTACAGATGGTCAAACTAGTTATTTTTAGTTTTCCATTACTATCAACCAAAATTATCAATTACAGTTGGATGTAAAAAATTGAAAACAAGTTTGTCATGCTCACAAGTCAAATTATCACTCTAGATGCAAAACATAACAAGAATTACAAAAGTAAACAAATCACATAACATAGTCAAACAAAAAATTGTAAAGTCAATAGAAAAATAAGCAAAAATCTCTGCCAAACTAAAAATAACACATCATGGAGAATTTTTATGGTTCAGAAATTGCAATCATAAATTTATCCCTAAAGATTCATCAAGATTAGAGCATTACGAGATACTTTAGAATTTAGTTTTGAATATCGAACTCACCTCAGGAAACCCATCTAAGTACTGGGTATTTGCAGGATCATCATGGAAAAAATAGGCCCTTAAGTGGTAATGAAAACTCAGAAAATCAGAGTTAGCCAACTTGACATAAAAATTTGAATAAGTTATCTATATTATTCCAAAAATATGTAACAATAGAATCTGTAGAAAATTGAATATAGTTTCTAAACTACTAGGTTTTTCTTTTTTTAAAGAAAAATCTATTTGGTGAAAATTTGAAATTTCCATGGAGTAGTACTTGAATTTCAGAGAAAAAATAAGAAGTAGGTTTTTTTCTAACCACCCTTACCACAATAAAATGATAATATTTTATTTTAAGATTTAATATATAATTAGAGGACTCATGTCCCAATGTGCTACATATTTTTTTAGACTTTTTTCCATGTAAATAAGTAATTATGAATTTTTTATTGCAACTTTTAAAAAATATAAAAATTTGTATCTCTGGCCACCTTAACTTGGTCAAAACTTCATGAAATTCAATTCTTTTTTTTTCTAGAATCCTATAGAATGTGAATCATAGAATGTGACACATGTTTTGGATTCAAAAAAATTGATACAATTTGAAAGCTATAGATTTTGTTCAATCAACCTATCAATCACGAATTTAGTCGTAATTCAAATTGAAAATGAATAATAATTATTTATTCAACTCAAATTAAAACATAATTTATATTGGTGGAAATTTTAGAATCTCCTTTGGAAACCCTTTTCATTTCATCAATTTTGGGTGGAAAGTTTAGAATTTCCTTTTAAAGTTGGTCTATGCCATTGACTGTAGTGTGAGCACCAACAATTTGGCTGAAGCTAGGGTGGCTTTGTGGGTAATCATGATAGCTAGAGACAAAGGCTAGAAAACTTTGGCTAGAAGGTAACTCCAAACTGGTTATCAATACTTTGAGAGGTTGTTATCTGCACAATTGGAAGTTGGCAGTCATAATGGATGCCGCCAAGTTCATCCTTAAAGATTTAGAAGAGGTCAAGGTCTCTCATATTGGTAGAAAGGGCAATAGGGTGGTAGACTAAGTGGTGAATGAGGGGGTATGCCGACATAGTGGCTAGGGATGCTCTGGCCTTCCTGGGTGCTTAATTTGGCTCTTGGTTGTATTCCACTTATGTATCCAGGAATCACATTCTGTCGTGATTCAAATTCCTCATTCTTTTCTGGTTCTTGGACCTTATAAAACTAGGTTTTATATATCAAAAAATAATAATATCACTTACATATTGCCACTTTTTGGCCCATCATGATCCTGCACATACCCTACTGCAAATTTGGATATGTTTCCACAATGCCTTCAATTAACTCTATCATAGTAACTACATGATAAAGATATATAAATAACAGTTAAACATTAAAATTTCCATTTTTTAATTCTTCAACATAATTGACCTGTTGAAACAATAATTTTGGGTGAATTATCATCTATTTCATTATTATATTAACAATTCTAGTGCTTCAAGATCAGAGTACTGATATCTTGTCAAGATTACAAAAATGTATTCCACAAAGATTGAATGTCATTAGTGTAGCTAAAACAAGAACAAAGAGAAAAGATCAAGAAGACTTTATGTAAATAATGATAAGCTCCATATTCTCATTGGCAAGATAAATTCAAATTTCTACAGATTGAATTTAGATAGAAGTAGCAATAGAAATCAGAAAATAAGGAAGAAATAAATTCAATTCCACCATATTGTGTAACCTCTAAAGTTTATTATTATAGAACACATTGGGGAAAACAAATTAAACAATAATTTTTATAAATGCTTATTATGGAATTCTACAGGATAAAGGATTGAAAAGAAATATTTGTTCATCATCAAATAGCTAAGTAAGAATCAACTATAGAATGAAAGACTTGTTATTTTTAATATTCTAAGTTATCTTTGGTAAATGACCCAAATTAATCTTCTTGATTGGCCTAAGCTTTATAAATTATTACTTTTCAAAGTGGTAAACCAAATTACATAAATCTTATGTAAATTTATGAATGATTTTATTCTTTCTTATGAGTAGGAATGAATTGTAAACCCATCGCTAGAAGGAATTTCATTCATAGGTTCCATATCCAAATTACGAAGAATAAACTTTGTGGTTTCCAAAATAATCCTATTAGTTAACTTTAGGATATCAATACAACATCATTATCACTAATAAAAAAACTGAGATTAAATTCCAATTTGTAAGTGATACCTTTAGCATAACAAATATAAAATGAATACAAATCATTGTCTTCCTACCCAAGGGAAGAGTAAGTTGTTTGAAGAGTTTAACTATCAATAGTTGATAGTTCATCTTCCCAAGAACTCTCTGGTGATAAGCGTGCATGTGACAAAGTGGCTTTCCCACACACTCTAAAATTATCCACACACAATCCATACAAGATGATGTTTTTAGTGTGTAGTAGTGCTCTCAAAATGCAATTGTAACAAGCAAGTATAGGTCAACTCTAGCATTGGAAAAGTAGCAAGCAAGTGACTTGAGAGACACTCAGACCATAAGTAACCCATACTCGAGCAATCTAGAGTCAATCCATTTGGAGTTGAGTCAATATATTTTAGAATTTTAGTCATCTAGAAGTCAATTTATTTAGTTGGCATGTTCAAGAATCAGGTTGTCCAAATGTTGAGGCATCCACAGCCATATTTTTTTATATCTAATACCAGTCAAACCTTAAATAATTCTTGAATATTTATTTACCTTCAAAATTTCCCTTTGTATAGCTTGGTTTCTACTCTCCATCCATGAACCATTTCCTATTCTTTTCTTCTTTATTATATTATTCAAAGGACTGCTTAGAAAGTTTCTTGTCAAGAGAGCAAACCACCCTAAGTTTGATTCTTAGCTAACAGTTCCTATTGCTTGATGAGACTTTCTTGGGTCTTCATAATTAACTATAAGTCTTTAGCCATCTTCCTCATCTTTTGATTTCACCTTCTTGTGTAAATCTGATATTTGTAAGGCCATGGTTTCCCTTTCTAATATTTTGTATATGTCATACAAATAACATGCAACTATCTACAACACCCAAAAAATAATCTTCTCTTATATCAAATGGATATGTAATCTCTCAAAATACAGTACTTGTTGGTAATTTACATGTATAAATAATCCTACTTAACTTATAATTCAATTTGATAAAAAATTATTTGCAATTGGTGTTGGGATTAATGTTCTTAAGTCAGCAGACATGTACCAATATTATAGTTGCACAAAGAAAAAAGAAAAAATAATCAGAGAAGAACCACAAGGAAATTGACACAAGACCCGACCTATACTTTCTGAGTAGAGGGTAGTCAAAAGAAGACTATAAAGAGAGGCCATGAGAGCAATAAAATAATGAATCAAGAGGCTAAAATTGAGGCATGTATATTTTGAATGGAATATGGTAGATATATTGCATGGTGGGTAACTTAATTCAAGTAGACCAGATAGATCACACATGTCAGAATCCACCATGAGAGAGAAAATAAAGGGTTCTTCTAACACAATTTAACAAATTTTGACATCATGATGTCAACCAAGTCAAATATTATAGCCATGATGTAATCATTATGTCACATATGATTATGTTATGTCCAGCAATACCAACTTATTTATTTGTGTTCCACCTCAGATGGTTTGTCTCAATACTTCCCTCTATTGTCTTGAAAATGTAGCTAAAGCTTTATAATCTTGTGAAGTAACGGCTTAGTTTGCAATGTAATACAATTGAGGAATGAAAATTATACAATTTGAAATGAGATTCTTCAATAAACTAAGTGGAAATGTAGGTTTGTAGATTGCACAAAGTGATGTAGTCACACAACTAGCAACCAATCAAAAATAGTCTTACATGAAATGTATTTGAACTGAGTGCAACTTGGGTCACCTACATATTACCTCTACCAACACCATTTCCAAATTAGCACACAAAATTCACTGAAATAAAATTTTCCAATAAGTGTGAGTTGAGGAGAAAAATCATCCCTTGTTCCCTCACCACTAATGCGACCCCATGAAGGAAACCTATCAAACACTAAACATTACGAAATAGTACCTTTTTGTAACCAAACTTTCTTGTAATTGATATTTCTTTTGATTTTTCATTTCATTGCATACAATCTTGAAAGGATTCTTCTATATCCTCTCCACATTCAACATATTTCTTCCATTTGAGAAAACAAATTAGCAAGGATTCACATCCTCGGTCTCTAATCAGCGGAACTATTTTTTTCAGTCTTTTGATTCTTTGTAAACATAAGTACTATACTTGTTCACTATATCATTTCATACACATTTGACCTTGAATGGGATACTTCTACATTCTCCTTCAGTTCACCATAGTTGTTTCAATCCAGCAAGACAAATCAGAATTAGAATTCTCACCATCGGTATTGTGGTTCTTTGGACACATATGTAGATGTGATCAAGCTATAAAGCAAAAACAAGTTACATTGTTATATCTAAGAAATGAAACCAACATTCACTCTATCCATAATTCACTTCATTTCCTACACTTATAAAGCAACCAGGAGAATGTGCATCACATGAAATGGATGACTTGCTTGTTCCAATTACTTTTAGTAATCAGGCAAAGGAAGACAAAAGAAAACAAGACCATAGATTCCTCAGTAAACCTCACATCATCGTGCTTCTCACAATGCTTGTCATTTATGTCTATAATTTCTCTAATTGGGTTTCTATCTACTCAACCATTGTAGACTTTGTGTGCCTATACATTCTTGTATAAGGTGAACAAATTGTCAACTTATATCTATCCAAAAAAACTCTCAACAATCTTGGATTTTCTTTTGTTCAACAAGCACAACTTGCCAACTACTCACCTAGGAAGCACACTACTCCAAAATAGTGCATTTTAGGGTAACAAAACAATTTTTGCACTTCAACAACATTTATATTTATCAGATATACATATATATATATATATAGAACTCCATATCATGACATGCATTCCTTGCTACATTTTCAAGAAAACAAACATGAAGATTAGACTCCATACACTGCTATTGGCTCCATCTAGGCCTTGGGAATATACAATGATATAAAGTCTTCAGGCAAGGAGATGGTGGAGATGAGGCTCAAGATGGGGGGACCAAGGGCCTAGATTTGGGGACAATGAGGGGACAATGGTGAAAATATAAATAGTACTTACAAAATAGTTATAAAAATATACAAGAAATAACTTATGATATTTTGAAACACCATTGTATTGGACAATGGAAATGTTGAATATCAATAATTTGATACCATATGTAATATGTGCACCCTATTAATCACTAATGAAGTATATAAATTAGTGAATAACGATGAAGATAATCTATATCTAATGTATGAGGAGTCAAATATTGACTAAAACAATAGAAAGTTTTTCAACAGATAAAATTATTCTCTAACTACTACTATTATCACAAGCCTATCTACACCTTACATAATATCTTTAAAACTCAAATTAAATAATTTTTATGAATAGTAGTCATGCTCTTCCATTTAAAATTTTCAAGTGTAAAGGAAAATATATACAAATAAGTAAATGTAATAACACTTGTATCACAACCAACCTTAGTTTCTTATTTTGTAATCTAAAGCACATATATATAGAGAGAGAGAGCATCATCAAAGTGATATTCACCCTACCATGAAGCATTAGCTTCCCCATGCTACTCCACTAGAGAATCATAACCCATCAAAAAGGATCTAGTAGTATGTGGAAATGACACATGATGGAATCCAATACACTATGTGAATCAGTAATAACCTATCATGCCTATATTCTTATGTATTATACACCCAAGCATATATCTATTTGATACACAAGTATGGAAGAGGATGTAACTATTGCCATATTTTCACCTACAAGATCAATCAGGAAGAGCCATCTATGTTTCAAGATAAATGGTATATTTTGTTAAACCTTCTATGCTACATTCAACTATAAAAATGAAACAACTTTATAGGATTACAAGAACACAGGAACATAAAGACCTTATATACATATAATTGAATGAAACATAAAATACTTTTACAATCTTTTGATGAAAATTAATCTTATTGAATGTAATTGTAAACATGTGTCTCACACAACAAGCCATGAGACTAACTTACTCATTTGATACATATAGGAATTAAACTATACATTAATGAGTAAATTCTAAAGAAATGAACATGTAAAGAAGGTAACCAGTCATTGCCTGAATGAATGGTTTTGCAAAGGTATCTAGTGTCTGATGGCTTTGCTTTGCTCCCTAGTTCATAGGTTTTCTTGTGTCTTGTTACCTACATTGGGTAAAGAAATTAGTTGCAACATTAGGTTCTAGGTAATGAAAGGTTGCATTATGGACATGCACACCTACCTATACATGCTTATGCTAATTTCTATGTACTTCAAATGCAATGCCCATCCTAAGTGTCCATAAAAACCAAAAAAGAATATTACACACACTTAGGGTATGCATTTGGTTTTTTTTTAACATTGTTCATTTCATGTGCAGATCTGGGTGAGAAAGTGTTTTTGAGTGATTCATCAGATTCATCAAGTTATATTATGAGTGGGGTGAATGTAGCTCCCACAAGGGTTGAGCCCAACTCATAGCAATGTTTGAATATTCTAAGTGCATATGAGATTATAGTGTAAGATAGTTAATATCAATTGTGATCACCTCATAATCATAATGCATAAGAGAGTACAATGTTCTTTGACAACAAATTTCAATAGTACAACCAAAATTTCACATACTTTAGGGTTCTTTATCTAGAAAGAAGGCTTGGTGTTTAACTTGAAATAGTGATTACCTCACAAAAAGAAGTAGCATGTTGTCCTTTAACAATGCCAAGAATCACATGGTAATTTTATGACAAAGAAAAGAAACAAATATTTAGTGACATGAATCATGGTATCATCAGTTTATTAAAGAAGCATATTATATTTTTCATCCCAAGAGTAATTATTTATGGGCAAAATGAATGACTAAGTGGATTTCCAATATAGTTTATGTTCATGTGCTAGAGGTAGGAAATAGGGATCATTATTTTATTCTTAGTATAGAGAATTTGTGATCATGGCAATGCAACATTCCTAATAGTGGGGTAAGTCCTATAAATCGAGTAAATAGAGGCCATGCATACATGTGGGAGAGAATAATTTGCATGAAGGTAGTGTCAGGTTATAATGATAAATACAAGCTACTAATAATCTTTGTTTAAAACACAAAGATTGATACTATTGGTGTTTTTTCCCACATAGGATCTGTAATTCTGTAAGAGGTAGCCAACCTCTATATTAAAGAACCACAAAGGCTAGCTGCCAACTGACAAGATTCAGTCAAAGACTGAAATCTCCTACACTTTTGGCTCTATAAAACCTAGGCGAGGTAACCCTTTAGCAATATCTAAAAATCTGAACACATAAGTAACAAGATACTACTTAACAGATAATGCTCTCACATAAATATGCTGAGAAACCTAAAATATCACTTAACATTAGCAAGATAATAAATGAATTTCATCAACCAGCATGGAGAACATGGCAAACACAACTTAGCAAAATAGATTTGAAATGGTTTTTGATTTAAAGAGTTGGGACCAAACTAAAAATAACAAAAACATTATAATGGACCAGTGCCATAAAAATGGGCTATGGAGTTGTATAACTAGCACTCATGTTTCAGTGTTGAACATGCTCTGAAGGTCTTGCAAATGTTGTAACATTATGACAACTAGACCACTCTAGTTTTCTCTAATAGTTCTATTTATAAATCCACCTAAAACATAACACTCTTGTCAAATTTGTCAAATCAATTATACTATCCCTAAACAATAGGCAATAATAAAAGAAACTTGTGCTTTATTAAAGCAATTAAAGCATTCATAGAAAATAAGGTGACAAAAAATGTAGCTCAAATGCAAAAAATGTGCATGAATAGACTCATATAATTTTATTATTGAATCCAAAATAGCACTAAAATTCAGGCATGCGGAAAAATATGAGATAAGATAAACATAACAGAACAATTTAGAACATACACTTTCAGAATAATATGACTAATAGTCATATTCCCCCTAGCTTCACAATCTACGCATAGCTTCTACCTTACTTGTAGAGCTTTCAAAAATTGGAACCCTTACAATTGAGAAGAGAAAAGAAGATATAGAAAAATAGAAGCAAATAGGAGCATCCCTAAACTTGATCTGGAAATGCCATCTGGAAGCTTCATTCATGGTTGATCAAAATGAAAATAATATATCCCCTTTTTTTCTTTGCAACAACAAACTTATTCCCTCAAAAACTGCCCTTGCTCATCATTGCTCAGTGACTAAAAGCATGCCCATGTGGAGAATCACCAAATTCACCCAGCTGGAAAATATCCTCTTTCCCATGAAAATTTTGTTTATGCCTTTTATTTCACAATGCTACACTTTATTTGCAATTTCCAGCCAATATAAAGTATTTAACTTTATAATGGAACCTTCATTTTAATTTCCACTATGCTTTTGCATTACTTACCTCTCATAAATAAAATTATCTATTTAATAAAATCACTTTATCTCACAGGGAAAAATATTACCTATGCCCTTCATTTTCATTTTAAAATGTTTTCCCAGCAAACATTTAAAATATTCCATAGTAAGAAAATTTATCCAAGATATATTTTCTCTTTACTCGAGATATTTAAAATCCCACTATTTAGTAGGGAAATATTAAAATATTTTCACCATATATGATGCTTCGTTAAAATATTAAATGGGCATCTTTTATATTTTTCCGTGCCTTATTTCACCCGGGCCCGCCCTGTTTTACATTACAAACCATGTAACTTTCTGAAAAAATTAAAATGGGCTCCTCCCATGCATTCTCGCACACCTCGCAATAATTTTGATGGTGCCATCGAAAGCCCATGAGGTCAATGAGGTTGGCCATAATTAAATGTTTTTGTGAGCTCCTGAGCTCCACATTTGCTCTTGCTCCTCCATCGAGCCTCCTCTGTTTGCCTTCTCATCACTGAGTGCATTGCTCCATCGAGCTTCGTGCTACTTTCATGGTGCGGGCCTCCTCCTTATTTCCTCACCTGGCCGCACCCCTTCAAACAACACACAAGCCTCCTCATTATTGCTCGAGCTTCCCTACATGCTGGTCGCACCCCTCAGAGATCTCCTCCCATTATTGCGCGGGTTGTTTTTTTCTTCATGCATGCCTCCCTCAAACTTGCTAGCCACTGTAGGTGTGGGCCTCTATTCTTCCTTCCATTGGCCTTGGTTTTCCTCTAGTGGCTAAGCCTCCATACTTCTTCCATTGGCCAGTGCACCTCCTGTGCTTCCTTTGTTCCACCATGTACACTTGGTACAGTCTCCCATTTCCATCGGTTCTCCCTATGCATATTCCAGTTGCACTTTATTATGCCTACTGTCCTTCTCTAGGCCATGCCCATGTCATTGTTTTGATGGATTTCTGCACCTATTCCAAGGCCTGCACCACACTTTGCATTTGCACTTGTTTAAATTTTCTAAAGACTTCTTTTTTGAACTTATTTATCACCTGATATCTGCTACCATCGAGCCAACACCCATCGGGTGCTAAATAGGAGGCACCTCCATTGTCTACAAAATAAACATCTCATGATCTCATCCAATGCTTCACCTTTGAGTCAACCCTCCGAGAATCAGACACAGTCTTGCTATTATGATTAATTTAATACTATGCTATAATATGGCACATTTGATGCCACCATAGTATTCATGAAACGAGCTCAAACTGATCTAAATGCCCCTTGGCGACTATCCTTCAACTCAAAAGGACTAAGCCTTTTGAGGATGGATGGGTTGCTTCTTCATGCCTTATACTTTGGTGGATGTTCATACCCTGTGCAATAGTTTCTCTATGGTTTCTTTTATAAATTATTTTCAACAATCCATTTGTATGTGAAGGCTATGCATCTTGCCTATGCCTCCAGTCTTTGTTGATACATTCCCTTCTCTGATAATGGCTTAAAATACTACCCTTCCTCCTTGTGGATTCATTCACCTCCTAGCATGGTGTCAACCTCATTATTGTCAAAGAATTACTTCATGTTTTCCAGTTGATATTTGGAGTATCTAACTGGTCAATTTGATTTATTGTTAACATGTACATTGTTTGCAAGTATAAATTTTCTTTTCTTTATTTCAAAATCCCCATTGATCTCAATAAAAAAAAATGATGGCAAAAAACATACTAAGGCTTTTAGCTTCTCTTACCAATCTTTGACAATCCTTCTTTCAAAAAGTGTGGCTCGCATCAACCTCACTGATTTTTCTTATAACTCCCATATCTTTACTCATTCGATGCAACCTTCTTATCTACTAAGTATTCCTCATCAATTCAAAATTGAACTTGATCTTCTGAAGGCAATGATATTCACTGACCAATTCAAAATAGTTTAGTTGATGGGATTACAACATTGGAACCATTATAGGTTCATGACCATGGAAAGCATGTCGGGTCCCATGTGGTTCCGTCTAAAAAAAAAATTGTTTTCGAACAATTTCCACCCTCGAACAATCTGACACTACCTTTTGAATACTTCTGAAGTTGAAAAATGAACCGAGTCTTCATCAAAATCTGTTTTCTGACAATTTTGGAAAATGGTGAAACCTAGTCAAGTTGGCTCAGGAATCAATCTGGGAAATCAATGAAATGACCTTGTGATGCAATGATAACTTGTAGAGATATAGTCATTTGACCCTATAGTATAATGAAAAAGACAGCTCACATAAACAAATCACAAGGAACCGGATATTAATCGGAAAAGTTGCCGAGTCAGGCTTTTATGAAACAACAGTTTTTCTGCACCAATTAAAACTGACCCAACTGCCAATTTGTAAAAATAGAAAATCAACCCCTGAAAAGTTTCCATCAGACATAGTAAATCATTTATGTACCTTGAGCACGTGTGAAAAAGGAATTTCTTTGAAACATCGTAGGTCAAAAGATATTGACGGTGAAAGTTGGCCTCCCAAAAAGGCTATCAGGAATGCATATGCAAATATGAACAAACTGCATTCCGTTTTGATCTGCTAAAAATAGAAAATCAGATCATGAGGCTTTTAAAACTGACATATAAGATCATCTAGATGTAGAGAATACATAACAACATTCATTTTGACATGACAGTCAACTAGTTATGAAATCAAAGCTCAAACAGGAAGCTATTTCGCATAACCAACAATCTGCAAACAACAGAACAGTGTCAAAACCCTCCAGCTTCACTTTTCGAAACTATGACAAAACTCATTGTGGGAAGCTGAAAACTAACACATATATTCACATATTTCTACTGAATATGTCTGCAAGTTGGTTTTGCACGACAATCAACAAGCTTTAAATTACAAGCCTCCAAAGTTTGTCACTCAGACAGATTCATAAGTGCACTTCTTAAAGTGCAGAAGCAAAAGTTTGAAAAGGACATCTCAAATTTGCAAAATTTGAGAGTGACATCAGATACTTTTATGCAAGAATAGTAATCTTGGTTATTCTATGAAGAGTAATAGGACAGTTTATCTTGAACTAGCAAGAGTAGTAACAAGAAAGATTCATGTGATGTTATAGTGAGAGTCTTGTTTGGAATATAGTTTAAGTGCATTACTAAAAAAATCCACAGTGAATTTATTAAAGGCCATGTATGAGAGTTTTGTTATTCAGAACCTAGCATAGTTTAAATCATGAAGTCTTCAATAAAGTTTGCCTGATGTAGAAAAGGCATTAATTAAGTTTGACTTAATTCCTAAAGGAGTTTGTTGTGGGTTTTTTCTTAGACTTAATCTCATTTAATCAATGTTGACATTCTCAGATAGTCTTGTCAATTCATTATTCTAGTATTTGATGGGATTGCAAAAGGAGTTAGGGTCTTATATCTAGAATAGGTAGCATACAATATACAGTGACGATAGATCTCTTTAAAAAACTACAAAAAATTCCAAGAATTTGTATAGGACACAGGCTTAAAAGTAACCTAGATTGGGTTTTTTTCCATTTTGTCTAAAAACCCCGAGCTTTTGAGTGAAACCCTCGAATGCCTATTTTTTTTACACTTAATGCAAATGCAAAAGTCGTAGCCATTAAATCTATAGGAAATCCTGGAAGAGAATACAAGAGTAAAGGCAAGAACAGATGACCATAGAATGAAACCCATGGCCACAAACAAAGGAAAAAAAATCATCAAATCTTTTCATGATGAGAAATGCCATGAATCAAGGAGCTACGGAAGGTCGCGGCCATGAAGAATAGATTTCTTCTATTTGATACTTAGGAAATATAATAATGCAACAAGAAAAGGCTTAACTTCATCTTGTTCATGTTTATGTCAGAATAAATGCCTCTTTTGTGTAGAAATCCACCATGTTTTCACTAGGAGAAGCTCAAGAGACTCACAGAAAGCACTTGGTCAGTGGCAAAACTCCTTGGAGAAGTTTCCACTTTTGTAAAAAATGTGAAATGAAAGGAAGTTTTGATTTTTTCTTCAGCATTTCTAACCCTATTTCCACCGCCATAGTTAAGTTGAATTTTGGTGCCATTTGTTTTCAAAATATGTTATGACAATTGAAACCCATGGCCCTTGTATATTTCCAATATTTTCTAAGTGTTACCTACACTTGTGCATTTGACTAGTAAGTCCTTTTGGACTTAGACATTTTGAATATAGAATTTTTAGGAAGATAAATACCACCTCACATTGTTGAAGAAATCAAACAAGGAGCCACCTAATTGCCACATTACCAAACACGATGGAGAATTTTGATGAGAGCTTAATGCCACTTAGATTACTACATTGAATTATTATTGTGCCTTTATGTTCGATTGTGGTAAAGTAGTATTTTATGTTTTGCATTGATGCTTATGTGTAATAAATGGGATTAAGGTGTTTTATAAGCCTTCATTCCTTATTGTTGTCTTTTAATGCAAACAGTGGTGTGGCCGATTTAGCAGAGGTTATAGGGTTTGTTTTGACTTGTCATTACTTTGTTGAGGATATCTAGGAACTATTCTCTTATACCTTTATGTTTGGTCAATAAAGACTCGTTCATGTATATTTATGCTTTTTGAGGGCTTGTAGGGAGGTTGAAAGTTGTTTACAAACATATGCCACAAATATTGAAGCTGCTTTTTGACACTTTATAGGTTTTGGAGGGAATTTTGGAGCCATTACAAGTGGTCATCTTGGTAGAATAATTCATGTTTGAATTTTCTCGCATTTGGAGCCCCTTTTGGAGATGATTTAGGTGCTAGATTTTAGGCTTTTGGAGTTCATCCGACCCAAACAGTTTTTCTAGTTCCTTTTTTGGTGATTTTTGGAGGGAAAAGTTTTGGTACTTAGTCATTTTGAACTCATTTTGTAATTCAATTCTTGATATGGAGATTTTAGCTTGGAGTGACTTTTACAGTCCTTTGTGAATTTTTGGCATGTTTTGTAACTCAATTTTCTGAATACGATTCACAATGGAGACCTTTATTATTACTGGAGATTCATCTCTTATCTTTTCATTCTTGCAAATTTGTGTATGTGAAGTGATTGATCAAGTTAATAGTGAAATTACTTTCCTCACAGATTTGTCTCATAGGTTCATACCTTTCTACAACTAGTTTATTCATGCAAGTTACTAATTGTGTGAACTTGGTGCATGTTATTTTTTTTAAATGTGAAGTTAACTTCCTTTTTATGAAAATTTTTGTATATAGAATTATTAGTAAAATATTTATGCATTAATATACAACAATGAATATTGTATACTTAGCTACATCCAAGTTCTGTTCATTTTGTGTCTGTATTCTATGATCATGTTTTTACCAATCACTTTGGTATATCACTTCAATTACATTAGTATTTCATTTTATGTAATATTTCCCCCTTTTTCCCATCATATCAGTAGTTTAGAGGACATTACCATCTAGGAAGCCGGCCTATCCAGAGGTTCATTTCAATTTTATGGGACCCATAGCCTTCAAATGATCCCATGTTCCTCCAAAGAATTAAGTTTTATAGCTTAACCAAGGTACAACTTTAGGAGGTAAAATTTTTTTGATCGAGAAATTCATTTACAATATCAATTTCATGACAAGTAATATCTCTAAAAAAAAATCTGATCATCTCCTTATGATATCTGGACATTTTACAAGATGGCTAAACAATATCCAAAGAGACAAAGCCCATGTTGACTTTGGCTCCAATAATAAAATTCCAAGGTAATTCCCTTTATTGAAAGGCACACAAAGAAGGTTGCTTTGTGTCTAACAAGTTTCCCAAATCCACTCACTACTATGTGATTGAAGAAATTAAAGGACTTATTCCTTATTTATGACTTCCCAATCCTAGAAATCTTTGAGAATCCAATGAGTAGTATTAGAAAATAAAATTTATTTGTATTCATAATATACACTCTTAGATAATGATAGTAACCATTACATTTCCAAATTTACATCATATAAAGAAATTCACATCTTTCAATCTACAGATTGCAGCAGAAATGTCAGTGTTAAAACTATCATAACGTTCACATCCCCCATCAGAAATTAAAAGTTTAGTATGTTCGAGAAAGGGGAAAGAACAAGGGACAAAAACCATAAATGGTTTTGCAAGAGTTTTCAACACTCACAAGCATATTTTTCTGCAACTCAGCCATCTAGATGAACAACTAATTCTTAGAACTTGGCTCTTCTAGTTTACACATACTGGTTAAAATACTAATGTTTGCATCACTCTTACAACAAAGGTAGGAATTGGCTCAGGAAGTATTCATAGAGTCCCATGACCAGCTGGTTATTATTGAATGTTATTATAATTTATTTCTTATAATCATATTTGATAGAAGAAAAAAAATAGTGAAAGATAGCAACAAGTATCTACAAATATTCCACTACAAATTTGAAGGAATTAACGAAAAACACATAACCAACAACTTACCTAATATCCACACATAACAATATAGAATTAAAATGTTTTCCAAAGCTTAAGGAAATGGTGAAAGAAATATCTACATCACATTCTACCTCTTCTTAATCTTTATCTTCCTTTGATCCACTACTACTCAAGACATACTCTTTCCCATTAGAGATTTATATTAGAGTGAAGAGATAGGGAAGGTGACACAAATTATGTATATTTACATGTGTCAAAAGCCTCTTAGTTTCGAATCCTTTCCCAATTCTATTACTGAACTATGGGTGGATACTTGCAACTACAAATTAAATAAAACTAAGACCCCTCCTATAGAGAACACATAGAACCATTGAACTGGATAAAACCTTTCTTATATGACTCGTAAGCATTAAATAAAATCTCTATTAAACACACAATATGCCTATAAATAAATATATTTAGGAAAAACCATATATCTTCTTATACAAGTAGAGAAAGAATAATAATATAACACCAATAATTACATCATGATTGAAACCATAAGTTATGGGATACTTATCCCTTTTAACAATAATTATTTAGATTTCAATTAAATTATTATCTCTTCTTTTATATGGTCACTCCAGTGATGAAATAGGAAAGTATTAGTCTTTTGTAATAGTCTATCTTACTGTATTGGTCTAAATGCCGAATTGTAAAAATCAGTTACTCAGACTATAACTGGGGGTTTTCCTTTTGGTTCTTTCCCACCACTATGTCCGCCTGAACCAACATTGTGTAAAAATATATATTAATATTAATAAAATTATAGTGGCTTGCCACTTTTGTCGAATTTTTTTTTAGAATTTTGAGTTTAAACCTAAACCAATCTAATCACCAAACATTGGAAAAATTAGAAGAGAATTTGTGATTAAACTTAATTAAGCCTTTTAACCTAGCCTTTGCTGCAATTGCAAGCAACATTAATCATATATATTTTTTCTTATTTTTATTTCTCTAGCTGGTCAAGTATATCAAACCCAATTACCCAACATAAATTTGATGCCAAGAATTGCATAGATGTAGGAAATAATTATGGGTCTTTGTTCATTCAATTGAGTATTGAAACAAAATTAGAAACTAACAAGAAAATTCTTATTTTCACAATGTCATATATGCTAGATTCTTCCAACTGTAGAATTATTTTCCAGGTAAAATAAAAATGAAAACATTCAAGCAATGAATGTTACCTCGATTTGGGAAAGACAATCAATAGAGATCTTGGATGGTCACAAATTCTAATATTTTTCTTGTTTCTCTCCAAGTCCATCCTCTTTCCCTCCTTCCTTCAAATTTTCCTCCCAAATCTGAGAGATAGAGTGAAACAATATAAAAAAAATCTTGTCTCCTCCCCTTTGAATTGCATACCTACAAGATGTGTTCTCTTTTTTTTTCCATTAGATACTTCTAATCAAAATGCTACTGACAGGTGTGAAGCCAAATTTCTAGACCTTTTGCCAAATTCCTTGATGTCCTTGAAGGATGTGTTATATTAGATTCAAAATGACAATTACATTCATAGTCTGAATATAACTAGCAAATGTCCCAATTCCTCAAATCATCATCCATTCCCACAATCCACACCAAACTCCTCATCACTCCCAGGGGAACAAGATATGCCCAAAATAGTGCAAAATCTCAACATGAAATAAAAAAGACACACTAAACTGTTAATACTGGAAATAAGAAATGTAAAACCTAGTGAGGCTAAACCTTCCATATAGAACTCAACACTAAGACCAAAATAAAAAATCATTGAAATATTATACTAAACACTTCTAACAAGTCACAATACACAAAAGAACAACTCTCCAAAATCTTATTGAAAACTCATAACTAAACTCAAATATGAATCTCAAGTTTATATTTTAATCAATTAATAGAAAATTGTTACTGGTATTGATGGAAACAAGTGTAGAATGATGATAGAAGGCTACAAAGATTCAATCCAAAATTAAAATTTATGATAAATTTAATGCTATAATAAGTCCAAGAGATTATAGCCATCAAGGGGGTGATCATTTTTTTCTACCACAACATTCTTTCTAAATTAACAAGAGATTAGTGCCTTGGTGATTAAACAATGAATTTAGGACACCATTCAATCAAATCCAACAATCATAGAGTTCATTTGAGAAAGGATGGCTTACATTTGTATGAAATGGAATAAAAAATACAAAAATGTAGGTCACACGTGGTCTATTACTGAATGTTGTTATTTGTTCAAGATCCTTATTGTTGTCGCTTGCCCAAGATCATAGACTTTTCTAAAAAGCCACTTGTTGTTTCTGATGTAGAAAACCCCTATTTGAAGTTTTGTAGAAAGGAAAAATGCTTTTCAAACTGCATGCCGAATATTGAGGAAGGGAAAATGAAAATGAAGAGGGAAATACAAATTTATTGTAGGAAAAACGTTTTTTTTATTGTCTTAATTTAAGACAATTAAAGAATATTATATAATATTTTATACTAGTAATCACACCATGGTGTGCAATGGGTACGCTAATGAGGTGTGGAAGGTCAAATAAGATGAATTGATAGGTCATTTTGAAAATTAATATATTATAAAATTATATATTTGATATTTATGTATATTTATTATTTGATACTATATTTATTTATAATTATACAATTTATGTGATATTCTAAATAGGCTTGCAACACTCATATTATAAACAGTGGTTAAAAAAAATTCTAAAAACATATTAATGAATACAGTAGAAGCATATTCAATTTCATCAATATTATAAGGTTTTTTTTTTTTTTAAGAAGATGAAAATAATTAAACAAAATTTGACAATTACAAAATATTGAATGGCTTGGTTTACCCATAAAAGAATATATAAGGTTGTATCTCCATTATTAATTGGTTCAAGGAAATCATATTTTCAGTGAGATGCATCCTTGCTTAGCTGGTACAGGCCTGTTATGTCCAACAAAACAAAAGAAAATGGTGAAATAGATCTATTTATTACATGTAATTTTTTTTCTTAAACTTCTACAATTTTACCATTGTTTGAAGAAAGATTTCTTAAATATCAATAGGGTAAGCATTATACAAAAATTTGGCTGGTAATTTTATAATATAAATTCATTGTTCAATACTAAAATTTTAACCAAGAGCCCGTAAAACTTTACCAAAATCTTAATCAGCCACGATTTGAGGCCAATCTTAAAAAATACAACCTGTTGAATTGCAATAAAAAATTGATACATTATCTGAAAGTGAATATTTCAAAAATAGGATAATTGATTATTGGTAACAGTAGGTAGAAAGATGTAGTGGTTATTGGTATATATAAGGATTGAACCCAATGCCCACATGAAATTATTTTCGTACAGGTTTGCAAATATTATAGAGCCATTTCAATAAGAATTTTTGTAAACTTTACATGAAAAAGTAATCAAAGCATATTGATGTGATCTGCCCATTCTTTTCTTAATCTGATGATGGATGTAATAAAAGTACTATTGGTAGGGTGAGATCGGTGTTCGAATTTCAAAACAATGGAATCGGATCCAGAAGCGAAGCAAGATCGAAGAATCGACAATCGAATTAGGAGCAGGAACCAAGTCAGAAGCAAGGTAAGGATGAGCAGGATGATGTGGAATCCGGTGACAAAATACAGGTGGACCCTGGGGGAAAGGAAATTTTGGCGTTTATCTCTGCTACTTCTCCCACCGAAAAAAATGAGAAAGATAGTAGCGGAGTGAGGACCACAGATGGTTTTGGATGCAACTGCAAAACATGGACCTCTCTTTTTGGGGTAAAACCTAATGGAAAGTCTTCCTTCCCCCCAGTGCAAAATATCTCATCCCCTACTCGAGGTAATTTTTCTATCTCCATCCCAGATCTGATTATAGACCATAATATAGCCCTAACGGAACGAACCCTGGTTGGAAAGTTTATGGGTCCTAGACAAAATATTGAAGTGGTTAGGGAATTTGTTAAAAATAAATGGAGAACCAGTGGGAAAGTCTTAGTTGCTGCTCTTCCAAAGGGTTTTTTTGCTTTTGAATTTACTTGCAAAGAGGATATTATGGCTGTTAGAGGTGGAGGTCCCTGGGTGATAGGAAAATCATCTTTGGCTCTTAAGAAGTGGTCCTCCCATTTGGATCTATCAGACTCTATCTTTGAGAATGTCCCATTCTGGCTTAGACTTCCAGGCTTGCCCCTCGAATTCTGGAGTGAAGACATCTTCCTGGGCATTGCGAGCTCCTTAGGTGAGCTCCTTTCGATCGACACTATGACAACTACTAGAAAGAGACTAGATTTTGTGAGGATATGTGTGGGAGTTCCTCAGGAAGTAGATCTACCATCATCAATAGAGATACAATCTAAGCTGGGTTCCTAGGAATAGAATATAGAATTTGAAACCATCCCGTTTGCTTGCTTTAAATGTAGGAAATCTGGTCACTGGGCAAAAGAATGCCCTCTAAATGCTGCTTTAGAGAAAGAGAAACTAGCAGAACCTGGAAAAAAAGAATGGAAAAAAAAGAAGAATGACTTTGGAGAAGGAAGGAGGGAGAATAAAGAGCAAGAGTTGGAAAATATAGAAGCTGATAATCAGAAAAGCCCTGTAGAGATTGAAGTGGTGTTGGAGAATAAAGGTGAGTTCCCTTTTGAGCCTCATAACCTAATCCCTCTTTCAAAGGAAAGGGGTATTAATGCTGGAACCATAGTTGATGAAGGAGACTAGATCCTATCTCTTTCATTATCTCAAATGATAGTCCCCTCTGCTAGAAATGAAGAGATACCGGGTTTGGAGGATATCCCTAGTGAGGGTCTATCCTTGGTCTTGAAAATCCATCATCTCTCCCTATCTTTTGACATTCTCCCCTCTATGGGTGTGGAGATCCTGATGGACAGCAATTCTGTTGGTGGGGTTTTAGAATCCCTTGAAAAATAGGACCACTCAGCTAACCTATCCGGTAATGACTTGTGTTGTCAAGAGAACGGTAACACGAACACATTACCTTGGGAACAAAGAATTCCAAATGAAAAGGAATGGGAATCTAGTAGAGAGACTGACAGTCAAGATGAGACTGATAAAGAAGAGAATATATCAAAGAAGAAGTCTAGAAAAAAAAAACAAGGGAAGACCCCAAGTGGCATTTCTACCAGATCAAGAGGTAAAAAGTCTTTGAAAAAGAAAAGAGAGCAAAATAGTTTTCAAGATATAGTGGATGGCTCTCAGAAAACCATCCCGGAGTGTCTTAACTCCCCCAAAATATAATGAAGATTATGTCCTGGAATATTAGGGGATTCAATAGCCCTCACAAGCAGGATGTTCTTTGCAACTTTGTTAGAGACCACAAACCTGATATTCTTCTAATTCAGGAAACTAAAATGTCTAAGGAGAAAATTGAAAAGATGAAACTCTTTAAGTACTATAGTAACCAGTGCAATAACTCAAATGGTGCTTCAAGTGGCATTGTTACTTTCTGGAATAGCCTCAATATCAAATGAGATCCGATTATGGAAGATACAAATTATATAGTTACTAGGTTTACTCATAAAAGAGATAATTTCAGTTGGATTCAAATGAACATTTATGCTCCTAATGGAAAAGGCATGAGGAAATATTTTTGGATGGAATTAGCCTTCATTAGGAGGATTTTTGATAAAGAATCTTGGATTGTTATGGGGGACTTCAATACTCCCTTAATGAATGGTGAAAAATTCGGGGGATCTCAGATTAACTTGGAAAGAAAATCGGATCTCTAGAATTTTATTGATACTCAAGGGTTGATTGACTTGGATCTTCTTGGAGCCTCCTTCACCTAGTCCAATTGCAGAAAGGGGACAGACCTTATACAGGTCAGATTAGATAGATCTTTGATTTCTAATCGTTAGTACTTTGATTACTATTGTTCCCTTAAAGCCCTCACTAGAATAGGCTCTAATCATTCCCCTATTAGTCTCACTGCAGATCCTATAAAAAAGAGGAAGAATAGTCCCTTCAGATTTGAAAAAATGTGGACCTCTCATCTTCCTCTTAAAGAGGAAATTAAGAAATGGTGGAATATAAGTATTCAAGGAACTGCAATGTTTAGAATTGCCGAAAAACTAAGGGAAGTGAAAAGCAATCTTAAAAAATGGAAAAAGGAATCCTTTGGGAACATCTTTAAGATCAATTTTGAGCTTTAGATGGATTTGGGAGCTATTCAAACCAAAATATAGAAGGAAGGGTACTTGAACGACTCTAAGGAAAAAGAGAATGAGCTCCTTATGAAGATGCATGACATAATTGGGAAGGAGGAGGAGTTCTGGAAACAGAGATCAAGAGCCCTCTGGCTGTCTGCTGGAGATAGAAACACCAGGTATTTCCACCTCTCGGCTTCTAAACATAGAGCTATAAACAAAATATCTCAAATTGAAGTGAATGGAACCAGATTTGAGGAGGAAGAGGATATTAGGATGTAGGCAGGATCCTTCTTTAAACTTCTCTCGACTAGTACTGAGATTAACCAGATTGAGCAAGATCAGCTAGTGGAAGCTATACCAAGAATTATCAACCAGGAAAACAACTCATTTATGACAGCAATCCCCACCAATGATGAAGTTAAGCGGGATATCTTTTCCTTTGATGGGAATAAAGCCCCGGGTCCTGATGGCTTCCCTTTGTTTTTCTTTCAATGGCTCTGGGAGATTGTTGAAGAAGATGTGGCTAATGTTGTTAAGGAATTTTTTGGAGCCAAAAGTCTTCTAAAAGAATTAAATGCTACTTTCTTGGTTCTCATCCCTAAGATTTCTGGAGCTAATAACTTTGAGGCCTTCAGGCCTATCAGTCTCTATAATTCCTTATATAAGATCATCTCTAAGGTCTTAACCTCTAGAATCTTAATTTTTTTGCCTTCCTTGATTTGTCCTCAACAGAATGGATTCATTTCTAGCAGAAAAATCCTTGATTCTATAGTTACGGTTCACGAGAAAATTCACTCCCATATTGAATCAAAGACTGAAGGCTTCCTCCTTAAGCTTGACATCTCAAAAGCCTATGACAGAGTTGACTGGAATTTTTTACTTAAAATCCTGAAGGCCTTTGGTTTTAATAATAGGGTTGTTCAAATGGTGGAACAACTTATGTCCACTCCTTCCATTTCGATTTTGGTCAATGGATCCCCAACCTCCTTTTTTTAGAGTACCAGAGGTCTAAGGAAGGGTGATCCTATATCTCTTATTTTATTCACTATTATGCTGAAAGTTTAGGCAGGAATCTGAAAATATTGGTAGATTGTAAATTCATCTCTGGCGTCAGACCTTCCTCAGGTAATTTGTTGTGCTCCCGTCAATAATTCATTAATGACACTATACTCATGGGTCAAGCTTTTGTTTCTGAAGGCAGTTATATAAAGCAGCTGCTTGACAAGTATGGGAGAGCTTCAACACAACTAAATTACAATCACAAAAGTTCGCTGTTCTTTTTCAATACTCCGGTTCATCAACAGACCAAAATTGCCAAAATTCTAGATTGTAAAGTGGATTCCCTTCCGGCCACCTACCTGGGTCTTCCTTTAAGCTTGAAACCTCCTGATTCTTTTTGGTTATCATTTGTGGATAGATTTAGTAAGAAGCTTGTAGGTTGGAAAGGTGCTCTGCTTAGTCAAGTTGGTAAGCTTAAGCTTCTCAAAGCCTCTCTCCAGAATCTTCCTATCTACACCTTGAGCCTCTTTAAGATCCCTGCTAAATTTGTTGACACAATTGAAAAAATTCAAAAAATATTTCTTTGGTTAGGAGTTGAGGAAAATAAAAGAATTCCCTTAATTGATTGGAATCTGGTTTGTAGACCTAAAAAGAATGGAGGACTTGGGTTGAGAAGAATCAAAACTTTTAATAAAATCCTCTTGGCTAAGCAAATATGGAGAATCTTCTCTTCCTCTAGGGAGTGGATTGATATTCTAGCTAGTAAATATTTAGAAAACAATTGCTTTTCCATTATTAAGAATGACCCTCTCCTTCTTCCAAGAGGATCAACATTTTGGAATAATATAATCACTAGAAAAAATATTGTGGAGGAAGGAATTGGTTGGCAAGTGAGAAATGGTAACGGTACTAGATTTTGAGAAGACAAATGGCTTTTTAAGGAACCCTTGATAAATTTCAATTCCTTCAGAGATTGGGTTGAGACTTGCAAGGAAAGGTTTGGTACTTATGTTAAAGATTACAGAGTGAATGGTAATTGGGTGGACTTGGGAAGAGTCGGTCTAGCTTTGGTCCCTATCCAGACTACTCTGCTGGCTATTAGACTTAGTTCTGAGCAACTAGAGGACCATGCAGTTTGGATTGATGCTCCCTCTAGTAATTTTTTTGTGTCTTCTACTTTTGCTAAGATCACTTCTTCTTTGGATCACCCCCCCTTTTGGTCTAAAGCTTGGTGCAATCACTTGATACCTAAAATTAATATCTTCTTTTGGATCTTGCTCCAAAATAAATTGCTTACGATTAACAATCTATGTAAACGTGGATTTCAAATCCCCAGTAGATGTTGTCTTTGCAAGATGGATGCTGAATCTGAGTCATTTGTTCCTTCATTGCTCTTTTGCTACTTCTCTTTGGGAAAATTTTATCAGGTTATGGAACCTTCCTTGGGTTTTCCCGTTGTCCATTGAAGATTTTTTTTCTCAATGGAAAGCTTTGACTAGGAACCCCTTACTTAGGTCTTTTTGGGACCTTTCCTTCCCTCATATTGCTTGGGGCCTTTGGAAAGAATGCAACAACATAATTTTTAGGGGCAAAGAAACCTCCGTGGATTATGTCTTTGATAAAATTGTCAGATCTATGAAGGAAAAATTCAATGCTGTGACCTGGAATGACAAGAAAACCATGAAGGTGAAGTACTCGAACTATGATCTTCTTGTTGCTAGGAATGGAACATTAATCCTAATCTAGTTAGTTCTAGTATGAAGGCCAAAAAGGACAGAGAGGGAGTTTGTTGGACTTTTCCACATAACGGGTGGATCAAAGCTAACTTTGATGGTGTAGCTAAAGGCAATCCGAGGGCTACAGGTTGTGGTGGATTTTTAAGGGATTCCAGTGGCAACTTTATTGGTGCAATTGCCTCACCTCTTGGCTCTCAAACTAATCACCTGGCGGAGGTGGCTGGACCATCAACTCGTGGATTGATGAAGCCAAACTGAATTTGGCCAAGTTTGAAAAAGTTAAAATATCACAGGCTTATAGAGAAGCTAATGCGGTGGCAGACTTTTTTGCTAATGAAGGAGTTAAGAGTAAAGATTTGTGTACTTGGCTAAATAAGAGCTATCTAAATCTTAATGTTTGTGCCCTATTAAATTATGATAAATCACATGGAAAGGCGACGTGTTATCCCTTCAATGAGGATAGGCTGGATTTATCACATCACAATCACTAGATTGCATGGGACCAAGCCCAGTGGAGTAAATTGCAAGATTACTCTGCATGCTTTGTGGGTTCTAAGATTTAGCAAGGCCAATTTTAGAAAGGCTTGTGCTTGGACCTACCCCATCATGTTGAC
Organism: Sequoiadendron giganteum; assembly: GCA_007115665.2. Taxonomy (NCBI): domain Eukaryota; kingdom Viridiplantae; phylum Streptophyta; class Pinopsida; order Cupressales; family Cupressaceae; genus Sequoiadendron; species Sequoiadendron giganteum. Next base: position 155,176,224 of record CM021104.1, on the reverse strand, counting down.
CAATATGGGAGGAGACAGAAAGCGAACTGAGCCGGACAGTTACGAAATTCATACTAAAAATGCCAAGGTCTGGAACAAGATTAAAAGTGGAGGGTTGATTCCTTTCCTCAAGAAGCTTCATGGCTCTGACCAGGAGGCTACAGATCTTTTTGCCAAAAATTGGCATGATGGTAATTTGACCCTGTTTGGTAGGAATGTGGAGCTCAATGAAAATCTCATTGCCAATGTCACGCGATTACCCACTGACAGGAAGAATTTTTTTAGGGACAGGGCTTTTTCTGATGAAGCTATTATCAGATTTCCCAAAAAGGACAAGGAAAAGCAAAGCTTGGTCAAAATTGCTAATAGTTACTTTGATGTTGACTCCATAAAAACTATATAGAGAAAGGTTCTTCGGGTCATCATGAAGTACATTACTATGGAGGGGCGTTTCACTAAAGTCTATGGCTACCACTTTGCTCTTCTCAACCATTTCCGACACAAGGTAAGGGTCTCTATCCCCTATTATCTTTACTACTCCTTGAAGGAAATTTTGGAGGACAATAAGAAAAACCCCAAAAGATTCCCCATTCTTCACACTGGGTTAATTAGGCTTATTGTGGAACATCTTCATGTGCCCATTCCTGCTATCTTGGAAACCAATCTGGAGTCTGAGAGTGATGATACAGAGCCCAGTGGCTCAGAGTTTTTGCCAAACCCTAGCCATGTTAGTAAAGTTGCTGGCCCTTCTAGGGAGTCGGGTAAAATTCGTGCTGAGCCTGCGTCTGACTACCCTCCTCCTAAGATCAACTTTGTTGGTAAAAAAACCTAGACTAAATGCTTTGTTTCTTACTCTAAAGAATCCTTTGAGTTAAACGATTTTGACATCAATAATTCTGAGCGCTGTGTTGACCCTTTGCCAGACTTTCACATTGATGATAATTCCCTTGTTAACACTGGTAGAGAGCCCTCTCTTGATTATCGTAACCTTGCTAAAACCAATTCTGAGTCTCATTCCAAACTCTTGGAATGGACTTTCTCTGAAATCAATGAGCTAAAAATAAAAAACTAGGCTCTGCATAGTAAGATTGATGAAATGGGTGCTAAGATTGCGGCGATGGAAAAGAAAGAAGTGGATCATAGTAATAGGAACATGGGCATTGAAGCTGAGAGCTTAAGATATAAAATTAGAACTGTCGCAGAACAAAACTACCACATTGCAAGATATAATGATATTATTATCAATGCAATGACGGAAAAGCTTGACAAAGCCCAGCAGGGGTCTCTGGTGGTGGATCTTGAAGATGCTGGAGATAAAAGCCAGGACATGGAAGCTAGCATCTCTAGAAGAACCCATGCCAACTTGAAGCGAAAGGCCCCCCTTACACCGAATATGGTTCAAACCTTTAAACAGGGGGTTAAAGATATGCAGGATATGGAGGTAGAGACATAATCTATCCGTAGATCTCTGGAGTAGTTGCTGGGGTTTCCTTCCTCTATTGTCCCCTCTTTCCTGACCCTCGTGGTCCTTTTTGTTTTGGTGCTGCTGGTTTTCTCAGGTAGCTATTTTGTTGTGTGGAACTTTGGTGCTCCTTTTGCTTTCTTGTAATCTTTGTGGTTTCGGGTCCCTGTAAAACTTGTTTTACCCTTTTATCAAAAACTAGTCAAAATAACATTATTTAATGTTAAATTCTTTAATAAATTTTATTGTAATTTAGTTGTTAACAACAATATTCTACTAATGAATACATTGTAACTAAATACAAATTTTATTCTTTAGTTTAATAATAAAAGAATCATTAATATTTAGATTAGAAGATTTAAATGTAGATTATATAATAATGTTGCTAAAAAATATGAACAATAAATATTTATATCAAAATTATTCTATATATCTACATTATTATTCCAATACATAAATATTTATATTTTAATAATAAACTAATAATAAATAATAAATAATGTTTTAATGTTTTGGATAAGTAAAAATGTGGCTCTTAACAATTAATGCAGATTCAGGGATTTAAATCTATGACAAGAGATTAGGGAAGATAAAAATAACAATATTAAATATTTCATTCATTTGCAAGCAACTTGCAAGTCTAATGTTTCGTTCTTGGCATTAGAAGACCAGGGATTTAAATCTATGACAAGAGATAAAGGAAGATAAAAAGAACAGTATTAATAATTTCATTCATTTGCAAGCAAGTCTAGTGTTTCCTGTCATAGATAAGGGAAGATAAAAAGAATAGTATTAAATATGTCATTCATTTGCAAGCAAGTCTAGTGTTTCGTTCTTTTCATTGGAAGAAAATAAAAACAAAATTTCCATTGAGGGCTCCACCTACCACCATGAAAATCCACTTTAGTATTTAAAAGGTATTCTAGAAATTCCTAGATTACAATTTCTCCTTAAAGAGAGGGGAATATATTTCCATACCCATAGGAAAGATTATAATGTTCTAAATAAGAATATTTCGATAAAGTCCATCGAATATAATTCTTAAAAAGTTACTTTTTCTTTATTTTTATTTTTTTTCTTTTTCATTTGGAAATTAATAATATGTATAAGAATTAAAATATATTTATTTGTAAGTGTTATTTTTAATATTTTACAACTTTAAAATTTATTTCCTAGAAATAATGTATAATATATAAGTTGCATAAAAATTCAAACTATTATATCAAGGTTATCTACTCTATAATAAATCTAATTCACGAAGTCATGATGATATGCAACCTTAGCCAAGTGTGTGGGTCAAGATTCAACTGCAATAATAATCTCATGTATGGTGACATCATTGAACACCCAATTTTATCAAAGATATTAAAATAAGTTAAATCCAACACCCTTACACTTGATTTCAAGAGTCGGCAGACAAATGCTTATAGTTTGATAAAACCTTGAGTTATTCCTCCTTTAATTTAATAAGATCAACTTTGGTTAGAGCTTAGAAGTAGTATTGCATAGTGAGTGTGTGATGAGTATGTGCTAGGTTGCAAATTTAGGGTAGAAAAAAAAACTATGATGGATGTGTTATAACCCATAGTAAATGTGGGCATGAGAGCATAGTTCTTTGTTAGTTCTCAAGTATATTTAAAACAAGTTTATAATGGTATGGGTGTATATCACGTGTTAGTCAATGTTGAAATCGAATGATGTTCCCTTAAATCCTACTCTTCCAATGTTCAGAATGTTAATTAGCTTAATTAATGTATTTAAAAAAATTAGTTGGTTTTTTTTCTAGTGTAAAATTATGGGCATTACACAAGGTTCCATAGGAACCAAGAACCATTGGTTCCCAATTCCTATGGAACCCTCGACAAAGGGTTCCTAGGTCATATTCAATCCTAGATGATAGGAAAAACAGAACCATGATACATGGGAAGAAATAATTAAATTTTTGGGTGATTTTTGAAGGTGATATGATATGTCCTGATGGCGGCCAAAGTCTTGCAAGATGAATTTTCGTAGAAATTTTTGAAGTATTAAGATATATCTTGAAAAAAAGGTGTTATTTTGCATAACCTAGTCCATGCCATCTTTTTGCTACATCCTAAAGTCGTTCATTGTACTTCAATAATTAATTTTATAGAAATTTGATGGTTGATGGGATATCACTGAATTTGTAAAGATGTCAAAATATATCTACATCCCAAAAATATTAATCTCATTCTTCAAAAGCATTAAATAAAATATCGTCATCCTACTAAAGGGAAAAATCCCACATACAAACATGTGTTGGTTTTCCTTGAAAGATGATTTTAACATTCGAATTGGGCTCAAATTTTCATAGAAGGTGAGAACATATGGAAGAAAAAATTGTATGCATATTTTCCACTCACTCTAGCTATGAATAGTAATGGCATAGTCATCTAGCTACTAGAATTAATTGTAGATTATCTCCATTGATCTAAAGTGTTTATTTTGGGTGCAATTCAACTTGGACCATGCATTTAAACTATGAATGGTGAAGATTAGGGTTAATGCCTTGCTACTGATAATCAAAATTTTGAGTCATTTCTAAAGGTTGGTTGTGGTGTGGTCTCTAGATGCCAAGTTGCAAGGAATCCATCAATGCTAAGTCTAGTTTGCTAAAGGATTATAGACTTGTGGAATAGAAGAAAACTAGTATTGTAATATGTTTTATTTTGCAGAATATGCCAATGGAATTAAGTGTGTATTGAAGAAGATTTCTTAGTCATAGTTACAAAATTTCCTTCATTTCTTTTGTTGGAATGAATGTAATGCTCAATTAGATGAATCTAATAGCATTCTAAAATCATTAGAATGCTTGTTAATATTTTTCTAACTTTATGTATGGATATACAGCAGTCTTTGGAATTACTAAGTATTCTCTATTGCAAGAGATCATGATCGTTATTGTGTGTAAATGCACAAATACGTATTATTCTTTCCCTTTTTTTTCTCTTCTCAGTCTATTGTGACTCTATTTCACAATAGAAAAACATTGAGCTAGAACCATTTACAAATCTCACATCCATAAAATAAAGAATAAAACAATAGTGTAGGATTATGAATATTTTTTTCACACCTATAACATTGTAATATAACTAGGGATCTATCTTTAGTGATTTGAGAACAAAGTCATTTCATGTAGGTTATGATTGCATAAGTTTATTAGGTATATAAGGGTTATATATAACTAGTTTTTATTAGCTTATGATTGCATAACCATATAAATTCTAAGACTATCAACAAACTTAAGGCATAAAATTTTAGATAGTGATAAGTCGATTAAATATTACATCTACACCAATCAAGTCTATTATTAATTTTCAAGTTAAGTGCCTTTAATTGTTTGTTTTATGTAGACATTCATTTCAATACTCTATCCTAACTAAAGAATTTAAATTAATTGTATACTTATCAATTATATTTATTTCAATAACCAAAATTATAAACACAATTCAATTTCATTTATTTCTAATGCTTTATTGAACTTAAAGACATTCTACGTTGACATCACAAAATCTCATACCATAATCATCTAAATTTAAATTTAGTTAGTTGGTAGGAGGAGCGTCTAGGTAGATGCTAGCTAAATTAACCATCGGAGGAGCATCCAAAAATAGGGTAGTGAGTTATCTCGAGGGCTTGAATAGAGATGTGAATTATGGCAAGTAGTTCGATCCCTATGATTTTTATGATGCGCTACACCAACCAAAAGTTCAGGTGATTGCTGGTCATCTAATGTGAGTAGCAGAAAATAAGGCATGAAAGAATAGGAATTAGAGGTAGCAGATTCAGTGCTAGATGATAATTAGTTAAGAAAGATTTCTTCTTGTGTGCTTAAACAAAGATGTGCCTCGAGAAGAAATCCTTGTATGGCTCTTCATTATAGAGACTCTTAGGGTTCTTGGTGATGAATCATAATGGAGGCTCGATCCTATTTTTTTATTGAAAATCAGGTCCCTATAATGGAGATAAAGAATGGTGTAAGAAGGTAACCGAGGAAATCACCATCTAGAAGGCTGATGGGTAATCATAGATATTTGAGTCTGGGATCATTAAGATGAATTCCCAAATTAAGACATATCGATTAAAAACAAAGGAGAAAGGTTGGGTTCTTAACAAGGTTATGATTTTGGAAAGATCACCGGAGATAAGGGCATCAAAAGCATTATAGGGAAAACATATTAGATTCAACAGTTGATCAATAATTGTTGGAATTTATTGTTTCTCCTAAGCCTCTGCTCATCCACCAATGATCCTGCAGACTTCACCTACTTGTCAGGAGCCCTTCTATTTTGGGGATCCTTCCCGCAGCTCCTATCAGCTCCAGAATTGATTGTGGTAGCTGATTTTGAAATTGGAATTTACCAGGTAGGTGATTTCAAAAGTTAGGGGGGAATGTTTTTCTTGGAAAAAATGAATTGAAGGAAGATTATTTTGTTAGTTTGCAGAAGTCAGTTGGAGAAGAGAGTTTGGAAAAGTTGAGAGAAGAAGTCAGAGAAGAAGATTGTAGCAGCAGACTGTGAGAAGAACATTCTCTGTGAGCTTCCAACAACTCCTGAACAATAGTAGTTGTTTGTTATTTTGTAAGAGCAGTGATTGCTCCTAATCATTACTAGTCTAGTTGAGCAGTTTTTCATTGCTCCAAGAAAGTTGTAATAGCTTCTAGTTCTTAGTTTGTTTTATGTTTTGTCATTTCTAGTTGATTAATACTTAATCAAAGTTGCATGTCTCCTTGTTGTTTTCCACATTTAACATTTGGGCATTTCCAGCTTGACTGGAAAATAGAGCAACAGCTTTGTGTGTTTTGCATTTGTTTGTTTTTAAAATCTTGACATGGTATCAGAGCCATAGGCCCAATTTCCTTGTGAGTTTGGGCATTTGTATATTCTGGGTGTTGAGTTTTTTGTTGTAGGAGATATGGCTAGAGATGAAGGAAGGAGTTGGTAGCAACCACTGTCCTTTAATGGACAAAACTATGCCATTTTGGCCAAGAAGATGAAGACCATCATGGTGGGCAATGATTTGTGGGACTTTCTCATACATGGGTTTGTGGATATCACTGACCCAACTGCATTTGCAGCTCTCACAAATAACCAGAAAACCCAGTTGAAGGAGAAAAGGAAGAAGGATGCAAAAGCTTTGAGTTTGATCGAAGTAGCCTTGACAGAGGCCATTTTTCTCACAATTGCAGTAGCTGAGTATGCAAAAGAAGCTTGGGAAATCCTTGAGATTGGCTACAAAGGGACTGATAAAGTCAGAGGTGTGAAGCTCCAACTACTTCGAAGAGAGTTCAAAGTTAGTGAGATGAAAGAAAGTGAGTCTATTGAAGAATTTCAAGCAAGGTTCTCTAGTTTGTTGAACTAGCTGAGAGCAAATGGAGATGTGATAGAGGAGCTAAAGATTGTTGAAAAACTTCTTCGATGTCTACCCACGAGGTATGATCCTCTTGTCATTGCTATTGAAGCATTGATAGACCTTTCTACTTTGACAGTGGATGAGTTAATGGGTTCAATCCATACCCATGAGCAGCATTTAAAAAGGTCTACTACTACCTCCCATGAGCAAGCTTTCAAAGCTCAGTCGAATGCAAGAGGTAGAGGGAGAGGTGGGAATGGCTCCCAAAGAGGTAGAGGTAGATCCAGTCAAGGAAATGCTAGTGGAGAAAGCTTGGGACGAGCAAGCAACTCTCAGAACAACTCTCGAAGAGGCATGGAGAACAATAGTTCGAGTGGGAGAAGTGACAAGAGCAACATTGAGTACTATTACTATCACAAGTTTGGAGACTATGATAGTGAGTGCTTGAAGAAGCACGGTAATCAGCAAAGAAAAAATGCTAAAGTTGCTGATTCAAATGTGGTTGAAGGCAATCAGTCCACAACTTTCATCATGTGCAATGTTGGTGAAGAAGGCAGCCCTGAGGTCTAGTACTTGGACAGTGGTTGCAACAACCACATGAGTGGAAATGAAAGTCTTTTTTCTTTCATTGACAAAAATATTAAATCAAAAATTAGAATGGGGAACAATGGAGTTATTCCTATTAAAGGAAAAGGATCTATCATGATCCACACCAAGCAAGGTGAAGAGAAGGAGGTTCAAAATGTGTTCCTTGCACTAGGGTTAAAGCACAACCTCATGAGTGTAGGACAGTTGATCCAGAATGGTTACAAAGTGTTGATGGAGAAGGGAAAATGTGTCATTTATGACAAGAATGAGAGAACAAAGGTGTTTGCAGCAATACAAATGCCAAAGAACCAGATGTTTTCGTTGAAGATTGAGACATGCTTCTCATCTCAGTCTATTGCAACACCTCTGATGGATGGAAAATGTATAGCAGTACAACTTGCAGCCCTCAAGAGCACCATTCAAGACCCCTCCAAGTTATGGCATCTCAAGTATGGACATCTAGGCTATGCTAGTTTAAGTCTTTTGTCCAAAAGCAAGATTGTTGATGGTTTTCCAAGGATAGTAGAGCCTAATATTAAATGTGAGGCTTGCATTTTGGGCAAGCAACATAGGAAACCCTTTCAATTGGGCAACTGTACAAGGGCAAGAGCACCATTGGAGTTGGTGCCCACAGATATAGTAGGCCCTATGCAAATCACTTCCATAGGTAATAGTAGATTTTTTATGACCTTTATTAATGATTACAACCATAAGACATGTGTGTATTTTTTGTAGAACAAGTCTGATGCATTTAATAAGTTTTTATTATTTAAAGCCTAGGCTGAAAAAGAGAGTAGACATTTTATTAAAGTCCTAAGTTCAGATAGAGGAGGAGAGTATACCTCCAATTGTTTTGTGAATTTTTGAAAGAAGAATGGTATAAAAAAGGAGCTTACAGCCAGTTATACTCCACAACAAAATGGAGTTGTTGAAAGGAAAAACAAAACCATTGTATAGATGGCAAGAAGTATGCTAAAAGAAAAAGGACTCCCTACAGAGTATTGGGGAGAGGCTATTGCAACAGCCGTGCATTTGATTAATAGAAGTCCAACTAAGGTAGTCCATGACAAGATACTTCAAGAGGCATGGAAAAAATGAAGATGGACGGTTGAAAACCTGAGAGTGTTTGGATGTGTGGCTTATGCACATGTGCCTAAAGAAAAAAGGAAAAAATTTGATGACAAGGTTGAAAAGTGCATTTCCATAGGCTACAATTAAGAGTCCAAAGCTTATAGGTTGTACAATCCAATCACCATAAAAAATATCATTAGTAGAGATGTGGAGTATTTAGAAGATCAGTCATTGGATGACACGATAGATTCTGACAACTCCCAACAGCTCCCGACAATGCAGAGTGATGAAGATTTGAAAAATTCTATAACAGTAGAAAATGATGGCTTCCAATAGCTCCTAATCACTTCTGATAAAAATAGACAAAAGGGGAAGCAGCCATAGACAACCAAAAATTTGGCTCCTGATAGCTCCCAACGAGCTCTTGATAGTTTCAAACGAGCTCCTGACAGCTCCCGACGAGCTCCTGACAGCTCTCGATCACTCCAGTTTCAGCCTATTCAGCAAAACAACAGGAGCACTAAAATTTCATAGCCCACTCTTGCCTCCCTAATGACAAGAAAGACCAAGATTCTAAGGGAGATCTACCAAAATGAAAGGTATGATGATTAATTTGATGAGAATGTGAATTTTGCACTATTTTCTCACAATGATCTAATTTATTTTGAAGAAGTTGTGAAAGAGGATAAATGGTGTGAAGCCATGGATGAGGAAATAGATGCATTAGAAAGAAACAATACATGGGAGCTGATTGACTTGCCTACAAGCAAACAAGCTATTGGAGTAAAATGGGTCTATAAGACTAAAAGAAATGTCAAAGGAAGAATACACTGGCACAAGGCAAGATTAGTTGTCAAGGGGTACAAATAGCAGTTTGGAAGAGACTATTATGAGACATTTGCCCCTATTGCTAGGATAGAGACTGTGAGGACAGGCATATTTATTGCTGCCGAACACAAATTGAAGGTATTTCAAATGGATGTGAAGTTTGCCTTTCTTAATGGAGTATTGAAAGAAGAGGTTTATGTGGAGCAGCCTTTTGGATATGAAGTTCCAAGCCAAGAACAAAAGGTGTCTAGGCTGAAGAAGTCTCTTTATGGGATGAAGCAAGCTCCACGGGCATGGTATAGTAGGATTGACTCATATTTGATGAGCAACGACTTTAGCAAAAGTGATGGTGAGCCCACCCTCTACATCAAGGCAGCAAATGGTAATATTTTAATTGTTGTCTTGTATGTAGATGATTTAGCTTTTACCGGGGATGATGATTTCCTCATTGTTGATTTTAAAGAGGCCATGAAAAGATAATTTCAAATGAAAAATTTAGGTCTCTTGAGTTATTTTCTAGGCATAGAAGTAAAACAAAAGCATGATTGTATTTTTATCTCTCAAAAGAAGTATGCAAATGAAATCTTAAAGAGTTTTAGAATGCTTGAGAGCAAGCCTACCTCAACACCAAAAACTGTAGGTTTTAAGTTGAGCAAAGAAGATTGCAGCAGTAATATGGATCTAACCATGTACAAAAGCTTGGTTGGAAGCTTGATGTATTTGACAGCAACTAGGCCAGATATAATGCATGGAGTGATGTATGTTTTAAGTTGAGCAAAGAAGATTGCAGTATTAATATGGATCTGACCATGTACAAAAGCTTGGTTGGAAGCTTGATGTATTTGACAACAACTAGGCTAGATATAATGCATGGAGTGAGTCTGATTTCTAGATTCATGGAGACTCCAAGAGACACCCATTGGCAAGGGGGTAAGAGAATCTTAAGGTATGTGAATGGTACCAAAGGATATGGCATGTTGTACACAACAACAAAATAATATGGGCTGGTTGGCTACACTGACAGTGATTGGGCAAGAAGTTTGGATGATAGGAAGAGCACCTCGGGCTATGTATTTCATTTGGGTTCGGGTGCTATCTCTTGGGCTTCCAAGAACCAACTTGTTGTTTCCCTATCAACAGCTGAAGTTGAATAGATAGCAGCAAATACAGTAGCATGTCAGACTATTTGGCAAAGAAGAATCTTGGTAGATTTGAAAGAAGAACAAGAGGATGGAACAGTGATCTTTTGTGACAATGTTTCATTAATAGCTTCGATGAAAAATCTTGTGTTTCATGGAAGAAGCAAGCAGACTAAAATCAGGTATCATTTCATTCATGAATTGGTTGAAAATGGTGAAACTAAAATGAAGTTTTGTAGGTCTGAGGAGCAGTTAGTAGACATATTCACCAAGCCTTTGAGCATTGACAATTTTTTGCACCTAATGAGCAGATTGGGCATTGTTGATCTGGATTAGATTTGATCATGTTGTTTTGTCAGCTCAGGACAAAGGGGGAGTGTTGGAATTTATTGTTTCTCCTGAGCCTCTGCTCATCCACTAGTGCCCTTATAGCCTTTAGCTACATGTCAGGATCCCTTTAGTTTTGGGGATCCTTCATATAGCTCTTGTCAGCTCCAGAATTCATTGTGGTAGCTGATTTTGAAATTGGAATTTACCGAGGTAGGTGATTTCAAAATTTAGGGGGGAATGTTTCTCTTGGACAAAATGAATTCAAGGCAAATCATTCTATCAGTATGTAGAATTCAGTTGGAGAAGAGAGTTGGGAAAACTTGAGAGAAGAAGTTAGAGAAGAAGATTGCAGCAGCAACTCCTGAACAACAACAATTGTTTGTTATTTTGTAAGAGCGGTGATGGCTTCTGATCATTACCATTCTGCTTGAGTAGTTTTTGATTGCTCCCAGAAAGTTGTAATAGCTTCTAGTTCTTAGTTTTTTTTATGTTTTGTCATTTCCAATTGATTAATAGTGAATCAAAGTTGTATGTCTCCTTGTTGTTTTCCACATTTAACATTTGGGCATTTCCAGCTTGACTGGAAAATAGAGCAGAAGCTCTGTGTGTTTTGCATTTGTTTGTTTTTAAAATCTTGACAATAATCTCACATTCTAGGTTTTTGTCTCTTCTTTAAATTTATAGAAGATTTCTTTGTTTTGCCATATGCAGATCTCTCTATTTCAATAAGTTCAATTTATTATTTCTTAATAATATTAAAGGAAGTTACATTCTGTTAGATCTAATTTCCAAACTACCTCATGGGGGTTATTCTTTTAAATAGATTAAGTCCTTCATGAGATGTAAGGTTAATTATTGGATTTTTAGACCCATGTTTAGAAGAGTTATTAGGGGTGATCCTTCTCCCTTTTTTTTCTCTTCTTGACTATCTTTTAACTGAAACTTTATTCAATATTGTCCTTATATCTTCCATTTTAGTGTCATAAGTGAATTCTAATTCTTATATATTGATTTTCCATGATTGAATGTCGGACCTGAAATTATAGCATCATTCTTCATGATCTTTACAAGATGTGGTGTTGCTCTTTTTGACAAGAAGACTGATGGCTCCATAACTCATATTGGGTTGTTAATTATGTGGGGGATAGTAGTGATGGCATTGATGTATTATGTTGGTCATATCTCTAGGGCTCACTTCAACCCTATAGTTACACTAGCCTTTGCATCTATCAAGAGATTTCTAGTGTAGGAGGTCTATATGCAATATTTTTCATTTGGGTATTGCTGGCTTCTCAAATTTAGCCATTCCTATCAACCGTATGGAATTCCTATATTAATTTCAATATATGGTTATGCTAAAATTGACATTGGGTTTTAATATGGGTATGCTAGCTTCTCAAATTTATCCATTGCTATAAACTATATGGAATTCCTGTTAAGATATGAATACATGGTTGTGCTTGAATTGATATTGGGTGTTAATATGGTTATGCTTGAATTGACATTGTGTTTTATAATTGCATTGAAATCAACGGTTCTAGGGTACATAGCAGCTCAAGTTGTTCGGTCAATTACTCTTGGATTTTCTCTCAGGGAGCATAGCAGCCCAAGTTGTTGGGTCAATTACTGTTGGATTTTCTCTCAGATTGGTGTTTGGAAATATAGTACACATTGCAGTAATTATGTCTTCTGCATCAAATTTACAGTGCTTTGTTTTGGAGTTTCTCATCACATTTCTATTGATGTTTGTGGTTTGTGGAGTGGGCACTGATATTAGAGTGGTATATTCATATCCCTTCTTATTTACATTTAGTTCATGTCTCTTACCTCCCCATGTAGATTTTATCTGCACATATTTATGATTACCCATCTACCTCATAGCTTTTGTGATAGAATTACACAAGAATGGAATGAATTTTAAGTCCTACGACGAAGTTCCATCCATCATGTCCCTGTGATCTTTAGGAACCTCGTGGTTGTGGACATCTGCCAAGAAAAAGAACTCACCATTATGTGTTACTGATGAATAGTTTGATCCAGTGTGAAAAGGAAGCTTTGCTGAACAAGGTGATAAACATGAAGACTTTACAAAACAACTCGGAAGAACGACAAAATCATCCATAAGTCTGCTTAATGCTCAGGTATGGCTGTTGTTCATATTTCCTTTTTAGCTCTCTCTGTTACACAGCTCATAAACATAACGAGTTCTAGGTGTCTTTTATTTTAATTCTCATTTTACATTGTTAAATATTAATATTAAAATTATATTAATATTCTTGTCATTTTTTTAAAATCAATAAATATTATCTATTTTTTTGAATTATATTAAAGAGAGGGGGGAGGGTGAGGGTGACAAAGAGGGATGAGCTAGTGGGTGAGGAGGAAGGGGAGGGGGAGGGTGAGTAATGGAGGGGAAAGATGGGAGGAAGGGGGGATGGTTAGGGAGGAGGGAGAGGGTGGGAGGGGGAGGGAGAGAGGGAAAGGGGTGAGGGTGATGGAGCGGGAAGGGGAGTGTGGGAGAGGAGAACAGTGAGGGAGTGAGGGAGTGGTAGGTGGGAGGTGGGGGATGGAGGGAGAGAGGGAGGGAGACGGGTACGATTTATGGAGAGGGAGGGGGAGGGGGGTGAGGAGGAAGGTGAGTGAGGGAGGAGGGTGAGGGAGAGAGGAAGGGGAGAGGAGTGAGGGTGCGGAGGCAAGGGGGAGGGTGAGGGTGAGGGTGTGGGGAAGGAACAACGAGAAGGAGAGGGAGGGGTAAGGTCAGGGTGTGGTGATGGGATGGGGAGAGGGATGGTGAGAGTGATGCGGAGTGGAGGGCGGAGGAGAGGGAGGGAGAGGGGTGAGGGTGAGGGGGGATAGAGGGAGGGTGAAGGGTGACATTGAGGTTGATGAAGGGGTAAGGGAGGAGGGAGATGGTGAGGGAGAATGAGGGGTAGATGGGTGAGGGTGTTTGTGAGGGGAATTGAGGGGGAGGGGGAGGGAGGGAGGAAGGGGGAGGGAGAGGGGGAGCGAGAGGGAGAGGGATATGGTGAGGGAGAGGGTGAGGGTGAGGGTGAGGAAAGGGCAGAGCAGGTAAGGGTGAGGGTGAGGATGAGGGTGAGGGCGAGGGTTAGGGTGAGGGAGAGGGTGAGGGTGGGAGGAGGAGGGGAGGGAGGAGAGAGGGGTGAGGGTAAGGGCGAGGGAGGGAGAGGGAGAGAGGGTGTGAAGGAGAGGGAGTGGGAGTGGGAGTGGGGCTGGGGAGAGGGGAGGGAAGGAGGGGGAGAGGGTGAGGTTGAGGGTCAGGGGAGAGAGAGGGGGCGAGGGTAAGGGTGATGGTGAGGGAGAGGGTGATGGTGATGGTGAGGGAGAGAGGGGGTTGAGGGAGAGGGAGAGGGAGAGGGTGAGGGTGATGGAGGTAGAGAGAGAGGGAGAGGGAGGGAGAGATGAAGGGAGAGAGGGAGAGGGAGGGTGAGGGAGGGAGAGATGAAGGGAGAGAGGGAGAGGGAGGGAGAGGGAGGGAGAGAGAGAGCGACAAAGAGAAAACTCTTAAATTTGAGTTTTAGGAATCTTGAATATTAATATAGAGATGGTTTTAATAGACTTTCGCAAAGATAAAATCCATAATATTTGAAATAATAGCATCTAAAGAAAGTAGGGTTGTATTTTGTGCTTTCAAAATAATTAAACAAGAAAATCAATGCTTTAGTGAAGCAAAAGACATGGGTTTCTAAATTTTCCAAGAAAAGCAACATTATTTAGATTATTTGAAATATCCATTGACTATGAATTTTAAGTTTTTTATTTAAATAAATTAATAATTTTACAAATATAATTTAGTTTAATTAAATATAGTCAATCATGAGGACAAGTTCAAAGTGTGTGTCTCTTCAACTAATTTTTTTATGAAGTCTATCATGTAGAAAATATTATACTATTTTCTTGTTTTCCTTTATTAATATCATGATAAAAGATATTATAAATATTTAGTATATTAACAATAGAATAATATACATATGAGATATATAAAAGAATTAAAATTAGAAACTAAGGATTTTATGTGACTAAAGTACTTACGTTTCTTCTTATTTTTTTCTTAAAATAGATGTAAAATAATATTTAAATAGTACTTTAAAATTAGTATATTAGCTCTAAATACTATTTTATTAATATTAGTCTTCTTTTTTTTTTTTAAATTCTTATGCAAATAGTTATTAGTTTTAAATTATGAATATATATACTTTTATCCTTTATTAATTTATGTTTTAAACAATTTTTTTTTTAAGAAAATTAAATCTCTTAAAGTCATTTTTCACATGGAGTAATTTTTTGCAACTTTTCCTCCCTCACTCGAATTCTAAACCACTTTTTTGGGTTTACCCAATAGTTGTTCTAGTACCCATATTTATAAATCAATAAATAATAGCCATAAAAAGTGATATTTCACAATATACCCACTTAAATAATATTTGTAATATAATATTATTAATATTTTTCATTAATTATTTATTCCTAATATGTAATTTCTTTTGCCTAATATTTTTTTTTAATTGACTGTGAATTATTAAGATATTTAGTATTCTTATAATCTAATATTAGAATTGTAACTTTATATTATAAATTTAATTCTAACTTTACATTGTTAATATTAAGAATACCTCATAATTTGATATTAGCACTAGCACTCCAATAAGGTGCAATACTTATGCCGATAGGCTGAGCCCACTTTATTTACGACCATGAAAAGCAGTGGACGGCATGAAGAAAGCAGTGATCTATCTCACCTATCTCTCTCTACCTCTCCATCCCTCCTTCCCTCCCTCCCCCTCTTTTTGTATCGTTCCCTCTCTATGTCTCTCAATATCACATATCCCTCTCTACCTATTCCTCCCTCCATCCCACATATTTCTCTCTCACTCTCTCCTTCCCTCTCTACTTCTCTCCCTCTCTCACTTATTCCTCTCTATACCTCTCTCCTTCCCCCTCTAATTCTCTATTACTCCCCTATCCCTCTCTACCTCTCCCTCCCTCCCTCTCTCTCACACTCTCTCTAGATCTCTCTTTCCCTCTCTAATTATTTCTATCCCACCTCTCTCTCTCCCTCCCTATCTCTATTTGACTTATCCCTCTCTACCTCCCTCTGTCCCTTTACCCTCCTCTCTCTTTATTTCTCTATCCTTCCATCTCTACTTCTTTACCCTCGTCTCTCTACTTCTCTCGCTCTCTCACTTATTCCTCTCTACCTCTCTCTCCTTCCCCATCTAATTCTCTATATCTCCCCTATCCCTCTCTACCTCTCCCTCCCTCCCTCTCTCTCTCACTCTCTTTGGCTCCTTCATTCCTTCTCTACTTCTTTCTATCCCACCTCTCTCTCCTTCCCAATATCTATCTCATTTATCCCTCTCTACCTCCCTTTGTCGCTTTACCCTCCTCTCTATTTCTTTATCTATGCTTCCCTCTCTACATATTGTTTGGATTTTATACTAGAGAACAAATTTTATTTGTATTAAAAATTTATTATAGTATTCTATTTCTTTTATTTAAAGAATCTTTTTATTTTATTTATTATATAAATTAATTATTATTACATAAATTATTATATAAATTATTTTATTTTATTTTATTTTGTTTATTATTAACCACTTAAACTACAACCTTCTACTTCTTATGCCTTTTTATAAAATAACTTATTAAATTTCCATTGACGACCTATTTTTAACAAATCCTGCTTACTTTATCATGTGAAAAAGTAAATAATAGCTCGAATCATATCTTTAATAAATGTAGCCCCCCAAAAATATGAGCTACATGGTAACACAGGTAATTCAGTTTGTGTCTCAGGATCAAATTTAAATGGAAATGTAGTCGTACAGAAAGATAAAGATTATATTGAGATGTCTTGTGTTTGAATTTCGGTGCGTCTTGCAATTTGTAGGTAAATGGTGGACAACGCACGAGAATAATATAAATTTTGATAAATATCCCCTACAGTAAAGTTCGTGGGGTTCCCACCTACGTCAGATTGTTGGAAATGCCGGTGGGGTTCCCCCATATATAATAGCCTATCGGCTAATTAAAATTATATTAATATTATCTTTTATGTCTTTACTAAATTTTTTATAATTAAAATAACTATATTTTTATTGTAAGACATAATATTTTAATTTATTAGAAATATAATATATTTTTCATTGATTAAAGTTTATTCATTATAATATCACTAAAAAATCATTTTTTTAAAAAAATTTTAAAATTTGCAGACAAAGTAGCTAATGTAATGCCCAAGATATGCACACATAAATAATATATGTATATTCAAAAAATATAATTATTTAAAATATTATAGTTATTGGGAGGGAGAGAGAGAGAGGGGACATAGAGAGAGAGAGGTGGGAATGAGGTAGAGAGGGATGAATGGAGAATTATCTAGGTAGTGTGGGAGGTATAGAGGGACTAAGAGAGATTTTGTTGAGGTAGGGTGGGTCATGCATCTTAAAAGATGGAATATGAGAGAGACATAGGGTGGTGATAATGAGGTAGGGAGGGATAGAGGGATGAAGGGATAATTATCTAGGTAGGTTTAGAGGAATAGAGGGACTAAGATAGATTTGTATAGGTAGGATGGGTCTTCCATCTTAATAGAGGGACTAAGAGTGGGGAATGGGGGAGGGAGGGAGAGAGACAAAGAGATAAAGAGAGACAAAGAGAAAGAGAGAGAGAGAAGGAGAGTATCTTCTAGAATTTTTCAAAGATAAAAGGTCTCTTTTTGAAAAAATTTAATAGACTTGTTCAACAAAAACTGCCAAAGCCTTTCCAGTTTTCTATCTTCCTTTGCGGCCACACCTTATTTTTGTGCTCACTGACCTCGGAGCTCTGCATGTGGCCTCATCACGAAGCTTTTCAGTTTCCTTCACTTCACTTTTCGGCAATCTCCATCTGTGCACCACATGGCTCACTCTAGTTGCTTTTCCAAGTTGGGCCCACCTCATTCTATATTTTGCTCGGAGCTCTCCATGTGGCTCTCTTTCCTAGCTTTCTGCTGAACACCTTTTCAACTTTTTGTTGAGCTCCGTCTGTGCAACACATGGCGTATTTGTTTCTGCACCAGCTACCTTGGAAATGTCGCCGATTCTTTTGTACTTCCCTGCCGCCGTGTTTTCTCTCCTGCTACCGCATGGTTTTTTGTTATATGTCGTGGCCTTGCTAGAGTGTTGCTGACCGATCGATGTTTACTATGGCAGCTTGGGATGATCTAGGTCATCGATCACTGCACATGGTTTTCTCTTCTCTTGATGCGTTTCTAGGCGGTGGACTGGCCAATAAATGGGGCCTTATTTTCTTTAATTAGGTTGTTGATTAAATTTATGAAAAAAAATCCCAAGCACTAGGAAGTAAGCCTTTTGTAATAGTTGCTCTCAATTAAAATACTTCGAACTGTGCCAAATAAATTCGGCCTTTCCATTTTCAAGCATTTGTTAGAACTATTGACCTTTGCTGTTTTCTCTTTATTTGGTATGAATTCGTATTCTTCAGTTTCTATAACCTTTCATAGCTGGAATAAATGCATATCATATTTCTTTGACTCTTCTATGTTCAGAAAAATTTATACTTGATTACATTATACATATTAAAGGGTATTTTTACATGATAAATGCTTGTGGAGAGAATTAACTTAGTTAACAACAATTTAATGGTTCGGGCCTTTGCATCCTGCACTGTGCTTTAGTAAAGTTATCTAAAGATTTTGGCGCGTCGCCTGTAGTGTCAATTTTACATTCTTGCAATCTCCTTTACCTTTTTCTTCACCCATTACATGAAGAGCCAGCTTCGATAAAATCCTGGAGGTCACTTAGCTAGCGCATAATGTCCCCCAATAGCTAAGTTTCCCATAAGACTACTGCTACATGCAAAATTCTGTGTCAATAATTCTTTTTCTGGCACACCTAGTTGGACTTTGAACTAGCGTGTTTGCCTAATCTTTATAAGTGTGTATGAGCCATCGACTTGTGACTAGGTCTCAGACTGCAAGATTCTCTGGCCAGCTTGTACCACCCTTAGTTTCCATGCACCCGAGAGGTTGTCGAGGTAGCCTTTCACCTCCTTCATTCCCTCTGACTCAGAAACCACCTAATCCACCCAAACATATGGCTGCTAGAAATTACGTAGCCTAGGATTTAGGCAGTCCGTTAGTAGCACCTGTGCCTCCAACAATATGGGCCCCCATCCCTATGTCCACGCTAAAGGCTATCCCTAAATATTCTGGAGATGAATCAAAGACACCAACAGAGCATCTGTAAGATGTCATAGATGTATGTCTGGTACATGGCATATCGAACAAAAATGCAGCCCTGAGGTTGTTGGCTACCTCCCTCTGAGAAAAGGTGCTAAACTTGTACAGGACTTTACAAGCCAGTACCATTGCTACTTGGGATCAGCTCGGGACCCGATTTTATGAGCGTTTCTCAAATGCTGGTGACAAATCTTCACTATACCATCAGTTGGAAAATATAAAGTGAGCCCCTCAATAAGCTCTGCCTAACTTCAATGCGAGATTCCATTTGACCTGGCAAAGAGTACCTGTGGGCAGCCGACCACCTCCGGATCTAGCATTTATGTTCTACTTGAAGTCGATCAATGCCGATATCTCCATGATGTTACAAGCTTTGGATGAAGACACTCTTCCTTATGCTTACGCCCTAGCTATCATTGCAGAAAATAATCTGATCGCTATAAGGAAGTGGGCAACGATACCCATCATGCCATTGTTCCCCAAGTGCAATGCTTCAGAGGTCGAGGTTCCTTCCACCAGCTGTCCTACAGCTCCTCTCCAGTCTATGTACGTCTATCCAAGAAGTTTTCCAAGCATGGCCCCAATGGCAGCTCCTATAGTAGCTCTGGTGCCTAATTCCATGGCTACTGAGATGAATGAAATGAGAGAACAGATGTGGGCTATAACTAATGAACTGACTACTTTGAAGCGGTAGCAATATAGCTATCAAAATCCTGTATACCAAAATTACCAAGGCAAAAAAACTCTGTACCAATCAAACCAGTGGCAGGATAGGTCATGTGGGAATACTTTGGCTCAATCAAGTAACCAGATGGTTCTAGTAACCCTACCGATACAGACTGTTCATCCTAGTTCGAATAAGGAGCTGGTGGTAGGATAGAACAATTTGGTTGAAGATGTTAACTCATGGTGTTTTCCTTGCAATGACGCACATATGTCACGAAACTATTCATGGGGAAATTTGCAATAACAAATTGTAGATCAGCGTAGCCAAGGCAGCACATCTGTTTCTAGCAACTCACCATATGCTTCTTAGCAAATGGACAATGCAGTCCTCACTGTGCAAATGTAGGGGATGTCTATCCAGCAAGAGTCAGAACTTGTTCCAGACTAGGCTCTCTTTTCTTGGATGGAAGGAGAAGAGTTAGCATTTCTGACTATAACACACATTCCAAGCATAGATTCATCGGAGAGTTCATAGCCTTACCTACCAAAGCTACATCACAACCGATGCCTAGCCTAGCGGCAGGCCTATTGCCAATCCCATCACAATCAGAAATAGCCTTTCCTAGTTCTCCAATTCCACTTCCACCAAGGGAGAAGTTTCCATCGATCACTCCAGCTGTTGCTAAATTGGTGGATGTATCAGCCGCAAGGCCTATACTAACCATCAAACTAAAGGAGCAAGGCACAACCACTCACCAAGTACGAGTGCAATTCAATGTGGTGGAGCAACTGAAGAAGTCATCAACCAACGCTTCTTTGTGGCATGTCCTGGCTATTCCATAGTAGAAGGTACAACTACAGAAGGTGTTGTCAGTTGAGGAGGATTCTAGGGTTCCTGTTCTATCCAATAAAGAGGATGCATCCAGGCCTGACTTTGATAAAGTGCTAACGATTCAACCGGATGAGAAACTCGAGTCCGAAAAGGAAAGTAAGCCTAAACCTAAGCCTTTTTTTCTAACATTAATTATTGGTGACAAGCTGCTGCATAACTATATGATCGACTCTAGTGCTAGCACCACCGTCATGTCAAAGCGAGTAGCTAATGCTTTGGGACTAAAATATGAGCCGTTAAATAAAGGAGTCATGCAACTTGATGGAAACAAGGTCGATACTATTGGGATAATCAAGGGATTACCTATGACTTTGTTTGCCTGCCCTAGTATTACTGTAAATTAGGATACTATACTTATTGATATCCCTCCTCTATTTGATATTTTCTTATCCCAAGATTTCACTACAAATGTAGGAGGATTTCTGGCTTTAGACTAGTCGCCCCTGATTTTGAGGACTAAGCATGGGGCTAAGATGAAACTATTGTCGAAAACTCTTCATTTCAAACATGTTGCTGATGAGGCTTTGCTAAATTTTGAAGCAGCACACACTTCAATCTCTCAGGAAGAAAGGCACAATGTGGAATTTCTTGAAGAAGAGGAGACTAATAGCTCTCGGATAGTAGATGAAGAAAATTTGTTGAAGGAATTTATTGATACAGACCCTTTCGGGAATTACCACTCAACTGGCCTCGGAACCTATGTTATTCATGAAGAAGGGCAGATCATACCCAAAGTTACTAAAGAACTTGAGGGTGAAGAGTCTCTGGAAATATGGACCTTATATTTTGATGGAGCCAGATGTAAAGTAGGAGCTGGAGCGGGGATTTGTTTGGTATCCCCATCCAACAAAAAGATGATGAGGTCTTACTGCTTCAAGTTTGCATGTTCGAACAATGAAGCTGAATATCAAGGTCTCATTGATGGTTTAAGCTTTGTAGAGTAAATGGGTGTAAAGTAGATAATTGTCTTTGGAGATTCTGAGCTGGTGGTTAACCAAATCCGTAGAACTTCAGCCGTAAAAAATATCCGTATGCGATCTTATCGACATAAGGTATGGGATCTGATCGACAACTTTGAGGCATTCAATATTCAAGCTATTCCAAGGAAAATGAATTCCGAAGCGGACAGGATGGCAACTATTGGGGCTCAATTCATGCCAACCACCGAATTACTAAAAAATAAACATGCGATGAAGATAATTGTAAGACCTGCTGTCCCGGATAACAATCAAGATTGGCAAGTATTTGATAGCGATGCTCATATTGCATCATTCCTCCAGTTATCTAGAGAATTCATAAATCAGTTGCAACCGAAGATCGCCGAAGCTTACGGAGATCAAATCATCTAGTTGAAATCCAACAAACTCCAGAGAGGCCTAGTTACTCTGGAGAACCTTTTTAATTTTGATGATGCGATAAGGGACAAGAGAAAGCTGGTGGTGGATAAAGATGATTACACCGATTTGTATATCGAGGAAGATAGGAAGCTCAAAGTTGGGAAAGAAGTCTCACAAAATAATAAAGACAGACTAAGAAACTTCTATGAAGAATACTCAAGTGTAGTAGCTTGGTCATATGATGATCTTAAGGGATATGATCTCGGAATCATCGAGCATACCATTGAGCTGTTAGAGGGGGCGAAGCAAGTTCATCAAAAATAGAGACTTGTGAACCCAAAGATAGAATCTCTCATGTCATAGGAGTTGAACAAGTTGATCGCGTCCCGAATAGTGTTCCCGATCAAACACAACACTTGGGTGTAAAACTCGATGCCAGTCCAAAAGAAAAATGGAGATATATGACTATGTGTGGACTTTCTAGACCTAAATATAGCATCCTTAAAGGATCATTACCCCCTACCTTCAATGGAGGTAATTCTAGAAACTGTAGCTGGCTCCGAAATGTTTTCCATGTTGGATGGTTTTTTGGGCTGTAACAAGATTCGGGTGAAGGAGGAGGACCAATACAAGATAGCATTCACCACGAAATGGGGAATGTATGCATATGCTAAAATACCTTTCAGGCTCTCAAATGTTGGAGCCACCTTTCAGAGAGCTATGTACTTTTCTTTTAAAGATTTGATCCACAAGATTATACTCATTTACCTGGATGACTTGACAGTATTCTCAAAATCTGTTGATGATCATTTCGATCATTTAGAGCTTGTTTTCCAGAAATACCAAGAAGTCAGGATCTCCTTGAACCCGAAGAAGTGTGTATTCGGAGTTCCCCAAGGGAACCTTTTGGGATATGTCATCTCTAAGGAGGGCATTGCTATTGATCCAGAAAGAGTTGATGCGATCCGGGAACTTCCGTTAGTTGTCAACAAAAAGGGTGTGCAATCTTTCCTAGGTATAGTGAACTTTATTAGCTGATTTATTGCAGATTTTTTGAGCATTATTCATCCTATTACCTTAATGCTCTAGAAGGATCAAATTTTTAAATGGACGATGGAAGCTAGAAAAACTTTCGAGATTGTAAAAGAGGCTATTTCCTCTACCCCTGTGTTGGTTAACCCAAACCTGTCAAAGGATTTTATTATGTATTTTTTTGGTGGTGGAGATAGTATCGCCATGGTGCTTATGCAAAAGGATGATGAAGATACAAGGGAATCCCTATTGCTTTCTACTCATGAACTTTGAAAGAGTATGAGGTAAAGTATAACTTTGTAGAGAAGTAGGCCTTTTCTATTGTTAAGGGGCTTAAGAAGTTCTAGCATTTGATATCATATAATAAGGTGATTGTTTGTGTACCACATCCTAGTATGCAAGAATATATCATGGAGGGTGAAATCACTGAAAAAAGAGCTAATTGGATCGCCAAGATCCTAGAATACGATATCGAAGTCAAACCTGTCAAGACCATCAAGGGAAAAGGGTTGTGCGAGTATATCACTGAAAGCAGTGAAACAGTGATGGAGCCTGGAGCTCTAGAGCTTGTGTTAATAAACAAGGAAAATTCTCAAAGCAGCTGGCTTGATGAAAGAATAAATTTTATGCAGACGAGTGATCCCACAAAGCTGGTTTACAATTTCTGAGAGGAACTGATTTTTGCTGAAATCAGATATTTTTAGAAACCATAATGATTTAAGCCTTTAAAAGTTCCATTTTAAGGATTCCAATTGAAGAGGGTTTGATCAAACCACCTTAGATCAAACCCCCTTGGATAGAACCTCGCTAGTTTTAAACCATACCTATAAATGAGTCTCCTTTACACCTATCAAAATGCTGATAAAAAAATCACTTTTGATTCACCTTTTGGGGGATCAAATGAATTCATTTAAAATTTCTTTCAAATTATTATGGTAGTCCTCTAAATGAGCTATCCCACGAATATAATTTTAATATGTTTTGGTTTTATTATGTATGTGTTTTTTTAGTTTTATTAAGCATAGGGTTTTCAAAGAAAATAAAGCTCTTTGTTTTGCACATGTGAAAAAATAGATGATTATCAAAATAATTTTTTTTAAATATGATCATGCTGGGTATTGATGTCGTTGATCCATTAAACAAAATAAAAATAAATTTTGATAAATACAAAAAAAGTTATGTTGTATACGGTCCGCTTATATCTGAATTGCAATTTGTCTGACTTTGAAACTCTCTTAAGGAAAAAATATTCAATAAAAAAATATGAGACCAAATGAAAGTGCTAGATATTAGAGTTACAAATCTAAATTCAAAAAAATTAGAATTTTATCCTTCATACAAAAAAAATTTATGTTGTATACAGTGAGTGTCAGTTTTTAAAAATATTGTTTTATGAAAAAAACCAGTTTTCATGGGAGATGGAAAAATAAGTGAAATATTATTCCAAAAAAATTGAAAAAAATATTTTAGAATCTACAGACAATATTTGATGAGACTCTAGTTTGCATCATCTTCAAATTCCTCATGGTTTAGCCGTTATAGGTGCTCGAATGTGGAGATTTAATTAAAAATAATAATTTCAGTGTCCAGTTTGGCCAAAAATTGTAAACCACTATTGTGGGATCACCCAAATAGGAATGTATCCGATTGATCTCCCATCCTTTAAAAGATGTTTTTGTCACCTACAGAATAGAAATTATGTTCTTTTGGAGGGTATCATGTTTAAAAGAAATTTTAACGGCATTCTGCTAAGATGTGTGAATGAGGAGCAAGCCAAGAGAATTTTAGAGCAATACCATAATAGCCCTGCTGGAGGACATTTTTTTGCAAGAACCATGACAATTAAAATTATATGTGCTGGTTATTTTTTGCCAACACTTTTTAATGATGCATTTTCATTGATTAAGTCTTGCAAGGAATATTAGTTTTATGTCAGAAGGAGACAGAATGCTGCTATGCCTTTAAGGCCAATAGTGGTAGAAGAACCTTTTGCTCAATGGGGTTTAGACTTTATTGGGATGATTAACCCTTTCTCTTTAGCTGGACATAGATGGATATTAACAACAACTAGCTATTTTACCAGGTCGGTAGAAGTAGTGCCGTTGAAAAATGCAACTAAATTGGAGATTGTTAATTTCCTAGAAGAACTGGTGGCAAGATTTGGCCCACCTAAAACAATCATCTCTGATAATGATAAAGCTTTTCTTGGCTCAAAGATGAGCCAGTTTGTAATCAAATATGGAGTGTTCCTAAAGACTTCCTCTAAATACTATTTCCAGGCAAATAGTCTCACGGAGTCTACTAACAAAAACCTCATTTGGTTGATCAAACAAATAGGCTCGGAACATCAAAAGGAGTGGCATAAGAACCTCTAGATAGCGTTGTGGGTAGACCGAGTCAAACCTAAGTAGATATTGAAGAAATCTCCTTACGAGATGGTGTATGGGAAATAGGCATTGCTGCCCATTGCCACGAAAATTCCCGCCCTACAATTGCTCAAATCCCTAGAAATTGAACAAAACAAAGCAATGGAGGTGCGATTTTTTGAGTTGCTCGAGGTACAAGAGAAAAGAGAACATGCCCTGGAAGCAATAAATAGCCGCTAGTAGGTGGTAAATAAATGGTTCGACATGAAGGCTTTAGATCAAGGGTTGCAATGTGGAGATTTAGTTCTTAAATTTAACGAGCGTGGAGCAAAGCACGAATAGCATAGCAAATTTCACAGTCAATGGGAAGGGCCATTTAAGATTTACAAGTGTAAATAGTTCAACTCTTTCGAGTTGGAAGATATGGAAGGTAACACCCTGAGTATTCCAGTCAATGGAATACATCTTAAAAGATTTTATTAAGTCTGCCTGTGTAATGTCTTGTACATTTGTATATATGTAATTACTCGTCCCTACTTTAAGTTTTGGATCCTCTTGGCACAGGAAATGAAATAAAACACAACAATGATACAAACATTTGAAAGAAATTTATAAATGGGCCAATTATTCTAAAAAAATATATATTATATTCATAAGAGTCGAAGATTTACAATATATATTTGGAGTCGAAGGCCTCGTAGTAGTATGTACATAAGTCCACTACATGCGGACCTTGAAGCATAGAAAAGAAAAATTTATAATCATCTTCATTCTTTAGACATTAGTGGGAAGGACCCGTGATCATTGCAACAGGTGACTCAGGCTCAGGGAACACGATTCTCTCAAAATCTTCATACCACTGAATATTTTGGAATGGTACGCATGAGAAAGTAGCAGCCCATGCAAAGCTTTGCACAGTACTCCTTGTGTGTCTCTAGCTCGAAGCCAAATAGGAAAGGCCTAGTTGGAACAATGCCTCCATGCACCTGCTGCAGGTGAATGTTTCTAACTGAGGGAATCCCATGATTGAATTGGGCCACATGCACAATCTACTCTAGGCCTCCGAGGTAATGCCACGAGAAGACCCACTTTGTCAGCTTCAAAATCTTGTGTTTGGAAACGCTAATGTCCAGTAGTGAGGCGACGAAGTGAGAGCAAATGCTGGTGTTCACCTGATACTGCTCTTCATATTCCACAGTCCTTCCCAAGGACACACTTGATGGCCTTCACATACAATGGATTTTTAACACCTGTCATGCGCTTTAGGTGCCTACATTTAATTTTGCCAAGAAAGGCAGCCTGGGTCTTTTTGCAGACAAGCCTCGCTGGTGTTTCCATATTGTCAGCCTCTCTAGCTTAAAATGAAATTGCTAAGGCAGCAAGAGCTTACTAAGCTGGGAAGGCTAGAAGATGTCATGATTTATAATGCTGTAGATAGGGTCTTATTTATAGACTGGCTAAGGTTTGCTAGCCGAAGAAATCATAATTGTCGACTGATCCCAAGTGTGTCTCTTCACCTCGGTTTTCTATATTACAGCATGGGAGGTAATGGGAAAGTGCAGGTACATTTGCAACTTGCTCTGCTAAGCTATCACATTCATTTTATGATAGGCCACGTGTTAGCGCCAAAGAGCTACCATCTTTTCTGTATCAGAGCAAATCGTTTGAAAAACTCTGTTGGGTGTCATGTCTTGTACGAACAAGGAAATCAGTTAATCCAATGCTGGCGAGTGGAGATTTCACATCATTGCCTTGGTGTGTCTTTCGAGTAAAAATCTATTTCCATCACACGTGAAAGATTGTTGATTAAATACTTGAACTGTTTGGCTAGTTGGTGATCCTTTCACATGCATAAAAATTGGCAACGCATAATAGCAACTTGGTACAAGTGGCTGGCACGTATCCTTTTTCAGCCATCTTTCTTGAGAAATCAAAAAGGAAAGTTATGGCATGTAGAGGAACATATTTGTTGCAAAAATTGTCAAAGATTGAACAATTAAGGCATTCGCAAGAAGAAAGAAGTTTTCAGAAAAGCTAAGACATTTGTGAAAAGGTTTGCAAAAGAAACTCTTGCGAATACGAAAATGGCCAAAATTGTAGAGAACCCTTCACAAATCCTAGCTCCGGTAAGTCTGAGCTAGCAGATGAGGAATGCACCCCGCATGTGGCTTTACGATGGAGAGTCTTATGCCACCCCACGCATACCTGCAAAACCTAGCTAGCCTTTCACTCACCCAATGAACCAGAAGTTATTGAGCACAGTTCCTCATAGAGACCAGGCAGTGGTCTTGGAGGATTGGGAGAACGTCTTTGACCTTGATTTGTCTTACAATCCTAAGAGCCTTAGGGAGGCTACATGCAAAAGAATGAAGCATATGATGGACCAATTTCACAAACAGTTATGGTTCTGTGGGCTCACACAGTACATGGTTCCTTTGGTGCACCCTTGCCCGAAGGTTGTGGTAGCATGCACGGCACATTTCAACCCGAGCACAGGGGTAATCAATGGTAAGAATTTATGGGTAGTCATTAGCCCTGTGGCTATTCAAGATATGTTGTGTGTGTCATTTCCTTTGGGAAAGGAGGTTGACAATTTTGATGTGGAAAGAATGCAATAAAAGTGGGGAGAACTCCAGTTAGGGCCACAGTTTTATCGCTCTGAGATCAACTAGCAAACAAATAATTCGACACCACCAAAATTCTCTTTCAATTTGAAGGCTCTAAAAGATGTTGCTTCTTCTATCACTTCTATGCTAGAGATGGTGTGTGGTCTGGACTCAGACAAAGACTTTCATCAGTTTCAAATGTCCCTCTACTTTATGCTAAAAAGGAATCACGAGGACCAGCTTTTTGATTTTGCAAGAGTCATTAGTGATGGCATTTGGTTGCAGCCACGGGAATTTGAAGTCGGCTCTAAGTTCAGGTATTCATCTTTCTTGGCTTACTTAATTTTGCACCAAAACTTGGATTACTTTTCAACGTTCATGTCACTGTCTATTTTTGATGAGGATAGTTTAAGGAAGCTGGTTTCGACATGGACCCCTGTCATGTCAAAAACCCATGATTATTATGCATTATCATACTCATTGATAACCCTAGTCATAAGGGCTTTGGATAAGGCTGGCATAAATATGACATAACATATATCACCCTGACAGAGGTCCTGGATGGGGAAGCTAACTCCACCCTGTAACTGGTTCTTTGGTGTGGATTTCACCATGCTCCGCTTCTTAGGTTTCATCCATGAGCCTTTTTGACTTCCCTTTTTTCTCTTTGATCGGGTGTTGGCCCTAGAGGTAATGAGGTAGCTATGTACCCTTGACGATGATTACTGGGGAGGAAACCACTTAACCTCCTATTTGCTGCTGCCAATCATGTTTCGTCCCATGTCAATGGTTAAGAAGAGGACCCCAAAGATTGATACATCAGTGATACTACTTTCAAAATTGGCCCACCTCATGTTGTTATTAATAGACGATCTATGGGATTACAACCCCGACAATAATTTAATAGGAATTGGCATCAAGGTCCCACATTTGCCTAGGTCATTCTGGGACCTCCAGAGGAATCCCGAGGAGTGAAATTTAAGTAGATATGTAGGCCTTGAGTATTTTCCTACAGTGGATGATCGACCACCATGGCTAATTTTTTATCACATTGTGGGGAGGGTCAACCAAAAGCTGATGATCGACTCCTCCCTGGTCACCCAATTTAAGAAGCTCAGTTGGGCGCCTTAGAAGATGCAGGCTTTCTGGGCATACCGGCAAGAGATTTTGGCAACCGGCAAGCTGTTTAACGAGGTAGCCCTTGATGAGAGATTTGATAACATCTGAGAAAATGAACATTTGGATGTTGAAAATTCTTTGAACCGCTCAACATTCTCACAACAATATAGAGGAGAGGAGGCTACCGCAGAATCTGAGGAGGAAGTAACTCAGAATCCCCCTGTCATCACCGAGAGTTCAATACTTCAAAAGAATGATGGTAAATGGCCTGTGTAGGAGGAAGCACCACACACACAAACATCGGAGCCAGTCGCCTCCTTTAAATCAAAACAGAAGTGGGCAATGACTACCATTCGAATGAGACGGGTCATTCTTGACCTCAATGATTCTCGGGAGGAGAAGTGACAACGAATGAAAGAGGCCGGTGCAGAGGAGGAACTATTGAGGAAGGAAGCAGTCAAAGCGTCTATGGCTCCACATGAGCATCAGGTAACTTTTCCTCCCTCTTCTCTCTCAACTATGTCTTTGGTCTCGCCTCAGTCTGCCCCTGCTTTTTCATCTGCACCAGCTCCCTCCACCATTGGATTTGTCGGGCATTCCGATGTTGCCCCTCATGGTTTCCCACCTGTATCCTTCACTTTCCATACCTTACCTGAAATGAAATTTGGGGTAAGTACTGGGCTCGTGGGCCAACAATTTTTATCTCCAATGCCCAGCCTTGTGGTTGGTGCATCTCCAACCTTCCCTTACACTATGACCTCATATCCATCCCTTCTGAGTGGCCAATTAATCCTACTATTCTCCACAGCTATTATAAAATGACCCAACAATACCTCTGATGCATCGGATACATTGTCTTTCCCGCTGGTTGTCCCTCAAGAGTATGATTTTGCTGGTGGACTGGGTATCTCGGCCCAGGAATATTTTTTGCAGGTTGATGCAAATAAATGTGCCTGCGCCAATCAGATCAACAAAAGAAGACGGAAAGATGCAGGTCGGGACACAAAGCCCTATTTGCAAATAGTTTTCAATGAAGGTCAAAAATCTTTGATGTTTGCAAAGGTCAACCCTAATGTGATCAAGGTGGCTGGTAAAATGCAGCCCAATGATTATTCTGTGAACGCTATCGATTTAGATTTGTAGCAGGCCCACCCGCGAGATAAAGTTGAGCTAATTGAAGAGACCTAAAAAATAGTGACCACTGATTTTCTCAAGCTCAGCCGGCAGGTGAAGAAGAAGGATGATCAGATTACGAAGCTCAATAGTAAGGTTGACATCTGGGTAAACAAGTTTAAAGCTCAGGAGAATGAAATAAGTCAGCTGGAGAAGGAGAGGGGTACCTTAGAAATTAAAATCAAAGAGCTGCAAAATTTAGGCAAAGAGGTCATCCCGACTCTCGAGCAAGTGAAGAGAATCTCCAAGCAAAGGAGAAAAAACTTCGAGCTGAGTCTAATCTACTAAATGAGGGAATGAAAGAGCTCTGGTAGAGCACCACTACCAAAATTACTAAAGTGAATGCCAATCTAGAGTTAGAAATTCAAAGGACTAAGTAGGCCGAGTCGGCCCTCGTAGAAAGGGAAAGGGAAGTTATTCCCCTGAAAGATCAGATGTCCGCAATGGAGAAAAACTTTGCAGAAGCAGTGGCAGGTTTAAGTAGGAAAGAGGCAGGATTGGCTACCCTAAGGACCCAACCCCTTGCGCCCTGAATGAGTTCATTACAAATTTCCAAAGAGTTGCACGCATCATACTAGGATAAGGTGAAGGCTTTATACCTTACTCTTCAGCCCACCTTAAATTTTATGGCACAAGCGGCTAGCCTCTGTGGAACAGTTAGTGAATCGATACAACAAGTTCAGGAGTTAACTTCTAACAAGGTTAGCTAGAATTTTATTGGGGAAGTTGTATACTCCTTCAAATGAAGCATTGAGTGGCGTGGGCATCAATGACTGAACAACGATGGCTTTGGGCATAAGTAGCCTCATCTCCATGCATGAGGTCGTTCAGCAGGTGGCAGATTGCAGAGCTCGGTTAAACCAAGTTACCAGCGACATGCGGGCGAAGTTTTCCCGTTTGACTCAGAGAGGCCTCCCTTTGCCTTTCATTATGGACCAAACGGTAGTGGGAGTGGAGCATATTGTTGCAATGATCGAAGAGATGAAGCAAGACCTTTTTGTCTTCTAGACCTTTGATCAATCTCTAACTACTAAAGAGATCAAGGGAATCATACATCAATTGGTTAAAATTTTCTTCCAATTGGAGTTGCAAACAAAATTATCAAGCAGATTACCCTTCAAAGCAATCACTGATGTCAGGCTGGGTCACGAGAATCTATAAACTCTCTCTGCACTGACGAACAAGGTATGGACCAATTTGCAAGCCGCCCTTTCGAGGTTGTGAGCATTTTGTTGTTGAGCCAAAGGTTTCTGGGGTTCTCCTTTCCGCAAATGAAAAGCCCCTATGAGTCACCAAAATATTCAACAAAAACTGCAAAAGCCTTTGTAGTTTTCTATCTTCCTTTGCGGCTATGCCTTATTTTTGTGCTCACTAACCTTGGAGCTCTCCACGTGGCCTCCTCGTGAAGATTTTCATTTTCCTTCGCTTCGCTTTTTGGCAATCTTTGTCTATGCACCACGTGGCTCACTCTGGCCGCTTTTCTAAGTTGCGCCCACCTCATTCTATATTTTGTTCGGAGCTCTCCACATGGCTCTCTCTTGCGGCTTTCTGCTAAACAACTTTTGAACTTTCTGTTAGGCTTTATCTATGCAACACGTGGCATTTTAGTTTCTACACCGGCTACCTTGGAAATGTCACCGGTTCTTTTGTACCTCCCTATCGCTGCGTGTTCTCTCCTGCTACTACATGGTTTTCTGTTACATGTCGTGGCCTTGCTGGCGTGTTGCTAACCAATTGATGTTTACTGTGGCAGCTCGGGATGATTTGGGTCATCGATCACTATGCGTGGTTTGCTCTTCTATTTATGCATTTCCAGGTGGTGGACTGGCCAATAAATGGGGCCTTGTTTTCTTTAATTAGGTTGTTGATTAAGTTCATAAAAAAAACTCCCAAGCACTAGGAAGTAAGCCTTTTTTAATAGTTGCTCTCAATTAAAATACTTTGAACTGTGCCAAATAAATTCGGCCTTTCCATTTTCAAGCATTTGTTAGAACTATTGACCTTTGTTGTTTTCTCTTTATTTGGTATGAATGCCTGTTCTTCAGTTTCTGTAACCTTTCATAGCTGGAATAAATTCAGATCATATTTCTTTGACTCTTCTATGTTAAGACAAATTTATACTTGATTACATTATACATATTAGAGGGTATTTTTGCATGATAAATGCTTGTGGAGAAAATCAACTTAGTTAACATCAATTTAATGGTTTGGGCCTTTGCATCCTGCATTGTGCTCTAGTAAAGTTATCTAAAGATTTTGGCACATCGCTTGTAGTGTAAATTTTACATTCCTGCAATCTCCTTTACCTTTTTCTTCACCCATTAAACGAAGAGCTGGCTTCGATAAAATCCCGGAGGTCACTTAGCTAGCGCATAATGTCCCCCAATAGGTAATTTTTCCATAAGACTGCTACTACATGCAAAATTCTACGTCAAAAAGACTCACAAGAATAAAATATAAGTTAATCTCCATGGATGTTAATTTCCTCGAACAACCTCTTTTTCTATGTCAACCTCTTTATCCATGTAATTATTATCATTTCACATCTCATTTAATTTCCACCCTTGATTGATTATTTTATAATTTAATCTGAATTATCCATCCTTAACCAAGCCCTATCTTTGCCCTAATTTTTCCCTAACCCTATTTCATTACTTCTCAAGCAATCTTGACAATTGATTTTCATGTCATATTGGCTTTTAATCCTATCCCTTAATTCAAATTTTGTTTTCTATAAAATAGACCTATCGTTGTCATTTTACTCCTAATAGATTCAATTCCAACACATGCTACTCAAGGAGACAAGTACAGTCTTCAATATTTATCTATCACTATCACTAGGCTTATTATTGCATACTCAAAATTTGAGGGAAATCAAGAATATAAAGCAAGATGGAGAAGGATGTAATGGAGGTGAATCAACCATGGCATAGGAATATGGGTAATATTTCTTCATTATTTTATGTTTCTATGTTTATTTGTGCTTCATTCTTAGCTTAGGGATCTAGGGTTTCAGTTTTATTGATTCATGTCTTTCACCTTAATTTTTACCTATTCTACATTGTTGAACCCAACATGAACTAGCCAGATTTGAAAGAATATTGGAGTTTCAATTCCGCAATGCATCTGTAAGGCCGAATCATGCATTTAAAAGACAATGTGATGCATTTGTGGTACAACACAATGCATGCAATATATTTTGTGATGTATTTATGAAGACAAAAAGCGATATTCATAGCACCAAGCGCAGTATTTGCTTAACTATATAGAAAATTATTTTATTAATCTATTTTCACATTTTTTTTATCGTTTCTCAGCTTTTTAGTTTTAGGATAATTGCATTATTTCTATTTTAGGATTTTCTAAATTTTGCTAGATTTGAAGTATTTTTGTAGCTTTTAGGTTGTTCACCGTATAAGTTTCAATTGTGAGTCACAATCACTTTTTTGTTTGTCGCAATCACTCTTTAGTTCATGATAGTCACTATCTAGTGTGTTCCATTCGCTTTCCATTTTTTTATAGTCATAGTTTCATTAGCTGCATCCATTCTAGAATATTGGGTCATATCTATGACATTTTTAGCTGCATTTTCCTGTTATTATTAATTAGGAGTTTTTTATTTTATGCTTTTCTATTTGGTAGATTAGATTTTTTTGTGTTATTGATACTTGGTTGGTAGCTTGTGGAATTTTTGGGGACAAGAATTTACTATTGAGACAACTAATCCATGTTCTTGGAGGGTTTTATTTTTCTTTGATTTTTAAGTAGGAACATTTTTATTTGGGAATTAAAAATAAGTAGGTGTCTTTTATTTATAACATTTTAAATTTGGGATTAAAAAGAATAATTTTTTTCTTTATATTGTGATTTTTTTTGTGTTTTAAGGTGTGTATGCTCTTCAATCATAGGCTATATGATCTTGGGAATAAAAAATACTTCTCAAAACTTTCATTTTCACATGACACATTTTGTTTTCCAAAGGTTAATGAATATTTGCTAGTGTGAGAAAATGCATGTGTATTGTGTCTCCTCACATTTTTATATGATCTTGGAGATCAAAATCAATGAATTTGTATCGCTTTTTTATACTCCTTTAGAAGGGTTTACTACTGAGACACATCCTAACAGAGAACTCATTGATGACCCAAAGCGATTTTTCCCTCGGGCTGATATATAAAAGTGTAGAATGAAATTTGAAGTACAATCTAATGTTAGCCTTTGTGATGCAGTGCCAATCCAAAAGGGGAAGTACCCACATGGTATTCTAAGTACCCAAGTATGGTTGGTTAAAGCCTTAAATGACTTGTTGGAAACTTGCGAAATGTCAAGTCCCTAAGCAATGACTAGAAGATAATTAGTTAGAGAACCACCCATATTGATTGAGTTATTTATTGGTTTCATTTTGAGTGCAAAGGTGTAGTATCACAGCTTGAAGTTACTCACCATATGGCTCCCTTGAGATGAGATAAAAATCCCTCGCTTGGCATAAGCTACTTCTTTTACTTGTAGCTTTTCAATGAGAGGGTGATTTGGTCATCCTTCTAGTTTTGGAGGCCCCTATCCATCCTCTCTTGTAAATACAATATTGCATACACCCCCTAAAAGTGTCCCTCCACTTGCGTCGAAAGAGATTCTAATTTTTGAGCCTATGATTTGTTGCCATTAGCCATTGACCTTACAAATAGGAAGTGTTTTATGTGTGTGAAGTATTTTAAAATTGTGATTACACATGTGTAAACTAGGGTGAATTATTAGGA
Organism: Sequoiadendron giganteum; assembly: GCA_007115665.2. Classification (NCBI taxonomy): domain Eukaryota; kingdom Viridiplantae; phylum Streptophyta; class Pinopsida; order Cupressales; family Cupressaceae; genus Sequoiadendron; species Sequoiadendron giganteum. The sequence continues at coordinate 155,141,243 of CM021104.1, read as the reverse complement.
ATATAATTCCATTTAATTGCAATCCTAAACATATTTCATGTATCTCCTAAGTCCTTTGAAAGATTTTACTAACACTAGGATTAGAAAGATATTAAATTTGAATGAAATGAACATGTAAATTGACATTTTTAATTATTCCAAAATAATAGGAACATGTGGGGGCATCCAAGATGAGTTCCTAAATAATAGGAGCACATGGGACACCCACATGGAAGGTGGAACCCACCTTGTTTTAGTTAATTTTTTGGAGGATTGATAACACTTTAGTAATGCATATCTAGGTTCATAAAAAATAGGGATTTATGTTTACAAGAGTGAAGTGGCACTATCAGTCTAGTATAAGTTCAATATAAGTTTAGTTTAGTTTAGTTTGGTTTAATTCAATTCAATTCAATTCAATTCAATTCAATTTAATTTAATTCAATTCAATTCAATTCAATTCAATTCAATTCAATTCAATTCAATTCAATTTAATTTAACTCAATTCAATTTAGTTTAATTTAGTTGAGCTCAATTATGGTTCAGTTGTCTTTAGGGGCATGCAGTTATTTTCAGTTGTATACTAGCTCACTTGACTAATGAATTTAGTTGCATGACAGATAATAGGTGGATACTTTCAATTAGGTTGTGATGATCAATAATGCATATTTTTTTCATAAATTGATGAAGAGAGATTCACTTGGGTCCACCTTGGGCGCCTAATTTGACATCTTTCAGTTAGACCTTTTACATGACAATACATTTACAAGGCTTAGGTAAGTGGGCCCATTCTTGTGTGACAAATCTGAGGTGGATTTTACAGGATATCTTCTTGACCAAAGTTCAGTTAAGTGTTCAGTTTGGGGCACCAACTTTTAGGAACACTTTGTTTGGACTTGTGTTTACATGGAGGAACTCTACTTTCCAAATCTAGGTGTAGGTTTTTGAGAGGATCTTTATTCTCTTGTAATTTACAACTCTTAGAAGTTTACAAAGCTCATAATTTCCTATTTATTGCAGCAAGTGCATAATATTATTGTAAGGTTAAATAATATAAGCACTTATATGTTGTGTCACTTCTATGTTTTTTCATTCTTCTACAATCTTGTGTCTATTTCTATATATGATAAAATTTATCTAGATAGATTAATCATATACAAATAATTCTGACAAACAATACTTAATTATATTTATAGTCACATATTTTTAAAAGTTTTAAGCTACAAATTTACCTTCATTTTCAACATGAATAAACCTTGACCATTCACATAACACTCAAAATAAAAAATCACTCAATAGCTAAGACTTGTTTTCAGATTGTTTATTATGTTTTAAATCACATTTCACAAAAACCCAAGACAAAAAATTAATCCAAAACATTCAAACTAGGGATAAACACACTATTCACCACATATTTCGAACTGTAAACCGCAATCAAAAAAATAGAGCACCACTTTTTTGAAACTTATGCAACACATATGCAAGACAATAAAACACATTTGATAGACCATGAACCACATTTTGTAGTTGATAGAAAATTCTAGTGTGGTCTTATTTTGGATCAATTCCTGATTGTAATAATCTCATTAGATAACAAAATTTACCATTTTATATCATTCATTTCATTCCAGTTCATTAAGGTTACCATTTCATTAGTTGCAAACACCTTAATTCAAACCTTGGGTCACTCAATAGTTGCATACACTTTTGTAGAATCTAGAGTAGGAGGCTTATTAGACTTTTCACTAGACCATTTTCACAAATTTAGGTTATCTTGACCTTGTCACTTTATCAAACACTCTTTTTCATTTGAATTGGTCCTTTAAACTCATGAGTCTTGTTTGGCATCCACTTTTTCAATCATCATCACTTTAGTCTTTGTCCTTTTTAAGGTCTTGATAATTAGATTTGGTACTTTGGACTATCTTAGTTTGTTTAGTAGTCTCTTCTTAGGTCCATAAAAGTGCTTAGTCTTCACATCATAACTTTGGTCATACCATAACCTTCATCATAAAATCACATTTGCATACTTTAATCTTAGTCACACCATAGATTTTGGATGATAGTGACATTACCACATCTCAGCTTCATTATTGTCACTCTGTACCTTAATCTTGGCCATAAGTGCATCGTCATTTGGAATTTATTATACATTGGAAAACCCAAAAAACATAGCATAGTTGCATACTTAGTCCTTGTGCCACCATTGCAATGATTAGATTTCATATACAATACATCAAATTTGCAAGTCTTATATGGTTGAAACAAGATTATAAATGAAAAGAAATGAAATGGACTATACCAATGAAGACCCCTTTTTTAGTCCTACTAGCAACATGAAGTTTAGGTCTTCATCCAATGAGACACCTATCACATGATCATCATTTCCCAATCCTTTAGAAATTTTCACAATTAAAGACATCCAAATACCTATAACTAAAGAAGAGATTGAGGCAACAACTCAAGATCGTAGTGTGGCATGGTTTGCAGATGATATGGTAGTACAAGACCCACAATAATTCCTACAAAAATTGTTACAAAGTGGAGTTAAAAAACCTCATGGTTTGATGTTAACACACTAGTTAAAACATCAATCAATCAGACTACACAAAACCAAGGACACAATGCATCTATTCCTAATAAAACTATCCCACAAATACATACTACCATTCCATTAGGAGGGACATCACAAAGTACCACAATGGGAAATGTGGCTCCACTATTTGGAAAAAAAGGCTCACAAGCTATGACACAAACCCCTAGTACAATATTCAAGCCATTTGGCACATTATATAATTCTATGGGAGCTACATCATCCAATCCCCTTTCAATGGGTAAAAACAAGTCAAACAAAAAAATGTGAAAGGTTTACATCAATGGACCTAACCATAGACAAACACCACACCAAATACCAATTTGAAATTAAAAACTAATACACCATCACAAGTTCCTTTTACAAGTATTCTCTTATAGAACAACACACAAGGGAATGTTTTCAAGAATATGGTACCAAAAATCCACATTTTCAAACAAGTTCAAGCCCACTACAAATGCAATTTAATATGAATCCTCCACATATTTACCATATTCCAATTTTGACTGCGGACATACCAAAGTGAATTATGTCCTTCACTCATAACATTCAAAACCAAAACCTGACACACACATTTGGGACCAACACCAATTCATCCACCCAAAATATTGGATTGCAATACTCAAACATGGGACCATATCATAATGCAATTAGAAACACAATGGACACAACATTGAATCAATTTGATGTCCTTACAAATCAAATTCTTACACTACAAAGACAAGGTGACATCATGCAAATACCAACAAAAAAAAATTATTCAATATGAGAGTTATGTCCATACCATTTTGACAAGAGCATATACATGCCTCCATTTCCTCACAATTATGTTACTCCAAATTTTACCAAGTATGGAGGAAAGGGGAGCCCATTTTAACATGTGAGGGAGTTTAACATGGCCTACATAGACATCACATTTGAACATACACACCTCATGATATTATTCCCAAAGAGTCTCACAGGACAAACACTCAAATGGTTTTCCAACTTACCTACAAGCATAAGAACATAGGATAAACTAGCCGATAAATTTGTGACACATTTTTCTTATAACATTTAAATTAAGTGACCATAGCCATATCAAGTGCCATACAAAACAAGAGAAAGATGAGTCATTTATATCTTTTTTTCAAAGATGGAGAATTTTGGCTAGTTGATGTCCTTTTGAGATACTTGAGAAACAAAGGGTTTTCATATTCATTAAAAACTTGGTCACAAAACTAAAATACCAATTAAAAGTCCATTATTTCTCTATATTCAATAAAATTGTGGAGAAAGGCATTACCCTCAAAAATAAATTGATTGTAAAAGGGGAACTTCAAACTCTGAGAAAAAAGTAGAACACCCAAAGTACCTCAAATGACAAAAATAAGTATCAGGCTCACAATAAAAAATTATGGAGTTTTAGACACAAAGGAAATACACCAAATTCATCCCATAATCACCCTTAAAGGACCTAATGCATCAATATATTCACCACATGTCCTTGAGAAAATAACAAACACCATCCAAAACAGCCAAGGACATGCACCTGAAATAAATTTCCCACCAAGATGAAAATACACTCCCTTCTGGGAACCAATTGAGTCTGTCTTGAAAAAAAAATTGTAGTCTAAGCTCCCCCAACTTCATAAGGTAAAGCATTATGATACAGGTCAGTTTAAACCATCATGGTGGGATGATAATGCCTTCTATGACTATCACCATTCTAAAGGACATAAAAATTTGTCATATCAAAAACTTAAGAACATAATCCAAGACCTCATTGAAAATGACATCATAGAGGTAAAAAACCAACAATTGGCCACGTTTCAAAGAGCCATGGATATGGCATTTCAAAGTTTAATCAATAAAATTGTGCTGATCTATTTGGATGATTTTACAGTATTCCCAAAGAATGTTGAGGAACATTTTTCACATCTAAAACAAGTGTTTTATAAATGTAGGGAGTTTGGAATATCCCTGAATCCAAAAAAGAGTATCTTTGTAGTTCATGATGGTAAGTTTTTGGGACACATAATGTAAAAGAAGGGAGTTACTATTGATCCCGAAAGAGTCAAAGCTATACTTGAACTTTCATTACCCAATCATAAGAAAGCATTGTAGAGATTTTTAGGTAGAATCAACTTTATAAGAGGGTTTATTCCTAATGTTGTGAATTTATTACAGCCATTGACTGCCATGTTTAAGAAAAACACAGTTTTCAGTTGGACCAGAGAAGCCAAAAATAGCTTTGAAGCAATTAAGGAAGCCTTAGCATCAGCCCCAATATTGGTAAATCTAGATTTCTGTAAAGACTTACTCTATATGCTTTTGGTAGCATTAGTTTCATTTCTACCATGCTAGTTTAGAAGAACAATGATAATCTAGAGCAGCCAATTTCCTTCTTTAGTCAAGGCCTTGCTAATTATGAACAAAAATATACATTTATAAAAAAAAAAATCCCTACTATCATAAAAAGCTTGAAGAAATTCAAGCCTTTAATCTCTAACAATAAGATTCATATTATGGTTACAAACCCAAGCGTTAAGGTGTTTTTGTTGAGTAGAGATCTAAATGAGAAAAGGGTTGGGTGGATCATGAAAGTGATGGAATAGGATGTAGATATCAAGATTACCAAACTTGTTAGAGGAAAGGGTCTTTGTGAGAAACTTGTTGCAAGGTATAGGAATTAAAAATAATTAGAAACATATGTTTTAGCTAATATTGGTGAGCCTCAAAATGATCGAGATGATACACCTATGTTGGTTACAAGTCGGGTTCAAGATATGACCCATTTTTTACAAACTAGTGATTGTCCACCAGGTTTAGATAAATGAAGATACTTCAGATTACAGTCCATTCCATATGTGCTGGTGGTTAATATTATTTTCAAAAAGGATCTTAACGATGTACTATTGAGATGTATTAATACTAATCAAACAAAAAGAGTGCTTCATGAGTTTCATGATGGAGTTGTAGGAGGTATTTTTGCTCCTAGGAAGATTGCTTGGAAGATAATGAGAGTTGGATATTATTGGCCTAGCTTATTCAAATATGTCCATGCTTGGGTGAGGAAGTGTATTAAATATGCTTTATTTGTATTGAAGTAAAAGCTACCAGTCATGCCTTTGTAGCTGATTCAAGTTGAACAACCATTCATAAGATGGGACATTGACTTTATTAGATGCATACATCCACCTTCCAGTGCTGGTCACAGGTGGATAATTACTGCTATAGACTATTTTACAAGATGGATAGAGGCAGTAGCTTTGAAAGAAGCAAATTAATATTATGTATTGAACTTCTATAATGACATAGCAACAAGGTTTGGGGTTTTTGATTCTATTATATCTGATAACGCTCTAAAATTTGTGGGATTAAGAGTTAAAGATTGGGTTGTTAAACATGGAATTCATCTGAATACATCTTTAAATTATTACCCTCAGGGTAATGGTTTAGTTGAAAGTAAAAGTAAGAACCTTATCATAATCATTAAGAGGACCCTGGAGGATAATCAAGGGACTTGGCACAAAAATCTGAAGTATGCACTTTGGGCAGATAGAGTGACTCCTAAAAGGTCTATTGGTAACTCACTGTATATGATGGTTTATGGTAAAGAGGCAAGATTACCTCTATTTGTGGATCCACCAACTCTTGACATTATACACCAGTTAGATAGTTTCCCTTTTATAGTTCTCCTATTTTCAATAAGTGCCAGGTAGCCTAATCTGTTCCACTGAGTTACAAAGTAAATTGTAGCCATGTGCAATTTCTCTAGGTCTGTTTCTGAGTTTCCCTAGTGACCCTATGCCCAATGGATGAGTCTAGGTCACTGGTCTTTGATATTTAGCAGGAAAAAATCTTGTAGATGTCACTAGAAATGTTACCAGATTTTCACCTATAGGCTCAATCAAGAAGAGCCATCTATGTTTCAAGATAAATGGTACATTTTGTTAAACCTTCTATACTACATTCAATTATATAAATAAAACAACTTTATTGGATTACAAGAAAACAAGAACATAAATTTATTATATTCATACAAGTGAATGAAACATAAAATAATTTTACAATATTTTGATGAAAAGTAATCTTATTGAATGTAATCATAAACATGTGTCTCACACGGCAAGCCGTGAGACTGACTTACTCATTTGATACATATAGGAATTAAAATATACAAGAATGAATAAATGATAAATAAATGAACATATAAAGAAGGTAACCAGTCATTGCTTGAATGATTGGTTCTGCAAAGGTGTCTAGTGTATGATGGATTTTCCTTGCTCCCTGGTCCCCAGGTTTCTTTGTATTAGGTTACCTACATTGGGTAAAGAAATGAGTTAGAACATTAGGTTCTAGGCAATGAAAGGTTGCATTTTGGACATGCAAACCTACCCATACATGCATGTGCTAATTTCTACATACATAAAATGCAACGCCTATCCTAAGTGTCCATAAAAACCAAAAAAGAAGAATATTACACACACTTAGGGTATGCATTTGTTTATTTTAACATTGTTCACTTCATGTGTAGATCTAGGTGAGAAAGTATTTCTAAGTGATTCAACAGATTCATCAAGTTATATTATGAGTGGGGTGAATGTGGCTCCCACAAGGGTTGAGCCTAGCTCATAGCAATTTTTGAATTTTCTAAGTGCATATGATATTAAATTGTAAGATAGTTAATATCAATCACGATAAATTCATAATCATAATGCAGAAGAGAGTACAATGTTCTTTAACAATAATAAATTTCAATACTACAACAAAAATTTCACATACTTCAAGGTTCTTTATGCATAGAGAAGGCTCGATGTTTAATTTGAAATAGTGATTACCTCGCAAAAAGAGGCAGCATGTTTTCCTTTAACAATGCCAAGAATCACATGGTAACGTTATGACAAAGAAAAGAAGCAAAGCCTCAGTGACATGAATCATGGTATCATCAATTTATTAAAGAACCATATTTTATTTGTCATCCCAAGATTAATTCTTTTTGGGGAAAATGAATGACTAGTTGGATTGCCAATATGGTTTATGTTCATGTGCTAGAGGTAGGAAATGGGGATCATTGTTTTATTCTCATAATATAGTATTTGTTATCATGGCAATGCAACAGTCCTAATACTAGGGTAAGTCCTAGAAATCCAAGAAATAGAGGCCATGCATACATGTGGGAGAGCATAATTTGCATGAAGGTAGCATCAGGTTACAATCATGATAGCTATTGTACATGATAGCCTAGGGATTTGCATATCTTGTTAGGATAGTTTTGTCTATAAATACAAGCTACTAATAATCTTTGTTTAAAAGAAAAAGATTGATACTTTTATGCAAGAACAGTCATCTTGGTTATTCTATGAAGAGTAATAGGATAGTTTATCTTGAACTTTCAAGAGTAGTAATAGGAAAGATTCATGTGATATTACAGTGAGAGTCTTGTGTGGAATGTAGTTTAAGTGCATTACTAAGAAAAGCCATAGTGAATTGCTTAAAGGCCATGTATGAGAGTTTTGTTCTTCAAAACCTAGCATAGTTTAAATCATGAAGTCTTCAATAAAGTTTTCCTAATGTAGAAAAGGCATTAATTTTTTCTCAGAAGTAATCTCATTCAGATCAATGCTGACATTTCAAATAGTCTTTTTAATACATTTTTCTAGTATTTGATGTGATTTCAAAAGGATCTAGGGTCTTATATCCAGAAAAAGTAGCATACAATATATAGTGAGGAGAGATCTCTTTAAAAAACTACAAAAATGTCCAAGAATTTGTATAGGACACGGGCCTAAAAGTATCCCTGATTGGTTTTTTTTTCCATTTTGTCTGAAAACCCCAAGCTTTTGAGTGAAACCCTTGAATACCTGTACCACAACAAAGATCTCATGGGATTTTTGTAGAATAATAGTCATCCTTAATACTTTTTCTTTCCAGAAGAAACACAAACCAAAAAATGAGGAAAAGAGGATAGGGAGGCAATATCTTCTACACTTAATGCAAATGCATGTCACAGCCATTAAACCTACATGAAATCCTAAAAGAGAATACAAGAGTAAAGGAAAGAACAAACGACCATAGAATGAAATCCCTGGCCACAAAGAAGAGAAAAAAAAACATCAAATCTTTTCATGATGAGAAATGCCATGAATCAAGGAGCTAGAGGAGGTCACAGCCAGGTTGAATAGATTTCTTCTATTTGATACTCAATAAATATATTAATGCAATAGGAAAAGGATTACCTTCAACTTGTTCATGTTTTTGTCCAGAAGACATGTCTCTTTTATGCAAAAATCCACCATGTTTTCACCACGAGAAGCTCAGGAGAATCACATAAAACACTTGGTCGGCCACATAACACCATGGAGAAGTTTCCACTTTTGGAAAAAATGTGAAATGAAAAGAAGTTTCGAGCTTTGCTTTAGGGTTTCTAACCCTATTTCCACCGCCATAGTTAAGTTAAATTTTGGCGGCATTTGTTTTGAAAATATGTTATGACAATTGAAACCCATGGCCCTTGTATATTTGCCAATATTTGCTAACTATTACCTACAATTGTGCATTCGACTACTAAGTCCTTTTGGACTTAGGAGTTTTTAATATAGAGTATTTATGGAAGATAAATGCCACCTCACATTGTTGAAGAAATCACACAAGGAGCCACCTAATTTCCACCTTACCAAACATTATGGAGAATGTTGATGAGAGCTTAATGCCACTTAGAATCCTACATTGACTTATTATTGTGCCTTTATGGTCGATTGTGGTAAAGTAGTATTTTATGTTTTGCATTCATGCTTATGTGTAAAAAATGGGATTAAGGTGTTTTATAAGCTTTCATTCCTTATTATTATGTCTTTTAAGGAAAACATTTATGTGGCCAATTCAGTAGAGGTTATAGGGTTTGTTTTGACTTGTCATTACTTTGTTGAGGATATCTAGGAACTATTCTCTTATACCTTTACGTTTGGTCAAGCGAGACTCTTTCATGTATATTTATGCTTTTTGAGGGCTTGTAGGGAGGTCGAAAGTTGTTTACAAACATATGCCAGAAATATTGGAGCTGCTTTTTGACTTTTTATAGGTTTTGGAGGGAATTTTGGAGCCATTACGAGTGGTCATCTTGGTAGACTAATTCATGTTTGACTTTTCTCACATTTGGAGCCCCTTTTGGAGATGATTCATGTGAGAGATTTTAGGCTTTTGGAGTTCATCTGACCCAAACAGTTTTTCTAGTTCCTTTTTTGGTGATTTTTGGAGGGAAAAGTTTGGTACTTAGTCATTTTGAACTCATTTTGTAAGTCAGTTCTTAATATGAAGATTCTAGCTTGGAGTGACTTTTACAGTCCTTTGTGAATTTTTGGCACGTTTTGTAACTCAATTTTCTGAATACGATTCATAGTGGAGACCTTTATTATTACTGGAGATTCATCTCTCGTCTTTTCATTCTTGCAAATTTTTGTATGTGAAGTGATTGATCAAGTAAACAGTGAAATTACTTTCCTCACAGATTTGTCTCATAGGTTCATACCTTTCTACAACTAGTTTATTCATGCAGGTTACTAATTGTGTCAACTTGGTGCATCTTATTTTTTTAAAATGTGAAGTTAACTTCCTTTTTATGCAAATTTCTGTGTATAGGCCTATTAGTAAAATATTTATGCATCAATATACAACAATGAAAATTACATACTTAGCTACATCCAAGTTCTAATCATTTTGTGTCAGTATTCAGTGATCATGTTTTTACCATTAGCTTTGGTAGATCACTTCATTTACATTAGTTTTTCATTTTATGCAATATTTCCCCCTTTTTCCCATCATATTAGTAGTTTAGAAGACATTATCAGCTAGGAAGTCGGCCTATCTGAAGGTTCATTTAAATTTTACATGACCCACAGCCTTCAAATGATCCCATGTTCCTCCAAAGCATTAAGTTTTAGAGCTTAACCAGGGTGCAACTTTAGGAGCTAACAGTTTTTTGGTCGAGAAATTCATTTACAATATCAATTTGATGACAAGTAATATCTCTAACAAAAAATCTGATCATCTCCTTATGATATCTAGACATTTAAAAAGATGGCTAAACAATATCCAAAGAGACAAAGCCCATGTTGAGTTTGGCTCCAATAATAAAATTCCAAGGTAATTCCCTTTATTGAAAGGCACACCAAGAAGGCTACTTTGTGTCTAACAAGTTTCCTAAATCCACTCACTACTACGTGATTGAAGAAATTAAAGCACTTATTCCTTATTTATGACTTCCCAATCCTAGAAATCTTCTGAGAATCCAATGAATAGTTTAAAAAAAATAAAATTATTTGTATTCATAATATACACTCTTAGATAATGATAGTAACCATTACATTTCCAAATTTACATCATATAAAGAAATTCACATCTTTCAATCTACAGATTGCACCAGAAAGGTTAGTGTTAAAACTATCATAACATTTGCATCCCCCATCCAAAATTAAAAGTTCAGTATGTTCGAGAAAGGGGAAAGAACAAGGGACAAAACCCATAAATGGTTTTGCAAGAGTTTTAAATACTCAGAAGCATATTTTTCTGCAAATCAGCCATCTAGATGAACAATTAAATATTAGAACTTGACTCTTCTAGTTTACACATACTAGTTACAATACTAAAGTTTGCATCACTCTTACAACAAAGGTGGGAATTGGCTCAGGAAGTATTTGTAGAGTCCCATGACCAATTGGTTATTATTGCATGTTATTGTAGTTTATTTCTTATAATCATATTTGATAGAACAAAAAGAATAGTGAAAGATTGCAGCAAGTATGTACAAATATTCCACTACAAATTTGAAGGAATTGAGGACAAACACATAACCAACAACTTACCTAAAATCCACACATAGCAATATAGAGTTAAATTTTTTTCCAGAGCTCAAGAAAATGGTGAAAGAAATATCTACATCACATTCTCCCTCTTCTTAATCTTTATCTTCCTTCGAATCACTATTACTCAAGACATACTCTTTCCCGTTAGAGATTTATCTTAGAGTGAAGAGATAGGAAGGTGACACAAATTATGTATATTTAGATGTGTCAAAAGCCTCTTAGTTTCAAATCCTTTCCCAATTCTATTACTGGACTAACGGTGGATACTTGTAACTATAAATTAAATAAAACTATGACCCCTCCAATAGAAAACACACAAAACCATTGAATTGGATAGAATATTTCTTATATGACTCGTAAGCATTAAATAAAATCTCTATTAAACACACAATATGCCTATAAATAAATATATTTAGGAAAAACCATATATCTTCTTGTACAAGTAGAGCAAGAATAATAATATAACACCAATAATTACATCATGATTCAAACCATAAGTTATGGGATACTTATCCCTTTTAACAATAATTATTTAGATTTCAATTTCATTATTATCTCTTCTTTTATATGGTCACTCCAGTGATGAAACAGGAAGGTATTAGTCTTTTGTAATAGTCTATCCTACTGTATTGGTCTATATGTTGAATTATAAAAATCGGTTCCTCAAACTATAACTGGGTTTTCCTGTTGGTTCTTTCCCACCAGTATGTTCGCCTGAACTAGCATTATGTAAAAATATATATTAATATTAATAAAATTATAGTGGCTTACCATTTTTGTGGAAAAAAGATTAGAATTTTGAGTTTAAACCTAACCCAATCTAATCACCAAACATTGGGAAAATTAGAAGAGAATTTGTGATTAAACTAAATTAAGCCTTTTAACCTAGCCTTTGTTGCAATTGCAAGAAACATTAATCATATATATTTTTTCTGATTTTTATTTCTCTAGTTGGTCAGGTATATCAAACCCAATTACCCAACCCAATTACTCAATATAAATTCTATGCCCAGAATTACATAGATGTAGAAAATAATTATGGGTCTTTGCTCATTCAATTGAGTATTGAAACAAAATTAGAAACTAACTTGAAAATTCTTATTTTCACAATGTCATCTTTGCTAGATTCTTCTAACTGTGGAATAATTTTCCAGGTAAACTAAAAATGAAAATATTCAAGCAATGAATTTTACCTTGTTTTGGAAAAGACAATCAATAGAGCTCTTGTATGGTCACAAATTCTAATATTTTTCTTGTTTGTCTCCAAGTCCATCCTCTTTCCTTCCTTCCTTCAAATTTTCCCCCCAAATCTGAGAGATAGAGTGAAACAATATAAAAAAAATCTTGTCTCTTCCCCTTTGAATTCCATGCCTACAAGATGTGTTCTCTTTTTTTTTCCATTAGATACTTCTAATAAAAATTCTACTGACAGGTGTGAAGCCAAATTTCTAGACCTTTTGCCAAATTCCTCGATGTGCTTGAAGGATGTGGAATATTAGATTCAAAATGACAATTACATTCATAGTCCAAATATAACTAGCAAATGTCCCAATGCCTCAAATCATCATTCATTTGCACAATCCACACCAAGCTCCTCATCACTCCCAAGGGAACAAGATATTCCCAAAATAGTGCAAAATCTCAACATGCAATAAAATAGATACACTAAACTATTAATACTAGAAATAAGAAATGTAAAACTCTAGTGAGGCTAAACCTTCCATATAGAACTCAAGACTAAGACCAAAATAAAAAATCCTTAAAATATTATACTAAACACTTATGACAAGTCACAATACACAAAAGAAAAACTCTCCAAGATCTTATCGAAAACTCATAACTGAACTCAAATATGAAGAAAATTGTTACTGGTATTGATGGAAACAAGTATAAAATGATGATAGAAGGCTACAAAGCTTCAATCCAAAATTAAAATTTGTGATAAATTTAATGCCATAAAAAGTTCAAGAGATTATAGCCATCAAGGGGGTGATCATTTTTTCCTACCAACAACATTCTTTCTAAATTAACAAGAGATTAGTGTCTTGGTGATTAAATAATGAATTTTAGAGACCACTCAATCAAATCCAACAATCATAGAGTTAATTTGAGAAAGGATGGCTTACATTTGTATGGAATAGAATAAAAAATACAAAAATGTAGGTCACACGTGGTCTATTATGAATATTGTCGTTTATTCAAGATCCTTATTGTTGTAAAAATGCTTGCCAAATATTTAGGGAGGGAAAATGAAAACGAAGAGGGAAATACAAATTTATTATAGGAAAAACATTATTTTTATTGTCTTAATTTAAGACAATTAAATAATATTATATAACATTTTATACTAGTAATCACACCATGGTGTGCAATGGGTATGCTGAGGAGGTGTAGAAGGTCAAATAAGATCAATTGAGAGGTCATTTTGAAAATTAATATATTTGATATTTATGTATATTTATTATTTGATAATATATTTATTTATAATTATACAATTTATGTCATTCTATATTATAAATAGTGGTTAAAAAAACGTCTAAAAACATATTAACGAATATGGTAGAAGCATATTGACAGTTTCATCAATATTATAAGTTTATTTTTATTTTTTAAAAGATGAAAATAATTAAACAAAATTAGACAATTACAAAATATTGAATGGCCTGGTTTACCCATAAAAGATGTAACGCCCTACCACAAAACCCTAAAGGATGTTGCAAACAACTACTTAAACATGCTAATGTTTTTTTTTTGTTTAAGTACGATTATAATACAACTTCACTTCCCAATGCAAACATCCCCTAAGGTTACGAGACAAAAACTACTTAACAACGCACAATAACAACAATATGAATATAAACCATATCATTTATCTACTCAAGATAATAGGTACGCATACATTCCATAAGATAATTTACAATAGAGCATAATAGATAACTTTTCAATCCATTTATCCATAATTAAATATTACAATTACAACTCTCATTCCCCGAATGAGGCAAGTCCAATAAATAAGGTTACAGTTAAAACTTCCACCTCGATAACAAATGAGAGGTAAAATAATACAAGATCAACTGAAACAAAATACAACAAGAACTGATACTGAAGTCCACGAGCTCTCCAATTGGAAGTCTCGTCCACATGAACATGAAGATAGAACCCAATAGATTTAGGTGCATGCCACCCAACCAAGTGAAACCCAAAGGCCCACCCCCCATGCTAGGAGATAGTAACCAGGAATCCTAGTCAAGACCATCTACCTCTAGACACAGGCTAACATAAATTGAACCCAACTGAATCAACCAATTACATGAACCTCACAAGTACATCAAGAGATCAACACATAATCAATTCAAGCACAACTCAGAGACCATGCAAGTACAACATAAGCACTTCACAAGTACAACCCAAGTACTACATCCGTACAACATAAGAACACTAAAAGTACAACTCAAAAGCGTCACGAGTACCACACAAGGACAACTCTGTAGGGTCACATTGCTCCCAGAAATAAAGTAAAACAAGTATGTTACAAGAACCATACTCACATAATCGAATACCAACAATGGTCACAACAGGTATGTTAAGGAAACCATACCCACAAGATTGAATACCAACAATGGTCACAACAAGTATGTTAAGGAAACCATACCCACAATATCACAAAGGTTGACTATTGTCCTAGATAGAGTGTCATCACACAGCTCATCATGGGTTATCCTTTGGAGTCTCATAAGCTCCGACCCCCCACAAGACAAGGGTTATCCTAGTGACCTTTACCGAATCCCAGCCCCCACACTCACTCATGTGGAGCCAAATACCTTTCATACATACAAGATAGATGACCTTGCCATTACAAGCCTTCTCATCTCATCCCAAGCCTAACCGAGCACTTAGGTCCATGAGTGAGGTATTAAAAAAAATCTTGTTAAATGAAAAGTTAGTCCTAAGCTTCTAAGTATTGTTTTAGTTATCACTTGATTAAATAACTTATAATGAGTTATCCTTGGCACCACTTCGGTGTGCCGGCCCCCATTATAAGCCACTCTTCTACTAGACAACACACACACACCATCCAAACATCTATGGAACCAAGGTGCAACAAACAAGACATCACGACCTCTCCTTTCTCAGGAGGCAATACAAACTGAAACACACTCTAACACTGGAGGCAACAAACCACAAATCAAGGCCTCTCCCAACTGCTCCTGACAAGGAGACATACCATACAAAATTCACTCCTTTCTTAGGAGCAACAAAGATAAACCATCTCAGAACACTGGAGGTAACAACAATAACAAAGAATGCTCCTGACCACTCCTAAACCAAGGAGGTACAGATTACAAAGTCACTCCTTACAAGGAGGCACGGATCCCATAATCTACTCTTAAACCAAGGAGGTACAAAACATCCCCGTTCATAGAAATTGGGTAAGAACTGACAATGTACTACACACTTCCCAAGGGGTATAAAATAGGTTGACACCCTAACATGGCAACCCACAATCTAAAAGACTTCATCTAGAAGACTTGACGAAAGGTAAGACTCACATTTCCCAAAAGATAACACGAATAGATAAAATTCAAAACAATAATGATAACCTACTTTGGGTTCACTAAACCCATTTCCTCATTAATATTCAATAATTCACTGCATTTAATAAATCAAGATAAGAATATAGTTCAACTCCAATGTTTATGTTCACTATCGTGCAATGATAACATGAATTGTTTAATGTCTACGTTTCGAGGTAAGACGTTTAGAAGTTAAAGTAGGTCTATGGCAAAATCATTTATTAACTAGTCAAGACGCCATCACATTTCTAAACAATTCTATGTTTAACCTTTCAAAAATACTTTTAAGATTTCAATTGATAAATTGATTAAAACTACATATATTAATTGCCACAAATATCTTTAAAATATAATCATCGTTTAAATCAATAATTGATCTTTTGACATCTCAATTTAAATTCCCCAATTAAAATCAAAATCAACATTCTCTAAAATAAATATTTAATTCCCTCCAATTAAATTTAATCATACGAAAAGATAATTAATACTTTCCTAAACATATAAATTTAATTTTAAACTACCATTATAATATACCAAAACAAATTATTAAAAGACATAATATATAAATATAATATTTTACTATTATAGATTATAATACAAAATATTATTAAATAATATTTTAGTATTATAATAACAATAAATAAAATATTAATATTATATATATAAATTCCTTTTTAATTTCTATTATTTAAACACACCCTTTTGCCTTGGGCCACGCGTCGTACCCAAGTCATGGGTGGCTATCTCGGATTGCGCACCCAAATTAGGGTTAGGGCTGGCCACGGAATTTCTTATGGTTGCGGGTTTAGGTTAAGGCAACCATGGTTTTCCTTTAACCATGGTTTCTTGTTGCCGGGGCGGCAAAATTTTTTACCAGGCGACGCGGGGTTTCTTCACACACAGGGCAGTCGAGTTCAAAGCCAGGGTGGAGGTGGAGACCGATGGAGTGGCAGTAGCACCAACGTTGGCAGCGGTGACTATGCAAAGCACAGTCGTCCACCCTAGGGGTGGCATAGTTGTGCCTTGCATAGTCGACCACCAGCGGCAGTGGCGACTGCGCCGACCGTGGTTTAAGGGAGTGGGGAGGGGCGTGCTGTGCATGGCTCCCTCCACCCGCCTCCATGGGAGGTTTGATGGGGGTTGAGCCCCCAACCCCCCATTTAAAATTTCATTTTTATTTTTATTTTTTATTTTTAGAATATTCCCTACGGATTTTTGTAAATCCAAATATTAAAAAAATAAACTAGGGATCCAAAGGTTCACATTTTTATAATTTCACAAAGAATTAACACCACCCAAATATATATTTATTTACAATAAATATATATAAACATATATTTTATAACCCAAGAGGGATTTTTCAAAAATAAATGAAGGACCAAATTGAAAAAAAACAATTTTAAAGCCAAGAACACAATTTTTCCAGCCAAGAACACTTATCAAACAGAGATTTTTTGGAACAACATAACAAAACTATAGATCTTTTCAAAATCACAATTAATATAACAACATGAACCTAGATAACCGATGTTTGAGCTGATCTAGACGATGCTCAACTCCTTCCTTTGATTCCCTTCTCAGATCAGCAAATTTCACAACTCCCACACAAAAACCCACAAAATTGAAAGATATTCCTCCCTCCTTTCCAACTTTAAAACCAAAAATTTAATAATAATCAAATTCCCCCAAAAATATCTCATTCAACAACTACAATAAATTTCAGAAAACAAAAATGCAAAAATATCTTAATTTTCTAATTTTCTGAATTCAAACTTCAATTTGACTTTTAAAATTCATTTTCTAACTTTCAAATTTCACAATTAACTTTCAATTCAATTTTCAATTTCAACAAATATGCATAATTTTCCAAAATGAATTTGCTTAATTTCAAATTAATTAATTTAATTAATTCAATAAAATAAATCTAATCCAAGATTAAATTATTTTATTAATTAAATTAAATTAATTTTAATAACTTTATATAACATTTTCACATAATAACCAAATTAATTCAATCAACAGTTTAAATACTAAAACCCATTTAATCACCCACATAACTTTACAGATAATGATCAAATAACAACTAATTTCCAAATCAAAATGCAAACAGAAAGCACAACATAATCAAATAGAACACTGTTCAATCAAAAGGGCAAAACGGAGGGGTCTTACAAAAGAATATAGAAGGTTGTATCTCCATTATCAACTAGTTAAGGGAAATAATATTTTGAGTGAGGTGCATAATATTTTGAGTGAGGTGCATCCTTTCTTAGCTAGTATAGGCCTGTTATGTCCAAGAAAACAAGAGAAAATGGTGAAATAGATCTATTAATTACATGTAAATAAATTTTCTAGAACTTCTACAATTTTACCATTGTTTCAAGAAAGATTTCTTATATATCAATAGGGTAAGGATTATACAAAAATTTGGCTCGTAATTTCATAATATACATTCATTGTTCAATACTAAAAATTTCACCAAGAGCCCGTAAAACTTTACCAAAATCTTAATCTACCATGATTTGAGGCCAATCTTAAAAAATACAACCTGCTGAATTGCAAAAAAAAATTGATACATTATTTGAAAGTGAATATTTGATTGATTATTGGTAATAGTAGGTAGAAAGATGTAGTGGTTGTTGGTATACATAAGGATTGAACCCAATTCCCACATGAAATTATTTTCGTACAGGTTTGCAAATATTATAGAGCCATTTGAATAACAATTTATGTAAACTTTACATGAAAAAGTAATGAAAGCATATTGATGTGATCTGCCCATTCTTTTCTTAATCTGATGATGGATGTAACAAAATAACTTTTGGTAAGCAAAAATTATATTTCCAATTATTTCTATTTATTTCTTGATGAGTTGTGTTAAATATATAGGAAACTTCATTTACAAATATAAATATTTGTAAATATTTGTAAATGAATTTTCTTATATAAACAGAGCTCATCAAGAAAGAAATAATAATACATAGTGTTCAGTTCAGCTATCTAACTAAATATTGTTTAAGTTGATGGAGTAAAAAGAAAAAGTTATTGAGATTTAAGTGGTTGAAATAATAATAATAATAGTAATTAAATAAAATTAAAAAACTTTCAGTTATCATATACTTTCCTACCAGTGAGGAGAGTAATGGAGATTAACTTATAGTAATGTATAATAAATTTTAGTGGGTTAAATAAATGATTTAGTAAAATAATTCTTAAATATGTTGGCATCACCCTAGTTGCAGCAAAGTGGAGCTTTACAAATAAGCTAACATAATTTTGGATGTTAATATTTAATAATATTTGGTTGGCGTTATTAATCAACTCTTGTTTCTTCTTTTTTTTTAATTATGTAATAGGGTTAAAACTAATGGTCAGAATGAATTATTGATATATAGAAAACAAATGGAAGGAGGAATTACCATACTTTTCCATAATAAATAATGTAGAAATCTTTATCGTAGAAATTACTAATGTAATATTATTTTATAATAGTAGTTTTTCTAACTAACATTTTGGTAAATTAATTTATGGAGTAGAGGTAGAAATTGTAGGAAAAATCCAATTGAAATTTTAAATGCCACATTGGCATTAATATAAAACTAAATAATATTTTGATCCTATTATCAGTTTAAACTATTAATATGCAAAGAATCAAAAAAAGAAATAAATTTAAAATTATGGTCAATAAAAAGATATTGGAAAAAAAATCCCTTTATTAAAAATGATAATATTTTGGTTTCATTGGTAAAATAATCTAGAATCAAGAATTTAATAATAAAAGTATTGTTGGTAGGGTGAGTAACTAGTCAAAATAACATTATTTAATGTTAAATTCTTTAATAAATTTTATTGTAATTTAGTTGTTAACAACAATATTCTACTAATGAATACATTGTAACTAAATACAAATTTTATTCTTGAGTTTAATAATAAAAGAATCATTAATATTTAGATTAGAAGATTTAAATGTAGATTATATAATAATGTTGCTAAAAAATATGAACAATAAATATTTATATCAAAATGATTCTATATATCTACATTATTATTCCTAAACATAAATATTTATATTTTAATAATTAACTAATAAGAAATAATATATAATGTTGTAACGTTTTGGATAAGCAAGAATGTGGCTCTTAACAATTAATGCAAATTCAGGGATTTAAATCTATGACAAGAGATCAGGAAAGATAAAAAGAACAATATTAAATATTTCGTTCATTTCCATACCCATAGGAAAGATTCTAATGTTCTAAATAAGAATATTTGATAAAGTCCATCGAATATAGTTCTTAAAAAGTTAGTATTTCTTTATTTGTTTTTTTTTCCTTTCTCATTTGGAAATTAATAATATGGTGGCATCATTGAAGACCCTATTTTATCAAAGATATTAAAATAAGTTAAATTAAACACCCTTACAGTTGATTTCAAGATGATTATAGTTTGATAAAACCTTGAGTTATTCCTCCTTCAATTTAATAAGATCAACTTTGGTTAGAGCTTAGAAGTAGCATTGCATAGTGAGTGTGTGATGAGTATGTGCTAGGTTGCAAATTTAGGGTAGAAAAAAAAAACTATGATGGATAGCTCTTTCTTAATTCTCAAGTATATTTAAAGTAAGTTTATAATGGTATGGGTGTATATTGTGCATTAGTCAGCATTGAAATTGAATGATGTTCGCTTAACTCCTATTCTTCTAGTGTTTAGAATGTTAATTAGCTTAATTAATGTATTTAAAAAAATTAGTTGATTTTTTTTCTAGTGTAAAATTATGGGCATTACACAAGGTTCCATAGGAACCAAGAACTATTGGTTCCCAGCTCCCATGGAACCCTCGACAAAGGGTTCCTAGGTTATATTCAAGCCTCGATGAGAGGAAAAAAGGAACCATGACGCATTGGAAGAAATAATTAAATTTTTGTGTGAGTTTTGAAGGTGATATGATATGTCCTAATGGCAGCCAAAGTCTTGCAAGATGAATTTTCGTAGAAATTTTTGAAGTATCAAGATATATCTTGAGAAAAAGGTGTTATTTTGCATAAGCTAGTGCATCCATTTTTTTGCTACATCCTAAAGTTGTTCATTGTACTTCAATAAGAAATTTTACAGAGATTTGATGGTTGACGAGATATCACTAAATTTGTAAAGATGTCAAAATATATCTACATCCCAAAAATATTAATCTCATTCTTCAAAAGCAATAAATAAAATATCATAATCCTACTAAAGGGAAAAATCCCACATCCAGGTGTTGACTTTCGAATTGGGCTCAAATTTTCACAGAAGGTGAGAACATATAGAGAAAAGAATTGTATGCATATTTTCCACTCACTCTAGCTATGAATAGTAATGGCATAGTCATCTAGCTACTAGAATTGATTGTAAATTATCTACATTGATCTAAAGTGTTTATTTTGGGTGCAATTCAACTTGGACCATGCATTTAAACTATGAATGGTGAAGATTAGGGTTAATGCCTTGCTACTGATAATCAAAATTTTGAGTCATTTCTAAAGGTTGGTTGTGGTGTAGTCACTAGATGCCAAGTTGCAAGGAATCCATCAATTCTAAGTCTAGTTTGCTAAAGGATTATAGACTTGTGGAATAGAAGAAAACTAGTATTGTAATATGTTTTATTTTAAAGAATATGTCAATGGAATTAAGTATGTATTCAAGAAGATTCCTTAGTCATAGTTATGAAATTTCCTTTCTAGCATTTGTTGGCATGAATGTAATGCTCAATTAGATGAATGTAATAGCATTCTAAAAACATTAGAATGCTTGTAAAGATTTTCCTAACTTTATGTATGGATATACAACAGTCTTTGGGATTACTAAGTATTCTCTATTGCAAGAGATCATGATCATTATTGTGTGTAAATCCACAAATATATATTCTTCTTTTCCTTTTTTTTTGTCTTCTCAGTCTATTGTGACTCTATTGCACAATAGAAAAACATTGAGCTAGAACCATTTACAAATCTCATATCCATAAAATAAAGAATAAAACAATAGTGTAGGAGTATGAATATTTAATTCACACCTATAACATTGTAATATAACTAAGGATCTATCTTTAGTGATTTGAGAACAAAGTCATTTCATGTAAATTATGATTGCATAAGTTTATTAGGTATATAAGAGTTATATATAACTAGTTTTTATTAGCTTATCATTCCATAACCATATAAACTATAAGACTATCAACAAACTTAAGGCATAAAATTTTAGATAGTGATAAGTCAATTAAATATTACATCTACACCAATCAAGTCTATTATTAATTTTCAAGTTAAGTTTCTCCAATTGTTTGTTTTATGTCGACATTCATTTCAGTACTCTATCCTAACTAAAGAATTTAAATTAATTGTATACTTATCAATTATATTTATTTCAATAACCAAAATTATAAACACAATTCAATTTAATTTATTTCTAATGCTTTATTGAACTAAAAGACATTCTACATTGACATCACAAATTCTCATACCATAATCATTTAAATTTAAATAAAAACTAAGATATAACAAACATCTCTTTTTTTTTTTAAGTTGAAACTATAAAACAACTCTTCCTAAAATAATTCGATTCCATTTATTAAAAACAAATTGTTATAGTTATCTTAAAAATTCTATGAAGTTCAGTAATTCTAAAATAACATTTCTAGGTCCACATTCAGACCGTTGGAGATTTGAACGGACCAATTTTAAATTGTGGTTAGTTGGTAGGAGGAGCGTCCAGGTAGATGCCAGCTCAATTAACCGTTGGAGGAGCGTCCAAAAATAGGGTAGTGAGTTATCTCAAGGGCTTGAACAGAGATGTGAATTATGGCGAGCAGTTTGATCTTGGAAAGTTCGATCCCTGTGATTTGTATGACGCGCTGCACCAGCCAAAAGTTGAGGTGATTGCTGATCGTCTATTGTGAGTAGCAGAAAATAGGGCGTGAAAGAATAGGAATTAGAGGTAGCAGATTCAGGGCTAGATGATAATTATTTAAGAAAGATTTCTTCTTGTGTGCTTAAACAGAGATGTGCCTCGAGAAGAAATCCTTGTATGGCTCTTCCTTATAAAGACTCTTAGGCTTCTCGGTGATGAATCATAATGGAGCCTCGATCCTATTTTTTATTGAAAATCAGGTCCCTATAATGGAGATAAAGAAAGGTGTAAGAAGGTAGCCGAGGAAATCACCATCTAGAAGGTTGATGGGTAATCAGAGATATCCGAGTCAGGGATCGTTAAGAAGAATTCCCAAATCAAGACAGATCGATTAAAACAAAGGAGAAAGGTTGGGTTCTTAACGAGGTTATGATTTTGGAAAGATCATCGGAGATAAGGGCATCAAAAGCATTACAGAGAAAAGATATTAGATTCGCCATACGCAGATCTCTCTATTTCACTAAGTTCAATTTATTATTTCTTAATAATATTAAAGGAAGTTACATTCTGTTAGATCTAATTTCCGAACTACCTCATGGGAGTTATTCTTTTAAATAGATTAAGTCCTTCATGAGATGTAAGGTTAATTATTGGATTTTTAGACCCATGTTTAGAAGAGCTATTAGGGGTGATCCTTCTCCCATTTTTTTCTCTTCTTGACTGTCTTTTAACTGAAATTTTCTTCAATATTGTCCTTAATTCTTCCATTTCAGTGTCGTAAGTGAATTCTAATTCTTATATATTGATTTTCCATGATTGAAGGTTGGAGCAGAAATTATAGCAACATTCTTCATGATCTTTACAGGATGTGGTGCTGTTCTTTTTGACAAGAAGACTGATGGCTCCATAACTCATCTTGGGGTGTCAATTGCGTGGGGGATAGTAGTGATGGCATTGATCTATTCTGTTGGTCATATCTCTGGGGCTCACTTCAACCCTGCAGTTACACTGGCCTTTGCATCTATCAAGAGATTTCTAGTGTAGGAGGTCTGTATGCAATATTTTTCATTTGGGTATTGCTGGCTTCTCAAATTTAGCTATTCCTATCAACCGTATGGAATTCCTGTATTGATTTCAATATATCGTTATGCTTGAATTGACATTGGGTTTTAATATGGGTATGCTGGCTTCTCAAATTTAGCCATTCCTATCAACCATATGGAGTTCCTGTTAAGATATGAATACATGGTTGTGCTTGAATTGACATTGGGTGTTAATATGGTTATGCTTGAATTGACATGTTGTTTTATAATTGCATTGAAATCACCGATTCCAGGGTACATAGCAGCTCAAGTTGTTCGGTCAATTACTGTTGGATTTGCTCTCAAATTGGTGTTTGGAAATATAGTATACATTGCAGCAACTGTGTCTTCTGGATCAAATTTACAGTCCTTTGTTTTGGAGTTTCTCATCACATTTTTGTTGATGTTTCTGGTTTCTGGAGTGGGCACTGATATTAGAGCGGTTTATTCATATCCCTTCTTCTTTACATTCAATTCATGTCTTTTACCTCCCCATGTAGATTTTATCTGCACATATTTCTGATTACCCATCTACCTCATAGCTTCTGCGACAGAATTACACAAGAATGGAATGAATTTTAAGTCCTACAACGGAGTTCCATCCATCATGTCCCTGTGATCTTTAGGAACCTCATGGCTGTGGACGTCTGCCAAGAAAAAGAACTCACCGTTATGTGTTACTGATGAATAGTTTGATCCAGTGTGAAAAGGAAGCTTTGCTGAACAAGGTGATAAACATGAAGATTTTACAAAACAGCTCGGAAGAACCACAAAATCGTCCATAAGTCTGCTTAATGCTCAGGTATGGTTGCTGTTCGTATTTCCTTTTTAGCTCTCTCTGTTACACAGCTCTTAAATATAACGAGTTTTAGGCGTCTTTTATTTTAATTCTCACTTTACATTGTTAAATATTAATATTAATATTATGATTAAATTATATTAATATTCTTATCATTTTTTTAAAATCAATAAATATTATCTATTTTTTAAAATTATATTAAAGAGAGGGGTGAGGGTGAGGGTGAGGGGGTGACGAGGAGGGTGAGCACTGAGGGTGACAAAGAGGGATGAGCTAGGGGATGAGGAGGAAGGGGGGGAGAAAGGGGTAGGGGCAGGGGGAAGGCGAGAATGAGGGTGATTGAGAGAGAGAGCGAGGAGGGAGTGAGGGGGAGGGGTGACGGTGAGGTTGAGGGTGACGGGGGGAAGAGGAGGGAGGGCTGGAGTGAGGGAGAGACAAGTGTGGGGGAGAGGGAGAGGGAGAGGGAGATAGGAAGGGGGAAAGAGTGAGTTGGTTAGAGTGAGGGAGAGGGTGTGGGGAGAGAGGGAGAGGGAGAGGGAGAGGGAGAGGGAGAGGGTGAGGGTGTGGGGTGAGGGTGTGGGGTGAGGGGAAGAGGGAGTGGGTGTGGGTGTGGGTGTGGGTGTGGTATGTGAGGGTGAGGGTGAGAGTGAGAGGGAGGGAGGGAGGAAGAGGGGTGATGGGAAGGGGGTGGAAGGGTAAGGGGTTAATAAGGGAGGGAGAGGGAAAGGGGGGAATGGGGAGATGGAGGGTGAGGGTGAGGGTGAAGGTGAGGGAGGGAGAG
>CM021104.1:155096339-155114039 GCA_007115665.2 Sequoiadendron giganteum | reverse complement strand
GTCTATCATGTAGAAAATATTATACTATTTTCTTGTTTTCCTTTATTAATATCATGATAAAAGATATTTTAAATATTTAGTATATTAAAAATAGAATAATATATATATGAGATATATAAATGAATTAAAATTAGAAACTAAGGATTTTATGTGACTAAAGTACTTAGTTTTCTTCTTATTTTTTTCTTAAAATAGATGTAAAATAATATTTAAATAGTACTTTAAAATTAGTATATTAGCTCTAAATACTATTTTCTTAATATTAGTCTTCTTTTTAAAAAAAATTCTTATGCAAATAGTTATTAGTTTTAAATTATGAATATATATACTTTTATCCTTTATTAATTTATTTTTTAAACCAATTTTTTTTAAATAAAATTAAATCTCTTAAAGTCATATTTTGCAACTTCTCCTCCCTCACTCGAACTGTAAACCACTTTTTCCGGTTTACCCAATAGTTGTTCTAGTACCCATATCTATAAATCAATAAATAATAGCCATAAAAACTAATATTTCACAATATACCCACTTAAATAATATTTATAATATATTATTAATAATATTTTTCATTAATTATTTATTCCTAATATGTAATTTATTTTGTATAATATTTTTTTTTAATTGACTATGAATTATTAAGATATTTAATATTCTTATAATCTAATATTAGAATTGTAACTTTATATTCTAAATTTAATTCTAACTTTACATTGTTAATATTAAGAATATCTCATAATTTGATACTAGCACTTGCACTCCAATAAGGTGCAATACTTACGTCGATAGGCTGAGCCCACATTATTTACGATCGTGAAAAGCAGTGGACGGCGTGAAGAAAGCAATGATCTATCTCACCTATCCCTCTCAACCTCTCCATCCCTCCTTCCCTCCCTCCCCCTCTTGCTCTCTACTTCCCTCTCTATTTCTCTCAATATCACATATCCCTCTCTACCTATCCCTCCCTCCATCCCACCTATTTCTCTCTCACTCTCTCCTTCCCTCACTACTTCTCTCCCTCTCTCACTTATTCCTCTCTATACCTCTCTCCTCCCCCCTCTAATTCTCTATAACTCCCCTATCCCTCTCTACCTCTCCCTCCCTCCCTCTCTCTCACGCTCTCTCTAGATCTCCTTTTCCTTCTCTACTTCTTTCTATCCCACCTCTTTCTCTCCCTCTCTGTCTCTATCTGACTTATCCCTCTCTACCTCCCTCTGTCCCTTTACCCTCCTCTCTCTCTATTTATCTATCCTTCCCTCTCTACTTCTTTACCCTTGTCTCTCTACTTCTCTCCCTCTCTCACTTATTCCTCTCTTCCTCTCTATCCTTCCCCTCTAATTCTCTATATCTCCCCTATCCCTCTCTACCTCTCCTGCCCTCCCTCTCTCTCTCACTCTCTTTGGCTCCCTCTTTCCTTCTCTACTTCTTTATATCCCACCTCTCTCTCCCTCCCAATCTCTATCTCATTTATCCCTCTCTATCTCCCTTTGTCCCTTTACCCTCCTCTCTCTCTCTCTCTATCCTTCCCTCTCTACATATTTTTCCTCCTCTCTCTCTCTCTCTCTCTCTCTCTCTCTCTCTCTCTCTCTCTCTCTCTCTCTATCCTTCTCTCTCTACTTCTTTACCCTCCTCTCCAATTCATTCCAAAATCAACACTTCCTATACAACTTTACTTTTTCATTTTTCTATTTGTTTATTGTTTGGATTTTATAACACAGAACAAATTTTATTTTTATGAAAAAATATATTATATTATTTTATTTAAATTCTTTTTTATTTTATTTATTATATAAATTATTTTATCTATTATATAATTTTTATTTTTTTTATTGTTTGGATTTTATAACACAGGGGTATGTGCAGGATCATGATGGGCCAAAAAGTGGTAATATGATGGGTATGTGGCTGATGACTTTTTTTTAACCCAAAATTGATGAAAAGAAAAGGGTTTTTAAAGGAGATTTTCAGCTTTCCACCAATATAAATTATGCTTTTCTTTGAATTTTATATATAATTATTATTCATTTTCTATTGAATTACAACTAAAGTCCTGAGTTTTAGGCTGATTGAAAAATATCTATAGCTTTCAAACGGTATCATATTTTGTGAATCCAAAACATGTGTTACATTCTATACTTCACATACTATAAGACTAAAAAATAAAAAATTGAATTTCACAAAGTTTTGACCAAGTTAAGGTGGTCAGACATACGAGTCTATATTTTTTAAAATTTGTCATAAAAAAATTATAATTAATTATTTACTTGGAAAAAAATTATAAAAAGATATGTATCACATCAGTATATGAGTCCTCTACTTATATCTAAAATATTTTAAAAAAATATTATCATTTTAATGTGGTTAGGGTGGTCAGATA
The DNA here is from genome assembly GCA_007115665.2 of Sequoiadendron giganteum. NCBI lineage: Eukaryota > Viridiplantae > Streptophyta > Pinopsida > Cupressales > Cupressaceae > Sequoiadendron > Sequoiadendron giganteum. Next base: position 155,111,665 of record CM021104.1, on the reverse strand, counting down.
GACACCTACTTCTAAATTTTTTGTCACTTAAGAGCCTATCTTTCCATGATGATCCTGCACATACCCATAGAACAAATTTTATTTTTATTAAAAATTTATTATATTATTTTATTTAAAGAATATTTTTTATTTTATTTATTATATAAATTATTTTATTTTATTTTATTTATTATATAAATTATTATTTATTTTATTTATTAAATAAATTATTATTATATAAATAAATTATTTTATAAATAAATTATTATTACATACATTATTATATAAATTACTATTTTTTTAATTTATTACTTCAATTATTATTTATTTTATTTTACTTTATTTATTATATAATTTTTATTTTTTATTGTTTGCATTTTATACTACAGAACAAATTTTATTTTCATTAAAAAATTATTATATTATTCTATTTATTTTATTTAAAGAAACTTTTTATTTTATTTATTATATAAATTATTATTTTATTTATTTATTGCATTAATTATTATTATATAAATTATTTTATTTTATTTTATTTTATTTTATTTATTATTAACCACTTAAACTACAACCTTCTACTTCTTACACCTTTTTATAAAATAACTTATTAAATTTCCATTGACGACCTATTTTTAACAAATCCTACTTACATTATCATGTGAAAAGGTAAATAATAGCTCGAATCATATCTTCAATAAATGTAGACCCCCAAAAATATGAGCTACATGATAACATATGTAATTCAGCTCGTGTCTCGGGATCAAATTTAAATGGAAATGCAGCTGTACAAGAAGATAAAGATTATACTGAGATGTCTTGTGTTTGAATTTGGGCGTGTATTGCAATTTGTAGGTAAATGGTGGACAACGCACGCGGGAATAATATAAATTTAGATAAATATCCCCTACCATAAATTTCATGAGGTTCCCACCTACATCAGACTGCTGGAAATGCCAGTGGGGTTTCCCCACGTATAATAGCCTATCGGCTAATTAAAATTATATTAATATTATCTTTTATGTCTTCACTAAAAATTTTATAATTAAATTAACTATCTATTTACTGTAAAACATAATATTTTAATTTATTAGAAATATAATATATTTTTCATTGATTAAAGTTTATTCATTATAATATCACCAAAAACCATATTATTTTTTAATTTTAAAATTTGCAGACAAAGTAGCTAATGTAATTCCCAAGATATGCACACATAAATAATATAATTATTTAAAATATTATAGTTATTGGGGGAAGCACGAAGGGAGGGAGAGAGAGAGGGGGGACATAGAGAGAGAGAGAGAGAGAGAGAGAGAGAGGAATGAGTTAGAGAGGGATGAATGGAGAATTATCTAGGTAGTGTGGGAGGTATAGAGGGACTGAGAGAGATTTGTCTAGGTAGGGTGGGTCTTGCATCTTAATAGAGGGAATATGAGAGAGACATAGGGTGGTGGGAATGAGGTAGAGAGGGATAGAGGGATGAAGGGAGAATTATCTAGGTAGTTTCAGAGGAATAGAGGGACTGAGATAGATTTGTCTAGGTAGGATGGGTCTTGCATCTTAATAGAGGGACTAAGAGTCGAGAAAGATGGAGGGAGAGAGAGAGAGAGAGAGAGAGATAGAGAGAGAGAGAGAGAGAGAGAGACTCACAAGAAAAGGTCTCTTTTTGAAAAAAATTAATAGACTCACAAGAAAAAAATATAAGTTAGTCTCCATGGATGTTAATTTCCTCTAACAACCTCTTTATCCATGTAATTCTTATCTTTTCACATGCCATTTAATTTCCACCCTTGATTGATTATTTTATAATTTAATCTCAACTGTCCATCCTTAACCAAGCCCTATCTTTGCCCTAATTTTTCCTTAACCCTATTTCATTGCTTCTCAAGCAATCTTGACAATTGATTTTCATTTCATATTGGCTTTTAATCCTATCCCTTCATTCAAATTTTGTTTTCTATAAAATAGACCTATCATTGTCATTTTATCTTCAAGAAATTTTAATTCCAACACATGCTACTCAAGGAAACAAGTACAATATTCAATATTTTTCTATCACTATCACTAGGCTTATTGTTGCATACTCAAAATTTAAGGGAAATCAAGAATATAAAGCAAGATGGAGAAGGACAATGGAGGTGAATCAACCATGGCATAGGAATATGCATAATATTTCTTCATTATTTTATGTTTATTTGTGCTTCATTGTTAGTTTAGGGATCTAGGCTTTGAGTTTTATTGAATCATGTCTTCCACCTTAATTTTTGCCTATTCTACATTGGTGAACCCAATATGAACTAGCCAGATTTGAAAGAATTTTGGAGTTTCAAGTCTGCAACGCATCTATAAGGCTGAATGATCTATTTAAGAGACAATGTGATGCATTTGTGCTACAACACAATGTATGCAATATATTTTGTGTTGTATTTATGAAGAAAAAAAGCCATATTCATAGCACCAAGAGCAGTATTTTCTTAACTATATAGAAAATCATTTTATTAATCTATTTTCACATTTTTTTATCATTTCTTAGCTTTTTAGTTTTAGGATAATTTCATTATTTCTATTTCAGAATTTTCTAAACTTTGCTAGATTTGAATTATTTTTGTACCTTTTAGGTTGTTCACCTTATATGTTTCAATTGTGAGTCACAATCACTCTTTAGTTCATGACAGTCACTATCTAGTGTGTTCCATTCGCTTTCCATTTTTTTGTAGTCACAGTTTCATTAGCTGCATCTATTCTAGAATAGTGGGTCGCATCTGTGACATTTTTAGCTGCATTTGCCTATTATTAATAATTAGGGTTTTAATTAGTAGTTTTTTATTTTATGCTTTCCTATTTGGTAGATTAGAGGTTTTTGTGTTACTGATACTTGGTTGGCAGCTTGTGGAATTCGTGGGGACAATAAATTACTATTGAGACAACTAATCCATGTTCTTGCAGGGTTTTATTTTTCTTTGATTTTTAAGTAGGAACATTTTTATTTGGGAATTAAAAATAAGCAAGTGTCTTTTATTTATAACATTTTTAATTTGGGATTAAAAAGAATAATTTTTTCTTTATATTGTAATTTTTTTTGTGTTTTAAGGTGTGTATGCTCTTCAATCATAGGTTATATGATCTTGGGAATAAAAAATACTTCTCAAAACTTTCATTTTCACATTGACACATTTTGTTTTCCAAAGGTTAATGAATATTTGCTAGTGTGAGAAAATACATGTGTATAATCTCTCCTCACATTTTTATATGATCTTGGAGATCAAAATCATTGTATTTGTATCACTTTTTTATACTCCTTTAGAAGGGTCTACTGTTAGCCTTTGTGATGCAGTGCCAATCCAAAAGGGGAAGTACCCACATGGTATTCTAAGTACCCAAGTAGGGTTGGTTAAAGCCTTAAGTGACTTTTTGGAAACTTGCGAGGTGTCAAGTCCCCAAGCAATGCCTAGAAGACAATTAGTTAGAGGCCCACCCATATTGATTGAGTTATTTATTGGTTTCATTCTGAGTGCAAAGGTTTAGTATCACAACTTGAAGTTACTCACCATATGGCTCCCTTAAGATGAGACAAAAATCCCTCGCTTGGCATAAGCTACTTGTTTACTTGTAGCTTTTCAATGAGAGGGTGATTTGGTCATCCTTCAAGTCTTGGAGGCCCCTATCCATCCTCTCTTGTAAATACAATATTGCATACACCTCCTAAAAGTCTCCCTCCACTTGTGTCGAATGAGATTCTATTTTTTGGGCCTATGATTTGTTGCCATTAGCCATTGACCTTACAAATATGAAGTGTTTTATGTGTGTGAAGTATTTCAAAATTGTGATTAGACATGTGTAAATTTGGGTGAATTATTAGGAATAGGATTCCATTTAATTGCAATCCTAAACATATTTCATGTATCTCCTAAGTCCTTCAAAAGAGTTTCCCAAAACTAGGATTAGAAAGATATTAAATTCGAATGAAATGAACATGTAAATTGACATTTTTAATTATTCCTAAATAATAGGAACATGTGGGGGCATCCAAGATGAGTTCCTAAATAATAGGAAAACATGGGACAGCCACAAGGAAGGTGGAACCCACCTTGTTTTAGTTAATTGTTTGGAGGATTGATAACACTTCAGTAATTTATATCTAGGTTCATAAAAAATAGGTATTTATATTTACAAGAGTGAAGTGGCACTATCAATCTAGTATAAGTTCAATATAAGTTTAGTTTAGTTTAGTTTATTTGAATTCAACTCAATTCAATTTAGTTTAATTTAGTTCAGCTCAATTATGGTTCAGTTATCTTTAGGGGCATGTAGTTATTTTCAGTTGTATACTAGCTGACTAGACTAATGAATTTAGTTGCATGATAGCTAATAGGTGGATACTTTCAATTAGGTTGTGATGATCAATCATGCATATTTTTTTCATAAATTGGTGGAGAGATATGATTCAGTTAAGAGAGGTTGACTTGGGTCCACCTTGGGCACCCAAGTTGGCATATTTCAGATAGACCTTTTACAAGAGAATAAATTTACAAGGCTTAGTTAAGTGGGCTGATTCTTGGGTGAAAAATTTGAGCTGGAGTTTACAGGATATCTTCTTGACCAAAGTTCAGTTAAGTGTTCAATTTGGGGCACCAAATTTTAGGAACGCTTTTGTTTGTCTTATGTTTACTGTAATACCCCGCCAAATAACCTTAAAGGAAGTTGCAATTAACATCATAAGCGAACCAATTTTTTTTTATAAAGTGCATTTAACATACACATTCACTTACTAATTAACAACAACCTCTAAGGCTACAAGGTTAGGATTACTTAAACCCACACATACATATTAGATATAACCATAGCAGTATGAACTATATGAAATAAACATCATACATCATAAGAATACCACATAACATAATAAGATAATCAACCAAAATACAATCTTATAACCATTATCTTAATCCAATAGTTACATCACTTATTCACCATACAAGTACGAATCAAGTACAACACAAGTACAATACAAGTACAAATCAAATACAATACAAATACAAATCAAGTACAATACAAGTAAAAATCAAATACAATACAAGTACAAATCAAGTACAACTCCAACATCACTGACATAGGTCACATTGCTTCCAGACATAAAGTAAATCAAGTATGTTTAGAGAGCCATACATATAAAACAATTAACAACAATTGTCCTAGATAGAGTGTCATCACAAGGTTTGTCATGAGATCTCCTTTGGGAATTCTTCATAGGCTCGGGCACAAGTAATCCTGGTGGCCTCAACCATATCCCGGCACTCATACTCACTCAAGTGGAATCAACTACCTCTCGCAAGAACAAGATAGTTGATCTTGCCATTCCAGGCCTTCTCACTCATCCCAAGTCTAAATAAGCCCTTGTGTTTATGAGTGAGGATTAAATTATCTTGATTAGTGAGAAGTTAGTCCTAATCTTCTAAGTACATTATTTTAATTATCACTTGTTTAAATCACTCCTGAAGGTTATCCAGTTTACCTCTTTGGGCTCTGGTGCCTAACAAAAGCCACTCTTCTATTCGACAACACACACCCAAACAATCCACCAAGGGAACCACAAGTGCATACCAACTAGGCGTCATTATCCACTCCAACACAAGGAGGATACAAATAATAGAAACTCACTCCAAACATCTTGGAGGCAACAATCACATAGTCCACTCCTTTAATAGGAAGTACAAAAGATCTCACTCCAAACATCTTGGAGGCAACAACACATAGTCCACTCCTTCCACAGGAGGCAACAAGATGAAACCACATAACAAGGTCACTCCATACAAGGAGACATGGATCTCATAATCCGCTCCTAAACCAAGGAGGTGCAACCATCCCCGTTCGTGAAAACCGGGTAAAACTGAAAAGATGCCATGCACTACTCAAGGGAAAACAACTGGATGGCATAAAGATTCAACAACCCTTATCCTCTAAGTTCTTTTGGAAGACTTATAATTTAGGACTAACACTAAATCCCAAAACCCACAATGCAACTTGATGACATAGCAACAAAAGTATTCATGTCATTAATCAAATCTAATATTTGGTTTTCCTAAATCCATACTCATTCAATAGGTAGTGTTGAAAAAGTCAAAGACACGATAACTAGATCATCTAAAATAATCGTAACCCTTATTTCCCCTTTCATTATTGGAAATTTAAAACAATTAAACTTACTTCCCTTTACTAAATACAGAGAATTAAATCCTTTAAGATAATCATGAGGAAGATACTACTTTTGGATATACTAAATCCATATCTCTTTCATAATCCAATCACAATGATTCAATTAATCTAAATATAAATTAATTAAATAACATAATTAATTGCCTCATCAATAAAACATTTTCTAAATTTACTTTTAAATCGACACAAATCCATGCAAGTAAACTCTTTCCATTTCCTAACCAAATCTTACATCTCATTCAATTTTCTATTTAAAACATTCAATCACTTTAATATAATAACATATTGTTTCTCTATCCATTTTCCATATACACTAAGCAATCCATTTTTAAACCTCTATTCAATAATATATTGCATGCATCTCATATTAATAATTGAAAATACTCATGGATATATATATACATTTCAATATATTTTTTTCAATCATATTAAAAAAATAAATATTTCTTTTTAAATCAAGTAAAAAAATATCTTTCTCTATACATTTTCTACACATACTAATCATTTCTTTTAGAACTCTAATAATACTCAATTTGCAAACAACAGAATAAAATAAGATAAAATATTATTTATTCTCTCAAATGGATATATACCTTCAATATATATATACTAAATATAAATTAATATATTTAAATATATTTAATCATTAACATATCTTCTATTCTTTACAAAATATCAAATTGTTTAATTCAAAATAAAATATCCCTTATCATCAATTTTCTAAAATATATATATATTTTTCCAATTAAATCAAATTAATAATTGGACCTTTTACACATGACTTTAAATTCCACAATTAAATTTTAAATTATACATTCTTTAAATCAAACATTTAACTCCTTCAATTAAACTTTAACATGTCATTTTAAAATAAACAATAATTTCTCCATACGTTTATAATTTTAATTCCACTAATCTAATAAACAAATTTTATTTAAAATAATATAAATAAATATAATACTTTAATATTATAAATTATAATATAAAATATTATTAAATAATATTTTAATATTATAATAACAATACATAAAATATTAATATTTATAAATATCAATTTATTATTATTTTATTTTCAGAATAGCCATGGGAAAATAACTTAACAACAGTCTCATGTTTCAAGCATAACTAAAAAACTACGATCTGGGTATTTACGAGTTTTTGACAGGGATAAGAAAATTTCAAAATGCAACAACTCTTTAAATTTCCTGACAACCCAGTTTGCGTAAATGGATATATAGGCGATGCAACCAGACCATTTTACCATGAAAAATATAACTATACTGCAGACTTAAAAATCCATTTTTTAATAATAAACAGAAGGTTTCATTTTCTAAAAACATTCTAAATGCATTGTTCAATCTCTATGTTTGATTTCAATAACAAAAAAATTGATTTCCCCAAATAATCTAAATTCAACTAATGTTTTCACAATTTTCACTCAAGAATTTTCACAAGCAAAGGCTGTAAATTTGTTTAATTTTTTTCTTCTAATATCAAATTTATTTTCTAAAATAGATTTAACAAACAAATCTTTAATCATTACTATTTTAAATAAAACAATCAAGAACAATAAAACAAAAAGAGGAAAACCTGGTACAAGAAGCTACAAGAAGAGATGAATTTTTGATGCAAGTCTCTTCCAAAGATTTCCTGAATTTTCTTCAATGTTCCAATGAATCCAATCCAAAATCCAACAAATGCAAACAATCTTTCCTTCAATCAATTCTACAATCAAACTTTCTTCAAACCCTTGTGCAAATTTTCCAAAATTTCTTCCTTGCTGTAAAAATAAATTTTTCTAAAGACTTTTCTGCCCTAAAATTAAAACATGTATTCTTTATAAATCAAAAATACCTAATACAACACTAATTCACATTACATGCAAATTAGATATTTCAATTTCAATTTTTAGAACCCTAATTCACATTGCAAGCAAATTAGATATTTGAATTTGAATTTGAATTTGAATTTCAAATTTGAATTTCAATTTCAATTTCACTTTTGGAAAACCCACTTTCAATTTAAAATGCAATTTCAAATAATAAATTAATTTCCAAAGTTGCAACAAATTTTCCAAATAAACATTTAATTACAATTTCTAATTTAATTCCCACACGTTGAAATTAAATTCCAAAATTAATTCTAATTCTTTTATTTCCTTTCATTCTCTTGCATCACGTTTAATGAATTAATTAAATTATTTAATAACTAAACTCAACCCCCTTGGATTAAATTTAATTAATTAAATAATTTAAATATAAACTTTTATCCACATTGCATTATTTAAATTAAATAACCATCAACATGATTTAAATGCAATTATTCTAAATATCTATTTCCAAAACAAGAATTCTTCAGAATTAAATAACATTAAAGCAAGACAGACAATGACTCGACACACACAACTGACGGCACACTAAGGCTAGGGTGTAAACTTGACACATGTTACCTAGCTACTATCTCTCATTCAACTTAACCATTGGATCGACATGCTCAAACTTGTGAAACCAGGTGGAGTCGATGTCATGTACCTACAATCCTACAACCAAGTAAACAACATCATACAATATATCCAATATATAATACACACCGTGAAGAAGGAATTATGGATTCGCAGGGCGCTCACAAGCGAGTGATGCGAACTCGTCCTCTTCACCCATACACTCATCAAAACTGACACTTCCATCATAATTCCAATAATCTCATAATAATATCTCATGCTAACTCTACAACATCATTAATCCATAATGCATATGAAACAATAATCAGATAACTACATCCCACAATAATATTTGTCACTCAATAGTAATGATCAAAACATCATAACAAAATGTATCCAGTATCAAAGTAATTGCAACCAAACATAGCATAAAGCAACTTGAACAAGAATCAAAATAGAGGGGTACTAATGAATTTAGTTGCATGATAGCTAATAGGTGGATACTTTCAATTAGGTTGTGATGATCAATCATGCATATTTTTTTCATAAATTGGTGGAGAGATATGATTCAGTTAAGAGAGGCTGACTTGGGTCCACCTTGGGCACCCAAGTTGGCATCTTTCAGATAGACCTTTTACAAGAGAATAAATTTACAAGGCTTAGTTAAGTGGGCCGATTCTTGGGTGAGAACTTTAAGGTGGAGTTTACAGGATATCTTCTTGACCAAAGTTCAGTTAAGTGTTCAATTTGGGGCACCAAATTTTAGGAACACTTTTGTTTGTCTTATGTTTACAGGGAGAAACTCTACTTTCCAAATCTAGGTGTAGGTTTTTGAGAGGATTTTTATTCTCTTGTAATTGACAACTCTTAGGAGTTTACAAAGCTCATAATTTCCTATTTATTGCAGCAAGTGCAGAATATTATTGTAAGGTTAAATAATATAAGCACTTATATGTTGTGTCACTTCTATGGTTTTTCATTCTTCTACAATATTGCATCTATTTCAATAAATGATAAAATTTATCCAGATAGATTAATCATACACAAATAATTCTGACAAACAATACTTAATTATATTTATAGTCACATATTTTTAAAAGTTTTAAGCTACAAATTTACCTTCATTTTCAACATGAATAAACCTTGAACATACACATAACACTCAAAAAAAATAATTCTCTCAATAGCTAAGACTTGTTTTCAGATTGTTTATTGTATTTTAAATCACATTTCACAAAAACTCAAGACAAAAAATCAATCCAAAACATTCAAAGTAGGGATAAACACACTATTCACCACATCTTCCAAACTATGAACTACAATAAAAAAAATAGAGCACCACTTTTTTTGAAACTTATGCACCACATATGCAAGACAATAAAACACATTTGATAGACCATGAATCACATTTCCTAGTTGATAGAAAATTCTAGTGTGGTCTTATTTTGGATCAATTCCTGATTGTAATAATCTTGTTAGATAACATAATTTATCATTTTAGATTATTAATTTTATTCCATTTCATTAAGGTTTCCATTTCATTAGCTGCATACACCTTAATTCAAACCTTGGGGCACTCATTAGTTGCATACAGTTTTGGAGAATCAAGATTAGGAGGCTTATTAGACTTTTGATTAGATCATTTTCACAAATTTAGGTTATCTTGACCTTTTCACTTTATCAATCAATCCTTTTCATTTGAGTTGGTCCTTTAAACTCATGAGTCTAGTTTGGCATCCACTTTATCAATCATCATCACTTTAGTCTTTGTCCTTTTTAAGGTCTTGATAATTAGATTTGGTACTTTCGACTGTCATAGTTTGTTTAGTAGTATCTTCTTAGGTCCATAAAAGTGCTTAGTCTTCACATCATAACTTTGGTCATACATAACATTCATCATAAAATCACATTTTCATACTTTAATCTTAGTCACACCATAGATTTTGGACGATAGTGACATTACCACATCTCAGCTTCATTTATCGTCACTTCGTACCTTAATCTTGGCCATAAGTGCATCATCATTTGGAATTTATTATACATTGGAAAACCCAAAAAACATAGCATAGTTGCATACTTAGTCCTAGTCCCAACATTTCAATGATTAGACTTCATATACCATTCATCAAATTTGCAAGTCTTATATGGTCGAAACGAGATTATAAATGAAAAGAAAAGAAATGGACTATACCAATGAAGACTCCTTTTTTAGTCCTACTAGCAACATGAAGTTAAGGTCTTCATCCAATGAGACACCTATGCCATGATCATCATTTCCCAATCCTTTAGAAATTCTTCACAATAAAAGACATCCAAATACCTCTAACTAAAGAAGAGATTGAGGCAACAACTCAAGATCGTAGTGTGGCATGGTTTGCAGATGAGATGGTAGCACAAGACACACAATGATTCCTACAAAAATTGTTGCAAAGTGGAGTTAAAAAACCTCATGGTTTTGATGTTAACACACTAGTTGAAACATCAATCAATCAGACTACACAAAACCAAGGGCACAATGCATCTATTCCTAATAAAACTATCCCACAAATACATACTACCATTCCATTAGGAGGGACATCACAAAGTACCACAACGGGCAATGTCGCTCCACTATTTGGAACAAAAGGCTCACAGGCTATGACACAAACCCATAGTAGAATATTTAAGCCATTTGGCACATCATATAATTCTATGGGTGCTTCATCATCCAATCCCCTTTCAATGGATAACAACAAGTCAGACAACAAAATGTGAAAGGTTTATATCAGTGGACCTAAGCCATAGACAAACACCACACCAAATACCAATTTGAAATTAAAAACTAATACATCATCACAAGGTCCTTTTACAAGTATTCTCTTATAGAACAACACACAAGGGAATTTTTTCAAGAATATGGTACCCAAAATCCACATTGTCAAACAAGTTCAAGCTCACTACAAATGCAATTTAATATTAATCCTCCACAGATTAACCATATTCCAATTTTGACTATAGACATACCAAATCAAATTATGTCCTTCAGTCATAACATTCAAATCCAAAACCTAACACACACATTTGGGACCAACACCAATTCATCCACCCAAAATATTGGATTGTAAGACTCAAACATGGGCACATATCATAATACAATTGTAAACACAATGGACACAACATTGACTCAATTTGATGTCCTGACAAATCATATTTCTTACGCTACAAAGACAAGTCGACATCATGCAAATACCAACAAAAAAACCTTATTCAACATGAGATTTATGTCCATACCATTTTGACAAGAGCATATACATGCCTCCATTTCCTCACAATTATGCTACTCCAAATTTTACCAAGTATGGAGGAGAGGGGAGCCCAATTTAACATGTGAGGAATTTAACATGGCCTACATAGACATCGCATTTGAACATAGACACCTCATGAGATTATTCCCAAGGAGTCTCACAAGACAAACACTCAAATGGTTTTCCCACTTACCTACAAGCATAAGAAAATAGGATGAACTAGCCGATAAATTTGTGAAACATTTTTCTTATAATATTTAAATTAAGTGACCATATCCACATCAAGTGTCATACAAAACAAGAGAAAGATGAGTCATTTATATCATTTTTTCAAAGATGGAGAATTTTAGCTAGTTGATGTCCTTTTGAGATACTTGAGAAACAAAGGGTTTTCATATTCATTAAAAACTTGGTCACAAAACTAAAATACCAATTGCAAGTCCATTATTGTAATATATTCAATAAAATTGTGGAGAAAGGCATTACCATCAAAAATAAATTGATTGTAAAAGGGGAACTTAAAACTCTCAACAAAAAATAGAACACCCAAAGTACCTCAAATGAAAAAAAAGTATTGTGCTCACAATACAAATTATGGAGTTTTAGACACAAAGTAAATACACCAAATTCATCCCATAATCACCCTTAAAGGACCTAATGCATCAAATTATTCACCACATGTCCTAGAGAAAACAAGAAACACCATCCAAAACAACCAAGGACGTGCACCTTAAATAAATTTCCCACCAAGATGAAAATACACTCTCTTATGGGAACCAATTGAATCTATCTTGAAACAAATTTTGTACTCTAAGGTCCCCCAACTTCATAAGGTAGAGCACTGTGATATAGGTAAGTTTTAACCATCATGGTGGGATGATAATGCCTTCTGTGACTATCACCATACTAAAGGACATAAAACTTTGTCATATCAAAAACTTAAGAACATAATCCAAGACCTCATTGAAAATGACATCATAGAGGTAAAAAACCAATAATTGGCCACATTTCAAAGAGCCATGGATATTGAATTTCAAAGTTTAATCAATAAAATTGTGTGGATCTATCTTAACAATGTTATGATATTCTCAAAGAATGTTGAGGAACATCTGTCACATCTAAAACAAGTGTTTGAGAAATGTAGGGAGTTTGGAATATCCCTAAATCCAAAAAAGAGTATATTTGCAGTTCATGACGGTAAGCTTTTGGGACACATAATGTCAAAGCAGGGAGTTACTATTGATCCTAAAAGAGTCAAAGCTATAGTTGAACTATCATTACCCAATCATAAGAAAGGGTTGCAGATATTTTTAGGTAGAATCAATTTTATAAGAGGGTTTATTCCTGATGTTGTGAATTTATTACAGCCATTGACTGCCATGTTTAAGAAAAATACAGTTTTTAGTTGGACCAGAGAAGCCAAAAATAGCTTTGAAGCAATTAAGGATGCCTTAGCATCAGCCCCAACATTGGTAAATCCAAATTTCTCTAAAGAATTTACTCTATATGCTTTTGGTAGCATTAGTTTCATTTCTACCATGCTAGTTTAGAAGAACAATGATAATCTAGAGTAGCTAATTGCCTTCTTTAGTCAAGCCCTTGCTGATTATGAACAAAAATATACATTTGTAGAAAAACATATCCATGCTGTCATAAGAAGCTTGAAGAAATTCAAGCCTTTAATCTCCAACAATAAGATTCATATTATGGTTACACACCCAATCGTTAAGGAGTTTTTGTTGAGTAGAGATCTAAATGAGAAAAGGGTTGGGTGGAATACGATGTAGATATCAAGATTACCAAACTTGTTAGAGGAAAGGGTCTTTGTGAGAAACTTGTTGTAGGGTCTAGGAATGAAAAATAATTAGAAATAGATCTTTTAGCTGATATTGGTGGGCCTTAGAATGTTCGAGATGATACTCCTATGTTGGTTACAAGTTGGGTTCAAGATATGACCCATATTTTACAAACTGGTGAGTGTCCTTCAGGTTTAGATAAAGCTAAATGAAGATACTTAAGATTACAGTCCATTCCATATGTGTTGGTGGATAATATTCTTTTCAAAAAGGATCTTAATGGTGTACTATTGAGATGTATCAATACTGATCAAACAAAAAGAGTGCTTCATGAGTTTCATGATGGAGTTGTAGGAGGTATTTTTTCTCCTAGGAAGATTTCTTGGAAGATAATGAGAGTTGGATATTACTTGCCCAGCTTATGCAAATATGTCCATGCTTGGGTGAGGAAGTGTATTATATCTTCTTTATTTGTATGGAGGGAAAAGCTACTAGCCATGCCTTTGTAGCTGATTCAAGTTCAACAACTTTTCATAAGATGGGACATTGACTTTATTAGAACCATAAATCCACCTTCAAGTGTTGGTCACAGGTGGATAATTACTGCTATGGACTATTTTACAAGATGGATAGAGGCAATAGATTTGAAAGAAGCTAATTAATATTCTGTATTGAACTTCTATAATGCCATAGTAATAAGGTTTGGGGTTCCTGATTCTATTATATCTGATAACACTCTAAAATTTGTGGGATTAAGAGTTAAAGATTGGGTTGTTAAACATGGAATTCATTTGAATACATCTTCAAATTATTACCCTCAGGGTAATGGTTTAGCTGAAAGTACAAATAAGAATCTTTTCATAATCATTAAGAGGACCCTGGAGGATAATCAAAGGACTTGGCACACAAATCTAAAGTATGCACTTTGGGTAGATAGAGTGACTCCTTAAAGGTCTATTGGTAACTCACCATATATGTTGGTTTATGGTAAAGAGGTAAGATTTCCTCTATCTATGGAGCCACCAACTCTTGACATTATACACCAGTTAGATAGTTTCCTTTTTATAGGTCTCCTATTTTCAATAAGTGGTAAGTAGCCTAATCTGGTCCACTGAGTTACAAAGTGAGTTATAGCCATGTGCAGTTTCTCTAGGTCTATTTCTAAGTTTTTCTAATGACTCCATGCCCAATGGATGAGTCTAGGTCACTGGTCTTTGATGTTTAGTAGGAAAACATCTAGTAGATGTCGCCAAAAATGTTACCAGATTTTCACCTACAGGCTGAATTAGGAAGAGCCATCTATGTTTCAAGATAAGTGGTAGATTTTGTTAAACCTTCTATACTACATTCAATTATATAAATGAAACAAATTTATTGGATTACAAGAAAACAAGAACATAAATTTATTATATCCATACAAGTGAATGAAACGTAAAATATTTTTACAATATTTTGATGAAAAGTAATCTTATTGAATGTAATCGTAAACATGTGTCTCACACAACAAGCCATGAGACTGACTTACTCATTTGATACAGGTAGGAATTAAACTATACAAGAATGAGTAAATGATAATTAAATGTACATGTAAAGAAGGTAACCAGTCATTGCCTGAAT
>CM021104.1:155072420-155096239 GCA_007115665.2 Sequoiadendron giganteum | reverse complement strand
ACACCTTTTTTATAAAATAACTTATTAAATTTCCATTGACGGACTATTTTTATCAAATCCTACTTACAGTATCATGTGAAAAGGTAAATAATAGCTCGAATCATATCTTCAATAAATGTAGGCCCCCAAAAATATGAGCTATATGGTAACACAGGTAATTCAGCTCATGTCTCGGGATCAAATTTAAATGGAAACGCAGCTGTATATAAAGATAAAGATTATATTGAGATGTCTTGTGTTTGAATTTGGGCGTGTATTGCAATTTGTAGGTAAATGGTTGACAACACACACAGGAATAATATAAATTTAGATAAATATCCCCTACCATAAAGTTCGTGAGGTTCCCACCTATGTGAAACTGCTAGAAATGCTAGTGGGGTTCCCCCACGTATAATAGCCTATTGGCTAATTAAAATTATATTAATATTATCTTTTACATCTTTACTAAAAATTTTATAATTAAAATAACTATCTTTTTATTGTAAAACATAATATTTTAATTTATTAGAAATATAATATATCTTTCATTGATTAAAGTTTATTCATTATAATGTCACTAAAAACCATATTATTTTTTTAATTTTAAAATTTGCAGACAAAGTAGCTAATGTAATTCCCAAGATATGCACACATAAATAATATAATTATTTAAAATATTATAGTTATTGGGGGAAGCACGAAGGGAGGGAGAGGGGGAGAGAGAGAGAGAGAGAGAGAGAGAGAGAGAGAGAGAGAGAGAGGAATGAGTTAGAGAGGGATGAATGGAGAATTATCTAGGTAGTGTGGGAGGTATAGAGGGACTTAGAGAGATTTGTCTATGTAGGGTGGGTCTTGCATCTTAATAGAGGGAATATGAGAGAGACATAGGGTGGTGGGAATGAGGTAGAGAGGGATAGAGGGATGAAGGGAGAATTATCTAGGTAGTGTCAGAGGAATAGAGGGATCAAGATAGATTTTTCTAGGTAGGATGGGTCTTGCATCTTAATAGAGGGACTAAGAGTCAGGAAAGATGGAGGGAGAGAGAGAGAGAAAGAGATAAAGAGAGAGAGAGAGAGAGAGAATATCTTCTTGAATTTGTGAAAGATAAAAGGTCTCTTTTTGAAAAAAATTAATAGACTCACAAGAACAAATATAAGTTAATGTCCATGGATGTTAATTTCCTCTAACAACCTCTTTATCCATGTAATTCTTATCTTTTCACATGCCATTTAATTTCCACCCTTGATTGATTATTTTATAATTTAATCTCAACTGTCCATCCTTAACCAAGCCCTATCTTTGCCCTAATTTTTCCTTAACCCTATTTCATTGCTTCTCAAGCAATCTTGACAATTGATTTTCATTTCATATTGGCTTTTAATCCTATCCCTTCATTCAAATTTTGTTTTCTATAAAATAGACCTATCATTGTCATTTTATCTTCAAGAAATTTTAATTCCAACACATGCTACTCAAGGAAACAAGTACAATATTCAATATTTTTCTATCACTATCACTAGGCTTATTGTTGCATACTCAAAATTTAAGGGAAATCAAGAATATAAAGCAAGATGGAGAAGGACAATGGAGGTGAATCAACCATGGCATAGGAATATGCATAATATTTCTTCATTATTTTATGTTTATTTGTGCTTCATTGTTAGTTTAGGGATCTAGGCTTTGAGTTTTATTGAATCATGTCTTCCACCTTAATTTTTGCCTATTCTACATTGGTGAACCCAATATGAACTAGCCAGATTTGAAAGAATTTTGGAGTTTCAAGTCTGCAACGCATCTATAAGGCTGAATGATCTATTTAAGAGACAATGTGATGCATTTGTGCTACAACACAATGTATGCAATATATTTTGTGTTGTATTTATGAAGAAAAAAAGCCATATTCATAGCACCAAGAGCAGTATTTTCTTAACTATATAGAAAATCATTTTATTAATCTATTTTCACATTTTTTTATCATTTCTTAGCTTTTTAGTTTTAGGATAATTTCATTATTTCTATTTCAGAATTTTCTAAACTTTGCTAGATTTGAATTATTTTTGTACCTTTTAGGTTGTTCACCTTATATGTTTCAATTGTGAGTCACAATCACTCTTTAGTTCATGACAGTCACTATCTAGTGTGTTCCATTCGCTTTCCATTTTTTTGTAGTCACAGTTTCATTAGCTGCATCTATTCTAGAATAGTGGGTCGCATCTGTGACATTTTTAGCTGCATTTGCCTATTATTAATAATTAGGGTTTTAATTAGTAGTTTTTTATTTTATGCTTTCCTATTTGGTAGATTAGAGGTTTTTGTGTTACTGATACTTGGTTGGCAGCTTGTGGAATTCGTGGGGACAATAAATTACTATTGAGACAACTAATCCATGTTCTTGCAGGGTTTTATTTTTCTTTGATTTTTAAGTAGGAACATTTTTATTTGGGAATTAAAAATAAGCAAGTGTCTTTTATTTATAACATTTTTAATTTGGGATTAAAAAGAATAATTTTTTCTTTATATTGTAATTTTTTTTGTGTTTTAAGGTGTGTATGCTCTTCAATCATAGGTTATATGATCTTGGGAATAAAAAATACTTCTCAAAACTTTCATTTTCACATTGACACATTTTGTTTTCCAAAGGTTAATGAATATTTGCTAGTGTGAGAAAATACATGTGTATAATCTCTCCTCACATTTTTATATGATCTTGGAGATCAAAATCATTGTATTTGTATCACTTTTTTATACTCCTTTAGAAGGGTCTACTGTTAGCCTTTGTGATGCAGTGCCAATCCAAAAGGGGAAGTACCCACATGGTATTCTAAGTACCCAAGTAGGGTTGGTTAAAGCCTTAAGTGACTTTTTGGAAACTTGCGAGGTGTCAAGTCCCCAAGCAATGCCTAGAAGACAATTAGTTAGAGGCCCACCCATATTGATTGAGTTATTTATTGGTTTCATTCTGAGTGCAAAGGTTTAGTATCACAACTTGAAGTTACTCACCATATGGCTCCCTTAAGATGAGACAAAAATCCCTCGCTTGGCATAAGCTACTTGTTTACTTGTAGCTTTTCAATGAGAGGGTGATTTGGTCATCCTTCAAGTCTTGGAGGCCCCTATCCATCCTCTCTTGTAAATACAATATTGCATACACCTCCTAAAAGTCTCCCTCCACTTGTGTCGAATGAGATTCTATTTTTTGGGCCTATGATTTGTTGCCATTAGCCATTGACCTTACAAATATGAAGTGTTTTATGTGTGTGAAGTATTTCAAAATTGTGATTAGACATGTGTAAATTTGGGTGAATTATTAGGAATAGGATTCCATTTAATTGCAATCCTAAACATATTTCATGTATCTCCTAAGTCCTTCAAAAGAGTTTCCCAAAACTAGGATTAGAAAGATATTAAATTCGAATGAAATGAACATGTAAATTGACATTTTTAATTATTCCTAAATAATAGGAACATGTGGGGGCATCCAAGATGAGTTCCTAAATAATAGGAAAACATGGGACAGCCACAAGGAAGGTGGAACCCACCTTGTTTTAGTTAATTGTTTGGAGGATTGATAACACTTCAGTAATTTATATCTAGGTTCATAAAAAATAGGTATTTATATTTACAAGAGTGAAGTGGCACTATCAATCTAGTATAAGTTCAATATAAGTTTAGTTTAGTTTAGTTTATTTGAATTCAACTCAATTCAATTTAGTTTAATTTAGTTCAGCTCAATTATGGTTCAGTTATCTTTAGGGGCATGTAGTTATTTTCAGTTGTATACTAGCTGACTAGACTAATGAATTTAGTTGCATGATAGCTAATAGGTGGATACTTTCAATTAGGTTGTGATGATCAATCATGCATATTTTTTTCATAAATTGGTGGAGAGATATGATTCAGTTAAGAGAGGTTGACTTGGGTCCACCTTGGGCACCCAAGTTGGCATATTTCAGATAGACCTTTTACAAGAGAATAAATTTACAAGGCTTAGTTAAGTGGGCTGATTCTTGGGTGAAAAATTTGAGCTGGAGTTTACAGGATATCTTCTTGACCAAAGTTCAGTTAAGTGTTCAATTTGGGGCACCAAATTTTAGGAACGCTTTTGTTTGTCTTATGTTTACTGTAATACCCCGCCAAATAACCTTAAAGGAAGTTGCAATTAACATCATAAGCGAACCAATTTTTTTTTATAAAGTGCATTTAACATACACATTCACTTACTAATTAACAACAACCTCTAAGGCTACAAGGTTAGGATTACTTAAACCCACACATACATATTAGATATAACCATAGCAGTATGAACTATATGAAATAAACATCATACATCATAAGAATACCACATAACATAATAAGATAATCAACCAAAATACAATCTTATAACCATTATCTTAATCCAATAGTTACATCACTTATTCACCATACAAGTACGAATCAAGTACAACACAAGTACAATACAAGTACAAATCAAATACAATACAAATACAAATCAAGTACAATACAAGTAAAAATCAAATACAATACAAGTACAAATCAAGTACAACTCCAACATCACTGACATAGGTCACATTGCTTCCAGACATAAAGTAAATCAAGTATGTTTAGAGAGCCATACATATAAAACAATTAACAACAATTGTCCTAGATAGAGTGTCATCACAAGGTTTGTCATGAGATCTCCTTTGGGAATTCTTCATAGGCTCGGGCACAAGTAATCCTGGTGGCCTCAACCATATCCCGGCACTCATACTCACTCAAGTGGAATCAACTACCTCTCGCAAGAACAAGATAGTTGATCTTGCCATTCCAGGCCTTCTCACTCATCCCAAGTCTAAATAAGCCCTTGTGTTTATGAGTGAGGATTAAATTATCTTGATTAGTGAGAAGTTAGTCCTAATCTTCTAAGTACATTATTTTAATTATCACTTGTTTAAATCACTCCTGAAGGTTATCCAGTTTACCTCTTTGGGCTCTGGTGCCTAACAAAAGCCACTTCTATTCGACAACACACACACACCCAAACAATCACCAGGAACCACAAGTGCATACCAATTAGGGCGGCCATTAGTTCACCTCAACACAAGGAGTGACAACATTAGAAACTCACTCTGCTAAACATCTTGAGGCAACAATCACATAGTCCACTCCTTTTAATAGTAAAGCAAGAAAGATCTCTACTCCAAACATCTTGGAGGCAACAAACACATGCTAGTCTGTACTTCTTCCATTGTGAGGCAACAAGGATGAAACCAATATTAACAAGGTCAATTTCCATACAAGGAGGACTTCATAATCCTGTAAAAAAAAAAAAACCAAGGAGGTGCAAACATCCCCGTTCGTGAAAACCGGGTAAAACTGAACATGCACTACTCAAGGGAAAACAACTGGATGGCATAAAGATTCAACAACCCTTATCCTCTAAGTTCTTTTGGAAGACTTATAATTTAGGACTAACACTAAATCCCAAAACCCACAATGCAACTTGATGACATAGCAACAAAAGTATTCATGTCATTAATCAAATCTAATATTTGGTTTTCCTAAATCCATACTCATTCAATAGGTAGTGTTGAAAAAGTCAAAGACACGATAACTAGATCATCTAAAATAATCGTAACCCTTATTTCCCCTTTCATTATTGGAAATTTAAAACAATTAAACTTACTTCCCTTTACTAAATACAGAGAATTAAATCCTTTAAGATAATCATGAGGAAGATACTACTTTTGGATATACTAAATCCATATCTCTTTCATAATCCAATCACAATGATTCAATTAATCTAAATATAAATTAATTAAATAACATAATTAATTGCCTCATCAATAAAACATTTTCTAAATTTACTTTTAAATCGACACAAATCCATGCAAGTAAACTCTTTCCATTTCCTAACCAAATCTTACATCTCATTCAATTTTCTATTTAAAACATTCAATCACTTTAATATAATAACATATTGTTTCTCTATCCATTTTCCATATACACTAAGCAATCCATTTTTAAACCTCTATTCAATAATATATTGCATGCATCTCATATTAATAATTGAAAATACTCATGGATATATATATACATTTCAATATATTTTTTTCAATCATATTAAAAAAATAAATATTTCTTTTTAAATCAAGTAAAAAAATATCTTTCTCTATACATTTTCTACACATACTAATCATTTCTTTTAGAACTCTAATAATACTCAATTTGCAAACAACAGAATAAAATAAGATAAAATATTATTTATTCTCTCAAATGGATATATACCTTCAATATATATATACTAAATATAAATTAATATATTTAAATATATTTAATCATTAACATATCTTCTATTCTTTACAAAATATCAAATTGTTTAATTCAAAATAAAATATCCCTTATCATCAATTTTCTAAAATATATATATATTTTTCCAATTAAATCAAATTAATAATTGGACCTTTTACACATGACTTTAAATTCCACAATTAAATTTTAAATTATACATTCTTTAAATCAAACATTTAACTCCTTCAATTAAACTTTAACATGTCATTTTAAAATAAACAATAATTTCTCCATACGTTTATAATTTTAATTCCACTAATCTAATAAACAAATTTTATTTAAAATAATATAAATAAATATAATACTTTAATATTATAAATTATAATATAAAATATTATTAAATAATATTTTAATATTATAATAACAATACATAAAATATTAATATTTATAAATATCAATTTATTATTATTTTATTTTCAGAATAGCCATGGGAAAATAACTTAACAACAGTCTCATGTTTCAAGCATAACTAAAAAACTACGATCTGGGTATTTACGAGTTTTTGACAGGGATAAGAAAATTTCAAAATGCAACAACTCTTTAAATTTCCTGACAACCCAGTTTGCGTAAATGGATATATAGGCGATGCAACCAGACCATTTTACCATGAAAAATATAACTATACTGCAGACTTAAAAATCCATTTTTTAATAATAAACAGAAGGTTTCATTTTCTAAAAACATTCTAAATGCATTGTTCAATCTCTATGTTTGATTTCAATAACAAAAAAATTGATTTCCCCAAATAATCTAAATTCAACTAATGTTTTCACAATTTTCACTCAAGAATTTTCACAAGCAAAGGCTGTAAATTTGTTTAATTTTTTTCTTCTAATATCAAATTTATTTTCTAAAATAGATTTAACAAACAAATCTTTAATCATTACTATTTTAAATAAAACAATCAAGAACAATAAAACAAAAAGAGGAAAACCTGGTACAAGAAGCTACAAGAAGAGATGAATTTTTGATGCAAGTCTCTTCCAAAGATTTCCTGAATTTTCTTCAATGTTCCAATGAATCCAATCCAAAATCCAACAAATGCAAACAATCTTTCCTTCAATCAATTCTACAATCAAACTTTCTTCAAACCCTTGTGCAAATTTTCCAAAATTTCTTCCTTGCTGTAAAAATAAATTTTTCTAAAGACTTTTCTGCCCTAAAATTAAAACATGTATTCTTTATAAATCAAAAATACCTAATACAACACTAATTCACATTACATGCAAATTAGATATTTCAATTTCAATTTTTAGAACCCTAATTCACATTGCAAGCAAATTAGATATTTGAATTTGAATTTGAATTTGAATTTCAAATTTGAATTTCAATTTCAATTTCACTTTTGGAAAACCCACTTTCAATTTAAAATGCAATTTCAAATAATAAATTAATTTCCAAAGTTGCAACAAATTTTCCAAATAAACATTTAATTACAATTTCTAATTTAATTCCCACACGTTGAAATTAAATTCCAAAATTAATTCTAATTCTTTTATTTCCTTTCATTCTCTTGCATCACGTTTAATGAATTAATTAAATTATTTAATAACTAAACTCAACCCCCTTGGATTAAATTTAATTAATTAAATAATTTAAATATAAACTTTTATCCACATTGCATTATTTAAATTAAATAACCATCAACATGATTTAAATGCAATTATTCTAAATATCTATTTCCAAAACAAGAATTCTTCAGAATTAAATAACATTAAAGCAAGACAGACAATGACTCGACACACACAACTGACGGCACACTAAGGCTAGGGTGTAAACTTGACACATGTTACCTAGCTACTATCTCTCATTCAACTTAACCATTGGATCGACATGCTCAAACTTGTGAAACCAGGTGGAGTCGATGTCATGTACCTACAATCCTACAACCAAGTAAACAACATCATACAATATATCCAATATATAATACACACCGTGAAGAAGGAATTATGGATTCGCAGGGCGCTCACAAGCGAGTGATGCGAACTCGTCCTCTTCACCCATACACTCATCAAAACTGACACTTCCATCATAATTCCAATAATCTCATAATAATATCTCATGCTAACTCTACAACATCATTAATCCATAATGCATATGAAACAATAATCAGATAACTACATCCCACAATAATATTTGTCACTCAATAGTAATGATCAAAACATCATAACAAAATGTATCCAGTATCAAAGTAATTGCAACCAAACATAGCATAAAGCAACTTGAACAAGAATCAAAATAGAGGGGTACTAATGAATTTAGTTGCATGATAGCTAATAGGTGGATACTTTCAATTAGGTTGTGATGATCAATCATGCATATTTTTTTCATAAATTGGTGGAGAGATATGATTCAGTTAAGAGAGGCTGACTTGGGTCCACCTTGGGCACCCAAGTTGGCATCTTTCAGATAGACCTTTTACAAGAGAATAAATTTACAAGGCTTAGTTAAGTGGGCCGATTCTTGGGTGAGAACTTTAAGGTGGAGTTTACAGGATATCTTCTTGACCAAAGTTCAGTTAAGTGTTCAATTTGGGGCACCAAATTTTAGGAACACTTTTGTTTGTCTTATGTTTACAGGGAGAAACTCTACTTTCCAAATCTAGGTGTAGGTTTTTGAGAGGATTTTTATTCTCTTGTAATTGACAACTCTTAGGAGTTTACAAAGCTCATAATTTCCTATTTATTGCAGCAAGTGCAGAATATTATTGTAAGGTTAAATAATATAAGCACTTATATGTTGTGTCACTTCTATGGTTTTTCATTCTTCTACAATATTGCATCTATTTCAATAAATGATAAAATTTATCCAGATAGATTAATCATACACAAATAATTCTGACAAACAATACTTAATTATATTTATAGTCACATATTTTTAAAAGTTTTAAGCTACAAATTTACCTTCATTTTCAACATGAATAAACCTTGAACATACACATAACACTCAAAAAAAATAATTCTCTCAATAGCTAAGACTTGTTTTCAGATTGTTTATTGTATTTTAAATCACATTTCACAAAAACTCAAGACAAAAAATCAATCCAAAACATTCAAAGTAGGGATAAACACACTATTCACCACATCTTCCAAACTATGAACTACAATAAAAAAAATAGAGCACCACTTTTTTTGAAACTTATGCACCACATATGCAAGACAATAAAACACATTTGATAGACCATGAATCACATTTCCTAGTTGATAGAAAATTCTAGTGTGGTCTTATTTTGGATCAATTCCTGATTGTAATAATCTTGTTAGATAACATAATTTATCATTTTAGATTATTAATTTTATTCCATTTCATTAAGGTTTCCATTTCATTAGCTGCATACACCTTAATTCAAACCTTGGGGCACTCATTAGTTGCATACAGTTTTGGAGAATCAAGATTAGGAGGCTTATTAGACTTTTGATTAGATCATTTTCACAAATTTAGGTTATCTTGACCTTTTCACTTTATCAATCAATCCTTTTCATTTGAGTTGGTCCTTTAAACTCATGAGTCTAGTTTGGCATCCACTTTATCAATCATCATCACTTTAGTCTTTGTCCTTTTTAAGGTCTTGATAATTAGATTTGGTACTTTCGACTGTCATAGTTTGTTTAGTAGTATCTTCTTAGGTCCATAAAAGTGCTTAGTCTTCACATCATAACTTTGGTCATACATAACATTCATCATAAAATCACATTTTCATACTTTAATCTTAGTCACACCATAGATTTTGGACGATAGTGACATTACCACATCTCAGCTTCATTTATCGTCACTTCGTACCTTAATCTTGGCCATAAGTGCATCATCATTTGGAATTTATTATACATTGGAAAACCCAAAAAACATAGCATAGTTGCATACTTAGTCCTAGTCCCAACATTTCAATGATTAGACTTCATATACCATTCATCAAATTTGCAAGTCTTATATGGTCGAAACGAGATTATAAATGAAAAGAAAAGAAATGGACTATACCAATGAAGACTCCTTTTTTAGTCCTACTAGCAACATGAAGTTAAGGTCTTCATCCAATGAGACACCTATGCCATGATCATCATTTCCCAATCCTTTAGAAATTCTTCACAATAAAAGACATCCAAATACCTCTAACTAAAGAAGAGATTGAGGCAACAACTCAAGATCGTAGTGTGGCATGGTTTGCAGATGAGATGGTAGCACAAGACACACAATGATTCCTACAAAAATTGTTGCAAAGTGGAGTTAAAAAACCTCATGGTTTTGATGTTAACACACTAGTTGAAACATCAATCAATCAGACTACACAAAACCAAGGGCACAATGCATCTATTCCTAATAAAACTATCCCACAAATACATACTACCATTCCATTAGGAGGGACATCACAAAGTACCACAACGGGCAATGTCGCTCCACTATTTGGAACAAAAGGCTCACAGGCTATGACACAAACCCATAGTAGAATATTTAAGCCATTTGGCACATCATATAATTCTATGGGTGCTTCATCATCCAATCCCCTTTCAATGGATAACAACAAGTCAGACAACAAAATGTGAAAGGTTTATATCAGTGGACCTAAGCCATAGACAAACACCACACCAAATACCAATTTGAAATTAAAAACTAATACATCATCACAAGGTCCTTTTACAAGTATTCTCTTATAGAACAACACACAAGGGAATTTTTTCAAGAATATGGTACCCAAAATCCACATTGTCAAACAAGTTCAAGCTCACTACAAATGCAATTTAATATTAATCCTCCACAGATTAACCATATTCCAATTTTGACTATAGACATACCAAATCAAATTATGTCCTTCAGTCATAACATTCAAATCCAAAACCTAACACACACATTTGGGACCAACACCAATTCATCCACCCAAAATATTGGATTGTAAGACTCAAACATGGGCACATATCATAATACAATTGTAAACACAATGGACACAACATTGACTCAATTTGATGTCCTGACAAATCATATTTCTTACGCTACAAAGACAAGTCGACATCATGCAAATACCAACAAAAAAACCTTATTCAACATGAGATTTATGTCCATACCATTTTGACAAGAGCATATACATGCCTCCATTTCCTCACAATTATGCTACTCCAAATTTTACCAAGTATGGAGGAGAGGGGAGCCCAATTTAACATGTGAGGAATTTAACATGGCCTACATAGACATCGCATTTGAACATAGACACCTCATGAGATTATTCCCAAGGAGTCTCACAAGACAAACACTCAAATGGTTTTCCCACTTACCTACAAGCATAAGAAAATAGGATGAACTAGCCGATAAATTTGTGAAACATTTTTCTTATAATATTTAAATTAAGTGACCATATCCACATCAAGTGTCATACAAAACAAGAGAAAGATGAGTCATTTATATCATTTTTTCAAAGATGGAGAATTTTAGCTAGTTGATGTCCTTTTGAGATACTTGAGAAACAAAGGGTTTTCATATTCATTAAAAACTTGGTCACAAAACTAAAATACCAATTGCAAGTCCATTATTGTAATATATTCAATAAAATTGTGGAGAAAGGCATTACCATCAAAAATAAATTGATTGTAAAAGGGGAACTTAAAACTCTCAACAAAAAATAGAACACCCAAAGTACCTCAAATGAAAAAAAAGTATTGTGCTCACAATACAAATTATGGAGTTTTAGACACAAAGTAAATACACCAAATTCATCCCATAATCACCCTTAAAGGACCTAATGCATCAAATTATTCACCACATGTCCTAGAGAAAACAAGAAACACCATCCAAAACAACCAAGGACGTGCACCTTAAATAAATTTCCCACCAAGATGAAAATACACTCTCTTATGGGAACCAATTGAATCTATCTTGAAACAAATTTTGTACTCTAAGGTCCCCCAACTTCATAAGGTAGAGCACTGTGATATAGGTAAGTTTTAACCATCATGGTGGGATGATAATGCCTTCTGTGACTATCACCATACTAAAGGACATAAAACTTTGTCATATCAAAAACTTAAGAACATAATCCAAGACCTCATTGAAAATGACATCATAGAGGTAAAAAACCAATAATTGGCCACATTTCAAAGAGCCATGGATATTGAATTTCAAAGTTTAATCAATAAAATTGTGTGGATCTATCTTAACAATGTTATGATATTCTCAAAGAATGTTGAGGAACATCTGTCACATCTAAAACAAGTGTTTGAGAAATGTAGGGAGTTTGGAATATCCCTAAATCCAAAAAAGAGTATATTTGCAGTTCATGACGGTAAGCTTTTGGGACACATAATGTCAAAGCAGGGAGTTACTATTGATCCTAAAAGAGTCAAAGCTATAGTTGAACTATCATTACCCAATCATAAGAAAGGGTTGCAGATATTTTTAGGTAGAATCAATTTTATAAGAGGGTTTATTCCTGATGTTGTGAATTTATTACAGCCATTGACTGCCATGTTTAAGAAAAATACAGTTTTTAGTTGGACCAGAGAAGCCAAAAATAGCTTTGAAGCAATTAAGGATGCCTTAGCATCAGCCCCAACATTGGTAAATCCAAATTTCTCTAAAGAATTTACTCTATATGCTTTTGGTAGCATTAGTTTCATTTCTACCATGCTAGTTTAGAAGAACAATGATAATCTAGAGTAGCTAATTGCCTTCTTTAGTCAAGCCCTTGCTGATTATGAACAAAAATATACATTTGTAGAAAAACATATCCATGCTGTCATAAGAAGCTTGAAGAAATTCAAGCCTTTAATCTCCAACAATAAGATTCATATTATGGTTACACACCCAATCGTTAAGGAGTTTTTGTTGAGTAGAGATCTAAATGAGAAAAGGGTTGGGTGGAATACGATGTAGATATCAAGATTACCAAACTTGTTAGAGGAAAGGGTCTTTGTGAGAAACTTGTTGTAGGGTCTAGGAATGAAAAATAATTAGAAATAGATCTTTTAGCTGATATTGGTGGGCCTTAGAATGTTCGAGATGATACTCCTATGTTGGTTACAAGTTGGGTTCAAGATATGACCCATATTTTACAAACTGGTGAGTGTCCTTCAGGTTTAGATAAAGCTAAATGAAGATACTTAAGATTACAGTCCATTCCATATGTGTTGGTGGATAATATTCTTTTCAAAAAGGATCTTAATGGTGTACTATTGAGATGTATCAATACTGATCAAACAAAAAGAGTGCTTCATGAGTTTCATGATGGAGTTGTAGGAGGTATTTTTTCTCCTAGGAAGATTTCTTGGAAGATAATGAGAGTTGGATATTACTTGCCCAGCTTATGCAAATATGTCCATGCTTGGGTGAGGAAGTGTATTATATCTTCTTTATTTGTATGGAGGGAAAAGCTACTAGCCATGCCTTTGTAGCTGATTCAAGTTCAACAACTTTTCATAAGATGGGACATTGACTTTATTAGAACCATAAATCCACCTTCAAGTGTTGGTCACAGGTGGATAATTACTGCTATGGACTATTTTACAAGATGGATAGAGGCAATAGATTTGAAAGAAGCTAATTAATATTCTGTATTGAACTTCTATAATGCCATAGTAATAAGGTTTGGGGTTCCTGATTCTATTATATCTGATAACACTCTAAAATTTGTGGGATTAAGAGTTAAAGATTGGGTTGTTAAACATGGAATTCATTTGAATACATCTTCAAATTATTACCCTCAGGGTAATGGTTTAGCTGAAAGTACAAATAAGAATCTTTTCATAATCATTAAGAGGACCCTGGAGGATAATCAAAGGACTTGGCACACAAATCTAAAGTATGCACTTTGGGTAGATAGAGTGACTCCTTAAAGGTCTATTGGTAACTCACCATATATGTTGGTTTATGGTAAAGAGGTAAGATTTCCTCTATCTATGGAGCCACCAACTCTTGACATTATACACCAGTTAGATAGTTTCCTTTTTATAGGTCTCCTATTTTCAATAAGTGGTAAGTAGCCTAATCTGGTCCACTGAGTTACAAAGTGAGTTATAGCCATGTGCAGTTTCTCTAGGTCTATTTCTAAGTTTTTCTAATGACTCCATGCCCAATGGATGAGTCTAGGTCACTGGTCTTTGATGTTTAGTAGGAAAACATCTAGTAGATGTCGCCAAAAATGTTACCAGATTTTCACCTACAGGCTGAATTAGGAAGAGCCATCTATGTTTCAAGATAAGTGGTAGATTTTGTTAAACCTTCTATACTACATTCAATTATATAAATGAAACAAATTTATTGGATTACAAGAAAACAAGAACATAAATTTATTATATCCATACAAGTGAATGAAACGTAAAATATTTTTACAATATTTTGATGAAAAGTAATCTTATTGAATGTAATCGTAAACATGTGTCTCACACAACAAGCCATGAGACTGACTTACTCATTTGATACAGGTAGGAATTAAACTATACAAGAATGAGTAAATGATAATTAAATGTACATGTAAAGAAGGTAACCAGTCATTGCCTGAATGATTGGTTCTGCAAAGGTGTATGGTGTATGATGGCTTTTCCTTGCTCCTTGCTCCCTAAGTTTCCTTGTGTCAGGTTACCTACATTGGGTAAAGAAATGAGTTAGAAAATTAGGTTCTAGGCAATGACAGGTTGTATTCTGGACATGCCCACCTACCCATACATGCATATGCTTATTTCTATGTACATAAAATGCAATCCCTATCCTAATTGTGCATAAAAACCAAAAAAGAAGAATATTACACACACTTAGGGAATGCATTTGTTTTTTTTTAACATTGTTCACTTCATGTGCAGATCTGGGTGAGAAAGTGTTTCTAAGTGATTCATCAAATTCATCAAGTTATATTATGAGTGAGGTGAAGGTGGCTCCCACAAGGGTTGAGCCTAGCTCATAGAAATGTTTGAATATTCTAAGTTCGTATGATATTATATTGTAAGATAATTAATATTAATCATGATAGATTCATAATCATAATGCAGAAGAGAGTACAATGTTGTTTCACAATAATAAATTTCAATACTACAACAAAAATTTCACATACTTTGACAAGGTTCTTTATGCATAGAGAAGGCTCGATGTTTAATTTTAAATAGTGATTACCTCGCAAAAAGAGGCAGCATGTTTTCCTTTAACAATCCCAAGAATCACATGGCAATGTTATGACAAAGAAAAGAAACAAAGCCTTAGTGACATGAATCATGGTATCATCAATTTATTAAAGAAGCATATTTTATTTGTCATTCCGAGAGTAATGCTTTTTGGGGCAAATGAATGACTAGTTGGATTGCCAATATGGTTTATGTTCATGTGCTAGAGGCGGGAAATGGGGATCATTGTTTTATTCTCATAATAGAGCATTTTTTATCATGGCAATGCAACAGTCCTAATACTAGGGTAAGTCTTCGAAATCCAGTAAATAGAGGCCATGCATACATGTGGGAGAGCATAATTTGCATGAAGGTAGAGTCAGGTTACAGTGATGATAACTATTGTACATGATAGCCCAGAGATTTGCATATCCCGTTAGGATAGTTTTTTCTATAAATACAAGCTACTAATAATCTTTGTTTAAAAGACAAAGATTGATACTTTTATGCAAGAATAGTCATCTTGGTTATTCTATGAAGAGTAATAGGACAGTTTATCTTGAACTTTCAAGAGTAGTAATAGGAAATATTCATGTGATATTATAGTGAGAGTCTTGTGTGGAATGTAGTTTAAGTGCAATTACTAAGAAAAGCCACAGTGAATTGGTTAAAGGCCATGTATGAGAGTTTTGTTCTTCAAAACCTCACATAGTTTAAATCACGAAGTCTTCAATAAAGTTTTTCTAATGCAGAAAATGCATTAATTTAGTTTGACTTAATTCCTGAAGGAGTTGGTTTTGGGTTTTTTCTCAGAAGTAATCTCATTTGATCAATGCTGACATTTCAAATAGTCTTTTCAATACATTTTTCTAGTATTTGATGTGATTGCAAAAGGAGCTAGGGTCTTATATTCGGAAAAAGTAGCATACAATATATAGTGAGGAGGGATCTCCTTAAAAAACTAGAAAAATGTGCAAGAATTTGTATAGGACATGGGCCTAAAAGTAACCTTGATTGGTTTTTTTTCCATTTTGTCTGAAAACCCTAAGCTTTTTAGTGAAACCCTTGAATACCTATAGCAGGACAAAGATCTCATGGGTTTTTTGTAGAATAATAGTCAAGCTTAATACTTTTTCTTTCCAGAAGAAACATAAACAAAATAATGAGGAAAAGAAGATAGGGAGGTAGTATCTTTTACACTTCATGTTAATGCACAAGTCACAACCATTAAACCTACATGAAATCCTCAAAGACGATACAAGAGTAAAGGCAAGAACAAATGACCATAGAATGAGATCCATGGCCACAAAAAGAAGAAAAAAAAAACATGAAATTTTTTCATGATGAGAAATGCCATGAATCAAGGAGCTGTAGGAGCTCGCAGCCATGAAGAATGGATTTCTTCTATTCAATACTCAAAAAATATAATAATGCAGCAAGAAAACGCTTACCTTCAGCTTGTTCATGTTTTTGTCTAGAAGACATGTCTCTTTTATGCAGAAATTCACCATGTTTTCACTAGGAGAAGCTCAAGAGAATCACATAAAACACTTGGTTATATTAGGGTTATATTAGGTATTTTTTATTTATAAGGAAGGCATGTTTTAATTTGAGGGGAGAAAAGTTTTTAGAAAAATTGATTTTTACTGCAAAGAAGAAATTTTGGAAAAATTTGCACAAAGGAAGGGTTTGAAAAAAGTGTGATTGTAGAATTGATTGGAGGAAAGATTGTTTGCATTTGTTGGGTTTTGGATTGGATTATTGGATGATTCAAAAAAATTCAGGAAATCTTTGGAGGAGGCTTACAGCAGAAATTCATCTCTTCCTATAGCTTCTTGTGTTAGGTTTTCTTCTGTGTTTTTATTATTCTTGATTGTTTTTAAAATAGTAGTGATTAAAGATTTGTTTGTTAAATCTGTTTTAGAAAATAAATTTGCAGCTTTTGTTTTGTGAAAATTCCTGAGTGAAAATTGTGAAAACCTCAGTTGAATTTAATTTGTTTGAGGAAATCGAATTTTTTTGTTTTGGATTCAAACATAGAGATTAAAGATTTGTTTGTTAAATCTATTTTAGAAAATAAATTTGTTGTTAGAAGAAAAGAATCAAATAAATTTGGAGCTTTTGTTTTGTGAAAATTCTTCAGTGAAAATTGTGAAAACCTCAGTTGAATTTAATTTGTTTGATGAAATCGATTATTTTGTTTTGGATTCAAACATAGAGATTGAACAATGTTTTTAGAATGTTTTTAGAAAATGAAACCCTTTGTTTATTACTAAAAATCGGATTTTAAAATCCGCAGGGTAGTTATATTTTTCATGGTCAAATGGTCTGGTTGCATCATGTATAACTCCACTTACACAAACTGGGTTGTCAGAAAATTTAAAGGGTTTCTGCACGGTGGAATTTTATTATCCGTGTAAAAACATCGCAAATACCTAGATCGTAGTTTTTGAGTTATGCTTGAAACATGAGACCGCTGTTAAGTTATTTTCCCATGGCTGCTCTTATAATAAAATAATAATAAATTGATATTTATAAATATTAATATTTTATGTATTGTTATTATAATATTAAAATATTATTTAATAATATTTTATATTATAATTTATAATATTAAAGTATAATATTTATTTATATTATTTTAAATAAAATTTGTATATTAGATTAGTGGAAATAAAATTATAAATGTATGGGGAAATTATTGTTTATTCTAAAATGGCATGTTAAAATTTAATTGAAGGAGTTAAATATCTGATTTAAAGAATGCATAATTTAAGATTTAATTGTGAAATTTAAATTCATGTGTAAAAATTCCAATTCTTAATTTGATTTAATTTTAAAAATATATATATAATATTGGGTTATAGTCCAAATATTGATCTTATTTTAACACAATAAATTATGGAAGAGACCAAATGTTAATTTGATTAATTTTATAATGATTTAATTTGCACGGGCAATTGGTTATTTAATTTAAAGCGAATTTTTTTGAGTTATAGTTGAAAATACTTATTTTGTTAAGAGCAATTAGAGAATTAAATATTAGTGTAATTTCTCCCCTATCTGAAAAGATGAATTCTTAATTCAATTTTATCGATATAATGAATTACGTAATGAATTGAGAAATGGATTTAGAGTATCCAAATATAGTTTCTTCTATTGCCTTCAATGATTATGTCTTTCATGTTTATGCTTTGAGAATGGGTTGAATACCTGTTAGTTTATAAGTCTTCCAGATGGTCTGTTGTTTGTGAGGGTTGTCATTGTGATGTCAACCTGTTGTGAATTCTCTTGATAGTGCATGAGGTTGTGTCTATGTTAGTACCCAGTTTTCATGAACGGGGATGTTTGCACCTCCTTGGTTTAGGAGCAGATTATGGGATCTGTATCTTCTTGTATGGAGTGACCTTTTTATATGGGTTCATCTTTGTCACGTCTTGAGAAAGGAGTAGACTTGTTATCTTGTTTGTTGCACCTTGGTTCCATTGACATTTGGATGGTGTGTGTGTGTTGTCTAGTAGAAAAGTGGCTTGTAACGGGGGCCGACACCCGAAGTGGTGTCAAGGATAACTCATTGTAAGTTATTTAATCAAGTGATAACTAAAACAATACTTAGGTGATTAGGATGACACTCTATCTAAGAAAACTGTTGTTAATTATGTTATGTGTATGGTTCGGTGAACATACTTGGTCGATTTTATGTCTGGAAGCAAAGTGACGTATGTCAGTGATATTAGTGTGTTACCTGAGTTGTACTCGTTTGGTTCATTTGTTTGGTTATGTCAGTATGAGTTTTCCTTTGGTTAGTGATTGTAGATCTTTGTCCATGTTATGTGGTTACTATCTACTAGCATGGGGGGTGGGCCTTCGAGTACCACATTGGTTGGGTGGAACATGCACCAAAACCGTTGGGTCCCCATTGATCTTCAATACCTGGTGGTGAGACATCCAGATGGACGGCTCGAGTTCTTTTGTTATTCTTGCTTTGTAATATTCCAATTTGTATAAGTTATTTTACCCCTCTTATGTTTATGAGGTGGAATTATGTAGTTGTAATCTTATGTACTATTGTCTCATTCTGGGAATGAGTGTTGTAACTATTAGATTAAGGTAATGATTAGGAGATGGTATCTTGGTTGAATATCTTATTATGTTATGTGGTATTCTCGTGATGTATGATGTTTATTTCATAAAGCTCATAATACTTTGGTTATATGTAATATGTATGTGTGGGTTTAAGTAATCCTAACCTTGTAGCCTTAGAGGTTTTTGTTAATTAGTAAGTGAATGTGTATGTTAACTGCACTTTATAAAAAAAAAATTGGTTTGCTTAAGTTGTTAATTACAACTTCCTTTAGGGTTGCAAGGCGGGGCATTACAATGTCAATGGAATTATGTATGTATTGAAGAAGATTTCTTAGTCATAGTTATGAATTTTCCTTTCTAGCATTTGTTGGCATGAATGTAATGCTCAATTAGATGAATGTAATAGCATTCTAAAAACATTAGAATGCTTGTAAAGATTTTCCTAACTTTATGTATGGATATAAAACAGTCTTTGGGATTACTAAGTATTCTCTATTGCAAGAGATCATGATCATTATTGTGTGTAAATGCACAAATACATATTCTTCTTTTCCTTTTTTTTCTCTTCTTAGTCTATTGTGACTATATTTCACAATAGAAAAACATTGAGCTAGAACAATTTACAAATCTTACATCCATAAAATAAAGAATAAAACAATAGTGTAGGAGTATGAATATTTTTTTCACACCTATAACATTGTAATATAACTAGGGATCTATCTTAAGTGATTTGAGAACAAAGTCATTTCATGTAGGTTATGATTGCGTAAGTTTATCACATATATAAGGGTTATATATAACTAGTTTTTATTAGCTTATGATTGCATAACCATATAAATTCTAAGACTATCAACAAATTTAATGCATAAAATTTTAGATAGTGATAAGTTGATTAAATATTACATCTACACCAATCAAGTCTATTATTAATTTTCAAGTTAAATGCCTCTAATTGTTTGTTTTATGTCGACAATTATTTCAGTACTCTATCCTAACTAAAGAATTTAAATTAATTGTATACTTATCAATTATATTTATTTCAATAACCAAAATTATAAACACAATTCAATTTAATTTATTTCTAATGCTTTATTGAACTAAAAGACATTCTACATTGACATCACAAAATCTCATACCATAATCATCTAAATTTAAATAAAAGCTAAGATATAACAAACATCTATTTTTTTTTTTAAGTTGAAACTATAAAATAGCTCTTCCTAAAATAATTCAATTCCATTTATTAAAAACAAATTATTATAGTTATCTTAAAAATTTCTATAAAGTCTAGTTATTCTAAAATAACATTTCTAGGTCCACATTCAGACCGTTGGAGATTTGAAGGGAACAATTTTAAATTTTGTTAGTGGGTAGGAGGAGCGTCTAGGTAGATGCCAACTAAATTAACCATTGGAGGAGTGTCCAAAAATAGGGTAGTGAGTTATCTCAAGGGCTTGAATAGAGATGTGAATTATGGCAAGTAGTTTGATCTTGGAAAGTTTGATCCCTGTGATTTGTATGATGTCTTGCACCAGCCAAAAGTTTAGGTGATTATTGATCGTCTAATGTGAGTAGCTGAAAATAGGGTGTGAAAGAATAGGAATTAGAGGTCGCAGATTCAGTGCTAGATGATAATTAGTTAAGAAAGATTTCTTCTTTTGTGCTTAAACAGAGATATGCCTCAAGAAGAAATCCTTGTATGGTTCTTCATTATAGAGACTCTTAGGCTTCTCAGTGATGAATCATAATGGAGCCTCGATCCTATTTTTCTATTGAAAATCAGGTCCCTATAATGGAGATAAAGAAAGGTGTAAGAAGGTAGCCGAGTAAATCACCATCTAGAATGTTGATGGGTAATCAGAGATATCTGAGTCAGGGATCATTAAGAAGAATTCCCAAATCAAGACAGATCGATTAAAAACAAAGGAGAGAGGTTGGGTTCTAAATGAGGTTATGATTTTGGAAATATCGTCGAACATAAGGGCATCAAAAGCATTACAAAGAAAATATATTAGATTCAACAGTTGATCAATAATCTCGTGTTCTAGGTTTTTGTCTCTTCTTTAAATTTATAGCAGATTTCTTTGTTTCACCATATGCAGATCTCTCTATTTTACTAAGTTCAATTTATTATTTCCTAATAATATTAAAGGAAGTTATGTTCTGTTAGACCTAATTTCTGAACTACCTCATGGGGGTTATTCTTTTAAATAGATTAATTCCTTCATGAGATGTAAGGTTAATTATTGGATTTTTAAACCCATGTTTAGAAGAGCTATTAAGGGTGATCCTTCTCCCATTTTTTTCTCTTCTTGACTATCTTTTAACTGAAATTTTCTTCAATATTGTTTTTAATTCTTCCATTTCAGTGTCGTAAGTGAATTCTAATTCTTATATATTGATTTTCCATGATTGAAGGTTGGAGCAGAAATTATAGCAACATTCTTCATGATCGTTACAGGATGTGGTGCTGTTCTTTTTGACAAGAAGACTGATGGCTCCATAACTCATCTTGG
Source organism: Sequoiadendron giganteum (assembly GCA_007115665.2). NCBI lineage: Eukaryota > Viridiplantae > Streptophyta > Pinopsida > Cupressales > Cupressaceae > Sequoiadendron > Sequoiadendron giganteum. The sequence goes on along the minus strand of CM021104.1, from coordinate 155,074,257 downwards.
AGTTTCAATTGCATGGGGGATAGTAGTGATGGCATTGATTTAATTTATTGGTCATATCTCTAGGGCTCACTTCAACCCTGCATTTACACTGGCCTTTGCATATGTGAATAGATTTCTAGTGTAGGAGGTCTGTATGCAATATTTTTCATTTGGGTATTGTTGGCTTCTCAAATTTAGCCATTCCTATCAACCATATGGAATTCCTGTATTGATTTCAATATATGGTTATGCTTGAATTGACATTGGGTTTTAATATGGGTATGTTGGCTTCTCAAATTTATCCATTCCTATAAACCATATGGAATTCCTATTAAGATATGAATACATGGTTGTGCTTGAATTGACATTAGGTGTTAATATGGTTATGCTTGAATTGACATTGTGTTTTATAATTGCATTGAAATCACCGATTTCAGGGTACATAACAGCTCCAATTGTTTGGTCAATTACTGTTGGATTTGCTCTCAGGGTACATAGCAACCCAAGTTGTTGGGTCAATTATTGCTAGATTTGCTCTCAGATTGGTGTTTGGAAATATAGTACACATTACAGCAACTGTGTATCTTTTGGATCAAATTTACAGTCCTTTTTTTTGGAGTTTCTCATCACATTTTTGTTGATGTTTGTGGTTTGTGGAGTGGGCACTGATATTAGAGTGGTGTATTCATATCCCTTCTTGTTTACATTCAGTTCATGTCTTTTACCTCCCCATGTAGATTCTATCTGCACATATTTTTGATTACCCATCTACCTCATAGCTTCTACAATAGAATTACACAAGAATGGAATGAATTTTAAGTCCTACGACAGAGTTCCATCTATCATGTCTCTATGATCTTTAGGAACCTCATGGCTATGGACGTCTGCCAAGAAAAAGAACTCACCGTTATGTGTTACTGATGAATAGTTTGATCTAGTGTGAAAAGGAAGCTTTGCTGAACAAGGTGATAAGCATGAAGACTTTACAGAACAGCTCGAAAGAACCACAAAATCATCCATAAGTCTGCTTAATGCTCTAGTATGGTTGTTGTTCGTATTTCCTTTTTAGCTCTCTCTGTTACACAACTCTTAAATATAATGAGTTTTAGGTGTCTTTTATTTTAATTCATAGTTTACATTGTTAAATATTATGATTAAATTATATTAATATTCTTATCATTTTTTTTAATTTAATAGATATTATCTTTTTTTTAAAATTATATTAAAGGGAGGGGTGAGGGTGAGGGTGACAGGGAGGGGGGTGACAGGGAGGGTGACAAAGAGGGATGAGCTTGGGGGTGAGGACCAAGGGGAGGGGAAAGGGGCAGGGGTAGGGTGAGTGGGAGGGCAAGAATGAGGGTGATTGAGAGAGAGAGCGAGGAGGGAGTGAGGGGGAGGGGTGACGGTGAGGGTGAGGGGGGGAAGAGGAGGGAAAGGGGAGGGAGGGGTGGAGTGAGGGAGGGACAAGTGTGGGGGAGGAGGAGAGGGAGAGGGAGAGGGAGAGTGAGATAGGAAGGGGGAAAGAGGGAGTTGCTGAGGGTAAAATGTGGGGGAGGAGGAGAGGGAGAGGGAGAGGAGAGGAGGGGAAAGAGGAGCTGGTGGAGGGTGAGGAGAGGGTGTGGGAGGAGAGGGAGAGGAGAGAGGGTGTGGGGTGTGGGGTGAGGGGAAGAGGGAGTGGGTGTGGGTGTGGGTGTGGGGAGAGAGGGAGAGGAAGAGGGTGAGGGTGAGGGTGTGGGGTGAAGGGAAGATGGAGTGGGTGTGGTAGGTGAGGGTGAGGGTGAGAGGGAGGGAGGGAGAGAGTTGATGGGAAGGGTGTGGGAGGGTAAGGGGTTAGTGAGGGAGGGAGAGGGAAAGGGAG
>CM021104.1:155059878-155072320 GCA_007115665.2 Sequoiadendron giganteum | reverse complement strand
AGAATGAGACACTAGCACAATGTATTACAAATACATAACTCCACCTCTTACAAAAGAGGGATAAAGTATCATATAGAAACTAAAATATTACAATGCAATAAATTACAACTAGAACCACGAGCTGTCCATCTGGATGTCTCGCCACCAAGTACTAAAGATAGATGGGGACCCAACGGTTTTCGTGCATGTTCCATCCAACCAATGTGGTACTCGAAGGCCCACCCCCCATGCTAGGAGATAGTAACAAAGTAACATGGACAAAGATCTACTACCTGTAACCAAAGGCAGACTCATACTGACTCAAACTGACATAACCATCCAAATGAATTAACAAGTACAACTCATTCACCATACAAGTATGAATCAAGTACAACTCAAGTATAATACAAGTACAAATCAAATACAATACAATTACACTCCAACTTCACTGACATAGGTCACATTGCTTCCAGACATAAAATAGATCAAGTATGTTCAGAGAACCATACACATAAAACAATTAACAACAGTTGTCCTAGATAGAGTGTCATCGCAAGGTTTGTCATGAGATCTCCTCTGGGCATTCTTCATAGGCTCCAGCACAATTAATCCTGGTGGCCTCAACTGAATCCCAGCACTCAGACTCAATCATGCAGAATCAACTACCTCTCGCAAGAACAAGATAGTTGATCTTGCCATTCCAAGCCTTCTCACTCATCCCAATTCTAAACAAGCCCTTGTGTCTATGAGTGAGGTAAAGTTATCTTGATTAGTGAGAGGTTAGTTCTAATCTTCTAAGTACATTATTTTAATTATCACTTGTTTAAATCACTCCTGAAGGTTATCCAGTTTACCTCTTTGGGATCTAGCGCCTAACAAAAGCCACTCTTCTAATCGACAACACACTCACAACCAATCACCAATCGAAACACAAGTGCATACAAACTAGGAATCATAACCACTCCAACACAAGGAGGATACAAATAATAGAAACTCACTCCAAACATCTTGGAGGCAACAATCACATAGTCCACTCCTTTCAAGGAGACACGGATCCCATAATCCGCTTCTAAACCAAGGAGGTGCAAACATCCCCGTTCATGAAAACCGGGTAAAACTGAAAAGACGCCATGCACTACCCAAGGGAAAACAACTGGATGGCATAAAGATTCAACAACCCTTATCCTCTAAGTTCTTCTGGAAGACTTAAAATTTAGGACTAACACTAAATCCCAAAACCAACAATGCAACTTGACGACATAGCAACAAAAGCATTCAAGTCATCAATCAAATCTAATATTTGGATTTCCTAAATCCATACCCATTCAATACGTAGTGTTGAAAAAGTCAAAGACACAATAACTAGATCATCTAAAATAATCATAACCCTTATTTCCCTTTTCATTATAGGAAATCTAAACATAATTAAACTTACTTCCCTTTACTGAATACAGAGAATTAAATCCTTTAAGATAATCATGAAGATACTACTTTTGGATATACTAAATCCATACCTCTTTCATAATCCAATCACAATGATTCAATTAATCTAAATGAAAATTAATAAATAACATAATTGATTGCCTCATCAATAAAACAACTTCTTAATTTACTTTTAAATCGACACAAATTTCATGCAAGTAAACTCTTTCCATTTCCTAACCAAATCTTACATCTCATTCACTTTTCTATTTAAAACATTCAATCACCTTAATATAATAACATATTGTTTCTCTATCCATTTACAAACATGCAATTTCATCAATGTATAAAAAATATCTTTTGGTTTATCTATTTGACCACGTATTCATATTGTTTCTAATTAAATCTCATTAATTAAAAGAAACATTTAAATATAAATATTTCTATAATTCTTCAATGTATTTGAATATCTTTTCCCTTATCAATTTTGATCATACATTCAAAACTTATCATTTAAATTCTTCATGCAAAGCTAAATTACACGCACTTAAATTAAACAAGGTAAATACTGATTGAAAATACTCATGAATATATATATACATTTCAATATATTTTCTTCAATCATATTAACAAAATAAATGTTTCTTTTTAAATCAAGTAATTACTTCTATAAAAAAAATATCTTTCTCTATTCATTTTCTAAGCATACTAATCATTTCTTTTAGAACACTAATAATACCCAATTTGCAACAACAGAATAAAATAATATAAAATATTATTTAATCTCTCAAATGGATATATACCTTCAATATATATATACTAAATATAAATTAATATATTTAAATATATTTAATCATTAACATATCTTCTATTCTTTACAGCATATCAAATTGTTTAATTTAAAATAAAATATCCCTTATCATCAATTTTCCAAAATATAAATATATTTTTCCAATTAAATCAAATTAATAATTGGACCTTTTACATATGAATTTAAATTCCACAGTTAAATTTTAAATTATGCATTCTCTAATCAAATATTTAACTCCTTCAATTAAACTTTAGCATGCCATTTTAAAATAAACAATAATTTTCCCATATGTTTATAATTTAATTCCACTAATCTAATATACAAATTTTATTTAAAAATAATATAAATAAACATAATACTTTAGTATTATAAATTATAGTATAAAATATTATTAAATAATATTTTGATATTATAATAACAATACATAAAATATTAATATTTATAAATATCAATTTATTATTATTTTATTTTCAAAGCAGCCATGGGAAAATAACTTAACAGCAGTCTCATATTTCAAGGATAACTCAAAAACTATGATCTGGGTATTTGCAATGTTTGGACAAGGGTAAGAGAGTTCAGAATGAAAAAACCCTTTAAATTTCCTGAAAACCCAGTTTGTGAAAGTAAAGTTATAGGTGACGCAATCAGACCATTTTACCATGAAAAATATAACTATACTGTAGATTTGAAAATCTGACTTTTAATAATAAACAGAGGGTTTCATTTTCTAAAAACATTTTAAATGCATTGTTCAATCTCTATGTTTGATTTCAATAACAACAAAATCGATTTCCCCAAATAATTTAAATTCAACTAAGGTTTTCACAATTTTCACTCAAGAATTTTCACAAGCAAAGGCTGTAAATTTGTTTAATTCTTTTCTTCTAATATCAAATTTTTTTTCTAAAACAGATTTAACAAATAAATCTTTAATCACTATTATTTAAAAAAAAACAATCAAGAACAATAAAATACAAAGAGGAAAACCTGGTACAAGAAGCTACAGGAAGAGATGAATTTCTGATGCAAGCCTCCTCCAAAGATTTCTTGAATTTTCTTCAATCCTCCAAAGAATCCAATCGAAAATTCAACAAATGCAAACAATATTTCCTTCAATCAATTCTACAATCAAACTTTCTTCAAACTCTTGTGCAAATTTTCCAAAATTTCTTCCCTACTGTAAAAATGTATTTTTCTAAAAACTTTCTCTCCTAAAATTAAAACATGTATTCCTTATAAATCAAAAATACCTAATTCAACCCTAATTCACATTACATGCAAATTAGATATTTCAATTTCAATTTCAATTTTAACAACCCTAATTTACATTGCAAGCAAATTAGATATTTCAATTTCAATTTCAATTTCAATTTCAAATTTCAATTTCAATTTTAATTTCAATTTCACTTTTGGAAAACTCACTTTCAATTTAAAATGCAATTTCAAATAATAAATTAATTTTCAAAGTTGCAACCAATTTCCCAAATAAACATTTAATTACAATTTCTAATTTAATTCCCACACGTTGAAATTAAATTCCAAATTTAATTTTAATTCTTTTATTTCCTTTCATTCTCTTGCATCATGTTTAATTAATTAATTAAATTATTTAATAACTAAACTCAACCCCCTTGGATTAAATATAATTAATTAAATAATTTAAATATAATTAATTAATTTAAATATAAACTTTTATCCACATTGCATTATTTAAATTAAATAACCATCAACATGATTTAAATGCAATTATTCTAAGTATCTATTTCCAAATCAATAATCCTTCAGAATTAAATAGCTTCAAAGCAAGACAGACAATGACTCGACACACACAACTGACGACACACTAAGGCTAGCGTGTAAACTCGACACATGTTACCTAGCTACTATCTCCCGTTCAACTTAACCGATGGATCGACACGCTCAAACCTGTGAAGCCAGGTGGAGTCGATGTCATGTACCTGCAATCCTGCAACCAAGTAAATGACATCATACAATATATCCAGCATATAATACACACCGTGAAGAAGAAATTACGGATTCGCAGGGCGCTCGCAAGCGAGTGATGCGAAACCGTCCTCTTCACCAATACACTCATTGAAATTGACACTTCCATCATAATCCAATAATCTCATAATAATATCTCATGTTAACTCTACAACATCATTAATCCATAATGCATGTGAAACAATAATTAGATAACTACATCCCACAATAAGAACGATCAAAACATCATAAAAAAATGTATCCAGTATCAAAATAACTGCAACCAACATAGCATAAAGTAACTTGAACAAGAAACAAAATAGAGGGTTATTACAGGAGGTGGGGGAGGGAGGGAGAGGGGTCTTATTTAGGGAGAGGAAGGGGGAGGGGGGTGAGAAGGAAGGTGAGTGAGGGAGGGGGGTGAGAAGGAAGGTGAGTGAGGGAGGAGGGTGAGGGAGAGAGGGAGGGGAGATGGGTGAGGGTGCGGGGGCAAGGGGGAGGGTGAGTGTGAGGGTGAGGGTTTGGGGAAGGGACAAAGAGAAGGAGAGGGAGGGGTAAGGTGAGGGTGTGGTGAGGGGATGGAGAGAGGGATGGTGAGAGTGATGGGAAGGGGAGGCGCGAGGAGAGGGAGGGAGATGGGTGAGAGTGAGGGGGGCCAGAGGGAGGGTGAGGGGTGATGTTGAGGTTGATGAAGGGGTAAAGGGGGAGGGAGATGGCGAGTGAGGATGAGGGGTAGAGAGGTGGGGGTGTTTTTGAGTGGGACTGAGGGGCAGGGGGAGGGAGAGGGGTGAGGGAGGAGGAGGGTTAGGGACAGGTGGAGGGAGAGGGAGATGGCGAGGGTGAGGGTGAGGGCAAGGGAAAGGGCGAGAGAACAAGTGAGGGTGAGGGTGAGGATGAGGGCGAGGATGAGGGTGAGGGTGAAGGTGAGGGTGAGGATGAGGATTAGGGTGAGTGGAGAGGAGAGGGGAGGGAGAGAGGGGTGAGGGTAAGGGTGAGGGAGGGAGAGGGATAGAGGGTGTGAAGGAGAGGGAGTGGGAGTGGGAGTGGGGTTGGGGGAGAGGGGAGGGAAGGAGGGGGAGAGGGTGAGGTTGAGGGTCAGGGGAGAGAGAAGGGGTGAGGGTAAGGGTGATGGTGAGGGAGAGGGTGATGGTGATGGTGAGGGAGAGAGGGGGTTGAGGGAGAGTGAGAGGGAGAGGGTGAGGGTGATGGAGGGAGAGAGAGAGAGGGACAAGGAGGGAGAGATGAAGGGAGGGAGGGAGAGAGAGGGAGAGAGAGAGCAAAAAGGAGAAAACTCTTAAATTTGTGTTTTAGGAATCTTGAATATTAATATAGAGATGGTTTTAATAGACTTTCCCAAAAATAAAATCCATAATCTTTGAAATAATAGCATCCAAAGAAAGTAGGGTTGTATTTTTTGCTTTCAAAACAAGTAAATAGGAAAATCAATGCTTTAGTGAAGGAAAAAACATGGGTTTCTAAATTTTCCAAGAAAATCAACTATATTTAGATTATTTGAAATATCCATTGACTATGAATTTTAAGTTTTTTATTTAAATAAATTAATAATTTTACAAATATAATTTAGTTTAATTAAATATAGTCAATCATGAGGACAAGTTCAAAGTGTGTGTCTCTTCAACTAATTTTTTTATGAAGTCTATCATGTAGAAAATATTGTACTATTTTCTTGTTTTCTTTTATTAATATCATGATAAAAGATATTTTAAATATTTAGTATGTTAAAAATAGAATAATATATATATGAGATATATAAATGAATTAAAATTAGAAACTAAGGATTTTATGTGACTAAAGTACTTAGTTTTCTTCTTATTTTTTTCTTAAAATAGATGTAAACTAATATTTAAATAATACTTTAAAACTAGTATATTAGCTCTAAATACCATTTTCTTAATATTAGTCTTCTTTTTAAAAAAAATTCTTATGCAAATAGTTCTTAGTTTTAAATTATGAATATATATACTTTTCTCCTTTATTAATTTATTTTTTAAACCAATTTTTTTTAAAGAAAATTAAATCTCTTAAAGTCATATTTTGCAACTTTTCCTCCCTCACTCGAACTGTAAACCACTTTTTCCGGTTTACCCAATAGTTGTTCTAGTACCCATATCTATAAATCAATAAATAATAGCCATAAAAACTGATATTTCACAATATACCCACTTAAATAATATTTATAATATATTATTATTAATATTTTCCATTAATTATTTATTCCTAATATGTAATTTATTTTGTATAATATTTTTTTTTAATTGACTGTGAATTATTAAGATATTTAATATTCTTATAATCTAATATTAGAATTGTAACTTTATATTATAAATTTAATTCTAACTTTACATTGTTAATATTAAGAATATCTCATAATTTGATACTAGCACTTGCACTCCAATAAGGTGCAATACTTACGCCGATAGGCTAAGCCCACATTATTTACGACCGTGAAAAGCAATGGACGGTGTGAAGAAAGCAATGATCTATCTCACCTATCCCTCTCTACCTCTCCATCCCTCCTTCCCCCCCTCCCCCTCTTGCTCTCTACTTCCCTCTCTATTTCTCTCAATATCACATATCCCTCTCTACCTATCCCTCCCTCCATCCCACCTATTTCTCTCTCACTCTCTCCTTCCCTCACTACTTCTCTCCCTCTCTCACTTATTCCTCTCTATACCTCTCTCCTCCCCCCTCTAATTCTCTATAACTCCCTATCCCTCTCTACCTCTCCCTCCCTCCCTCTCTCTCACACTCTCTCTAGATCTCTCTTTCCTTCTCTACTTCTTTCTATCCCACCTCTCTCTCTCCCTCCCTCTCTCTATCTGACTTATCCCTCTCTACCTCCCTCCGTCCCTTTACCCTCCTCTCTCTCTATTTATCTATCCTTCCCTCTCTACTTCTTTACCCTCATCTCTCTACTTCTCCGCCTCTCTCACTTATTCCTCTCTACCTCTCTCTCCTTCCCCCTCTAATTCGCTATATCTCCCATATCTCTCTCTACGTCTCCCTCCCTCCCTCTCTCTCTCTAACTCTCTTTGGCTCCCTCTTTCCTTCTCTACTTCTTTCTATCCCACCTCTCTCTCCCTCCCAATCTTTTTCTCATTTATCCCTCTCTACCTCCCTTTGTCCCTTTACCCTCCTCTCTCTCTCTTTCTTTATCCTTCCCTCTCTACATATTTTCCCTCCTCTCTCTCTCTCTCTCTCTTTCTCTATCCTTCCCTCTCTACTTCTTTACCCTCCTCTCTAATTCATTCCAAAAATAACATTTCCTATACAACTTTACTTTTTCATTTTTCTATTTGTTTACTGTTTTGATTTTTTAACACAGAACACATTTTATTTTTATTAAAAAATGTATTATATTATTTTATTTAAATTCTTTTTTATTTTATTTATTATATAAATTATTTTATTTTATTTATTCTATAAATTATGATTTATTTTATTTATTACATAGATTAATATTACATAAATTATTATTATATAAATTATTATATAAATAAATTATTTTATTTTATTTTATTTATTATTAACCACTTAAACTACAAACTTCTACTTCTTACACCTTTTTATAAAATAACTTATTAAATTTCCATTCACGAGCTATTTTTAACAAATCCTACTTACATTATCATGTAAAAAGTAAATAATAGCTTGAATCATATCTTCAATAAATGTAGCCCCCCAAAAATATGAGCTACATGGTAACATAGGTAATTCAGCTTGTGTCTCAGGATCAAATTTAAATGGAAATGCAGCTGTACAGAAAGATAATGATTATATTGAAATATCTTGTGTTTGATTTTGGGCGCGTATTGAAATTTGTAGGTAAATGGTGGACAACGCATGTGAGAATAATATAGATTTAGATAAATATTGTAATGCCCTACCAAGCAACCCTAGAGGAAGTTTCAATTCACTATAAAAGCATACTAATTTTTTTTATTAAAGTGAATTAAACATACATGTTCATCTATAATTGACAACATCCCCAAGGGTTACGTAACCGAGATTACTTAATTCCCCATTATCATACATCATTAAGATTCATTGCATTTAATTACTCAAGTATAAACATTCATTCAACATACATAAATAATCGGATAAAAAGATAGCATCCATAGCACAAGTCAATTAAATGAATAACTAATTTCAATTCGCATTCCCAAGATGAGTCATCAATACATAAGTGTTTCAATTACATAAATCCACCTCATAAATACAAGAGGGGTAAAATCATTTTAATACATTTTAAAATACAAAGTACAAGAAATAATAACAAGATTCGTGAGCTGTCCATCTAGATGTCTCACCACCAAGTACTGAAGATCAAGGGGGACCCAACGGTTTTGGTGAATGTTCCTCCCAACCAAGTGGTACCCGAAGGCCCACCCCCCATGCTAGGAGATAGTAACAATGCAACATGGACAAGAAGCTACTACCTCTAACCAAAGGAAGACTCATACTGACACATACTGACTCAACCAAAGACATGTACAATAAGAGTCTAACACTAACATGGTCACATTGCTTCTAGACATAAAATTGATCACGTATGATAAGAATCCATACAGACAACATACAACACTATGTTATCCTAGAAAAAGTGTCATCGCAAGGTTTGTCATGAGATCTCCTATGGGCATTCTTCATAGGCTCTGATGATCCTAGTGGCCTTAATCGAATCTTGGCCCTCATACTCACTCATGCGGGATCAACTACCTTTCATATGGATAAGATAGCTGACCTTGCCATTCCAGACCTTCTCACTCACCCCAAGTCTAAACAAGCCCTTGTGCCTATGAGTGAGGTTAATTTATCTTCATTAATGTGAAATGCATCCTAGTCATCTAAGTACATTACTTTAATTTTCACTTGTTAAAATCACTTCTGAAGGTTACCCGGTTTACCTCTTTGGGCTTCAGCCCCTAAGCAAAAGCCACTCTTCTAATGGATAACACACTACACAATCTAGACTCCAAGTGTAACTCAAGTGTTACTGATCTGGACAACGTACTCTCTCCTATCCTAGGAGGCAACAATATAGAAATCCACCCCAACACTAGGAGGAAGCAAACACTTATGACACTACCCAAGGAAAAATGAACATTAACTTAACAAGGGAATGACCCACAATCTCTGGAAGACTTAACAATTTCTAACACAATTTCCCATTCCCAAAGCAAACAACATAAGGAAATTTAATATTAAAATGCATTGACGATAAATTCCACTATATTTGAATATCTTAAATCCATTTCCTTATCTAAAGCTTTTCACAGAAATTAAAACAATATAATTTTAAATTTTCATTAACACAAATAAATTCCTCCATTAAATAAATATATTTTCTCTAACTTATTTAATCATGCACAATAACCATATCAGTTTAATTTGTTGCCAAAGAACCTTGCATGCAATATTATACCTAAAACAAAATCATCAAAAAGATATAAACTTAAACAAACATATGCAACATGCATTATATAGTCAAATACAATTATTATATTTATGCACAAACTATATTTAAAGCATATGCTTATGTAAACATTATTTATAAAACCCCTGATTTCAATTCCAAAAAAGTTACCAGTGTGAAGATTAATTAATTTTGGTTATAATTCTTCCCTAAAGATCCGTTTTCCAAAATACAAATATATATATATATATACATAACAAATATTATATATTAATATATAATATTAAATTATATATATTTACATTTATTTTAATCAAACTCAAAAGTTTTAACGCCAACAATCAGCGGCCAGTACACTAGGCGCAGACAGTATCGACACCCCCTGTCAGCATCCGCTGGTCTGGTGGCATGCATAGGGTGCCAGACTTTACATTGTATAGTCGGCCACCCCTCTTAATGGGCACCGGTCTGTACAATGTATAGCTCGGACCCTAGTGCATGAGCAACACTTACCCAACAGGGTACGATGGGTGGTGGGAGTTGACCTCCCCACCAACCACAGTCTTAAATTTTTATTTTTTCTTAAAAACAAACAAAATTTCCATAGCATAAAACAAAATCCGATGGTAAATAAAAATAAAAGTGATTCAAAGACCTTTCACCTTTTTTTTGAAATTCATTTCATAGGCACGCCATATGGATGATGATCTTAATAACAAGAATGATATGAATTTAATCTTTGACAATCAAATAACTATATATATAAATATATTATGTGTATTTATACTCAAGAACATAATACATATAATATATAAATATATATATATATATATATATATACATTTAACCACATAACAAATTTATTGATAAAACTGAGAAAAATAAATAAAATAACCAGTAATAGGAAATTAATAAAAAATTTCCAAGATATCGTTCTAAATTCAAAAGGTGTAAATTTAATTTCCTGTAAACTATTCCTTCAAATTTTCAAATAATTAAATATAGGAAAAGAAATAAACAGATCGTGATCTTTTTCAAAAAAATATTTTCTACAGAGGGTTTGTGTTTTGAAGAACAGATCTGGATTTTTTTTTTTAAATGGGTAAAATCTTCATACAATAACCTAAATGTTGAAGCACAATCTAAGGTTTAAACAAACAACGAAGAACAATCAATCACAAAATGAAAGGAAAACCTGGTATTTGAAGCTACAGGAAACAAAGAGGATTCTTGATGCAGAGCCTCCTCTAAAGATCTCACAACTCCTCTTCAGCAATGCAATGAATCTGAGCAAGCAATGATCCAAGAGACCAACCCTCTTCCACATAATTTATTTTCTTTCAAATCAATTCTACAATTAAAAAAAATGCTCCAAACCCTTCCCTGTGCAAACTTTCCACAAAAATCCTTCATTCCTGTAAAAAAGAAAGAAAAACTCCCCAAAACTTCTCTACCCTAAAATTTAAAACATCCTTTCCTCATAACTCCAAAATTACCTAATGCAACCCTAATTTACATTGCATGCAAAAATTTAAATCTAGATATTAATTTCATTTCTCATTTTAGAAAACCCAGATTGACCTTAAAATATAATCTCAATTTCCTTTCAATTTCTTTTGATTTAATTTAATTAATTAAATAATTTAAATTTAATTAAATTAATTTCTATCAATAACTTTAAATATAATATCTAAGCATAACTTTAATTTAATATAAAATAATCATCACTTTCAACCAATGCAATTATTCTAAAATTTAATTTAATAAGTAAGCACCTTTCAAAAATTAAATAACATTAAATAAGGTAAAACATGACTCAATAATTAGGATTGACGACACACTAAGGCTAGGGCATAGACCTGACACATGTTACCTAGCTACTATCTCCCGTTCAACTTAACCATTGGATCGACATGCTCAAACCTGTGAAACCACGTGGAGTAGATGTCATGTACTTGCAACCTTAAACCAAGTAAACAACATAATATATCCAACATATAATACACACCGTGAAGAAGAAATCACGGATTCGCAGGGCACTCGCAAGCGAGTGATGCGAACCGATCCTCTTCACCAATACACTCATCAAGACTGACATTAATGTCATAATCAATACTCACATATATAATCTGACGATAACTCTACTAACATCATTAATCCATTAAAGCATGTGAAACAAAACCAGATAATCACATCACACAATAATAGTTGTCGCTCAATAGTAGCGATCGAAATATCATAACAAAATGTGTCTAGTATCAAAGTAGCTGCAACCCAAGCAAAGCATAAAGCAACATGAACAAGAAGCAAAATGGAGGGGTATTACAAATATCCCCTGTGTAAAGTTTGTGGGGTTCCCACCTGCGTTAGACTACTTAAAATGCTGGTTGGGTTCCCCCATGTATAATAGCCTATCGGCTAATTAAAATTATATTAATATTATCTTTTATGTCTTTACTAAACTTTTTATAATTAAAATAACTATCTTTTTATTGTAAAATATAATATTTTAATTTATTAGAAATATAATATATTTTTCATTGATTAAAGTTTATTCATTATAATATCACTAAAAAATCATATTATTTTTTTAATTTTAAAATTTGCGACAAAGTAGCTAATGTAATGCCCAAGATATGCACACATAAATAATATATGTATATTTAAATAATATAATTATTTAAAATATTATAGTTATTGGGGGAAGCACGAAGGGAGGGAGAGGGAGAGAGGGGACAGAGAGAGAGAGAGAGAGAGAGAGAGAGAGAGAGAGAGAGAGAGAGAGAGAGAGAGAGAGAGAGAGAGAGAGA
>CM021104.1:155030379-155059778 GCA_007115665.2 Sequoiadendron giganteum | reverse complement strand
TAGTCGTAACTCAAATAGAAAATAAGTAATAATTATTTATTAAATTAGAAGTAAAGCATAATTTATATTGGTGGAAAGTTGAGAGTATCCTTTAAAAACCTTTTTTGTTTCATCAATTTTAGGTAAGAAAATTTTTTCAACCACATGGGCCATCATGTCACTTACATATCACCATTTTTTGTCCCATCATGATCCTACACATACCCATTTATGTCTTTCCTACTTAAAATAATAATGGTGAGTCACATCACTTCGACATAATTCCATTTTTTTGGATATAATTGTAATTTAAACTTAGTCTACATATAATAACATAGCCTTTGCACAATTACATTTAATAATGACTTCATATACTCTCAATCATCCCAAAATTAGGTAGTCCAACATGATTATAACATACTGCTAAAGGAGAAATAACCATGGACTGATAGCCCAATTTCAATAAAGAGTGATCATAATAATATAAAAACCTATTGAGGTTTAGAGGTCAACTTACCATTATTTGTAAGGTCTAAATCACCTTACTCTTATTGGTATCATAATCATCAATAACATATGGGATTTAGTTTTCTATGTACTATGATTAGCTAATACAAAATAATGCATGCAATAATTACATATCCAAATATAAGACAATTATTTCAAAGTAAATAGATCTAGAACCATCATAAGGTAATTATTACAAAATTAGTTAGGCCTTACATTCCCCTCCCCTTAGTTTAGACTTTATAAACTTTCATTGAAATACGTGAGAATGAAGCGAGGAGCACAGATGGAAATATGAGGAAATTTGGAAAATCTTGTCAATTAACACATCCAAAATAGGTCATTTAACAAGTGCCAAATTTGGCACTCACCAAATGGCACATCACATTTAGCGAGAACCAGATGTGATGTGTTATCTGGCAAGCTCCAAATTTGGTGCTTGCCAAATGACCTACTTTGAAAAAAACTTGAATTTCCCCTCTCTTTGGTCGACAAATTTGATAATGCTTAGAGTACACAGTTTATGATCATAGATGGATAGTTGAGGTTTTACCATTCATATGCTCTCTAACTTGTTACCCTAACTAGATAACTCTTTATCCCTCTAAAGTCTATATCTCTCAAGTCTCACTCCCTCCCACGTGACCTAGACTACTCTCTCTCAATCCAATCCCCTCTCTCAAGTCTCTTTCCCTTCCACCTATATACCTAAATAAATCTATCTCGCTCCAAGCCCATTTCTCACAATCCCTCTCTCTCTCCCCCTTTCTTATCTTTGTCTCTCTCACTCCATTTCCCTCTCTTTGGTCATTATCTTTCTCTCTCTCTCAAGTGTCTCCCTCCTACCCCCTCTCTCTCTCTTAGGTCTCTCACTCACTCCCTATATCTCTCTCCCATTCCCTCTCTCTCACTCACTCTATCTATCTTCCTCTCTCTCACTCTCTCTTAGGTATCTCCATCCCCCCTCTCTCTTTCACACGCACACACACTCCCTCTTTATCTCCCACTCCATCTCTCTCACTCCCTTTATCTCTATCCCACTCTCTCTCCCTGTCTCAGGTTTCTCCCTCTGACCTCCTTTCCCCCTCTCTCTCATTAATCTCCCTCCTACCCTCTCTCTATCTCTCAAGTCTCTCCCTCCCAACCCCTCTCCCTCTCTCTCTCTCTCCCACTCTCTATCTCTCTCTCACTCCCTCTATCTCTCTCCCACTCTGTCTCTCGCCATCTCTATCAAGTATCTCCCTCCCACCCCCTCTCCCTATCTCTCTTTATAAAGTCTCCCCCTCCTACCCCCTCTCCCTCTGAAAATCACTCCCACTATCTCTCTTCAACTCCCTCCCTCTCTAACACCCTATATCTCTCTCCCTTTACCTATCCCTCTCTCTCGAGTATCTCCCTCCCACCACTTCCCCCTCTCTCTCTCAAGTCCCCCTCTCTCTCATGCCCCTATCTATCTCCCTCCCACCCCTTCTCCCTCATCCTCCCTCTATCTCTCAACTCTCTCCATCCTACCCCCTCTTCCTTTGTTAGGTCTCTCTTTGTCTCTCTCACTCAGCCCCTCTATCTCTCCCAAACCCTATCTCTCTCAATCCCTCTATCTCTACCCCTTTATCTCTCCCTCGCTCCCTCCATATCTCCCTCTCACCCCCTCCCACTCCCTCTATCTCTTATGTTTCTTCCCCCACCCCTCTCTCTCTATATATATCTCTCAATCCCTCCATCTCTCTCCCATCCCTCTATCCTGAATACCCACTCTCCCTTGAGTACTCCCTCTCCCTCCCACTCCCTCTCCCTCTATTAACTCTCTCTTTCTCACTCCTTGTATCTCTCCCATCCCTCTATCTCCCACTCCCTCTCTCTCCTACTCTCTTAGGTTTCTCCCTCCCACCCCCTCTCCCCCACTTTGTCCCCCTCTCCTTCTCTCTCAGTTGTCTCCCTCCCACCCTCTCTCTTAGGTTTCTCCCTACCACCCCCTCATCCTCCCTCTATCTATCTCTCAAGTATGTCCCTCCTACCCCCCTCTCTCTCTCCATATCTATGGGACCTGTCCCTCCCTCTCTCTCCCACTCCCCCCTCTCTCTCTCTCTCTCACTTCCTCTATCTGTCTACTACTTTGTCTCTCTCCCTCTCCCTCTCCCTCGGGTCTCTCCCTTCCAACCCCTCTCTCAGTCTCAAGTATCTTTGTCCTACCCCCTCTCCCTCTCTCTTTTTTTCAAGTCTCCCCCTCTTACCCCACCTCCCTCTTACAACCACTCCCTCTATCTCTCTTCCATTCCCCCCTATCTCACTCCCTCTATTTATATCCCTCTCTCTCTTGCTCTCTGTCAAGTATCTCCCTCCCACCACCTCTCCCTCTCTCTCTCTCATAAAGGGTTTAGGGTTTAGGGATTAATGGTTAAGGGTAGAGGGTTTAGGGATTATGATTTATGGTTTAAGGGTAGATGGTGTAGGGTGCAGAGAGAGAGAGTAGGGGGTTGAGGGTAGAGGGTAGAGGGTTTAGGGGTTTAGAGTTTAGCATTTAAAGGTTTAAGGGATAAGGCTATAGAGTATATAGTTTAAGGGTAGAGGGTTTAAGGGTTTAGGGTAGATGGTAGAGAGTTTAAGGGTTAAGGGTATAGGGTACATGGTTTAGGGTTTAGGGTTTATAGTTTAAGAGTCGAGGGTTGAGGGTTGAGGGTTGAGGGTGGAGGGTTGAGAGTTGAGGGTTGAGGGTTGAGGGTAGAGGGTTAACCATTGAGGGTAGAGGGTTTAGGGTTTAAGGGTTGAGGAATTAAGGGTTGAGGGTTGAGGGATTAGGGTAGAGAGTTTAGTTAGGTTTAAAAGGGTTTAAGGGTTGAGGGTAGAGGGTAGATAGTTTAAGGGTTTAGGGTATAACTTGGTTAATAGTTGAGGGTTGAGGGTTTATGGTTTTAGGGTTTAAGGGTTGAGGGCTGAGTGTGGAGGGTAGAGGGTTTAAGGTTCAGGGTTTAGGGTTTAGGGTTTAAGGGTAGAGGGTTTAAGGGTTTGGGGTTTAACCTAGTTCAAGGTAGAGGGTTGAGGTTTTAGGTTTAAGGGTTGAGGGTTGAGGTAGTTGAGGGGGTTGAGAGTTGATGGGAGAGGGTGGAGGGTTTAGGGTTTAGGGATTAAGGGTTAAGGGTAGATGGTTTAGGGTAGTATAGATAAATTCTGGTCATCTCAAAGAAACATCCAAGATCAGTAGTGCCTTTGGTAACTTTAATTTCATATACTCAAGTTTCATAATGTCACATAGTATATATATCTCATATCATAAATTGAAAAATCACTAATCACATGTCATCCCCAATTCCTTTGACCTTAATTTCAAATTGTAACATGGTTCATTCACATCACATATTTCATTTTCTCTTCATTTCTAAATTAAAATTGAACAACCACAGTAGCTAGCATAAAATGGTCAACCATCACAATAAGCTAACCAAGCATGTAACATAATCATAATCAAGTCATCATAAGAACTCAAATGTATAAACATCCTAATCAAATCATCATAAGAACTCAAATGTTTAAAATACCATGTCCTAAATGGTATCACCAGACATAGTCAATAATACTAAAACTCAAAATAGTCTAAGCAATAAATGTATCATAGAGGTGGAACTCACACTAGCACTATGTGTATTTCATTCCAAAATGCTACTACAACCATCCATCAAATGTTCATTGAACAACTGAGTAATTTATAATATAAACAATAAACATGTGTTTTAAATTTATTTTAAAGTTGTTTTAAAAATTTAAAATTCATGGTGCTAGGATACACAATCCTAATGGAGTCATCAAGATGAGTCCACATGTCCATTATGTGGTTTCGTGGGTCACATATAGATCTACTTGAAGCATCATGCAGACTCACATAATCCCCTTAAAAGAAATACGTTGATTGACATCAAGGCCAAGGGGCCAATAACTTAACATTTCAAAGGACTTAATAAAATGACTAATGATACCATGAACTAGGAGAACAAGTCAATGGAAAATTATAAATCAATAAAATGTCAGAAAATCCTAGCAAGAGTGATAATACTTTATTTTTGTATTTCCATGCAAATATTTCGTACATAGACAATACTTAATCTCTTAAAGGAATTTTTTTTTCTATGTTTATTAAATATTTCATTCCATTATTTTATGCCATTTACATTACTTGTATATAATTTGAATAGATATTGTAAACACAAAATAGTTCTTTACTATAAATGAATACCGAAGAATAACACAACCATTTATTTTATTACCACTACATTACAATGTTACATTATTACATAGTTTTTTAAAGATGAGTAGAGAATTCAGGCTCTTGTTTTGTATAAATGGCACATGTCACTTTATATCAGACAAAATTGATTCCAAGCTGACGGGCCACTAGCTACTTCATTACTAGTGACAATACAAACCATATTCTCAAACCGCGTGGCTTGTCGAGCACAGTTTGGATCTTGGGATCTTGAATATGGTTCAAAATTCATAATACTCTCAATAAAATACACCAAAACACCCCAAAATAAAACAACTAATTCTAATTTGGTAGTGGCGGCTATGGAATCTAGACCATATTATAAAACAAGTGACTTTGAGAATCAATAGGACTTGCCTACCATGTTGGAGAAATGGGAGTTGTGAAGATACAAAATGTACCTATCTTCTTTGAGAACCAGAGTGATGTAGAAGATGAGGGGTAGTAAATATTCTCCCACCTTCTACATGCAACTTCCATGCATTAGGATAACATACAATGAGTCTAAAAGTCCATAGCTCCTCTTTGAGGGCCTTAGTAAAAATAGAGTATGAGAAGTCACCGACTTTAATTGCAAAAAATAATAAAATAATTATGTGGGATTACTCTCTATGAAAGTACTTATCTACATCAGAGCTCCTTGTCCTGTTTCAAAACCTATCTCAGTTTTCAAGTCAACTAGATCTACTTCTTTCCAATTCCACCCATTCTAAACTTGAAGAAAATTGGTCTTTTACTTTGTAACTACATAATTGAAGGTAGGAGAATTTAGAGTATTCCTAATAATACCACACCACCTTATTCCTTATTAACCTTACAAAATGAAAACCCTTATGACAATTGAGAACATTGTACTCAATAATAAATCATTTAGCCTTCTACAAATGATTTAAGTTGTGCCCACTATCCCTATTTATGAGCCACCAATACCACTACCATCCTGGTCCATATTTACTCATGACTCATGTGAGTTTGGGTTACATAATGATAATTATGCAAACCAAAAAACCAACATAACCATGTAACTTAAGTCTTACTTTTATAATTACAATGTTTATTTTGAGTGGAATTTGGCTACATGCAAACTGTACCTCAAATTGACAAGTTGTCAAAATGACCACTCAAATGATATGAAATAATTACAAATCTTGTTTCAATTGATCACTGGATTAATGGCCTCATCATCTATAGTATGTCATTTAGTTTTCAATATCAAACTATCCAATCAATCTCTTCAAATGTACATATGGCATTAAGCCATAGTACTACAACCACACTCTCTTCAAAGAAAGACAATCTCGAAGATATGTGAAAAATTGATTAAAAAGATAGAAAAAAAAAGAGAACGTGCCATGTGCTATAATTTCTACCATGTTTAGTATCAATTTATCAAATCAAACATTTTTCTTGCTTTTGATTAGAAGAGTAACTTAATTTTTAATATTCTTAATATTTCCCAAGTACATATGGCATTAATCTGTAGTATCGCATACACATTTTGTTCAATGAAAGACTATATGGTGGATATGGGGAAATCAATAAAAATATTGAGAATTAAATGAAATTTAGAGTACTTAAAGACATATGTACTTTGGATGTACATATGGTGTTAATCTATGGTACCACAACCATATTTTCAGTAATGAAAGAAAATATGGTAGATATGCAAAAATCGATAAAAATATTGAGAGTTAAATGGTAAGTAGAGTAATTAAAAGCATTAAAAAGAGAGAAATAAATGGCTTGTGGTAGCTTAATCATTATAAATTTCCACTAATAAGTCACAATAAATTTCACTCACTTATTAGTTTTAAAAGCCACATTTTTATATTGACCAATCAAAAAAGGATTTACAAGAATGGTGACATGAAAAGTATTTTAATTTAGGTAGTTGAAGGTTGAAGTACATACTACATGGCCATCCTAGCCAAAAATCCACTAACCGTGAAAAAAAACTAGTCACAAAAATACATATTACAAGAACTATTACATTATACAATAAAATATAGGCATAATTCATTACTAAAAAAATATGTAATAATAGCAGAGGCCCTCAAATGGGTGTTTGAGAAAAAGGTGAATTTAATTTAACAAAGTAACAACAGAGAAGAAAAGGGAATCACCCAAAATTTCCTCTGAAACTCTGGACTTTTTAAGGATTCCTTTTTTTGTATCACATAGCAGATCACATCTTATATTAACCAGGGAAAAATCCTATGTTGTAGAAGCATGCAATTCCACTTTCTATAAGATTCCATGAATAGGTGTTAACCCACTTTCAAAATTTTAATGCCCAGTGCCAACTCCAATGAAGAAATAGAATAAATGAAAGGCTACAAATAATGTATTGCCAGTGTCTTCACCAAATCTTTATCGAGAAAAATGTCCATGCAATTGGACAAGAAATTTTAAGCTACCTTAGAATGTAGATCACAAGGGTTGTTCTGAAGCCATTCCCTACCCATAATTATTCTTATAGCATCCTCAACCTACACACAAGGAATTGTAAAAACCATACCCAAATTTCATCGGTTATATGCATCATCACTTCTTTTCTCCTAAAAATATTTGGGTAGCATGATATGCCATGACGAATCCATATCACAATTAAATTGAGAAAAGAGAAGAAAGAAAGAAAAATGAAATATATTATAAATGATATGAAGAACATGGATTTGGTGAACTATATATAGAATTTAGAATGAAGAAAATCACATCAAATACTCAAAACTACCATTTAATTCACAACTTGATGTGACAATATTATTTTGAAAAAAATGAGTGATGAATTTAAGTCATTCAAAAACTAATAAAACGTCAACCATTGATTTTTTTAAATCTAACAGTTCTAGAATTATTTTAAAGGTTTTAATTCACAAGTCTAGTGCTTCAGACATTTTCTTCTAGAATGAAACTATAATCATATATCTTGTGATAATAGTTGATCTTTGATGAGCTTAGTGCTAACCATTGATTCCTTTTAGACCATTAACCACAAGCTCAAGCTAGGTCCCACTAGTGCGGGCCTGCGGGATTCGCCTGATAGTTAATCGCCGATATCAACCATTGATTTTCGTGAGAAAATATTTGTCACCTGAATTTGATAATCCATGGAACTGGTAATCATCTAGGTCAAAGGGCTAGTCACAATGATCAGTCCAAAGGATTAATTCATTACTTAAGAAACCTTCAACTATTGATAGCTAGTCACCAATAAAATATTATTTTGGGTGTGATGACTTTAGGTGATTTAATGTGTAATAAAATTTCAACCATTGATTTTTGGAAATCTAATGGTTCTAGTGTTATTCTAGAGGTTTGAGTTCACAAGTATAGTGCTTTAAACATTTTCTTCAAGAATGCAACTATAGTCATCCATAAAAAAATCATCAATGGATCATGGGAAATATTGATTTGTGTTGACATCTGGCTTCAAACATAATGAATATGTTGAAACTTGTCCCTAGTCCAAACACTTAATGAAGGAATTTGGATGTATGGAGAATTTGTCCTGGAATACAATAATATGTAGCATTTGGTATTTTTTCCATCCACGCTATGATTTATTATTGGCATACCACTTTATTTCGCAAATGAATTTTTCTATTGGTTTGAGATTATGTTTAATTCACCAATGGTTTTTTTTATTCATTTGAAAATAGGTTTAATTCACCAAAGAAATTTTTTTTTTTGTAACTTCAAAACATTTGTAAATCACCAACAAAAATAATTTATTTGTTTGAGCATAGATTTAATTCATCAATAGAAATATCTTGTTGGTTTGAAAACACATTTAATTCACCAATGGAAATATCTTATTGGTTTGTAAATAGGTTTTAATTTCTAATGAAAATATTTTATTGGTTTTAAAAAAATTGCAATTCGCTAGGATTTTCCAAAGACTACTAGCGATTACAAAAGATACACGAATTGAGATTATTTTTTCCTGAAAAATAAAAAAAAATTCCAATAAAATGAATATTTTTATCAGGAAGTATACAATATTTGCCAGGATTTTAAACCTTCGTCGAGGGGGGGTTCTTAAATTTAACCCTATTATTTCCTTATGTTATATTCATTTTTTTATTTCATATGATCGATGCATTATGATGTTTTATGTATTTTATATGGTTATCTGATGAATCTATATGTTATTATGCATTATGGATGCCTAATGTATTTTTTATACTTATATGTACTTAATCGTTATGATGTTATGATTGCATTATGATTATGATGTGATGATTATGGATGAAATGATATATGTAATGCTATGTATGATTTCTATTCACATTAGGCAGATTTAATGTATATGAAATGTGATGTTTGGTTGTCATGTTATGTAAATGTTATGTATATACAATGTGATGTATGCTTAATGAATTATGTATTCAATATGATATGATATGATTATGATGTGGAGTGCCTATGTGGATACATATATGATTCCTATAATGAAATGCAATCAATATTTTGTATTTTCTTATGTAATATGGATGAACTAATATGCTTATGATGATTCTGAGATGCTTCTAACATGATTATGTATGTAGGATACTTTTGTATGTCACAAGACAACATCAAGATGTGGCTGGAAAAAGTGTTAGCGTGGAGTTAGTGGAGACAAAGAAAGATTGATATTTACATGAAGAGATGCTAGGCTATGCATGTAATGATCATTTAGAATTAAAAGTTTGACAAATGGACAATAAACACCATAGTATGACATAGACAAAGGTGTGAAAAGTTATCCACTTGTAAAATATATAGATAAAAAATAAGGAATGCCATGACTCGTACTAGGAGAAAGGTTTCCCCAGTATTTTTTTAAAACAACCACAAACAATAATTAAAAGAAAATAAAGCAATGAGGCATAATCACTCATCTAAATCCTTCTTGGGACATCCTCAAGGTGGCTAATAACATGACCAAAAAAAAGAAAAAATGAGAAGACAAAGTCAACCAACAAATTCAATAGCCATTAAGATTGTTTTCTAGTATTTGTTTGCTAATAGGATTTGATGAGACTGGTTCACTAATT
The DNA here is from genome assembly GCA_007115665.2 of Sequoiadendron giganteum. Taxonomy (NCBI): domain Eukaryota; kingdom Viridiplantae; phylum Streptophyta; class Pinopsida; order Cupressales; family Cupressaceae; genus Sequoiadendron; species Sequoiadendron giganteum. The sequence goes on along the minus strand of CM021104.1, from coordinate 155,049,995 downwards.
GATTGATGGGTTGAGGGATTGAATATGTCTAGTTTTAAGAGATAAAAAATTTCAGATAAGACGTCTAGTCTGGTTTCAATCATGCAACCACCTTTATAAGGACAATGATGGCAATGTCTAATTTCAAGAAGGAGGCATCCTGTATAAGACAAATGGTAGGATCTGGTCTAGTTTTAAGAAATGAGGTAAGTTGTATAAGAAGTTGAGTCTAGTTTCAACAATGCCACCTCTTGTATAAGACTATTGATTGAAAATTTTGATGTTTGATTGATTAGGTTTGAATACTAGTTAAATAGTTAGTATGTTGGTTCATGATTTAATTAAGACTTAGAAAGTTACTCATGTGTGATCAAAGTGTCTGATTGATTATGCATAGAGGAAATATAGTTCGATGAAATTTGACCAACATGACTTGACACTGAATTTTTTTTTGGGATTATGAAAATTATTTGGATGTTTTTAGATTTTTGGAATATTTTAATGTTTTTGGAGTTTTAACATGTTTTCTGATTTTTTTTGGATTTTTTAGGTTTTCTAATTTTTTGGATTTTTGATATAGTGACCTCTGATACCATGTATAGGATCTATTGAAGACATGAGTAAAGTTCTTGCCCCCAGTTAGGAACATGATCAATTTACTAGGTATGGGATAAGATAAGCCTTATTATGGATGGATATGGAAGGTGAATACATGTGAAATGTCAACTATTATAGGCTATGGGAAGGAAAAAAGGGTGTTATTATGGATGACGTGAGAAAGTGTGAAGGTAAATTTATTATGAGTAAGGGTAGAAAATCAAATAGAATTATCATAGATGATGTAGACAAGACCAACTATGCAAGGTGCCTGTTTGTGAGGTTTTCACCATGATACTTATCCAAAGTGCCAACAAAGTGATTTTCACTATTGGATGAATTATTTCTCTTTAATATTTTTTCGATTTGTTATTTTTTATGTGTCACCAATATTTTTCTTTGCCATGTTTTCATCAAGGTGGCAATTTTTTTTTTTGTATTTTTAGGTTTTGACATGGCTCTATGAAGCAAGGTGTAGAATTTGTGTAAATTCATACTACAAATAGGTTCTAACAATGGTTCACTTTTTGGAGTTGAAAGCTAATATTCACCAAACCCATATACTACCATTACAATGTATGTACCCAACTAGTTAAGCTCAAATTTGGATGACCTTGTTGGATGAAGGGATCTAATCTGAATGAAGGGTGTGAATGAAGTGAGCTAGGGTATGATTCCTATTGTGCAAACTACATGGGCCATCATGATTCATATGAAAAGGATTTTGGGTGACCACTAAGTTATAGTACATGAAGGGGTCATTGTCAATGGTCAATCGAAGAACATCACCAGGGGAGATGGAGTGATATGATGGATGTGTAAATATGAATGGATTTAATATAGTGTATGGATTGAGTGAAAGTGATGAGGATGGATAATTTAGATCAATGATATATTTTATTGACATTCTGCTTTGATAGATGAACCCAATTATTTTTTTATGAAGAGGCATAATTGTATATCAATTTTTTCTTACTTTCATTCTTGGCTTTTGTTTTTATCTTTTATTTTCCAAATAGATTTTGATTTTGACTAGAGGAATTTTCTTGATCTTTCTTTCTTTGCATTATTTATTCTGATTCTAGATCTCCTTTTGAAGAATAAACTTTCTCCTTTGATTCTTGAGCTTTATCCTTGTTATTTTCTTGAGGTGCTACTTGTTGGTCCATATTTATGAGGTGGGATGGTATAAGTGAGATGGATGAGTTGAATGAAGTGGATGAGATCGATGAGATAGGTGAGGTGAAAAGAATGTGTGGTTCATAGAAGAGAATGGTGATACACTCAATGGATTCTCTAGGACTATCCTTTTTGGCACTGTTAACATCAAAGGAAGATTGCAAACCCTTAATGAGTTGGGAAGAAGGCTTAGTAGAGGAAATAGTAGGGGATGCATACCCTAACATAGGATGGTCAAAATAGAAGGATGATGGGTCAGAAGATGGATGATATTGAATAGGATCATGAGCATATACGTAAAAGATAGAGGTGTCATTAGGATCCCAAAAGGTGTCAATCTAGACACGACCATCTATTTGCTTATTTTCACAAAGATTTTAAGCGAACTTAAAATCATTCTTGCAAGCTCGGATATCATTAGCAGTATTAAAATATTCACCTATGGATGACTTCTTAGCACAAAATGAATTGTGCATACAATACTCTCCACATCCCATTTCATGGATCTAGATCTTGGTTTTAGAAGGTGCAGTGAATGAAGGAGATGATTTGACCAAGGAAAGTGGATCAATTTAATGTGATGAGATGGAGGATGAATCTTGTTGATTAATATCCACTTGAAATTCAGTAGTCCCTCTCAAATTATTATAGTATTAGAAACGATCAAGATCACTAGCTATTGTGATTTCAGTGCCATTGTGGGAAACCTTTAAGCATTGATGGTATGTCGATAAGATAAAATTCATAGCATGAATCCATGGTCAACCAACATGATATTATAGGGGAGATCCAGGTCCAATACTTAGAATGCGGTATTTGATATAGTGGGCCCAAATCTGATACGTAGCAATATGACACCCTTGGAAGAGCATTATGCATCGTCGTAGGCCTTTATGATAATTATCTTTGAGGAGTCCACACAAGCTTCAAAGAACCCTAATGGAATAACCAATTAGAGTACAAAAAATTGAGCTCCACCATCTACCATGACTCATCTAATTTTTTTTAATTAATGTAGACTTTTAGTTGCAAAGGGTCATTATGGTTGGATTTTTGTGTTGAGAAGTCTTGGTTATCAAAGGTGATGTGGAGAGTGTTTAATAATTTCACCATTTTCTAGAATCATTTGACATCAAGTTCAGTAGGCATAAAAGTGCATTGCAATTCTTTTTCTAGAATAGCTTTTTGTTCAGGAGATATCTAAGTAGGTGTCTTCACTAGGTGCTCTAAGAGGTGATATTGGGATTTTTTTTGTTGTTTAGGGTGAACACCTTGTATGGTCACCTTGGTTCATCACATTAGAGAAACACATTCTAGTGGCTTCTTGATGGTAAAGGTATTAGCATGGTTATCCAAGAATCAAATATTATTTATAGTATAGTCATAGGAAACATGGATGAAGTTAGCTTGATCATTGGTCTTTGTAACTAAACTAGAGGCTTTCCCTATCCCATGATCATGAAAAGGATTCTTAAAATGGTATGGTCACTATTGGAGGTCGGTTGTTGGGTTTTTACTTCAATGATTCCATTTTAAATGAGTTCTTGAATTATGTTCTTGAGTTTTCGACATGACAAAGTTTTGTGTCCTTTAGTATGGTGATATTCACAAAAGGAATTATTATCCCAACATGATGGTTTAAACTCTCCTATATCATAATGCTTTACCTTATGAAGTTGGGTGACCTTAGACTACAAATTTTTTTTCAAGATGGATTCAATTGGTTCCCCTAAGGGAGTGTATTTTGGTCTTGGTGGAAAATTTATTTGAGGTGCATGTCCTTGGTTGTTTTGGATGGTGTTTCTTGTTTTCTCAAGGACATGTGGTGAGTCATTTGATACATTAGATCCTTTAAGGGTGATTTTAGGATGAATTTGTTGTATTTTCTTTGCATCTAAAACTCCATAATTTATAATATTCTTATTGTGAGCCCAAAACTTGTTCTTTTCATTTGAGGTACTTTGGGTGTTCTAATTTTTGTTGAAATTTTCAATTTCCCCTTTTACAATCAATTTATTTTTTAGCATAATTCCTTTCTCCACAAATTTAGTGAATTTAGTGCAATGATGGACTTGTAATTGGTATTTTAGTTTTGTGACCAAGTTTTATATGAATATGACAACTATTTTTTTCTCAAATATCTCACAAGGACATCGACTATCCAAACTTCTCCATCTTTGAAAAAATGATATAAATGAATCATCTTCCTCTTTTTTTGTATGACACTTGATGTGGCTATGGTAATTTCTTTTTTAATGTTATAAGAAAAATGTATCACAAATTTATTGGCTAGCTCATCCTATGTTCATATGCTTGTAGGTAAGTGGTAAAACCATTTGAGTGTTTGTCCTATGAGAATCCTTGGGAATAATCTCATGAGGTATGTATGTTAAGATGTGATGTTTATGCAGGTGATGTTAAATTGGGCTCCCCTTTCCTCTATACTTGGTAAAATTTGGAGTAACATAGTTGTGAGGAAATGGAGGCATGTATATGCTCTTGTCTTGAGTAATTTTTCTTTGTTGATATTTACATGATGTCAACTTGTCTTTGTAGAGTAAGAATTTGGTTTTTCAAGACATCAAGTTGAGTCAATGATGTGTCCACTGGTTTTGCAACTGCATTATGATATGGTCCCATGTTTCAGTCTTGCAATCCAATATTTTGGATGGATGAATTGGTGTTGGTCCCAAATGTGAGTGATAGGTTTTGGTTTTGAATGTTATGAGTGAAGGATGGAATTTGATTTGGGATTTTGGGAGTGAAAATTGGAATATGGTTAAAATGTGTGGAGGATTCATATTAAATTATGTTTATAGAGGGCTTGAATTTGTTCGACCATGTATATTTTGGGTACCATATTATTGAAAAGTCCCTTGTGTGTTGTTCTATAAGAGAATACTTGTAAAAGGACCTTGTGATGATGTATTAGAGTTTAATTTAAAATTGGTATTTTGTGTGGTGTTTGTCTATGGCTTAGGTCCACTGATGCTAACCTTTCACATTTTTTTGTTTGACTTGTTTTTCCCTATTGAAAGGGGATTGGAAGATGAAGCACCCATAGCATTAGATGATGAGCCAATGGATTAAATGTTGTACTAGGGGGTTGTGTCATAGCTTGTGAACCTTGTGTTCCAAATAGTGGTGCCATATTGACCATTGTGGTATTTTTTGATGTCCCTCCTAATGGAATGGTAGTATGTATTTGTGGGATAGTGTGATTAGGAGTACATGCATTGTGTCCTTGGCTGTGTCTAGTCTCATTGATTTATATTGCAGTTAGTGTGTTAACATCACAACCATGAGGTTTTTTAGCTCCACTTTGTAAAAAAAATTCTATTAATCATTGTGGGTCTTGTGCTACCATCTCATCTAAAAACCATGTCATACTACGGTCTTGAGTTGTTGCCTCAATCTCCTCTTTAGTTAGAGGTATTTGGATGTCTTTTATTGTGAACATTTCAAAAGGATTGGCAAATGATGATCATGTTGTAGGTGTCTCATTGGATGAATACCTAAACTTCATGTTGCAAGTAGGATTGAAAAAGGGGTCTTCATTGGTGTAGTCCATTTATTTTCTTTTCCTTTATAATCTTGTTTGGACCATATAAGACTTGCAAATGTGATGAATGGTATATGAATTCTAATCATTCTAATGTTAGGACCAGGACTAAAGTATGCAACTATGCTATTTTTTTGGGGTTTTCCAATGTATAATAAATGACAAATGATGATGCACTTAAGGAAATATTAAGGCACAAAGTGACAATAAATAAAATTGAGATGTGGTAATGTCACTATGGTCCAAAATCTATGGTGTGACTATGACTAAAGTATGCAAATGTGATTTTATGACGAAGGCTATGGTATGAAAAAATTTATGATTTAAAAAGTAGATGTTAAACTAGACTCGTGAGTTTAAAGGACCAACTCAAATGAAAAAGATTGATTGATGAAGTGACAAGGTCAAGATAACCTAAATCTATGAAAATGATCTAATCAAAAGTCTGATAAGCATCCTCGTCTAAATTCTACAAAAGTGTATGCAACTAATGAGTGTCCCAAGGTTTGAATTAAGATGTATACAACTAATTCAATTGTAACCTTAATGACATAAAATGGAATGAATGATCTAAAATGAGAAAGTTTATAATCTAATGAGATTATTTGAATCAAGAATTGATCCAAAATAAAACCACATTAGAATTTCCTATCAACTAGAAAATGTGGTCCATGGTCTGTCAAATGTGTTTTATTGTCTTGTATATGTGGTGCATAATTCTCAAAAAAATGTGGTTCTCTATTTTCTTGGTTAGGGTTTACATTCTAGAAGATGCGGTGAATAGTGTGTTTAGCCCTAGTTTTATTTTTTTGTATTTATATTTTGTCTTGGGTTTTTGTGAAATGTGATGTCAAACAAAATAAACAATCTAGAAAAAAGTCTTAGCTATTGAGTGAAAAAAAATTGTGAGTGTTATGTGTATGTTCAAGGGTTATTCATGTTGAAAATAAAGGTAAATTTATAGCTTAAAACTTGTAAGACTATGTGACTATAGATCTAATTATGTATTATTTTTCATAATTATTTGTGTATGATTAATCTGTATAGATGAATTTTATCATTTGTATAAATAGACAGAAGATTGTGGAAGAATGAGATAAAACATAGAAGTGACACAACATATGCATGGAGAAACCCTTTCAAGAAAAAACTCCATTAGAATCAATAGTGCTTATATTATTTAACCTTACAATAATATTATAATAATGTTGTATCAATCTTTGATTGATATGATTCATTTTTCTTCAATAATGCTTCTTCACAAGCTACAAAAAAGCCTCTTAAAAGTCTTATGCACTTGCTGAAATAAATAGACAATTATGAGATTTGTAAACTCCTAAGAGTTGTCAATTTTAAGAGAATAAAGCTCCTAAAAAACCTACACCTAGATTTGGAAAGTAGAGTTCCACCATGTAAAAAAAATTAAAACAAAATTCTTCGTGAAATTTGGTGCCCCAAACTGAACACTTAAATGAACTTTGGTCAAGAAGATATCTTGTCAACTCCATCTCAAAGTTGTCACTTGAGAATGGTCCCACTTAACTCAGCCTTGTAAATATATTTTCATGTAAAAGGTCTAATTGGAAGATGCCAACTTGGGCACCCAAGATGTATCCAAGTCAATCTTTGTTAGCTGAAACATATCTCTCCCTCAATTTATGCCAAAAATTATGCATGATAGATCATCCCCACTTAATAAAAAGTATCCACTGATTTTCTGTCATGCAACTAAAGTCATTATTCAATTCCACTAGTATACAACTCAAAATAACTACGTGCAACTAAAGATAACTGAACCATAATTGAACTAAACTTAATTGAATTAAATTGAACTAATCTAAACTAATCTAAAATTATACTGAACTTATACTAGACTAGTAGTCCTGCTTCACTCTTGTAAATATCAATCCCTATTTTTTATGAACCTAGATATGCATTATTGAAGTGTTATCAATCCTCCAAACAATTAACTAAAACAAGGTGGGTTCCACCTTCCATGTGGGTGCCCCATGTGCTGGACTATTATTTAGGAACTCATCTTGGACGCCCCCACGTGTTCCTATTATTTAGGAATAAAAAATAAATGCAATCTATGTTCATTTCATTCAAATTTAATATCTTTCTAATCCTAGTGTTGGGAAATTATTTCGAAGGACTTAGGAGATACATGAAATATGTTTAGGATTACAATTAAATTGCATCCTACCCAAATTTACATAGGTCTAATCAAAATTTGAAAATAATTCGCACACATAAAACACTTCCTATCCCTAAGGTCAATAGCCAATGGTAGCAAATCTCAAGCCCAAAAATTAGAATCTCCTTCGATGCAAGTGGAGGGACACCTCTAGGGGGTGTATACAATATTGTATTTGCAAGAGAGGATGGATAGGGGCCTCCAAGACTGGAAGGATAACCAAATCAATAAGGGTGGACCTCTAACTAATTTTCTTCTAGTCATTCCTTGGGGACTTTAATCCTCGTGAATTTATAAGAAGCCACTCAAGGCTTTAACCAATCCTACTGGGTTACTTAGAATACCTTGTGGGCAATTCCCCTTTCGGATTGGCACTATATGACAAAGGCTAACATCAATTTGTACTTGAGTTTTATTTTACCCTTTTATAGAGCAGCTCGAGGGAAAAATCATTTTGGGTCGCCAATGAGGTCTATATTAGCATGTGTCTCAATGGTATCTACCCCTCTAAAGTAGTATAAAAAATTTATACAAATACAATTATTTTGATCTCCAAGATCATACAAAAATGTGAGGAAATGAAAGTGTTGAGAAGTTTTTTTTATTCCCAGGATCATATAACCTATGAGGGAAGAGCATACACACCTTAAAAAGGAGAAAAGATCTCAAGATAAAGAAAACAATGATACTTTTTAATCCCAAATTAAAAAATTTATAAAGCAAAGACACTTGCTTATTTGTAATTCTCAAATCCAAATGTTCCTACTTAAAAATCAAAGAAAAATAAAACCCTATAAGAACATAGATTAGTAGTCTCAATAGTAATGTCTTGTCCCCATGAATGCCACAAGCTGCCAACAAAGTATCAATAACACAAAAAACTCTATTCTACCAAATAGAAAAGAATAAACTAAAAAACTCCTAATTGAAACCCTAATTAACAATAACAAGAAAATGCATCTAAAAATGTAACACATGTGAACCACTATTTTATAATAGATGTAGCTAATCAAAATATGACTATAAAAAAATGGAAAATGAATGCAACACACTAGATAGTGGCTGTCGTGAACTAAAAAGCGATTGCGACAAACCAAAAAGTGATTGTGACTCCCAATTGAAACATATGCAGTGAACAACCTAAAAGCTACAAAAATACTTCAAATCTAGCAAATTTTAGAAAATCTTGAAATAGAAATAATGCAATTATCCTAAAACTAGAAAGCTGAGAAATGATAAAAAATTATGAAAATAGACCGATAAAATGATTTTCCCTATAGCTAAGCAAATTTCGCTCTGGGTGCTATGAATGTGGCTTTTTGTCTTCGTAAATATATCACAAAATCTATCAAATGCAATGTGTTGTATCGTAAATGCATCAAATTGTCTCTCAAATGCATCATTCAGCTTTACTGATGCATTGTGGACCTAAAACTCAAAAAATATTTCGAATCTAGCTAGTTCATGTTCGGTTCACCAATGTAGAATAGGGAAAAATTAAGGGGAAAGACATGAATCAATAAAAATCAAACCCTAGAGCCCTAAACCAACAATGAAGTAGAAATAAACATAGAAACTCAAAAAAATGAATAAATATTACCAATATTCTTATGCCATGGTTGATTCACCTCCATTGTCCTTCTCCATCTTTCTTTATATGCTTGATTTCCCTCAAATTTTGAGTATGCAACAATAAGCCTAGTGATAGTGATAGAAAAATATTAAAGATTGTACTTGTCTCCTTGAGTAGCATGTATTGGAATTGAATCTATTAGGAGTAAAATAAAAATGATTGGTCTCTTTCATAGAAAACCAAATTTGAATAAAGGAATAGGATTAAAAGCACATATGACATTAAAATAGGGCTAGGGAAAAAATAGGGCAAAGATAGGGCTTGGTTAAGGATGGACGATTGAGATTAAAGGTGGAAATTAAATGAGATGTTTTTGATAAAAGGGTAAAATGGGTTTTATAGGGACCCGAAACCACAAAGATTACAAGAAAGCAAAAGGAGCACCAAAGTTCCACACAAAAAAATAGCTACCCAAGAAAACCAGCAACACCAAAACAAAAAGGACCAGGAGGGTCAGGGGAGAAGGGACAGTAGAGGAAGGAAACCCCAGCAACTACTCCAGAGATCTAAGGATAGATTTTGTCTCTACCTCCATATCCTGCATATCTTTATCCCCCTGTTTAAAGGTTTGAACCATATTTGGAGTAAGGGGGGCCTTTTGCTTCAAGTTGGCATGGGTTCTTATGTTAAAAGATAAGAATGACACGGATAAAGAGGTTGACATAGAAAAAAAGGTTGTTGCAGTAAATTAAATAATTATAAAATTATTTAATTTAGGAGAGAAATGAATAATTAAATAATGTTAGCAATTATTTTATTATAGAAGAAGAGGGAAAGTTGAATTTTTTATTAAATAATGATTTAATTAAAAAGTAGAGGAAAACGACAAGTTAGTAAATAATTAAATAAATAAAATTTATTTAATTATAAAAGAAGAGGCCAATGAGTAATTAAATAAATAAAAGTTATTTAATTATAGAGGAAAGGGGACATTAGTGACGTAATTAAATAAATATAATTTATTTAATTAATCAAAAAGAAGGAATAAAAGGAAAGAGATGAATTAGTTAAAAAATTAAAATTATTTAATTAATAGAACAAATATGACTTAGGCTATAATAAAATAATTATACTTAATTAATTATTTAGGGAAGAAAGGGAATTTACAGAGAAAAATGGTGTTCGCAAGCTTAGGACATTTTTCAGTGTCTACACCAACTATTGGTAGATGTCTCTAAACATTTAGATATATGGGAATTTCCCTTAGTATGTTTTGGAAGATCAATGTTGTGTTTCTTCATGATCTCTTCTAGAGATACAACCCTCTTTAAATTAAAATTTTTCATTATAATTTTGTGATCCATAAAAAGTACATGGACCTCTTCTTTTCTACTTTAAGTTCTAAGAATTAATTCCTAATTGTTAAGATGATGTGGGTTTTTTGTCTAATTTATTCTTATTCTTATATTATTGCTTGTTTCTTGACGTTAATCATCCCTTAGGTTTGTTAGGAGATTTCATACACTTTTCGTTTGGTTTATAGGGATATTTCTTATATTTTGCCTAATTTTTTTAAGAGGTGATAACATCCATGGGGATTAATTTAGATTGTTTTCTTGCGAGTCCCTCTATTTAGAGAATCCATTAAAGAGTAAAGTAACAATAAAATATTTTAGGACTTTTTATCTTTGAAATTTTAAGAAGATACTCTCTCTCTGTCTCTTTCTATCTCTATCTTTGTCTCTCTTTGTCTCTCTTTGTCTCTCTTTGTTTCTTTATCTCTCTCCCTCCCTTCCTCTTTCCCCTCTCTTAGTCCCTCTATTTAGATGAAAGACCCATCCTACCTAGACAACTCTCTCAGTCCCTCTATTAATTTGACACTATCTAGATAATTCTCCCTTCATCCCTCTATCCCTCTCTAGCTCATTCCTACCACCCTACTTAGCTCTCTCTCTCTCTCTCTCTCTCTCTCTCTCTCTCTCTCTCTCTCTGTCATCATCTCTCTGTCTTCCTCCCTTCATCCTTCACCCAATAACTATAATATTTTAAATAATTATATTATTTAAATATGCATCTATTATTTAAGTGTGCATATCTTGGGTATTACATTAGCTACTTTTTCTCAAAAATTTACAATTAAAAAATAAATATTATTTTTTAGTGATATTATATAATGAATACACTTTAATCAATGAAAAATATATTATATCTCTAATAAATTAACCTATTATCTTAGTACAATAAAAATATTGTTATTTTAATTATAAAATATTTAGTAAAGACATAAAAGATAATATTAATATAATTTTAATATTAAATTATGAGATAACCTTAATATAAACAATGCAAAGTTAGAATTAAATTTAAAATATAAAGTTACAATTCTAATATTAGATTATAAGAATATTAAATATATTAATTATTCAAATTCAATGAAAAAAATATATATTATGCAAAAGAAATTACATTAAGATATAAATAATTAATGAAAAATATTATTAATAATAAATTATAAATATTATTTAAGTGCATATATTGTAAAAAATGACTCCATGTGAAAAAAAATTCTTTATATTATTCGAAAAAGATTTCAAATATTTCAACCAATAAAATTTTAAATATTTCTTATAAATATATCCTTTTAACACCAAAATTTTTTTAACCAATCTTTTTTAAGAAAAATAATTCCTAAAATTTATAAAGTTCAATATTTTCCATGTTGACTTTAAGAGATTTTATTTTCTTTAAAAACAAATGAATTAAAAATTAAATTAATAAGAGATAAAAGTATATATATTCATAATTTAAAACTAATAACTATTTGCATAAGAATTTTTTTAAAAAAATTGACTAATATTAAGAAAACAGTATTTAGAACTAGTGGGGAAGACCCAGTATCTGCCAGGGCTAACTTCGCACAACCATAGAATCTAAACCGTACATCGAATCAAATTTTCTTTTTATGGGTTTTTTTCGCTCATGAGTTAAGAGCTTATAACTAAGGTTTTGGCTTCTGGGCAATTCGGTAGAGTGCAAGAGCATTGGATATGCGCGTGGAGGTTGAAAAGACACCTTTTAGAGGTGTTGTCTGCTCCCTACAACCTAACATCCAAGTACCTGCTAGCTATAACCACCAATTTTTTTTCAAAAAAACACAAAAATGTGTCACTATTAGCATTTAAATAAAACTATTATATCATTCAAATCCGCTCAAAAGTCAATGGATCTAATTCACGTTGGCACCTTAAAAAATCATTTTTGTGCCCATTAAAAATCACTCCTACATATTAATCTCCTTACTTTAGCACTAGACACCAAACACATTACACCACAATTAATCTTCATTTGGGGCCCGATTTAAGCATATGACTAATGTTTTTTTTGGTGGGCACTCCATTATTTCCCATCATTTTACCGTGCACGCTCTCTGGAAGGTTCTCATGGTGATGGAAGTGAACACCGACTAGTCTCCACAACGATGGAAGTGAACGTCAACTGGTCTCCAGGTAACAAAAAACATCACTTTCCTTTGAAAATGCAAACAATGGTACTGGTTGATCATTTTGTTCTGCATCTTTCATGACCCATGAAGGGTTTATTTGAAGATGGAAAAATTATTACTACTTGTTTATGAAATAAATCATTCCTCTTACACGCATTTTTGCAGTGTGCTATTTGATTTTGTTGGGTCATGGTGTTGGTGTTTTACACATGAGTTTTTTTGGGGCTAACTGATTTCTTCTCCTCATTTTCCTGCATGCTTTTAGCCTGGTAAAGTCGATTATATCATGATTTTGACTGCAAAAATGATAGGGGAATTTTGTGGGTTTGAGCACATGTCTGCAAAAAATGATTAATGGTTTGCATCGACCTTTTTATAAAAAACCCATGTGAATATGAGCATAAATCGACAAACCCATTTTGTATACACCATTTTTGCGAAAACCCTTGCATTATTTTTCCAAATACAGGATTTCTTGTGGTTAAATGATTAAATACGACCTGGTAAAGTCGATTGTATCATGATATTGTCTCTAGAAATGATGAGGAATTTCGTGGGTTTTGACCACATGTCTGGAAAAAATGATTAATGGTTCGCGTCAACCTTTTTATAAAAAACCCATGTGAATATGAGCATAAATCAGCAAATCCATTTAATGGTCACCATTTTTGTGAAAACCCTTGTTTTTTTTAACGAAATATGGGTTTTCTTGGAGTTAAATGATTAAATACGACCTGGTAAAGTCGATTGTCTCATGATATTGTCTCAAGAAATGATGAGGAATTTCATGGGTTTTGACCACATGTCTGCAAATTAATCTCATGAAACCCTTGCCTAGAATATTCCACATCTATCTGAAAATGCACTTATGTATTCCTACAAGTGAGGAATTATTATTATGAAACCCTTGGTTAATTTCTTGTGCACATTTCTGAAAACCCAAGTGTGTAATTGATCTACTTCTGTTAAAATTAATATCCTATTGTTGTTGAATATAGCACAACTTCTTTCATTTACTATATAATGTGCTTAGTACATTCTACTTATAGTTATTTTCATGAGTTGTGCATTTAAAATTTATATTTATGCACTATCTTTTTACTTTACTTTATAAGTAAGTGAAGGTATTTTCTATTGTCTTTACAAGATCTGCAAAACAAATTCTCCTAAGTTTTTCAGCAATTCTTTTATATTATTTACTACATTTCCGTTGGCTGCCCAAAACAACATACTAGCATTTGAATACATTTCCTTTGGCTGTCCAATACAACAGACTAGCATTTTTTGTATTTTTATACTTTTCATTGGACGTACAATAGGCTAGCATACATATATTTGTCATTTTACATTGTGTGTCTCTTGTTCATTCAACAAATTGATATATATGTGTCTATCCTGTTCCTATCCTTTGGGAATGCAAATAATGGTACTAGTTAATCATATTCTTCTGCATCTTATTAAATTTGTAAAAGAATGTGGACAATTTTATTTATATATATACCTATAAAACACACATTAATTAGTTTGTTTCAAATTTTAAATGAATCTATTGATTGTTTTATACATTCATCTACAAATTATGTGTATGTTGTCTCTTGTTCATTGAGAAGATTGATATATATGTCTGTTTCATTTAACTATCCTTTGAAAATGTAAACAATGGTACTTGTTAATCATTTTCTTTTGCATCTGTCATGACCCGTGAAGGGTTTTTTCGATGATTGAAAAATTATTACTCCTTGTTTATGAAATAAATCATTGCTCTTACATGCATTCTTTCCATGTTCTATTTGAGTTTTGTTGGGTCATGGTGCTATTTTTTTTGCCCACATTGCATGTATGTATGCATGTATGTATGTATGTATGTATGTATGTATATATAAAGTTGTATGTCCATGGTGTGAGGTAACAACAAACATCATTCTCCTTTCAAAGTGTATGTGTGTATGTATGTATCTACATACATATATGTTTGTATGTGTATGTATGTATGTATATATCTATGTATATGCATACATACATACATACATACATACATACATACATACATATATATATATATATATATGTGTGTGTGTGTGTGCGTGTGTGTATGTATGCATGTATGCACATTGTACACATTCTTTTAAAAATTTAATAAAATGCAGAAGAAAATGATTAACCAGTACCATTGTTTGCATTTTGAAAAGGATAGTTAAAGGATACAAACATATATATCAATCTTCTCAATGAATGTATGTATGTATGTGTATGTATGCACATACATACATATATATGTGTGTGTATGTATGTGTATATTTTAACTATCCTTTTCAAAATGCAAACAATGGTACTGGTTAATCATTTTCTTTTGCATTTTTTGGAGGGCACCCCATTATTTCACATCATTTTACCATGCGCGCTCTCTGGAAGGTTCTCACGGTGATGGAAGTGAAAGTCGACTGGTCTCAATGACAATGGAAGTGAATGCTGATTGGTCTCGAGGTAACATCAAACATTATTTTCCTTTGAATATGCAAACAATGGTACTGGTTAATCATTTTCTTCTACATCTTTCATGACCCATGAAGGGTTTATTCGATGATTGAAAATTAATTACTCCTTGTTTATGAAATAAATCATTCCTCTTACATGCATTTTAGCCATGTGCTATTTGATTTTCTTGGGTCATGGTGCTAGTGTTTTACACATGGGTTTTTTTGGGGTTAAATGATTTCCTCTCCTCATTTTTCTACGCACTTTTAGCCTGGTAAAGTCGATTGTATCATGATTTTGTCTGCAAAAATGATAAGCGAATTTCGTGGGTTTGAGCATATGTCTACAAAAAATGATTAATGGTCTACATCGACCTTTTTATAAAAAACCCATGTGAATACGAGTATAAATTGCCAAACCCATTTAGTATACACCATTTTTGCAAAAACCCTTGCATTTTTTTTCCAAATACGTATTTTCTTGGGGTTAAATGATTAAATACGACATAGTAAAGTCTATTGTATCATGACATTGTCTCTAGAAATGATGAGGAATTTCGTGGCTTCTGACCAGATATCTGCAAAAAATGATTAATGGTCTGCATCGACCTTTTTATAAAAAACCCATGTGAATACGAGCATAAATCGCTAAACCCATTTAATGGTCACCATTTTTGTGAAAACCCTTGCATTATTTTTCCAAATACGGGTTTTCGCAGGGTTAAATGATTAAATACGACCTGGTAAAGTCGATTGTCTCATGATATTGTCTTGAGAAATGATGAGGAATTTTGTGGGTTTTGACCACACGTCTGCAAATTAATCTCATCAAACCCTTGCCTAGAATATTCTACATCTATCAGAAAACACACTTATGTATTCCTACAAGTGAGGAATTATTATTATGAAACCCTTCGTTAATTTCATGTGCACATTTCTAAAAACCCAAGTGTGTAATCAACCTACTTCTATTAAAATTAATATCCTATTTCTATTGAATACAACACAACTTCTTTCATTTACTGTACAATGTGCTTAGTACATTCTACTTATACTTATTTTCATGAGTTGTGAATTTAACATTTATATTTATGCATTGTCTTTTTAATTTACTTTATAAGTAAATGAAGGTCTTTTTTGTTGTCTTTACAAGATCTGCAAAATGAACTGTCCTAAGTTTTGCAACTTTAGGCATGAGTATACATAATGTCGAAGTACAAGTCAGAAAAGGTAGACAATTAGCTAGAGCAACAGGTGCTACAACATAATTGATCACAAAAGAAGGTCGATTGACCACATTAAGATTACCATCTAGGGAGGTTCATTTAATATCTGAGAACTTCTTAGCAACAATTGGACAAGTAGGCAACTTTAAATGGAAAAATAGAACTTTAAGTAAAGCTAGGTCCAACCGATGGATGGTTAAACATCTTGAAGTAAGAGGAGTAGTTATGAATTTTGTGGATCATCCTCATGGGGGTGGTGAAGGAAGAGCTCCAATTGGCAGAAAAAAACCCCTGACCCCTTGGGGCTATAACACACTTGGAAGAAAAAGTCGGAAAAGAAATAAATATAGTGATGTTTCAATCCTTCGTCGACGTAAGTAGAAATAAACATTGTTGTAAATCCATTTTTTATTTTCTATCAATAAAAATAAAGGTAATTAACCATGGAATGTTCACTAAGAAAAAATACTTTTGTATCTAATGATTTGTTGAGTAAAATAGATGATCTAAACATCAATAAAGAGAAGAGGATAATAGTCACATGGTCCTGAAGATCTGCCATTGTACCCGCAATGATTGGTCATACCATAACTGTTCATAATGGAAAGTTGCATTTACCCATTTTTATAAAAAATGGTATGATAAACCACAAATTAGGAGATTTTGTACCTACTTCCATTTTTCAGGGACATGCGAAAAAGGATAAAAAATCAAAAAATGATAAAAAATAAATAAATAAATAAATAAAAGAAAAAAGAAAAGAAAAGAGAGAAACAATACAAAAATTATCATTGTATATAAATAATATACATTAATTCATTGTGGAGGATGAAGATGAAATTTATAAATAGGGCTTCAACTAGAAAAATACGAGTTGTAGCTAAACATGTGTGTATGTCTTCTAATAAAGCACATAGAGTAGCTCATCAAATTCATGGTTGTACCTATATGGAGGCACTTTCAATACTGAATTGGATGCCTCATAGAGCATGTTATCCCATATTAAAAGTACTTCATTCTGCAGCCGCAATTGCATATCACAATATGAATATAGATAAGGGCTCTTTATTTGTCTTTGTGGCTAAAGTGAATGAAGGTCCTATTTTTCAAAGATTTTGACCTAGAGCTTGGGGACGTGGTAATCCAATACATAAACCTACTTGTCATATAAGTATTACATTGGAAGATTTAGATGACTCTAACTCAATTATGGTAAAAAAATAGAAAAAAAATATCCAAATAGATGGAAGCATGATCCTTTTATGTTGTAAATATACTACTACTTGCAAAAAAAGTACTAAAAAAAGAATACACGGGAAACAAAATAAATCCACTTGGTTTTAGACTTGGTTTTACTCAAAACCATTGTTCCCTTTGGTTTGAAGAAAGGGATTATTCTGAGGATCTACAAGAAGATGAGAGAATATATAATTGCATTTAAAATTATGTACAACATATCAAAGGTTCGATAAATTCTAGTTATGGAGGAACTATGCATATTGAGATTCTCAAACAAACCGACTTGATTTCAGTAAATATATATTGAATTTGTCAACTTGTTAATGGAAAAACAGGGCCAAGAAAAAAAGGGTAAAGAAAAAAAGGGTAAGGAAAAATGGGTAAAAAAAAAGGGTAAAGAAAAAATAGGGTAAAGAAAAATAGGGTAAAGAAAGAAAGGGCCAAGAAAAAAAGGGTCAAGAAAAACAGGGTCAAGAAAAATAGAGTGAAGAAAAAGATGAAGAAGAAGAAATTAAGAAATTAAAAAAGGAAGTGAAAAATATTCCTATACAAAGTTTGCTTGATTCTGTAAACAAAGAACTTGTCATTTCTATAGAAAAAGTTGAGAAACCTTATAGAGAACCCAAAATTCTTGTGGAATATATTTCTCTACAACTAAAGGAGAGAGTTGAAATAAGAAAAGTAATGAAAAAATCTATTGAGCTGGCTGAAAAGGCAGATGTAGAAGGTATTAAAATACAAATTAAAGGTCGTCTTAACGGAATAGAGAGAGCTCGTAAAGAATCGGCTATGCAAGGTAGAGTGCCCCTACAGACCCTTCGAGCTAAAATTGATTATTGTTATTATGCGGTTCAAACCGTCTATGGAGTATTAGGGATCAAAATTTGGATCTTTGTTTAAGATGAGAAATATCCTTCTATAATATAAATATTAAATTCTATAAGATCAAATTAAAAGAATTAAAATATCTTGGAGTAGTGCTATGCTTAGTGCATGACTCGTTGAGATCAAGCTTTTGCCTTCTTTTCTAAAATTATAGAGAACTCAAAATAAAAACAAATTGGTCTCTAATATATTTGTTTTTATTAATTACTAGGACCCAATAAGATAGTTATTTAAATATAGATAGTTCTATCAAATAAACAAAAGAATTTTTAAGACAAAAAGATAAACCTATATCTCTTGTATAGCAAAAAAAGAGTCTTTGGTAATGCAAGAAAAGAAAAAGTGGAGGAAGGAGAAAAAGATAAAATGAAATCTTATTTCTTATAGTATTATATGGTTCATAAATAATTGCCAAAGAGCAGTGTGATAAAGCATAAGAATTATCCTGATTATTTATATTCGGTCAGTTTATGAGTGAAAAATAAATAAAAAATTGATTCTTGTAAGAAATATAAATAAGAGCTCCATTACAGAGGGTAAACCTAAGCAGCCATTTGAAAGCTATGGAAATGATGGAACCTGTGACTGCATAAGATCATATAAAAATCTTAAACATTCATTGGAAAGGATGGAATAATAAACCAATAAAGAATTAATTTCATCGGAGTCCATAAGTCTACCCCAAATATTGAAAGAGTAAATATTCGCATGTAAGATACTTATTGAGAAGTACCGATATATTCTTCATAAGGAGCCAAATGAGATGAAAATTTCATATCCGGTTCTGAAATAGAGATGGGATTCAAATAGTATTAGACAACCATCAACTAGAACCCAAAAAGAATAAAATTTCATCACCAACATAGGGGAAGAATCAAGGGAGTATCTTCTCGGGGAAATCACATTTGTTTTGGTAGATTCACTCTTTAGGCATTGGAACCTATTTGGATCACATCTGGGTAGTTAGAAGTAGGAGGACAAGCAATTACTTGTTATGCCCATCGCGGCACAAAAATATGGATACGTATATTTCCCAGAAAACCTATTAGAATGAGACCTGCAAAAATACGTATGGGTTCTAGGAAAGCCAAGGGATCTCCAGAATAATGGGTATCCATTGTCGAACTAGGTCGAATACTTTATGAAATAAGTGGAGTATCTGAGACTATAGCTAGAGCATCTTTTCAAATTGTTGCAGATAAA
>CM021104.1:155004490-155030279 GCA_007115665.2 Sequoiadendron giganteum | reverse complement strand
TCTGCAAAAAATGATTAATGATCTACATCGAACTTTTTATAAAAAACCCATGTGAATATGAGCATAAATCGGTACACCCATTTAATGGTCACCATTTTTGTGAAAACCCTAGCTTTATTTTTCCAAATACGGGTTTTCTTGGGGTTAAATGATTAAATACAACCTAGTAAAGTTGATTCTCTCATGATATTGTCTCGAGAAATGATGAGGAATTTTGTGGGTTTTGACCACATGTCTGCAAATTAATCTCATCAAACCCTTGCCTAGAATACTCCAAATCTATTAGAAAACATACCTATGTATTCCTACAAGTGAGGAATTATTATTATGAAACCCTTGGTTAATTTCTTTTGCACATTTCTAAAAACCCAAGTGTGTAATCGATCTACTTCTGTTAAAATTAATATCCTATTTCTGTTGAATATAGCACAACTTATTTCATTTACTATACAATATGCTTAGTACATTCTACTTATAGTTATTTTCATGAGTTTTGTATTTAACATTTATATTTATGCATTGTCTGAACTGTCCTAAGTTTTGCAACTTTAGGCATGAGTATACATAATGTCGAAGTACAAGTCAGAAAAGGTAGACAATTAGCTAGAGCAACAGGTGCTACAACATAATTGATCACAAAAGAAGGTCGATTGACCACATTAAGATTACCATCTAGGGAGGTTCATTTAATATCTGAGAACTTCTTAGCAACAATTGGACAAGTAGGCAACTTTAAATGGAAAAATAGAACTTTAAGTAAAGCTAGGTCCAACCGATGGATGGTTAAACATCTTGAAGTAAGAGGAGTAGTTATGAATTTTGTGGATCATCCTCATGGGGGTGGTGAAGGAAGAGCTCCAATTGGCAGAAAAAAACCCCTGACCCCTTGGGGCTATAACACACTTGGAAGAAAAAGTCGGAAAAGAAATAAATATAGTGATGTTTCAATCCTTCGTCGACGTAAGTAGAAATAAACATTGTTGTAAATCCATTTTTTATTTTCTATCAATAAAAATAAAGGTAATTAACCATGGAATGTTCACTAAGAAAAAATACTTTTGTATGTAATGATTTGTTGAGTAAAATAGATGATCTAAACATCAATAAAGAGAAGAGGATAATAGTCACCCAGTCTCGAAGATCTGCCATTGTACCCGCAATAATTGGTCATAGCATAGTTGTTGATAATGGAAAGCTGCATTTACCCATTTTTATAGCAAATGGTATGATAAACCACAAATTAGGAGATTTTGTACCTACTTCCATTTTTCAGGGACATGCGAAAAAAGGATAAAAAATCAAAAAATGATAAAAAATAAATAAATAAATAAATTAAAAAAAAAAGAAAAGAAAAGAAAAGAGAAACAATAAAAAAAGTATCATTGTATATAAATAATATACATTAATTAATTGTGGAGGATGAAGATGAAATTTATAAATAGGGCTTCAACTAGAAAAATATGAGCTATAGCTAAACATGTACGTATGTCTTCTAATAAAGCACATAGAGTAGCTCATCAAATTCATGGTTGTACCTATACGGAGGCACTTTCAATACTGAATTGGATGCCTCATAGAGCATGTTATCCCATATTAAAATTACTTCATTCTGTAGTCACAAATGCATATCACAATATGAATATAGATAAGGGCTCTTTATTTGTCTTTGTGGCTGAAGTGAATGAAGGTCCTATTTTTCAAAGATTTCGACCTAGAGCTCACAGACATGGTTATCCAATACAAAAACCTACTTGTCATATAGGTATTACGTTGGAGGATTTAGATGACTCTAACTCAATTATGGTAAAAAAATAGAAAAAAAAAATCCAAATAGATGGAAGCATAATCCATCTATGTCGTAAATATACTACTACTTGCAAAAAAAGTACTAAAAAAAAATGCATGGGAAACAAAATAAATCCACTTGGTTTTAGACTTGGTTTTACTCAAAACCATTGTTCCCTTTGGTTTGAAGAAAGGGATTATTCTGAGGATCTACGAGAAGATGAGAGAATATATAATTGCATTGAAAATTATGTACAACATATCAAAGGTTCGATAAATTCTAGTTATGGAGGAATTACGTGTATAGAGATTCTCAAACAAACCGACTTGATTTTGGTAAATATATATTGCCTTTATAAACTTGTTTATGGAAAAACAGGGCCAGGAAAAAAAGGGTAAAGAAAAACAGGGTAAAGAAAAACAAGGTAAAGAAAAAAAGGGCCATAGAAAGAAAAATAGGGTAAAGAAAGAAAGGGCCAAGAAAAAAAGGGTCAAGAAAAACAGGGTCAAGAAAAATAGAGTGAAGAAAAAGATGAAGAAGAAGAAATTAAGAAATTAAAAAAGGAAGTGAAAAATATTCCTATACAAAGTTTGCTTGATTCTGTAAACAAAGAACTTGTCATTTCTATAGAAAAAGTTGAGAAACCTTATAGAGAACCCAAAATTCTTGTGGAATATATTTCTCTACAACTAAAGGAGAGAGTTGAAATAAGAAAAGTAATGAAAAAATCTATTGAGCTAGCTGAAAAGGTAGATGTCAAAGGTATTAAAATACAAATTAAAGGTCATCTTAATGGAATTGAGAGAGCTCGTAAAGAATCATCTATGCAAGGTAGAGTGCCCCTACAGACCCTTCGAGCTAAAATTGATTATTGTTATTATGTGGTTCAAACCGTCTATGGAGTATTAGGGATCAAAATTTGGATCTTTGTTTAAGATGAGAAATATCCTTCTATAATATAAATCTTAAATTCTATAAGATCAAATTAAAAGAATTAAATATCTTGGAGCAGTGCTATGCTATGCTTAGTGTGCGACTCGTTGAGATCAAGCTTTTTCCTTCTTTTCTGAAATTATAGAGAACTCAAAATAAAAACAAATTGGTCTTCAGTATATTTTTTTTGATTAATTACTAGGACCCAATAAGATAGTTATTTAAATATAGACAGTTCTATCAAATAAACAAAAGAATTTTTAAGACGAAAAGATAAACCTATATCTCTTGTATAGCGAAAAAAGAGTCTTTGGTAATGCAAGAAAAGAAAAAGTGGAGGAAGGAGAAAAAGATAAAATGAAATCTTATTTCTTACAGTATTGTATGGTTCATAAATAACTACCAAAGAGTAGTGTGATAAAGCATAACAATTATCCTGATTATTTATATTCGGTCAGTTTATGTGTGAAAAATAAATAAAAAATTGATTCTTGTAAGAAATATAAATAAGAGCTCCATTGCAAAGGGTAAACCTAAGCAGCCATTTGAAAGCTATGGAAATGATGGAACCTGTGACTACATAAGATCATATAAAAATCTTAAACATTCATTGGAAAGGATGGCAAAATAAACCAATAAAGAATTAATTTCATTGGAGTCCATAAGTCTACCCGAAATATTGAAAGAGTAAATATTCGCCTGTAAGATACTTATTAAGAAGTACGGATATATTCTTCACAAGGAGCCAAATGAGAAGAAAATTTCATATCCGGTTCTAAAATAGAGATGGGATTCAAATAGTATTAGATAACCATCAACTAGAACCCAAAAAGAACAAAATTTCATCACCAACATAGGGGAAGAATCAAGGGAGTATCTTCTCGGGGAAATCAAATTTGTTTTGGTAGATTCGCTCTTTAGGCATTGGAACCTATTTGGATCACATCTGGGTAGTTAGAAGTAGGAGGATGAGCAATTACTCGTTATGCCCATCGCGGCAAAAAAATATGGATACGTATATTTCCCGAAAAACCTATTAGAACGAGACCTACAAAAATACGTATGGGTTCTGGGAAAGCTAAGGGATCTCTAGAATAATGGGTATCCATCATCAAACTAGGTTGAATACTTTATGAAATAAGTGGAGTATCTGAGACTATAGCTAGAGCATCTTTTCAAATCATTGTAGATAAAATGCCTATACATACTAAATTTATTACTAGTTCGCGTAAAGAATGCCGAACCAAAGAGATATTTTTGGTAGAAAAATATTTTTTAATTGATAAGAAATACTTTTTTCTACTGAGGCAACAATTCTTTTGGAGGAAAAATGATTGAGTCCCAAACTTACTTGAATGTAGCAGACAACAATGGAGCCCGAAAATTAATCTGTATTAGACTGCTAGGAGTAGGTAATCGTAACACCGCTAATATCGGCGATATTATCATCGCTATAATTAAAGAAGCAGCACCTAATATACCTCTACAAGAATCAGAAATAGTTAGAGCCGTAGTTATACATATGTGTAAAGAACTTAAATGTAGTGATGGAATGATAATACAATATGATGACAATGCAATAGTTGTCATTGATCAGAAAGGAAATCCAAGAGGAACTCGAGTTTTTTGGTTCAGTTACTGAGGAATTAATAGAATTGAATTTCACCAAATTAATCTCATTAGCTCTTGAAGTATTATAATTATACACTATGTAAGAGTAATGTCAAGCATATTCCTAAAAAAAGATAAACATGTCTTTATATTGAGCTTGTAAATTCCTAAGAATTAGTTCGTCATGGGTAAGGATACTATTGCTAATCTAATGACTTATATAAGAAATGCTGACATGGTAAAAAAAAAATTGTTTGAGTGGAAGCTACTACTATTACTGAGAACATCACAAGGATTCTTCTATGAGAAGGTTTTATAGAAGATGTTAGGGAACATCGAGAAGGTATAAAATATATATATTTTTTAACTTCAAAATCTAGGGGAAGGATGCAAAAGAGATATATTATCGCTTCAAAGTGCATTAGCAAACCTGGTTTGAGAATCTATTCGAATTCTTGAGAGATTCCTAAATTTTTAGGTGGAATCGGGATTGCAATCCTTTCTACTTCGCAAGGAATAATGACTGATCCAGAAGCTCGACAAAAAAAATAGGAGGGAATTATTATGTATTTTATGGTAACTCCAAAACAAAAAGTAAATAGCTGAAGAGCCTTTTATTTTTACCTCCAATATTGGAATGCCGTTAAAATAATATTGACAAAAGAGGTTCTTCATGATATTCACTGAATACTGAATATTATTTACTGTTAGCAATTTGGCTGACAAAGAAAAGC
This sequence comes from Sequoiadendron giganteum, assembly GCA_007115665.2. NCBI lineage: Eukaryota > Viridiplantae > Streptophyta > Pinopsida > Cupressales > Cupressaceae > Sequoiadendron > Sequoiadendron giganteum. The sequence goes on along the minus strand of CM021104.1, from coordinate 155,025,215 downwards.
TATTGAATTTATCAAAAAAGCTATTGAATTTATAAAAAAAAAGAGACAAATTCTTTCCTTTTTATTATTTTTGTTATGTTAAATTTATTTTATTTAAACATAATGAAATTTTTATTCCTCTTTTAGAAATGTAATAATTAAAAACTATCCACTACAAAAAAAAGGTGTCTAGTTTTAAACATAATGAAATTTTATTCCTCTTTTAGAAATGTAATAATTAAAAACTATCCACCACAAAAATAGAGGAGTCTAGTTTTAAACATAACGAAATTTAATTCCTCTTTTAGAAATGTAATAATTAATAACTATCCACTACAAAAAAAACAAGTCTAGTTTGAATGGGTACCAAAAAATTTTTTGTCATTCTTGAGGGCATAGTTAGCACAACATATCCTAATGGTATGTTTACAGTCTACCTAGATAATGATATGTTGGTTTTTAACGGTTGTATCGGGTAAAATGAGATATCAAACAATATGAATAGTACTGGGAGATAGAGTGAGAGTTGAATTACCTCTTTACGATTTAAGAAAAGCACATATAATATATAGATATCCCATCAAATGAAATGATGACGATAACTTTCTACTTGCTCCCAATGAATTTTGAGGCCCATTAAATCTATAAAAAAAACAAGATTTTAGCATTAAATAAAGGACCAAAAATATGAAAATTCATGCTTCTATTCAGAAAATTTGTGAAAAGTGCCGCCTAATTCATAGACAGAAACACCTTCTTGTAATTTGTTACAATCCAAGGCATAAACAAAAATAGGGATAATTTCTATTACTATTGTATATCAAGATATGAATTCTAAAATAAATTTCGGCAGCCAATTTTAATTATAATATAGAAATATATATAGATTTCTATATTATAAATATATATAGATATAATATTTTTTTTAACTAATTTAAATATAAAAAATTGATGAAAAATTATGAGAAGGTTTGTGTTGTGTCACAAAATACAAAAAAAATTGTGTCAAAAACTAGAAGAAAATATTTGCCATGTAGAGCTACAAGAAGATTTTTGCCATGTAAAACTAAACATCGAATACTGAAAGGACTTATTTATGTTCGAGGAAGTTTTCGCAATACCATTGTTACTATTACAGATACACAAGGGCAAGCGGTTTCTTGGTATTTTGTAGGTGCTTGTGGATTTAAAGGTACAAAAAGATGTTCACCATTTGCTGTTTGAACTGCAGTAGTAAATGTTGTTCATACCTTAGTAAATCAAGGTCTTCTAAAAGAAGCAGAAGTTATGATAAGTGGCCTTGGTCTGGGGAGAGAAACAACATTACGAGCCATTTAAAAGTGGTATACAATTAAGTTATGTACGTGATGGAACTCCTATGCCACATAAAGGATGTAGACCTCCCAAAAGGAGACGTGTGGAAGAAATGAATAAATTGAAAGAGAAAGAAATGATTAAATTATTTATTTCTATAATATTATGAATCAGAATAAAATAGCAGTCTCGATTAAGATACTAGAATTGAAGTGCGTGGAATTTAGAATAGAGAATAAGCATTTTAATTATGGTCGTTTCACTCTATCTCTGCTTTGCAAAGGTCAAGCTAATAGAATAGGCAGCGCAATAAGAAGAGTTTTACTCAAAGAAGTAGAAGGAACATGTATCACACGTGCTTAATTTCAAAATATATCAAATAAATATTCCATGATAGTAGGTATTGAAGAATCAATACATGAAATTTTGATGAATCTGAAAGAAATTGTACTTCAAAGTGATGCATACGAAATTCAAGAAGGATGTATCCATGTTGTTGGACCAAAAAAATTAACCCCTCAAGATATAATGTTACCACCTTCTGTGATAATAATTGATACTACACAACATATAGCTAACATAAACAAATCAATTACCTTAGATATATCATTACAAACTAAAAAAGGTCATGGATATATTATTCAAAATCCAAATAATTACAATTCTAAGGATGAATCTTTTCCTATAGATGCTTACTTTGTCCCTGTTCAAAATTTCAATTACAGTATTAACTCCTATTGGAGCGAAAATTAGATACAAGAAATTCCATTTCTTGAAATATGGACGAATGGAGGACTAGCACCTAAAGAAGCACTTTATGAAGCATCTTAGAATTTGATTGATTTTTTCCTTCCCTTTTTGAATGCAAAGGAAGAGAACATTGATGGAACAAATAGTCTAAGCGACAATATTACTCCTTCCTTACCTATTTCGCATATATCGACTGATACAAAGAGAATCGATTTTGATAATATGTATATTGACCAATTAAACTTCTCTACTAGGGTATACAACTGCCTCAAAAAGGACAATATAAATATAGTATCGGACCTCTCGAATTACATGCGAGAGTATTTAATGAAAATCAAACATCTTGTGGAACAATTTGTCAAAGAAATATTGGAATTGATTCACTGGGGAATCCAGTTTAGATTTCTCAATAAATAGTTATGTTGAATCTATCCATTCATTTTGTTCTTTTAAGTTATTATGGAGAGTAATTGGAAGAAATATTTGACCATTTTATAACAATATTAGAAAATATCTTATTCAAAAAAATATATCTAGGGAGAGACCATTTGTCTTAAAGCAACTACTCCCTAGATATATAAACAAAATATTTCCCTCCTCTCCTATATTAAGATATTCTAAATTATATCAAATTGGAAAATACCTAGAGTTAAAGATTCATCGATAGGTAACGTTGCCCCAATAGCTAACCAAAGAGCTACTGTGGTACCGATTACAAATACTATTGTAGCTACTGGAAGCTGAAATGGATTTAAAATTGATTCACATTCTCCAAGAAAGGGACTGTCAATAGTCCTGTAGGTACTGAAGCCATTAAAAGGACACCTAATATATTATTAGGTATTGTACGAAGTATTTAAAATACGGGGAAAAAATACCATTCGGGTAATATTTCCAAAGGATTTGCAAATGGATTTGCTGGTTCACCAATCATTGATGGTTCTAGAATTGCTAAACCTATGGTACATGCAATAGTACCAAAAATATTTACTAGAAAAATATATAAGAGATCATTGGGCCAAGCGGGCTCACCATAATAATTATGTCCCATGCCTTTAACTAATTTATTCCTTAATACAAGATCATTCAAGTCAGGTTTCTTTGTTATTGGGATAAGTAGATTATTATGAATCTATCCCCCGAAAGAACCGGAAATGTCAATTTGGATGATCCAGCTTGAGCAATAATTGAAATAAAAATAATGAATGATGTATCATTAGAATAAGTACAATTAAGAAGATCTATATAAAATTCATAATTTTATTGTTTTGTATGCCCAGTACCCAAGTAAGCTCACAAATTAGATCATGATCAATATGCCTTTTGGATCATCTTATTCCTTATAATCTGTGTTCATCTCAACAGCCACAAATTTTTTTTGCATACAAGGTATTCACTTGTTACTGATCTGGCCTCTTTCCTTCTTTGGACCCCTTCTTTTACTCCAATATTTTACCCTATTGAAATGGAAGGGAAATGCATGCATTTTCATACTATGAAAAGGAAACAAAAACTAAAGTAATAAATTGGACTTGGGTATGTGCAGGATCATGATGGACCAAAAGTGGCATATGTAAGCCATTTGATGGCCCATGTGGCTGACGACTTTTTTTTAAACCAAAATTGATGAAACGAAAAGGGTTTTTAGAGGATATTCTCAGCTTCCACCAAAATAAATTATGCTTTCATTTCAATTTAGTAAATAATTATTATTCATTTTCTATTAGAATTACGAATAAAGTCCTGATTGATAAGCTGATTGAAAAACATCTATAACTTTCAAACGGTATCACATTCTATGCTTCACATAATATAGGACTAAAAAAAATAAAATTGAAATTCATGAATTTTTGACCCAAGTTAAGGTGGTTAGATAGATGAGCTTATATATTTTTTAAAAGTTGTAATAAAAAATTCATAATTAATTATTTACTTAGAAAAAAATTATAAAAAAATATGCATCACATCGAGACATGAGTCCTTTAATTATATCTAAAATATTATAAAAAAAAATTATCATTTTATTGTGGTTAGGGTGGTCAGACAGACACCTACTTCTTATTTTTACACTGAAATTTAAATACTACTGCATTGAAATTTCAAATTTTCACCAAATAAATTTTATTTTTTTAAATAAAGGTCTAGTAGTTTAGAAACTACATTCAATTTTCTACAGATTCAATTTTTATATTTTTTTGAAATAATATAGATAACTTATTCAAATTTTTACATCAAGTTGTCTAACTCTGATTTTTTGTCTTTTTATTGCCACTTAAGGGCCTGTTTTTTCCATGATGATCCTGCACATACCCACTTATGATATGTTATTACTATTACCTGGATCTCATGGATCGTAATTCAGATTCAATGATATAAATAACTCTCTTGGAACACAACAAAGTTCTCACCTTTTACCTAGGTTCTAAACTTCCTATTTTTGGAAAGAAAATTGGGACAGAGACACATTTCATGATGAATCTTTATATGGAAAATCCTAAAATTGATCTGCACGACCTAACCAATAGTTCGGGTCACACACTCCCATAATCCATTTTCTCCATCTGAGATGAGTACCTACTTCAATTCTTTATATTAAATAAATAATACTTCAAAATTGAAATGAGAAATCCGAGAAACATGCTTTCTTATTTCCTTGTTTTCAATAAGAAATATTCGTGGCAATGATATATCGTAAAATAATAGGTTTTGAATACTGATTCAAAATGTATATTTCCTTTCTATAAAGGACCTGAAATACCTTACTTGCAGATCATTAGAAAGTGTATTAACATAAATATAGTAGTAAGAAGGGGTAATATAAAAGTGTGTAAACTATAAAAATGAGTCAAGGTAGATTGACCCACACTAACACTTCCATGTAATAAATCTACTAAAAGAGCTCCTATTAATGGAATGGCCTCAAACACACTGATTACAATTTTGACTACCCAATAACCAATTTGATCCCAGGGCAAAGAATAATCGGTTACACCGAAAGATACAGTTAATACAGCTAGAATTACACCCGTAACGCAAGTCAATTCGTGAGGTTTTTTGAATCCACCTATTAAATAGACATGAAATACATGTAAGATCATCATTAAAACCTTCATACTTTCTGACCACTGATGGACTGATTGGATTAGCCAATCGAAGTTCACTTCAGTCATTATGTATTGAATAGAGGCGAAAGCTTCTAGAATGGTGGGACGAGAGTAAAATGTCATAGCAAAACTGGTAGCTACTTGTACAAAAAAAGAAGTCAGTTTGATTCCCCTTAGGAAATAAAGTATATTCACATGAGGAACATATTTACTAGTCATATCATCTGCAATCACCTGAATCTCGAGATGATCTTCGAACCAATCGTATACTTTATTGAGATAGGTAAACTCAAATTCCCCCTTTGAAAACTGTAAATGAAAATTTCCTTTCACATGACTTAAACAAGAACACCCAAATACATTTTTGAACAAAGTACATGGTTTGTAAAATACCAAAATATTTGATATTTCATTTATTTGTACAAAGGAAGAGGATTCACAATAATCCATGATTTCCTACAATAAGAAGAAAAATAAACTTGATAGTGATAATGCTCAAATTTCAAGTTGGCTCATTGTTATGCAAAATAAATCGCGATAGGCCTTTGAACGATATTTTATCCTATTCATGATATAAATCACCTACAAAAAAATTAGTATGGATGATCAATAGGAATTATATTGTCGAGATCTAAATAAATAAATAAATCTAAACCTAAGATTTTCATTTCACCCCGATGATTTTTTGAATACTCGAAAGGTTTTATGGGTTATAACCTTTCCATTTCATTCTTACTTACTTAATGAAATAGACTAACTAAAGAAAATGAAATACTATCTCATTCTTTAGTCAGCATCAATATAAAAAGGAAGAGAGATCCCTTAATTTATTATCATAGTTTTTTCAATTATTAAGAAGCTTGGTCACGAGGTCTCAAAAACAGGCATAAACCATAGTTCAGATTTTCTTGAATATATTACCTCATGCTCCAAATATTAACTATAAGAGCAAAATTTAACGAGGTAGAAGGACCGTCTTTTTTTTATGAAGACAACAGACTGGTTTTCTGTACTAGAATAGAGATCAATTTTAACAAGTCACACACCCATAATTTTGAAAATCCTTAGATAAAAGTAATTACACGGTCAAACTACCAGAGTGTAATAACCTAAAAATGAAAGCTATTAAAAAAAAAATCTTTCTTAATTCTTTTTCTTTTAGATGAACTCAGGATCTAGGCAGATTTTCTAGTTTTTCTCACCCCAAGTAACTGGAATTTTGTCTAATAAAATGGAAGAATTATAAATATCTAGAATAATGCTTAAGAATACTACAAATAGAGCCATTGTAATACCCATAAAAGGAGTAGTTCCCCATCCGGGAGAAACTTTACCAGATTCTGTATTAAGTGGTTTTAAATAATTTCCTACAATAGTTTGTATTGGTTCGGTTTTGGAAGTATCATCAATGGTCTATGTAGCCATAAAAACAATAGTATTTGTTGAGATCTAATTAACTTTGTATACTGTTATGCATATATACATACATAGGATTACCTACCAATGGAAGCTTCAACCTTAGTTGCTATCTCCATATCTTGTTTACTTGTTAGTTTTACTAGTTATGCCCTATACACCGCCTTTGGGTAACCTTTTGAACAACTTTGAGATCCTTTTGAAGAACATGAGTATTAGTTGAATAAAAACAACCTTCTTGATGGGGAAGGTAACTTTTTGATTATAAGTAAGAAGGAGGATTTGAAAAATAAATTATTTTCCCCCTCTATCTGGAAGTTTGGGGGGTTCTCAAAAGAAAATAGAAAAAAAAAAATGATCCCTAAGGTCGACACCAAAAGGAATGTATAAACCAATGCTTCCATAGATTCGATCGTAGTTTACAATTAATAGAGATAGATTTCATACTAATTACAAATTTTTCCATAAAAAAGTGGAATCAAAAGATTTTTATTCCTGAGATTCAAAATCTCAATATTGCATTAACGAATGGAGAAATACCATATTATACCACTTGTCTTTTAGTAGTTGGATCTCCTAGTTTTTGGAATGCCCCAAATTCTACTTGAGCATCCAAGTCCGAATCAATACCAACAAAAACATCTCGAAATAGAGTTCTAGCACCACGCCAAATATGTCCAAAAAAGAAAAGAAGAGAAAATGTAGCATGTCCAAAAGTAAACCAACCCCTTGGGCTACTTCGAAAAACACCATCTGATTTCAAAGTAGCACGATCTAACTCAAAAATTTCACCCAATTGGGCACATCTAGCATATTTTTGAATATAGAAGGATCACCAAAACGAACTCCATCAAGTTCACCACCATAGAACTTAACAGTTACACCTACTTATTCCACACTATAGTTCGATTCTGCTCTCCTAAAAGGAACATCAACTTTCATAATTCCTTCTTCATGTACTAGAACGACTAGGAATGTTTCGAAAAAGGTAGGCATACAATGTACAAAAACCTCATATCCATTTTTATCTTTGAAAATAGGGTGTCCTAACAAACCAAAAGAAATTCCATCTCCATTTTCCATTGCACCCGTCCTGAATAACCCCCCTTTAGCTGGATTATTCCCAATGTAATCATAAAAAGCAAGTTTTTCAAGAATGTCTGACCAAGCTTCAGATAGACTTAGATTTTTAGCTAGACTGGCACAAACCCGTTGATCTATTTCTTGTTGGAAGTATCGCTAATCCCATTGGTAATGAGTAGGACCAAATAATTTGATCGGAGTGGTTGTGGAACCATACCACATTGTTCTGGTCACAATGAAAGCTGCAAAAGACACAATAGTAATAATGCTGGATTGGACAGTTTCAATATTCCCAATATGTAATCCTTTGTATAAATATTGGGAAGGATGAACATTGAGATGGAATAGACTTGCTAATATACCTAATATACTTGCTGCAATATGATGAGAAGCTATTCCTCCTAGAACAAAAGGATCAAAACCTTCAGCTCCCCATGTCGGATTTACACATATTTTTCCAATTAGTCCATAAGGATCAAACACCCATATTCCAGGGCCATAGAAACTAGTTATATGAAATGCTCTGAATCCGAAACAAGCTACTCCCAAGAGGAATAAATGAATTCCAAAAATATTAGGAAAATCTAAAGAAGATTTTCTTGTACGGGAATCACAGAATACGTCTAGATCCCAATATACACAATGCTAGATAGTTGTTTAAAAGCACAAGCTAGAAAACTCAATATGTGCCCCGACAACACCTTCATAACTCCAAATACCTAGATTAGATAGATTTTCTCCTATTATACTCCATCCACCCCATGAATCCTTTATTCCTAAATGAGTCATAAAAGGTATAACGAACATACCTTGTCTCCACATTGGATCAAGAATAGGATCAGATGGATCGAAGACTGCTAACTCATAAAGAGCCATTGAACCGGCCCATCTAGAAACTAGAGTTGTATGCATTATATGCATAGAGATTAACTAGCCAGGATCATTCAACACGACAGTATGGAAATGATACCAATGCAAACCCATGAAAATACCCATTTATCAGAAAAACTAGACACTATGTAACTTTCTCGCATTAGAGAAGATTATGCTATGGAGTTAGACCTTTGTCTCAAAGATGAACATCTATTCATAGAAGAGTTTCAAAAAATAGAATTGAGAAGCGGATATATTTTATCATTTATATGTACCAATATACAATGTGGAAATTGGTCCCATTTTTTTTGTATCAAACAAAGTAAAGTAATAAATTACTTTACAAAAGACCTAATGAATTAGGTATTTTATGAAGAAAGGGACGCCCGCTTATTTGGTCCTATCACTCATTTTATCTTATAATCTATCTTTGTAATTGAAAAAAAGACTATTTAATATACTTTTGATATAATAATGAACAACTTACCCTTTTTTTCGTGCCTTTGGTGGGCTTGTTTTTTCTAGCAATTACAATGGCTTTTCTTTATTTCTATATTCAAAATGACCAAATTCTATGAATCTGATCAATATATATACCTATATATATTTATTTTGTCTAATATAAGATAAAACCTTACTAAATAGATCTAAATAGATATTTCTCTTTATTTAGATCTATTCATATATGATAAAAAAAAATCTATCGATAGAATGTAAATGTATATGGTATAATATCTATAATACATAGTATATAGACCCGTGTGTGAAAGAATAAATTTTTGTTACTTATACTTCAAAATATGTGTATATAGACATTTCAATATAGAGATTGATATTTTCATTTGACTCATACAATGAAGTACATTTTGATAATCAATAAGTTAAGGACAAAATTTCCATGTTAAAAAAAAGCATAGACAAAAAAAGATCATGGGAAAAGAAGAATAATAAAATCATTATAGATATATACTATTAAAAAAAAATGCTTATATGTATATGGCTAGTTTCTTAATATAGCCAATTTATGAGAATAACTTCGGGGTGGGAGTGAAATTTTTTTCAATCCCTCAAATTAAATAGGACGTGATTTTTTATGAATCGTCGATCCAAATGGCTCTGGATAGAACGCATAATAGGGTCTCGAAAAATAAGCAATTTTTTTTTTTCTTGTCTCCTCTTTTTGGGTTCACTAGGATTTTTTGTGGTTGGAATTTCAAGTTACCTCGGTGGAACTTGATACCCTTATTGCCATCTCAGCAAATACTTTTTGTTCCACAAGGAATTGTGATGTGTTTTTATGGGATTGCAGGTCTATTTATTAGCTCTTATTTATGGTGAACTATTTTGTGCAATGTGGGTAGTGGCTATAATAAGTTTGATGAAAAAGAAGGAATTGTATGCCTTTTTTGTTGGGGATTTCCTGGAAGAAATCGCTATATTTTCTTCCAATTTCTTATTAAAGATATTCAGGCGATCAAAATGGAAGTTCAAGAAGGTATTTTTCCTTGTTGTGTTCTTTATATGCAAATAAAGGGCCAACAAGATATTCCCTTAACTCGTACTGAAGAAAATTTGACCCTACGTGAAATGGAACAGAAAGCTGCTGAATTAGCCAATTTTTTGCGCATATCCATTGAAGGATTTTGAAATGGGGGGAAATTCCTCTTTTATAATATACAAATGGATAGATCTCATATTAGTATATACCATAAAAATTTTGACATAACATTTGTCTGCAGGGGAAGTATAGTCAGTTTATTTACACCAACATGAAATGTTACTTATAGAAGCATACCAGTATTCTTCGATAGTTCACAAACACTTTATATCATTTTTTATCTATTAGATAGGGACAAAAGGTCTAATAAATAAGGATATAACATCATAAAAGAATACAATGAAGTAAATTCCTCTAGTTTTTTACACTTTTTTACATATGTGCCCAAAATTATTTGATCTCCTATATGTACTAGAGAGTACAAATTTGTTATTATTAAACTTAAACTTTAATTTATTTTCCACTCAAATTGGAGTTTTTCTTGCATGTTGCAGACCTCCACAACAAAGGATTTGGTGAGAATTTATATTGTTTATAATTAAAGCATCTATCCTTTGATTTATTTCTCATTTCGGTTTAGTTACCACCAAAGGGGTTTGACTTAAGCAAACCCTTATTTCCTAACCCCAAGATTTTCTTGGCATTTGCATGTATTTTTTAGGTTTGTATCTATATTTGGTGAGGTACAAAGTGTTGGAGAAAGTACAAAAATTCCACTCAATTCACATCAAAGAATCAAACCCTCGATGGAGCAAAAAGACAAGTTGTAGGCCATTTTTAGGAGTTTCAGACACAAACTATTACAAAGGAAGGAACTACCAGTTGGGACCCATAGAATAGAACCCTAAATCCTTGAAAAGCATCAATAGGACTAGGTTGCCACTATTGGAAACCTTGTCCCTATCCTAAGTTTTTAAAAGGGTTTTTATATTTTTGGGTACCCTTTTCCCCGAAACTTGGCCTAACAAAATTTTCTGACAAAAGGACTAGGTCGCCCAACTTGGCGTAAGTGTCCCTCTTCCAATTTCATACATTTTTTAGAATATTTCAGGACCTCTCATCTACAACATCATATTTCTAGGTGCATAAGTTCTTATCCTTCCCGTCTATTTTTTGTATTGCATCTATTTAGGTCATTTTAGATTAATCTGCATTATTTTAGATTTACTTTGTTTACATTTCATACATTATATTAGTATCATTTCATTTTTTTGTTTCTAGCCACACATCACACATACACACACATCACTAACTTAGTCAATCAACCCTCTCTTTGAATGCAACTTCCAAAAATCCAATAACCACCAAGTGGAAAGAGTGCCATTCTCACACACCAAAAGCTCCTAGGGTGAAAAACCCTAAGGGCCTAGTAGAGGGAATCCTCTTGCCCTAGGTCAAGTGTTATATTTTTGGTGGTTCACTTCCAACACACATTGCCACTATTGTTCAAATATCAATATTACCCCTTATTGAAAGGTTAATTCAAGGCTTCATCCTTTACTTTTGGCAAAGTAAATTTTATCTGTGTTGTTTTAGATTCTCATGACTGAAACGTGGAGAAAAGAAGATTACACCATTTTAACTTGTTTATCAAAATAAAATAAGATAATCAAAACTCATTTAGTCTTCCATCAAGGACACCCTAATTGTCTCTGATAAGAAGATCTAGGGTTGGGAGAGGATCAAAGCAATGCCCTAGGGTTTTTTCTTCTGATCTTATTTCTAGACTTTTTTCTTAGGTAGGTTTGTTTTTCTAATCTTATTTCTAGACTTTTCTTGGGTAGTGAGAGATCATTGTTTGAGTGTCTCTTCTATATAGGTATCTTCATGTATTTGTTTTTTCATTTGTTTAGGTCAATGGCACTCTCATGTGTAACTTGTGTGACTCCTATTTTTTCAGTCATGTAATATAAGTTTTGGCAACCATGAGCTACATATTTGCCATACCCAATATATGGCATTGGCCAAATGACCACTACCTATGGGATCCTCAACTACCTACATCGCCCAAGAGTTGTAGATTCATCGAGTATGGTGACTATTGTGCAATCAATCCTATTTATTTTGTTCATTTATCTACAAATTTATATAGATGCACATCACATTCCTCTATCTGCACAGTGTGAGGCTCAAAGGGAGGTCAAAGGAGGCAATAGGACTCCAACTTAGGCCTGCGTGATTCTTCTATTCAAACTCTTGTTGGATGGCCCATCAGGGATCCACTATGAGGCAACTACCTAAAAGAGTTAAGCTTCAAATTTTTTTTATGATACAAGATAGTATATTGGGTTCAAGTTGTATTTATTTAACTTGCATGTGGCTTAAACTTTTACTATAGCATTTTCTCTTATTCTGAATCCATAATTAAACTCAACTACAAACAAGAAGGGACACAGCTAGAATGTGAGTTTCTTTTTTAGGAATTTTAAGGGGAAAAGTTTTGGTATATGAGTTTTCTCAATGACCATGTTTAAATATAAAAATAATTACACAACATAATACTACTTCTACATTTGGCCTTTTTGTCATGAAGTAAAATGCATTGTCTATTATTAACTGATAAATACTAACTAGGTAGAACCTATGTAATCTAACATAGAATAAATTGAATCATGTATGCATTCAACAGAATTATTGAAAACTATTTTACATTACGACAACATGAATATATTTAAAAGAAATAGTATGAAAATATCAGTTATGAAAGAATTTTCAGTATAGCAAGAAAACCTTGACAATGAATACTTTCATGCATCCTTTTCTCTTTCAGGTTTCTTTCCTCAACTATCAAAACAAAATGGTATAACCATTTTCATTTATTTTTGTAGTAAGGAAAATAGATTATGTCTAAAACTTAACATTCTTATTTCAAGGCAATGTGATAAACTTATAGTTTAATATCCTACTTAAATAATGCATTCTTGCAGTGAATTATGCATTTTATTCCAAATAATAAAGACTAATATATTGATATTTCACTGATTGAATGATATATCCTATTTTCTAAGCATACATTATATATTTAATATGATAACCGAAGCAACACAACCTGACAAGCAACTGACGACAAACAGGACTAGGATGACGACCTGACACGGAAACCTAGCTGCTATCTCCCATTTGAATACCATTGGGTATTTAACACGCTCTCACCTGTCAAGCTAGGTGGAGTCGATGTTCTGTACCTGTCAACCTACAAATTAAGTAAACACAACATATAATATGAACAGCATAAAATACACACCGTGAAGAAGTAATCACGGGATCGTAGGGCACTCGCAAGTGAGTGATACGACACCGTCCCCTTCACCAATACACTGCAATTAACTGACAATTCTAACCTTCTAGTAGAATTCAAAGCATAATCATCATTAATTCACATATCCATTTTGTTAGTCCAAAACATGCCATAAAATAACATCGTATTAAAATACCATCACAACAAAATTACATTAATGTCACTTCATAGATAGTGACCAAATAAAAGCCGAGTACCAAAGTCAAGGTACAAATAGAAAGTACAACACAACAGATCATAACACTGCTCATCCAAAATGCAAAACGGAGGGGTATTACATCCTCCCCCACTAGGGTTAGGCTTACTCCTGGAAGCCTGCAAACAGTAGGGATATAACTCCCTCAAAGAAATTGCATACAAATCAAAACCTCGACCATTGAGGGTGAGTCTCCTGCACTGAGCGACTAACTCCAAAAGTCTTCTGTCACAGACAATCCCTAGCAAGGTGGCCCTGCTGACCACAAGAGTAACACCCTGTGTTATGACCAGAACCTCTATCTCCTACAGGTGCAGTAGACTGCTACACACTACCCCAATCAGCCACAAACTGTGAACTCTGGGCTGGCTGCACTTGCCGATTGCGCTTGTTGCGCCACCAACTCCTGTTCTTCTTGGGAGAAGAACCACCATCATACTGACAAGGCTGTGAGTCCTTACGCTTCCCAAGCGCACTCTCCTACTGCTGACCACTCTGAGATTGTCCCTAATGAGATTGAGAAGGTACACCTCCTTGAGGTTTCCCTCCTTTAGCACTAGATCCTGCCACTGCACCACTGCTAACTAGAACACTCATGTGTCCCCCAAATGCCATACTCAAGTTCTCTTCAATAATGTGTGCTTTCTCTACAGCCACATCCATAGTCTTGGGTTCGAAAACCCTCACACCACCATTGAGACGGGCATTTAAGCCCCTGACAAAATGTTGCACTAACATGCTCTCATCATCGCCAATACCTGCATACTATTTGAGCTCGTAAAAATGACGCTCATACTACTCAACAAATAATGTCAACTAACGCAAGGCATGGAACTCATCTCCACGACGCTGACATCAATGCTCTGATAAGAATCGAGCCCTGAACCTCTCTACAAAGATCTCCCATGATACTGTATAGATATCGATATGGAGCTTCTGCTCCTCTAGTCTCCACCATGTAGATGCAAAACCTCTCAACTGCATAATGGCATATTGAGCTCTGGTGTTACTGCCATACGGATGCATCACAAAACACCGATCCAAATCTATCAGCCACATCTCGGCCTCTAAGCCTGTACCTGAACCATCATACAAGGAGGGTGCCCCCTGAGCAAGTCCCTCATGTGAGCCTCAGACTGGGGTGGAGCTTCCCTCACCACAGGGTTCACCTGAGTGTCAACCTGCCTAGGTCCAAGGAGTGCCAAAGCCTCCTCTAGCTCTCTACACCTAGCTTCGATCCATGCTGGATCGTGCTGCCGATCACCTACCCTAGGAGCATTCTGAGATGCCTGAGGTTCTACCTGATCAGGAACAACTGAAACACGAGGAGGAGAGTCATGCTGACTCCCACCTCGACCACCTATACGGCCACGGCCACGCCCTCTACCTCTTTTGCGTCTGGGTGGCATAGTCCTGCACAGACACTTCAAGGTATTAGGCAAGGTACACAACTTAAAAGCCTACACAACTAAAAGCTAAATGGTCCCATCATAATCCCAGAGTACCCAGTGTTTAAACCTAGGCTCTGATACCATGTTTAATGCCCCGCCACGACAACCCTAGAGGAAGTTGCATTAACTAACTTAAACATACAATTTTTTTTTTTTTAAGTATAATTAATAAACAAGTTCGCTAACTAATGCCAACTTCCCCTAAGGTTACGAGACAGAGGTTAAAAAGAACCTAAACAAAAAACATGAATTAAACCATGTCAATTAATTAACCAATAATTAAAGCACATACATCCAAGAAGAAGAATTACATCAAACATCAAGATAACTTTCCATTGCATTAATACATCATTAAATATTACAATTACATCTCTCATTCCCCAAATGAGGTAACTCCAATAAACATAATTACAATTACAATTACACTTCCACCTCGATACAATTGAGGGGTAAAATAATACAATATCAACTGAAAGGAAATACAATAAGAACTGATACTGAAACCAACGAGCTCTCCAACTGGAAGTCTCGACCACATGAACATGGAGATGAACCCAATAGATTTAGGTGCACACCACCCAACCACGTGGAACCAAAAGGCCCACACCCCCGTGCTAGGAGATAGTAACCAGGAATCCTAGTCAAGACCATCTACCTCTAGAAACAGGTTAACATAACTGGATCAAACTAAAACAACCAAACACATGAACCTCATAGGTACATAAGGTACAACTCGGTACAACATAAGTACAACTCATAATCCATGCAAGTACAAACATAAGTACAACTCTACAAGGACACAATGCTTCCAGAGATAAAGCAAAACAGGTAAGTTACAAGAACCATACCACATAAAATCAAGCACCAACCATGGTCACATCAGGTATGTTACGGAAACCATACTCACAATAAACAAGTACCAACTATGGTAACACAAAGCACCATCTCACAGTACATCATGAGTTACCCACACTGATTGTCAAGATGGTGGCCTTAACCGATCATTGGACCTCATACCTACTAGAGCAAAACCAAAGGTTAACTGTTGTCCTAGATAGAGTGTCATCACACAGCTCGTCATGACTTACCCAACGGATCGTAAGGAAGGTAACCCAAACCGACCCTTGGCCCTCACACTTACTAATGTGGAGCCAAATACCTTTCGTACCAACAAGATAGATGACCTTGCCATCCCATGGCCTTCTCACACATCCCAAGTCTACACAAGCCCTTACGTCAATGAGTGAGGGATACTTATCTTTTTAGTGTGAAGTACTACCCAATTCTAAGTATATTAATTTAGTTATCACTTACTTATACCACTTCCAAAGGTTACCCAGTCGTACCTCTTCCGGGCTCTGGCCCCAAACAGAAGCCATTCTTCTACTTGACAACACACAAATAACATCCAAACATCAAGGGTACAAGATACAATGAACAAGGTATTACAACCACTCCTTTCTCAGGAGGCAACCTTAGTTCAACACCCTCTCCAAACACTGGAGGTAACAAGGTAACAAACTGCTCCTAATAGGAGACACACATAATAAAGACCTCTCCTTTCTCAAGAGGTAACGAAGATAAAAAAACCACTCCAACATAGGAGGTACTAACCACATAGCAAAGTCCATCCTTACAAGGAGACACGGATCCCATAATACGCTCCTCAAATAAGGAGGTACAAACATACTCGTTCGTAGAAACCGAGTAGTAACAGGTAAAACACAAGTCCCACCTAGGGAATACATAACAGGTTGGCGTAACAAACAACAATCCACTAAACGGAAAACTCAACTGGAGACTGTCAAAGTAAGGACTCATTCCAAATGATGACAAGAATCAAATAAAAGTTAAACAAGCATTAAATCTACTTTGGATATTCTAAATCCATGTCCTCATACTAACATTCAGAAATTCATTGCATATATAAGCAAATACAGATTACGTCTTATTCAGACAGGGGAGAAAGTTAACATTTAATACTTAATTTCCTACTTGCCTTTCATTAATAATAAAATACTCAATTGATTCCACTAAACAAAACATCATAATTTGAATTAATCGTTTCCACATTGCAATATAGTCATTCTTAAGCAAATGTATAACTTGATCTGAAAACGCATTATTTTAATACTAATCTCCCTTAAAATCAAATGTTAAAAATAAATCAATGATGTAATAATTAAATCCATGCAATTTCCCATAAAATATTTTTTATGACTGAACAAGGTTTAACTAGAGTTAATAAGGTTTCATTTCTCTAATTACCCTTAAATCATGATCGAAGCAAACAATAATTTCTTAATTGAATTAAATCATGTCATTAGAAAAACATTAATTTTCTATGCATATTAATTTTACCTCTCTATTATTCATATATCCATTTAAATAAAAATTCAATTCCTCCAAAAATAATATTATAAAATAATGTTATATATTATTAAACAAAATATATACATATTAATATATATATAATATTATAATATAATAATATAAATATTATATATATTATAATATTACTCACATATTAAAATATATATATATTTTATTAAAAATAATAAAAAAGCGAAGTGATAGATTTCGGTTCGCGTGCCATTCCCACGCACAGGCCGCGAAATTGTCTAGGGTAAGTCGTGCCACACAGTCGGTCGGCTTTGTGTGACATTAATGGGGGCGGCGATTGTGTGTGAACATAGTCGTCCCTCCCATGGGCGCGACGGCCACACACCAACAACGGACGGAGGTGGGAAAGGAGTGGGGAGAGGGGAGAGTGGGGAGAGGGGTGTGCGCGCTGGGCGCGACTCCCTCCGCCCACCTCCCATGGGCGCAGCGGGGGTCGAGCCCCCAGCGGCCTCCCCAAACAATTTCGAAAATACATTTTAAAAATTGTTTTTTAAAAAATAAAACCCCCAATAAAGCCCGACCTGCGCTTTTCCAGAACGCAAAATTTAATAAAATATAAAATCCGCCCAAGCACAATTTCGCATTTTCAATTACTTTTTAAAATAACTTCATTTCTAACAATCTAACAAATACATATATATGTATGTATATACATATATTTTAAAGTATATGTATATGTATATACATATATATATGTATTTCTGGTTTAAAAACTAGAACAAATTGAGAAAAACAGCATAACAGAAAAACTTCAAAAACAATGATTTCCATTTCCAAAACATTATTTTCTTGGACTATTTTAGATTCAAATGGGTTTTCATGCAATGTTGAAGAACATATTTTCAAACTTAATCCAATGAATTCACATAACAAGATTTAAGATTTCATTCAAAAGATTTACCACCATTTACAATTAAAATTCATAATTTCAAACAAACATAATAAAACACCAAAAAACCTAATTTTTCCTTGAGTTTGAAGAGGTCCAGCTGAAGCCAAGCTTTCCACCTTGCATCCAAATCCAAGCCCACAAAATTCCACAAACCAAATCCAAAAACCCACAAAAATGAAGAATAATTTCTGCCACAAATTCAATTTTGCCAAAAACTTCAAGATCCAAAATTGAAGCCCAAAAACTCAAAACATAAGGATTTTGCCCTAAATCCTTCAACCAGCATAATAACTTCTTCAAAAATAGAAATGGAAAATATTTAATTTTTAAAACATTTTAATTTTCAAATTCTAAAATATCTATTTTTTTCAATTTGAATGCAATTTCAACTTTGACTTTCCAAACAATTTCATTTCTTTTCCAATTCTAATTTTGACAATTGATTTCCATATATTTTCTATTTCCAATTTTCAACAATTAAACCAATAAATTTAATAAAGATAAATTGACTTCTTTCAACCAATTAAATTTAATCAATTAATAAATAGATTCAATCAAAGATTAAATTATTTATTAATTAAATTAAATTAACAATATAATTTCAGAACACCATAATTCACAACTTAAATTCATTAAGCCATTTAAATCACCCAATTCAATTTGCAATTAAATAACAAAGAGGGGAATATGATAACCGAAGCAACACAACCTGACAAGCAACTAACGACAAATAGGACTAGGATGACGACCTAACATAGAAACCTAGCTACTATCTCCCATTTGAATACCATTGGGTATTGAACAAGCTCTCACCTGTCAAGCTAGGTGGAGTCGATGTTCTGTACCTATCAACCTGCAAATTAAGTAAACACAACATATAATATGAACAACATAAAATACACACCATGAAGAAGTAATCACGGGATCGTAGGGCACTCGCAAGCGAGTGATACGACACCGTCCCCTTCACCAATACACTGCAATTAACTGACAATTCTAACCTGCTAGTAGAATTCAAAGCATAATCATCATTAATTCACATATCCATTTTGTTAATCCAAAACATGCCATAAAATAACATCGTATTAAAATACCATCACAACAAAATTACATTAACATCACTTCATAGATAGCGACCAAATAAAAGCCGAGTACCAAAGTCAAGGTACAAACACAAAGTACAACACAATAGAACATAACACTGCTCATCCAAAATAAAAAACAGACAGGTATTACAGACTAACATGGGAATGATCCACATACACTGGAAGAATTTTCAATAATTGCACAATTCACCCTTTCCCAAAGCATCCACTTAAAAAGGGAAATAACATACTAATGCATTGATGAAGAAAATACACTATGTTCGGATACATTAAATCCATATTCCTACCTAAAGCATCTCACAGAAAATTTAATCTAATAACCATACAAATATTCATCAACTGAATAAATCCCCCTTTTAAATAAACATATATCACCACTTAATAAAAATGCATAAGCAAAACATTTCACTTAATTCACTGTCCATCTACTCGCATGTTTTAAAAGTATTAACAGAATATATTAAGCATAATATCCATACTTTCATATTTGATTTGACATTCTAAACTAATAAAAATAAATAAAATCTTCTATAATATTCATGTTAAACCTCTATTTTACAATAATTACAAGGCTGAGACAAAAGAACTAAAATTTAGTAACATGTTCACAGTTAGACATTAATTTCCCCATTTATAGATAAAATTTCTTTTATATTAAATATGATATTTTAAAATTTAATATGTCAAAAGTATACATCATTTTAAATAAATATATATAAAACATTATACATAAATATATAAATTATAAACAAAACATAATTAAAAATAAATAAAAATTAAAAAAATTAAAACAAACAAGGAAGTATAATGGTCGAACTGGCTTGTACCGGCTGACCAAAAGCAGTACCCACACCTGACACCGACTGTACACTGTACAGCGGCCGACGTACTTTCGCCGTCGCTGGCTGTACAGTGTACAGTGGCCGATGCTAAGTAAGGGAGGCCGCAACTCCCATGGGGAGTGCGTCCCCCCACAAGGTGGGTGCACTGCCCATGGCAGATGCAACCATCCCATAAGGATAAGTGTGACGGTGGGGGTTTGACCTCCACATCCGTCCACTTTAACTTTATTAATTTTTTTTATTCTTTTTTATTAAAATACAGATACTAAAAGGTACCATCTGCCATTAACAGAGTGTGGATTTCAAAAAAAATAATTTCGATGGAAGCCCAGGTGTCAAAATCAAAGGTTAAAATATTTATATATATTATATGCAATACATATAATATATATAAGTTAATATATATAAATATATAAAAATTTACCAGAATCTCCATAATAGGTATAATAGAGAAAATGTA
>CM021104.1:154937443-155004390 GCA_007115665.2 Sequoiadendron giganteum | reverse complement strand
GGAAAGGGGTGAGGGTGATGGAGTGGGAAGGGGAGTGTGGGGGTGGAGAACAATAAGGGAGTGTGGGAGTGGGAGGCGGGAGGTGGGGGAGGGAGGGAGAGAGGGAGGGAGGGGTACAATTTAGGGAGAGGGAGGGGGAGGGAGGTGAGGAGGAAGGTGAGTGAGGGAGAAGGGTGAGGGAGAGAGGGAGGGGAGTGAGGAGAGGGTGCGGGGGCAAGGGGGAGGGTGAGGGCGGGTGTTGGGAAGGGACAAAGAGAAGGAGAGGGATGGGTAAGGTGAGGGTGTGGTGAGGGGATTGAGAGAGGGATGGTGAGAGTGATGGGGAGGGGAGGAGAGGGGGGAGATGGGGGAGAGTGAGGGGGGGGACATAGGGAGGGTGAGGGGTGATGTTGAGGTTGATGAAGGTGTAAGGAGGGAGGGAGATGGTGAGTGAGGATGAGGAGTAGAGGGGTGAGGGTGTTTGTGAGGGGGACTGAGGGGGAGGGCGAGGGAGCGAGGGAGTGGGAGGGGAAGGAAGAGGGTTGAGGGAGGAGGAGGGTTAGGGAGAGGGGGAGGCAGATGGAGATGGGCTAAGGGAGAGGGAGAGGGAGATGGTGAGGGAGAGGGTGAGGGTGAGAGTGAGATGAGGCCAAGGGAAAGGGTGAGAGAGCGAGTGAGGGTGAGGGTGAAGGGGGGAGGAGAGGGGAGGGAGAGAGGGGTGAGGGTAAGGGTGAGGGAGGGAGAGGGAGAGAGGGTGTGAAGGAGAGGGAGTGGGAGAGGGAGTGGGAGTGGGAGTGGGGTTGGGGGAGAGGGGAGGGAAGGAGGGGGAGAGTGTGAGGTTGAGGGAAAGGGGAGGGAGAGGGGGTGAGGGTAAGGGTGATGGTGAGGGAGAGGGTGATGGTGATGGTGAGGGAGAGAGGGGGTTGAGGGATAGTCAGAGGGAGAGGGTGAGGGTGATGTAGGGAGAGAGAGAGAGGGACATGGAGGGAGAGATGAAGGGAGAGAGGGAGATGGAGGGAGAGGGAGGGAGAGAGAGAATGACAAGGAGAAAACTCTTAAATTTGAGTTTTAGGAATCTTGAATATTAATATAGAGATGGTTTTAATAGATTTTCCCAAAGATAAAATCCATAATCTTTGAAATAATAGCATCCAAAGAAAGTAGGGTTGTATTTTGTGCTTTCAAAACAAGTAAACAAGAAAATCAATGCTTTAGTGAAGGAAAAAACATGGGTTTCTAAATTTTCCAAGAAAAGCAATATTATTTAGATTATTTGAAATATCCATTGACTATGAATTTTAAGTTTTTTATTTAAATAAATTAATAATTTTACAAATATAATTTAGTTTAATTATATATAGTCAATCATGAGGACAAGTTCAAAGTGTCTGTCTCTTCAACTAATTTTTTTATGAAGTCTATCATGTAGAAAATATTATACTATTTTCTTGTTTTCCTTTATTAATATCATGATAAAAGATATTTTAAATATTTAGTATATTAAAAATAGAATAATATATGTATATGAGATATATAAATGAATTAAAATTAGAAACTAAGGATTTTATGTGACTAAAGTACTTAGTTTTCTTCTTATTTTTTTCTTAAAATAGATGTAAAATAATATTTAAATAGTACTTTAAAATTAGTATATTAGCTCTAAATACTATTTTCTTAATATTAGTCTTGTTTTTAAAAAAAAATTCTTATGCAAATAGTTATTAGTTTTAAATTATGAATATATATACTTTTATCCTTTATTAAATTATTTTTTAAACCAATTTTTTTTCAAGAAAATTAAATCTCTTAAAGTCATTTTTTGCAAATTTTCCTCCCTCACTTGAATTGTAAACCACTTTTTCCGGTTTACCCAATAGTTGTTCTAGTACCCATATCTATAAATCAATAAATAATAGCCATAAAAAGTGATATTTCACAATATACGCACTTAAATAATATTTATAGTATATCATTATTAATATTTTTCATTAATTATTTATTCCTAATGTGTAATTTCTTTTGCATAATATTTTTTTTAATTGACTGTGAATTATTAAGATATTTAATATTCTTATAATCTAATATTAGAATTGTAACTTTATATTCTAAATTTAATTCTAACTTTACATTGTTAATATTAAGAATATCTCATAATTTGATACTAGCACTTGCACTCCAATAAGGTGCAATACTTACGCCGATAGGCTGAGCCCACATTATTTACGACCGTGAATAGTAGTGGATGGTGTGAAGAAAGTAGTGATCTATCTCACCTATCCCTCTCTATCTCTCCATACCTCCTTCCCTCCCTCTCCCACTTTCCCTCTCCTTCCCTCTCTATTTCTCTCAATATCACATATCCCTCTCTACCTATCCCTCCCTCCATCCCACCTATTTCTCTCTCACTCTCTCCTTCCCTCTCTACTTCTCTCCCTCTCTCACTTATTCCTCTATATACCTCTCTCCTTCCCCCTCTAATTCTCTATAACTCCCCTATCCCTCTCTACCTCTCCCTCCCTTCCTCCCTCTCTCACTCTCTTTCCTTCTCTACTTATTTTTATCCCACTTCTCTCTCTCCCTCCCTATCTCTAGCTGTCTTATCCCTCTCTACCTCCCTCCGTCCCTTTACCCTCCTCTCTCTCTATTTCTCTATCCTTCCCTCTCTACTTATTTACCCTCGTCTCTCTACTTCTCTCCCTCTCTCACTTATTCCTCTCTACCTCTCTCTCGTTCCCCCTCTAATTCTCTATATCTCCCCTATCCCTCTCTACTTCTCCCTCCCTCCCTCTCTCTCTTACTCTCTTCCACTCCCTCTTTCCTTCTCTACTTCTTTCTATCCCACCTCTTTCTCCCTCCCAATCTCTATCTCATTTATCCCTCTCTACCTCCCTTTGTTCCTTTACCCTCCTCTCTCTCTCTTTCTCTATCCTTCCCTCTATACATATTTTCCCTCCTCTCTCTCTCTCTCTCTCTCTCTCTCTCTCTCTCTCTCTCTCTTTGTCTATCCTTCCCTCTCTACTTCTTTACCCTCCTCTCCAATTCATTCCAAAAATAACACTTCCTATACAACTTTACTTTTTCATTTTTCTATTTGTTTACTATTTCAATTTTAGAACACAAAACAAATTTTATTTTTATTAAAAAATGTATTATATTAATTTATTTAAAATCTTTTTTATTTTATTTATTATATAAATTATGATTTATTTTATTTATTACATTATTTAATATTACATAATTTATTATTATATAAATAAATTATTTTATAAATAAATTATTATTACATATATTATTATATAAATTACTATTTTTTTAATTTATTACTTCAATTATTATTTATTTTATTTTACTTTATTTATTATAGAATTTTTTTTTTTGAATTGTTTTGATTTTATAACAAAGGACAAATTTAATTTTTATTAAAAATTTATTATATTATTCTATTTATTTTATTTAAAGAATATTTTTATTTTATTTATTATATAAATTATTATTTTATTTATTTATCGCATTAATTATTATTATATAAATAAATTATTATTACATAAATTATTTTATTTTATTTTATGTATTATATAAATTATTTTATTTTATTTTATTTATTATTAACCACTTAAACTACAACCTTCTACTTCTTACACCTTTTTATAAAATAAATTATTAAATTTCCATTCACGACCTATTTTTAACAAATCCTACTTACATTATCATGTGAAAAAGTAAATAATAGATCGAATCATATCTTCAATAAATGTAGCCCCCACAAAAATATGAGCTACATGGTAACACAGGTAATTCAGCTCATGTCTCAGGATCAAATTTAAATGGAAATGCAGCTGTACAGAAAGATAAAGATTATATTGAAATGTCTTGTGTTGGATTTTGGGCGCGTATTGAAATTTGTAGGTAAATGGTGGACAATGCATGCGGGAATAATATAGATTTAGATAAATATTGTAACGCCCCACCAAGCAACCCTAGAGGAAGTTTCAATTCACTATAAAAGCATACTAATTTTTTTTATTAAAGTGAATTAAACATACATTTTCATCTATAATTGACAACATCCCCAAGGGTTACGTAACCGAGATTACTTAATTCCCCATTATCATACATCATTAAGATTCATTGCATTTAATTACTCAAGTATAAACATTCATTCAACATAAATAAATAACCGGATAAAAAGATAGCATCCATAGCATAAGTCAATTAAATGAATAATTGATTTCAATTCGCATTCCCAAGATGAGTCATAAATACATAAGTGTTTCAATTACACAAATCCACCTCATAAATACAAGAGGGGTAAAATCAATTTAATACATTTTGAAATACAAAGTACAAGAAATAATAACAAGATCCGTGAGCTATGCATTTGGATGTCTCACCACCAAGTACTGAAGATCAAGGGGGACCCAATGGTTTTGGTGAATGTTCCTCCCAACCAAGTGGTACCTGAAGGCCCACCCCCCATGCTAGGAGATAGTAACAATGCAACATGGACAAGAAGCTACTACCTCTAACCAAAGGCAGACTCATACTGACACATACTGACTCAACCAAACACATGTACAATAAGAGTCTAACACTAACATGGTCACATTGCTTCCAGACATAAAATTGATCACATATGATAAGAATCCATACACACAGCATACAACACTATGTTATCCTAGACAGAGTGTCATCGCAAGGTTTGTCATGAGATCTCCTTTCGGCATTCTTCATAGGCTCCGATGATCCTAGTGGCCTCAATCAAATCCCAACCCTCATACTCACTCATGCGGGATCAACTACCTTTCATATGGACAAGATAGCTGACCTTGCCATTCCAGACCTTCTCGCTCACCCCAAGTCTAAACAAGCCCTTGTGCCTATGAGTGAGGTTAATTTATCTTGATTAATGTGAAATGCATCCTAGTCATCTAAGTACATTACTTTAATTTTCACTTGTTAAAATCACTTCTGAAGGTTACCCAGTTTACCTCTTTGGGCTTCAGCCCCTAGCCAAGAGCCACTCTTCTAATGGATAACACACTACACAATCTAGACTCCAAGGGTAACTCAAGTGTTACAGATCTGGACAATGTACTCTCTCCTATCCTAGGAGGAAACAATATAGAAATCCACCCCAACACTAGGAGGAAGCAAACACTTATGACACTACCCAAGGAAAAATGAACATTAACTTAACAAGGGAATGACCCACAATCTCAGGAAGACTTAACAATTTCTAACACAATTTCCCATTCCCAAAGCAAACAACATAAGGAAATTTAATATTAAAATGCATTGGTGATATATTCCACTATATTTGGATATCTTAAATCCATTTCCTTATCTAAAGCTTTTCGAAGAAATTAAAACAATATAATTTTAAATTTTCATTAACACAAATAAATTCCTCCACTAAATAAATATATTTTAGCTAACTTATTTAATCATGCACAATAATCATATCAGTTTAATTTGTTGCCAAAGAACCTTGCATGCAATATTATACCTAAAACAAAATCATCAAAAAGATATAAACTTAAACAAACATATTTATGCACAAACTATATTTAAAGCATATGCTTATGTAAACATTATTTATAAAACCCCTGATTTCAATTCCAAAAAAATTACCAGTGTGAAGATTAATTAATTTTGGTTGTAATTCTTCCCTAAAGATCCGTTTTCCAAAATACAAATATATATATATACATAACAAATATTATATATTAATATATAATATTAAATTATATATATTTACATTTATTTTAACCAAACTCAAAAGGTTGAAGGCCAACAATGAGTGGCCGGTACACTAGGCGTAGATAGTACTGCCACCCCCTGTCGGCATCCGCCGGTCCGGTGGTATGCACAGGGTGCCAGACTTTGCATTGTATAGTCCGCCACCCCTCTTAATGGGCACTGGTCTATACAATGTATAGCCTGGACCCTAGCGCATGAACAATGCTTACCCAATAGGGTACGGTGGGTGGTGGGAGTTGACCTCCCCACCAACCAATCTTAAATTTTTATTTTTTCTTAAAAACAAACAAAATTTCCATAGCATAAAACAAAATCCAATGGTAAATAAAAATAAAAGTGATTCAAAGACCTTTCACCTTTTTTTTGAAATTCGTTTCACAGGCACGCCATACGGATGATGATCTTAATAACAAGAACGATATGAATTTAATCTTTGACAATCAAATAACTATATATATAAATATATTATGTGTATTTATATTCAAGAACATAATACATATAATATATAACTATATATATATATTTAACCACATAACAAATTTATTGATAAAACTGAGAAAAATAAATAAAATAACTAGTAATAGGAAATTAATTAAATTTTTCCAAGATATCGTTCTAAATTCAAAAGGTGTAAATTTAATTTCCTTTAAACTATTCCTTCAAATTTTCAAATAATTAAATATAGGAAAAGAAATAAACAAATCGTGATCTTTTTCAAAAAACGATTTTCTACAGAGGGTTTGTGTTTTGAAGAATAGATCTAGATGTTTTTTTTTTTAAATGGGTAAAATCTTTATACAATAACCTAAATGTTGAAGCACAATCTAAGGTTTAAACAAACAACAAAGAACAATCAATCACAGAATGAAAGGAAAACCTGGTATTTTAAGCTATAGGAAACAAAGAGGATTCTTGATGTAGAGCCTCCTCTAAAAATCTCACAACTCCTCTTCAGTAGTGCAACGAATCTGAGCAAGCAACGATCCAAGAGCTCAACCCTCTTCCACATAATTTATTTTCTTTCAAATCAATTCTACAATAAAAAAAATGCTTCAAACCCTTCCTTGTGCAAACTTTCCCCAAAAATTGTTCATTCCTATAAAAAAGAAAGAAAAACTCCCCAAAACTTCTCTACCCTAAAATTTAAAACATCCTTTGCTCATAACTCCAAAATTACCTAATGCAACCCTAATTTACTTTGCATGCAAAAATTTAAATTTAGATATTAATTTCATTTCCCATTTTAGAAAACCCAAATTGACCTTAAAATATAATATCAATTTCCTTTCAATTTCTTTTGATTTAATTTAATTTAATTCAATCCAATAGACTTAATTAATTAATTTCAATTATTTAATAACTAAATCCAACCCTTTTGAGATTAAATTTAATTAATTAAATAATTTAAATTTAATTAAATTAATTTCTATTAATAACTTTAAATATAATATCTAAGCATAACTTTAATTTAATATAAAATAATCGTCACTTTCAACCAATGTAATTATTCTAAAAATTAATTTAATAAGCAAGCACCTTTCAAAAATTAAATAACATTAAATAAGGTGAAACATGACTCAATAATCAGGATTGACGACATACTAAGTCTAGGGCATAGACCTGACACATGTTACCTAGCTACTATCTCCCATTCAACTTAACCATTGGATCGACATGCTCAAACCTGTGAAACTAGGTGGAGTCGATGTCATGCACCTGCAACCTGAAACCAAATAAACAACATAATATATCCAACATATAATACACACCGTGAAGAAGAAATCACGGATTCGCAGGGCACTCGGAAGCGAGTGATGTGAACCCATCCTCTTCACCAATACACTCATCAAGACTGGCATTAACATCATAATCAATACTCACATATATAATCTCATGATAACTCTACTGACACCATTAATCCATTACAGCATGTGAAACAAAACTAGATAATCACATCACACAATAATAGTTGTTGCTCAATAGTAGTGATCGAAACATCATAACAAAATGTGTCTAGTATCAAAGTAGCTGCAACCCAAGCAAAGCATAAAGCAACATGAAGAAGAAGCAAAATGGAGGGGTATTACAAATATCCCCTATGTAAAGTTTGTGGGGTTCCCACTTACGTTAGATTGCTTGAAATGCTGGTTGGGGTCCCCCACGTATCATAGCCTATCAGCTAATTAAAATTATATTAATATTATCTTTTATGTCTTTACTAAATTTTTTATAATTAAAATAACTATCTTTTTATTGTAAAACATAATATTTTAATTTATTAGAAATATAATATATTTTTCATTGATTAAAGTTTATTCATTATAATATCACTAAAAAATCATATTAATTTTTTAATTTTAAAATTTGCGACAAAGTAGCTAATACAATGCCCAAGATATGCACACATAAATAATATATGTATATTTAAATAATATAATTATTTAAAATATTATAGTTATTATGGGAAGCACGAAGGGAGGGAGAGGGAGAGAGGGGACATAGAGAGAGAGAGAGAGAGAGAGAGAGAGAGAGAGAGAGAGAGAGAGAGAGAGAGAGAGAGAGAGAGAGAGAGAGAGAGAGAGATGGGAATGAGGTAGAGAGGGATGAATGGAGAATTATCTAGGTAGTGTGGGAGGTATAGAGGGACTGAGAGAGATTTTTCTAGGTAGGGTGGGTCTTTCATCTTAATAGATGGAAAATGAGAGAGACATAGGGTGGTGGGAATGAGGTAGAGAGTGATAGAGGGATGAAGGGAGATTTATCTAGGTAGTGTCAGAGGAATAGAGGGACTAAGATAGATTTTCCTAGGTAGGATGGGTCTTGCATCTTAATTTTTTTTGTGTTTTAAGATGTGTATGCTCTTCAATCATAGGTTATATGATCTTGGGAATAAAAAATACTTCTCAAAACTTTCATTTTCACATGACACATTCTGTTTTCCAAAGGTTAATGAATATTTGCTAGTGTGAGAAAATACATGTGTATTATCTCTCCTCACATTTTTATATGATCTTGGAGATCAAAATCATTGTATTTGTATCGCTTTTCTATACTCCTTTAGAAGGGTCTACTGTTGAGACACATCCTAATAGAGAACTCATTGGTGACCTAAAATGGTTTTTCCCTCGGGCTGCTATATAAAAGGGTAGAATGAAAGTCAAGTACAATCTAATGTTAGCCTTTGTGATGCAGTGCCAATCCAAAAGGTGCAGTACCCACATGGTATTCTAAGTACCCAAGTAGGGTTGGTTAAAGCCTTAAGTGACTTGTTGGAAACTTGCGAGGTGTCAAGTCCCCAAGCAATGACTAGAAGACAATTAGTTAGAGGCCCACCCATATTGATTGAGTTATTTATTGGTTTCATTTTGAGTGCAAAGGTGTAGTATCACAACTTGAAGTTACTCACCATATGGCTCCCTTGAGATGAGACAGAGATCCCTCACTTGGCATAAGCTACTTGTTTACTTGTAGCTTTTCAATGAGAGGGTGAGTTGGTCATCCTTCCAGTCTTGGAGGCCCCTATCCATCCTCTCTTGTAAATACAATATTGCATACACCCCCTCAAAATGTCCCTCTACTTGCGTCGAGGGAGATTGTAATTTTTGGGTCTATGATTTGTTGCCATTAGTCACTGACCTTACAAATAGGAAGTGTTTTATGTGTGTGAAGTATTTTAAAACTATGATTAGACATGTGTAAATTGGGGTGAATTATTAGGAATAGGATTCCATTTAATTACAATTCTAAACATATTTCATGTATCTCCTAAGTCCTTCGAAAGAGTTTCCCAACACTAGGATTAGAAAGATATTAAATTCGAATGAAATAAACATGTAAATTGACATTCTTAATTATTCCTAAATAATAGGAACATGTGGGGGCATCCAAGATGAGTCCCTAAATAATAGGAGCACATGGGGCACCCACATGGAAGGTGGAACCCACCTATTTTTAGTTAATTGTTTGGAGGATTGATAACACTTCACTAATGCATATCTAGGTTCATAAAAATTAGGGATTTATATTAACAAGAGTGAAGTGGCACTATTAGTCTATTATAAGTTCAATATAATTTTAGTTTAGTTTAGTTTAGTTTAATTCAATTCAATTCAGTTCAATTTAATTCAATTCAATTCAATTTAATTCAATTCAATTCAATTCAATTTAGTTTAATTTAGTTCAGCTCAATTATGGTTCAATTATCTTTAGGGGCATGTAGTTATTTTCAGTTGTATACTAGCTGACTTGATTAATGAATTTAGTTGCATTACATATAATAGGTAGATACTTGAAATTAGTTTGTGATGATCAATCATGCATATTGTTTTCATAAATTGATGGAGAGAGATTGACTTGGGTACACCTTGGGCCCCCAAGTTGGCATGTTTCAGTTAGACCTTTTACATGAGAATAAATTTACAAGGCTTAGTTAACTAGGCCCATTCTTGGGTGACAACTTTGGGGTGGATTTGACAAGATATCTTCTTGACCAAAGTTCAGTTAAGTGTTTAGTTTGGGGCACCAACTTTTAGGAACACTTTTGTTTGACTTGTGTTTACATGGAGGAAATCTACTTTCCAAATCTAGGTGAAGGTTTTTGAGAGGATCTTTATTCTCTTGTAATTGACAACTCTTAGGAGTTTACAAAGCTCATAGTTTCCTATTTATTGCAGAAAGTGCATAATATTATTGTAAGGTTAAATAATATAAGCACTTATATGTTGTGTCACTTCTATGTTTTGTCATTCTTCTACAATCTTGTGTCTATTTCTATAAATGATAAAATTTATCTAGATAGATTAATCATACACAAATAATTCTCACAAACAATACTTAATTATATTTATAGTCACATATTTTTAAAAGTTTTAAGCTACAAGGTTACCTTCATTTTCAACATGAATAAACCTTGAATGTACACATAACACTCAAAAAATAAATCACTCAATAGCTAAGACTTGTTTTTGGATTGTTTATTGTGTTCGAAATCACATTTCACAAAAACCCAAGATTAAAAATCAATCCAAAACATTCAAACTAGGGATAAACACACTATTCACCTCATCTTCCGAACTGTAAACCGAAATTAAAAAAATAGAGCACCACTATTTTTGAAACTTATGCACCACATATGCAAGACAATAAAACACATTTGATAGACCATGAACCACATTTCCTAGTTGATAGAAAATTCTAGTGTGGTCTTATTTTGGATCGATTCTTGATTGTAATAATCTCATTAGATAACAAAATTTATCATTTTATTCAATTTCATTAAAGGTTACTATTTCATTAGTTGCATACACTTTAATTAAAATCTTGGGCCACTCATTAGTTGCATACACTTTTGTAGAATCTAGACTAGGAGGCTTATTAGACTTTTGATTAGATCATTTTCATAAATTTAGGTTATCTTCACCTTGTCACTTTATGAATCAATCTTTTTCATTTGAGTTGGTCCTTTAAACTCATGAGTCTAGTTTGGCATCCACTTTTTCCATCATCATCACTTTAGTCTTTGTCCTTTTTAAGGTCTTGATAATTAGATTTGGTACTTTGGACTATCTTAGTTTGTTTAGTAGTCTCTTCTTAGGTCCATAAAAGTGCTTATTTTTCACATCATAACTTTGGTCATACCATAACCTTCATCATAAAATCACACTTGCATACTTTAATCTTAGTCACACCATAGATTTTGGACCATAGTGACATTACAACATCTGAGCTTCATTTATTGTCACGTCGTACCTTAATCTTGGCCATAAGTGCATTGTCATTTGGAATTTATTATACATTGGAAAACCCAAAAAACATAGCATAGTTGTATACTTAGTCCTATGGCATGATCATCATTTCCTAATCCTTTAGAAATTTTCACAATAAAAGACATCCAAATAGCTCTAACTAAAGAAGAGATTGAGGCAACAACTCAAGATTGTAGTGTGGCATGGTTTTCAGATGAGATGGTAGCACAACACCCACAATGACTCCTAAAAAAAATATTACAAAGTGGAGTTAAGAAACCTCATGGTTTTGATGTTAACACACTAGTTGAAACATCAATCAATCAGACTACACAAAACCAAGGACACAATGCATCTATTCCTAATAAAACTATCCCACAAATACATACTACCATTCCATTGGGAGGGACATCACAAAGTACCACAATAGGCAATGTGGCTCCACTATTTTGAACAAAAGGATCACAAGATATGACACAAACCCCTAGTACAATATTTAAGCCATTTGGCACATCATATAATTCTATGGGTGCTTCATCGTCCAGTCCCCTTTTAATGGGTAAAAACAAGTCAAACAAAAAAATGTCAAAGGTTTACATCAGTGGACCTAAGCAATAGACAAACACCACACCAAATACCAGCTTGAAATTAAAAAATAATACATCATCACAAGGTCCTTTTATAAGTATTCTCTTATAGAACAACACAAAAGGGAATATTTTCAAGAATATGGTACCCAAAATCCACATTGTCAAACAAGTTCAAGCCCACTACAAATGCAATTTAATACGAATCCTCCACACATTAACCATATTCCAATTTTGACTACGGACATACCAAATCAAATTATGTCCTTCACTCATAACATTCAAAACCAAAACCGAACACACACATTTGGGACCAACACCAATTCATCCACCCAAAATATTGGATTGCTAGACTCAAACATAGGACCATATCATAATGCAGTTGCAAACACAATGCACACAATATTGAATTAATTTGATGTCCTGACAAATCAAATTCTTACACTACAAAGACAATTCGACATTATGCAAATACCAATAAAAAAAAATTATTCAACATGAGAGTTATGTCCATACCATTTTGACAAGAGCATATACATGCCTCCATTTCCTCACAATTATGTTACTCCAAATTTTACCAAGTATGGAGGAAAGGGGAGCCCAATTTAACATGTGAGGGAATTTAACATGGCATGCATAGACATCACATCTGAACATACACACCTCATGAGATTATTCCCAAGGAGTCTCACAAGACAAACACTCAAATGGTATTCCCACTTACCTACAAGCATACAAACATAGGATAAACTAGCCGATAAATTTGTGACACATTTTTCTTATAACATTTAAACTAAGTTACCATAGCCACATCAAGTGTCATACAAAACAAGAGAAAGATGATTCATTTATATTGTTTTTTCAAAGATGGAGAATTTTGGCTAGTTGATGTTATTTTGAGATACTTGAGAAACAAAGGGCTTTCATATTCATTAAAAACTTGGTCACAAAACTAAAATACCAATTACAAGTCCATTATTGCACTATATTCAATAAAACTTTGGAGAATGGCATTACCCTTAAAAATAAATTGATTGTAAAAGGGGAACTTAAAACTCTCAACAAAAAATAGAACACCCAAAGTACCTTAAATGACAAAAACAAGTATTGGGATCACAATAGAAATTATGGAGTTTTAGACACAAAGGAAATACACCAAATTCATCCCACAATAGTCCTTAGAGGACCTAATGCATCAAATTATTCACCACATGTCCTTGAGAAAACAAAAAACACCATCCAAAATAGCCAAGGACATGCACCTCAAATAAATTTCCCACCAAACTGAAAATACACTCCCTTATGGGAACCAATTGAATCTGTCTTGAAACAAATTTTGTAGTCTAAGGTCCCCCAACTTCATAAGGTAAAGAATTATGATACAAGTTAGTTTAAATGATCATGGTGGGATGATAATGCCTTCTATGACTATCACCATACTAAAGGACATAAAAATTTGTCATATCAAAAACTTAAGAACATAATCCAAGACCTCATTGAAAATGGCATCATAAAGGTAAATAACCAACAACTGGCCTCCAATAGTTACCATACCATTTTTAAGAATCCTTTGCATGATCATGGGATAGGGAAAGTCTCCAATTTAGTTATAAATACAAATGATCAAGCTAACTTCATCCATGTTGCCTATGACTATACTATAAATAATATTTGAGTCTTGGATAACCATGCTAATACCATTACCATCAAGAAGCCACTAGAATGTGTTGCCATAATGTGATGAACCAAGGTGACCGTACAAGGTGCTCCCCCTAAACAACAACAAATATCCCAATATCACCTCTTAGAGAACCTGGGGAAGACACCTACTTAGATATCTATCCTTGAGTTACTTTTCATATCTCCCAAACACAAAGCTATTCTTAAGAAAGTGTTGCAATATAGTTTTATACCTACCGACCTTGATGTCAACTAATTCTATAAAATGGTTGGATAATTATCCAACACTCACGAGGTCACCTTTCCTAACCAAGACTTATCGTCACAAAAATGGAACCACAATGACCCTTTGCACCTAGAAGTCTACATTAATAAACAATAAATTAGATGAGTCATGGTAGATGGTGGAGCTTGATTTTTTGTACAATAATTGGTTATGACATTAGGTTTCTTTGACACTTGTGTGGATTCCTCAAAGACCATTATCATAAAGGCCTATGATGATGCATCACTCTCTTCCAAGGGTGTTATATTGCTACCTATAAGAGTTGGGCCCAGTATATTGGATACCACATTCCAATTATTCGACTTGGATCTCCCCTATAACATCCTCTTGAGTGACCATGGATTCATTCTATGAATTTCATCTTATCCACAAACCATCAATGCTTAAAAGTTTCCCCAAATTGGCATTGAAATCACAATAGCTAGTGATCTTGATCCTTTCTAATACTTTAATAATTTGTGAGGGATTACTGAATTTCAAGTGCCTATTAATCAACAAGATTCATCCAGCTCATCACATTACATTGATCCATCTTCCATGGTGAAATTGTCTACTTTGTTCAATGCACCTTCTAAAACCAAGATCTAGATCCATGACATGAGATGTGGAGACTATTGTATGGACAATTAATTTTGTGTTCAGAATTCATCCATATGTGAAAATGTTAATACTGCTAATGATATCTAGGCTTATAGGAATGATTTTAAGTTCGCTTCAAATATTTGTGAAAATAAGTAAATAGATAGTTCTGTCTAGATTGACACATTTTAGGATCCTGATGACACCTCTATCTTTTCCATATATGCTCATGATCCTATTCAAGATCGTCCATCTTCATCTCATTAGTATTTCCCTTCCACTCCATCTTGTGACCCATCATCTTTCCATTTTGACCATCCTGGGTTAGGGTATGCATCCCCTATTGTTGCATCTACTAAGCCTTCTTCCCAACTCGTTAAGGGTTTGCAAGCTTCCTTTGATGTTAACAATGCCAAAAAGGCTAGTCCCAGAGAATCAATTGAGTGTATCACCATTCTCTTTAATGAACCACACATTCTTGTCACCTCACTTATCTCATCAATCTCATCCACTTCATTCAAATCATCCATCTCACTCATACCCCCCCACCTCATAAATATGGACCAACAAATAGCACCTCAAGAAAATAACAAGGATAAAGCTCAAGAATCAAAAGAGAAAGTTTCTTCTTCAAAAGGAGATCTAGAATCAAAAGAAAGAATACAAAGAAAGAAAGATCAAGAAAATTCCTCTAGTCAAAATCAAAAGATATTGGGAAAATAGAAGATAAAAATAAAAGCCAAGAATGAAAGTAAGAAAAAATAGATATCCAATTATGCCTCTTCATAAAAAATAACTGGGTCCATCTATCAAATCAAAATGTCAACAAAAAATCTCATTGATCCAAAGTCTCCATCCTCATCACATTCACTCAATCCATACACTCTATTAAATCCATCCATATATTCGCATCCATCATATCACTCCATCTCCCTTGGTGATGTTCTTCGATGGATCTTTGATGACGACCCCTTAATGTACTATAACTTAGTGGTCACCCAAGATCCTTTTCATATGAATCCTGATGGCCCATGTAGTTTTCACAATAGGAATCATACCCTAGCTCCATTCATTTGCCACATTAGTCACCCTATGCATCCATCATTTACACCCTTCATTTAGATTATATCCCTTTGTCCAACATGGTCATCCAAATTTGAGCTTAATTAGTTGGGTACATACATTGTAATGGTAGTATATAGGTTTGGTGCATATTAGCTTTCAACTCTAGAAGGTGAACAAGCACCATGCATAGTTGGTCTTGTCTCCATCATCTACTATCATTCTATTTGGTTTTTTTCCCTTGCTCATAACAAATTCACCTCCACACTTTCTCACATCATCCATAGTAACATTTTGTTGTCCTTCCCATAGCCTATAATAATTGATATTTCACATGTATTCACCTTCCATATCCATCCATAATAAGGATTATTTTATTCCATCCCTAATAATTTTATCCCATCTCAAAAACAAATTTGGTGTCAAGTCATGTTGGTCAACTTTCATCCAACTAGATTTCCACTATGTATAACATAGGAAAGTCCATCAATTGATGAGCTCCTGACATACTAAGTCAGTCCTTTAGGGTCTGTCAAATAAATTCAATCATCATGAATAATAAAATTATCTATGGTCACATAAAGTTGAACTATAATGTATTTGTGCATTGCTATGTAGGAAAGGCCATCTTTGTGAAATCCCTTAGGCACTAAGTCAATCCTTTAGGGTTTTTAAGTCAGCCATTATTTGTAGCATAATCAATTAGACACTTTGATCACACACAAGTAACTATCTAAGTCTTAATCAAATCATGAATCAACAAACTAATTATTCAAATAGTATTCAAACCAAATCGGTCAATTGCCTAATCAATCAAACATAACAAAATTAAATCAATGATCTTATATAAGAGGTGGCATTGTTGAAACTAGAATCAACTTCTTATACGACTTACCTCATTTCTTAAAACTAGACCGGATCCTACCATTTGTCTTATATAGGATATGTCCTTCTTGCAATTAGACATTGTCATTATTTTCCTTATAAAAGTGGTTGAATGATTGAAACCAGACTAGACGTCTTATATGACATGTTTCCTCTCCTAAAACTAGACATTGTCAATCCATCAACCCATCAATCAATTAGTCAATAAATCTCATCAAATCCTATTAGCAAACAAATATTGGAAACCAATCTAAATGGTTGTTGTATTTTTTGGTCCAGTTTATCTTTTATTTTTTTATTTTATTTTTAGTCATGTTATTAGCCACCTTGGGGATGTTCCAAGAAGGATTTATAGGAGTGATTATGTCTCATGACTTTATTTTCTTTAAATTATTTTTGTGGTTTTCTTTAGGAAAAATACTGGTGAAACCGTTTTCCTAGTATGAGTCATGGAATTCCTTGTTTGTTATATATCTTTTTTACAAGTGGATAAGTTTGCACACCTTGGTCTATGTCATACCATGGTGTTTATTGTCCATTTTTCAAAATTATAATGCCAAATGATGATTACATGCATAGCCTTGCATATCATCGTCAAAATATCAATCTTTCTTTGTCTCCACTAACTCCACACTAACACTTCTTCTATCCACATCTTCATGGTGTCATGTGCCATACAAAAATATCATGCATACATAATCATGTTAGAAGCATGTAGGCATCATCATAAACATATTAGTTCATCCATATTGCATAAGAAAATACAAAATGTTGATAGAATTTCACTATAGGAATCATTTATGTATCCACATAGGCACTATTTGTCATAATCATATCATATCGTCTTGAATACATAATTACTTAAGCATACATCATGTTGTATATAAATAAAATTTACATAACATGAAAACCATACATCATGTTGCAAATACATTAAATTTGCATAACATGAATAGAAATCATACATAGCATTGCATATATCATTGCATCCATAATCATCACATAATAATCATAATACAACCATAACATCATAACGATTAAGTGTATAAGTATAAAAAATACATTAGGCATCTATAATGCATAATAACATATAGAATCATCACATAATCATATAAAATACATAAAAAATCATAATGCATCCATCATATGAAATAAAAAAATGCATATAACAATAGCAGGGATAAAATTAAGAATCCCCCCCACCCCTTTGGTGAAGGTGTAAAAACACAAAGTTGTGTCACACTTTAAAGGAAATGACCCACGCTGATCCAACTTTTAAACTTGAATCACTAAAAAGTGGCATATATGTTTTGAAATTTGAAATGATGTAAACTATTATAATGTGTACTTTTTAGTATATTTTATGTTGGTATGAAAATAGTTTTTAATAAATTAACACTATAATTTATTTGCTGATAAAATGTTGAAAAATGAAGTTGCATGGGACGTCAAACTTTTAATAGTAAATTTTATTTTTTTTCTTTCAAATTTTGTGTGTGTATATATAAATTGAAACTTTAGTGCATGGATATATTTTTTCCCAATTTTGATAAATAAATATTCTTCAATAAATATTAAAATGTGCGTGAATTAAAAAATAGTTGTTTCCATCCGACATCAACTTTAATATTCAATATTTATCTAAAATGGAAAACATTTATACCACCTTTAAATAGATTCCTTTGTCTAGTGCATCATATTTTTTTCTATTTTTTTTAATAAGTTTTAGTATGTTTCCTTGGCATGGCAATCAACCTAATATTTTGTGTCGATAACGTACTTTTAGTAAAAATAGAAAATATAAATATAAATAAATTAAACTATTAAAATATATATATTTTTGAAAACTACACTTATGGATCTACAAAAGGGTATTTTTATATTGTTTTTAAATATTATTTGCATTAGCAGGAGTTATTAAAACTTCAAGTTTTTCAAATAATTTTATTTTTTTTGGTAAATTGGACTCAAAGTAGTGCTCCATATATTCTTCGCCAAGAATTTTAGTTGAAAAATTTGTGGAAGTATCTAATTTAGTTAGAATGAATCTTACTATATCATATGTTTGACCAAAATTGATTTTTAGTTAGAAATACTTAAATTTAGTTGTGCTGATAAGTTGGCTAAAAGTGTGGCTAATAAGTTGGTGAAATAAATTGGTATGCCAATGATAAATCATAGCGTGGATGGAAAAAATATCAAATGCTACATATTGTTCTATTCTGGGACCAATTTTCCATTCATCCAAATTCCTTCATGAAGTGTCTGGATCTACATATTGTTCTATTCTAGGACCAATTTTCCATAAATCCAAATTCCTTCATAATGTGTCAAGATTGGGCACAAGTTTCAACATATTCATTATGTCTTGAGCTACACGTCAACACACATCAATATAACCAATGATCGTTCGATGATTTTTTTATGGATGATTGTAGTTGCATTCTTGAAGCAAATGTCTAAAGCACTAGACTTCTGAATTCAAGCCTCCAGAATAATACTAGAACCATTAGATTTCCAAAAATAAATGGTTGAAATTTTATTACTTATTAAATCACTTACAGTCATGAACTCAAAAATAATATTTTATTCTTGACTGGCTACAAATAATTGAAGGTTTCTTAAGTTATGACTCAAGCCTTTGGAGTCATCATTGTGATCGACCCCTCGACCTAGACGATTACCAGTTCCATGGATTAGCAAAGTTAGGTGACAAATATTTGCTCACGAAAATCAATGGTTGAGATTGGTGATTAACTATCAGGTGACTCCTGCAGGCCCGCACTACTAAGAAAGTGATATCATTAGTTTTATGTGGTAATGCAAGATTATGAGATCTTTCCTTAGTGGGACCTAACTTCAGCTCATGGTTAATGGTCTAAAAGGAATCAATGGTTAGCGCTAAGTTCATCAAAGATCAACAATTATTGCAAGATGGATGACTGTAGATTCATTCTAGAAGAAAATGTCTGAAGCTCTAAACTTGTGAATTCAAACCTTCTAAATAATTCTAGAACCATTAGATTTAAAAAAAAAATGGTTGACGTTTATGACTCATTTTTTTCAGAATAATATTGTCACATCAAGTGGTGAATTAAATGTTAAGTGTTGAGTATTTGATGTGATTGTATTCATTCTAACTTCTATATATACTTCACCAACTTGATGTTCTTCATATTATTTATAATATATTTGGGTTTTCTTTCTTTCTTCTCTTTTCTCAATTTAATTCTGATATGGATTCTTCATGGCATGTGATTCTACCCAAATGTTTTTAGGAGAAAAGAATCGATGATGCATATGACAGAGAAAAGCTGGGTATGCTTTTTACAATTCCTTGTGTGTAGGTTTAGGATGCTATAAGAATAATTATGGGTAGGGAATGGCTTGAGAAAAACCCTCATGATCTACATTCTGAAGTAACTTTATATTTCTTGTCCAACTACATGTACATTTTTCTCGATAAAGATTTGGTGAAGACATTGGCAATATGTTATTTGTAGCCTTTCATTAATTTCATTTCTTCATTGGAGTTGGAACTAGGCATTACAATTTTTAAAGTGGGTTAACACCTGTTGGTGGAATCTTATATAAAGTGGAATTGAATGCTTCTACAACGCGGGCTCTTGCCCTTGTTAATATGAGATGTGGTCTACTATGTGGTACGAAAAAATGAATCATTAAAGAGTCTGGAGTTTTGGAGGAAAGTTTGGATGATTCCCTTTTCTTCTCTGTTGTTACTTTGTTAAATTGAATTCACCTTTTTCTCAAACACCCGATTGAGGGCCTTTGCTATTGTTACATATTTTTTTAGTAGTGAATTATATCTATATTTTATTGTATAATGTAATAGTTCTTTTAATATGTATTTTATGACTAGTTTTTTGTCATAGTTAGTGGCTTTTTCACTAGGACGGCTATGTAGTATGTACTTCAGCCTTCAACTACTTAAATTAAAATACTTTTTGTGCTTCCATTCTTGTAAATCCTTTTTTCTTTTTTCAATATAAAACTATGGCTTTTAAAACTAATAGTAATTATCAACATATAGTTTTGATCATAAGTGAGTGAAATTTATTGTGACTTATTACTGGACATTGATAATGATTAAGCTACAAGTCATTTATTTCTCTTTTTAATGCTTTGAAGTACTTTACTTTTCATTTAACTCTCAATATTTTCATCGATTTCTGCATATATACTAGATTGTATTTCATTAAAGAAAATATGGTTGTGGTACCACAGATTAATGTCATATGTACTTGGGAAATCTTTAAAATATTCAAAATTAGGTTACTCTTCTAATCAAAAGTGAGAAAAATGTTTGAATTGATCGCTTGATACTAAAAAATGGTAGAAAGTATGGCACATGGCATGTGCTTTCTTTTTATTGATTTCTATATTTTTAATCAATTTTTCACATATCTTCGAGAATGTCTTTCTTTGAAGAAAGTGTGGTTTTAGTACTACGGATTAATTGCATATGTACATCCGAAGAGATTGATTGGATAGTTTGATATTGAAAACTACATGAAATACTGTATATGATTATGCCATTAATCAAATGATCAATTGAAACAAGATTTGTAATGATTTCATATCATTTTAGTGGTGACTTTGACAACTTACAGTGTGAGGTATAGTTTGGATTTATCCAAATTCCAAATAAAATAAACATTGTAATTGTAAATGTAAGACTTAAGTTACATGGTTAAGTTAGTTTTTTGGTTTGTTCAAAAAATCATTATACCCAACCTCACATGACTCATGATTAAACATGGATGAGGATGGTAGTGGTATTGGTGGCTCATAAATAGGGATAGTGGGCACAACTAAAATCATTTATAGAAGGCTAAATGATTTATTATTGAGTCCAATGTTTTGAATTATAGAGTGTATTGTATTGACAATATTATAAATGTAGAACCATATTCAAGATCCCAAGATCCAAACCATGGTCGACAAGCCATGTGGTTTGAGAATATGGTTTGTATTGTCACTAGCAACAAAAGTAGCTAGTGGCCCATCAACTTGGAATCAATTGTGTCTGATATAAAGTGACATGTGTCATTTATACAAAATAAGAGCTTGAATTCTCTAATCATCTTTAAAAATCTATGTAATAATGTAACATTGTAGATTACTAGTAATGAAATAAATGTTTGTGTTATTCTTTGGTATTCATTTATAGTAAATAATAATTTTTTGTTTACAATATCTATTCAAATTATACAACTAATGTAAATGGAATAAAATAATAGAATGAAATATTTAATCAACTTAGAAAAATCATTATTTTTTTCCTTTAAGAGATTAAATATTGTCTATTTATGAAATATTTGCATGCAATTTTTTTAAAAGAAAGTAATACAAATGAAAAAATAAAGTTGCCACCAACTTGAAAAAAACCACTAAACTTTGTCACTCTTGCTACGATTTTTTTAAATTTTATTGATTTCTAATTTTTTGTTGACTTGTTCTCCAAGTTCCTATAACGCCTCACCACACAACCCTAGAGGATGTTGCAAACAACTACTTAAATAGGCTAATTTTTTTTTTTTTTTAAAGTATAATTAATATACAAGTTCACTTCCGAGTGCAACCATCCCCTAAGGTTATGAGACTAAATCTACTTAACAACCCACAACAACAACATGATCCATGACAATTATGTAGGCAATAATTAAACACATACATTCCAATTAAGATAAATACATCAAGCACAATAGATAACTTTCAAACTCATTTATCCATAATTAAATATTACAATTACAACTCTCATTCCCTGAATGAGGCAAGTCAAATAAATCATGTTACAGTTACAACTTCCACCTCGATAACAAATGCTGGGTAAAATACAAGATCCAACTGAAATGAAACAATGGAAGAACTAAAACTGAATCCAACAAGCTCTCCAAATGGAAGTCTTGTCCACAAGAACATGAAGAAATAACCTAATGGATTTAAGTGCATGCCACCCAAACAAGTGGAACCAAAAGGCCCACCCCCCATGCTAGGAGATAGTAACAAGGAACCCTAACGAAGACCATCTACCACTAGACACAAACTAACACAACTAAACCAAACTGAATCCACCGATCACATAAGTACAACTCAAGAGCATCACAAGTACCACACAAGTATAGCTCTACATGGCCACATTGCTTCCAGAAATAAAGCAGAACAAGTATGTTAAGAGGACCATACACATAATAATCGAATACCAACTATGGTCACATCAGGTATATTAAGGAAATCATACCCTAAACAAGTACCAATTGTTGTCCTAGACATAGTGTCATCACATAGCTCATCATGAGTTACCCACTGTGGATCTTCCTAGGCTTCGGCCCCCATAATGGGTTATCCTGGTGGCCTGTACCAATCCCCGACCCTCATACCTACTAATGCAGGATCACATATCTCATACAAACAAGATAGATGATCTTGCCATTCCAGGACTTCCCACCCATCCCAAGTCTAAACAAGTCCTTGTGTCTATGAGTGAGGCATAATTATCTTGATTAGTGAGAAGTACCACCTAATATTCTAAGTTATTTTTTAATTATCACTTGATTAAACCACCTCCATAAGTTACCCAGTTTACCTCTTCTGGGCTCTGGCCCCTACAAAAGCCACTCTTCTACTTGACAACACACATACCATCCAAACACCAAGGGTAACAAAGTGCAACAACCAAGATAACATGTCCACTCCTTTCTCAGGGGGCGACATAAGATAAACCCATCTCCAAACACTAGAGGTAACAACAATAATAAAACCACTCCTAACAAGGAGGCACAATAACATAATCCCCTCCTTTCTTAGGAGGTACAATACATTCCCGTTCGTAGAATCTGGGTAATAACAAATAACTTCTCATGCACTACCCAAGGGAATAAACAAACAATCGACATCACAAGATGACAACCCCCAACTTTTAGGGTCTTTTGGAAGACTTACAGATTTAAAGCACTTGACCCATTTCCCAAACAAGAACACAAAGGGAATATTCACAATCAAGGGGATGAGAATTTAAATTCTACTTTGGGTTCACTAAACCCATTTCCTCATCACATTCAGTACTCTATTAAATTT
The DNA here is from genome assembly GCA_007115665.2 of Sequoiadendron giganteum. Taxonomy (NCBI): domain Eukaryota; kingdom Viridiplantae; phylum Streptophyta; class Pinopsida; order Cupressales; family Cupressaceae; genus Sequoiadendron; species Sequoiadendron giganteum. The sequence continues at coordinate 154,980,730 of CM021104.1, read as the reverse complement.
AATATTTTGAATTAACACATGTCTTTTAAATTAAGACTCAATATTTAATTTCCTAATTGCTCATAATTAACAATAAAATAACATTTACACCTTCAATTCAAATATTTCATTTTAAGATAACAATATCCCCTTTGTAAAATGAAACATCAAGTAATTACAATATTAAACACGTCCTTGCAAGTATAAATAATTTTAATGCCAAGGGCCTCGTTATTCAAACATAAAATCTTCAAATCTAATTTGTCTTTCCAAAAAAATAATATTTGAAAATAAATTCAACAATTTGTTTAAGAACATCAAATTTTAATTTCTTCAATTAATCTTACATCATGCCTTCAATAAATCAACATTTAAAATGGATATAATCACTTGAATAATTTGCATAAGAATATAATATTATAATATTATATATTATAATATTAAATATCAATATAATAAATATTAATATTATAATATTATTGAAATATAATAATAAATTATTATTCTATTTAAAAAAAAAAACCCTTCTATAAAAACAAAACCCGCATCCATAGGCATCCTCGAACTACGTGCCAACCCTAAAGGTTGGGCGGCTCCCTCGGTCCATGTGCTAAGGATGCTGGCCACATTAGGGTACCGGTCACGACTTACAGTAAGTGGAGGCATTTTTTTTGCGTAGGGTGGAGGCATGTAGGGGTGGGGCAGCAGTTGTGTGTAACACAACCGACCCCTGCCAAGAGTGGCGACTATGTCAAGACAGTCGCCCCACTTGGTGGGTGGCAGCTGTGTTAACATAACCATCCTCGGGTCTGGTGGCGGCCGCATAAGGGAGGTGGTGGCGGACGGTGGAGGTGGGGAGTGCACTGGGCATGGCTCCCTCCACCCGCCTCCCATGGGGCGCGGTGGGGGTCGAGCCTCCAACGACCTCCCCAACAATGTTTTTTTTTTTAAACCAAAAGAAAACAAATGGCCTGTAGATTTTAATCCGAATTGGGAATATTTAACATGACCCCCCTTTTGAACTATTTTACAAAAAAAAGATATATATATATATATATATATGTGTGTGTAAATATATATATATTTCCATAACTAAATTGCAACACAAATTGAAACATAATTAAAATAGAAGCAATCGTAAACAATCATAAATCTCATTTTTAATTTGAAGCAATCCATTGCTAAACAAATACTTTATTCCCAATTTGAAAACAAGAATCTAATTGAATTTCCTTGCAATCATACAACAGATTTCAAATACTTTTCTACATGATTTTCAACAACCAAATATACAATTAAAATTTCCAAAGCAACTAAATTTAAAAAGAACTAGCATGAACCTGGTGTTCTTGAGTTTGAGAGGATCCAACTGGTGCCCATATTCTTGCCTCGATTCCAACTTCAACCCCAGAAATTTTCACAGCTTCAATCCAAAACCCACAAAAATGAACAAAATCTTCCTCCTATCCTTTCCATTTTCTCCAAAACTCCATGATCCAAAATTGTGAAAGAAAATTTAATAATAATCCAAATTCCCAACAAAATAAACATACAACAATCCTCATAAATTTCTGAAAATAGAAAATGCAAGATATCCCATTTTTCAATTTTTTCAATTCAACTTTCAAACTTGACTTTTAACTCATTTTTCTTATTTTTTTAATTTCACATAATAAAATTCATAAATTTCAAAATGAACTTATCCAATTTCCACACAATCAATTTAATTAATTAATAAATAAATCTAATCCACAATTAAATTATTTATTAATTAAATTAAATTAATTAATAAAATAAATTACTTTTTTAACGTAATACTAGTAGAATTTCAATTTCATAATTAAATGCAAACAGCCATATGATTACCCTTTTTTTAACTTGCAATTAAATAAATAAAGAGAGGGAGCAATATTCACAGCATCACAACCTGACTAACATCTGACGACATACTAGGACTAGGGTGACAACTTGGCATGAAAAACCTAGCTACTATCTCCCAATCGAATACCGTTGGGCATTGGACACATTCAAACCTGTGAAACCAGGTGGAGTCGATGTCCTATACCTATCAACCTACGAACACAAAGTATATCCACATGCATATATATGTTAAAATTAAAACACACCGTGAAGAGGAAATCTCATAATCACAGGGCACTCACAAGCGAGTGATGTGATCTATCCCCTTCACCAATATAGTATAACTAACTAATGAATCTAACATCATTAATATGATCAAAAACATAAACATCATTAATTCAATTATCCACTATGCTAATCCAAATCATGACATAATGATAACATCAAGATCAAATACCATCACAACAAGATATCACAATCACATCGCTTTATAGATAGTGATCAAACAACAATTGAGTTCTAAGCCAAAGTACAAATAGAAAGTACAACATAAGCAAACAGAACATGGTCCGATCAAAGAGCAAAATGGAGGGGTCTTAGAGTTCCTGGTATCATTAGTCATTTTATTAAGTCATTTGCAACATAAAGTTATTGACCCCTTGGCCTTGATGTCAATCAATGTCTTGCTTTTAAAGGGATTATGCGAGTCTGCGTGATGCTTCAAGTAGATCTATATGTGACCCATAGAACCAGAAAATGGACACATTGACTCATCTTGATGACTCCATTAGGATTGTGTATCCTAACACCACTAAATTTTAAAATTTTAAAACAATGTAATACCCCTCTATTTTGCTTTTTGTGTGTTTGCTTTATGCTATGTTTGAGATGCAGCTACTGTTATACTGGACACACCTTGTTGTTTGTGTTTTGATCGCCATTGTTCAGGGACATTGATTATTGTGAGATGTGGATTATCTGACTATTGTTTCACATGCATTATGGATTATAGATGTTAGTAGAATTAGCTTGAGATATTGTATTACGTGATTTCTGATTATGATGTAATGTCAGTCTTGGATGAGTGTATTGGTGAAGAGGATGGTTCACATCACTCACTTGCGAGCGCCCTGCGAATCCATGATTTCTTCTTCATGGTGTGTATTATATACTGGACATATTGTATTATGTTGTTTACTTGGTTGCAGGTTGCAGGTACATGACACCAACTCCACCTAGTTTCACAGGTCTGAGCGTGTCGATCCAACGGTTAAGTTGAAAGGGAGATAGTAACTAGGTAACATGTGTCAAGTCTATGCCCTAGCCTTAGTGTGTTGTTCGTTTTGTTTTGTGAGTCGTGTCTACTTGGTTTAATGTTTTATGATTTTATTAGATGCTTTATTATTTAATCATTATTTTAGAATTATTGTATTGTTGAAAGTAGAGTTTATTTTAATATTAAGTAAAATCTATGCTTTGATGAAGTATATATGTTGATTATGAAATTGTATTAATTAAATTTTAATTTATTTAATTAATTAAATTAATCTTGTAAAAGGTTGATTTTAATTATTAAATAATTAAAATTAATTAATTTATTTATTGCATTAAATTTAATTAAATTAAATTAAAAGGATTGAAAGAATAATGAAATTGCATTTGAAAATCAATTTGGGGTTTTCGAAAATGGGAAAAGGAAATAAATATCTATTTTCACTTTGCATGCAAAAGGAAATTAGGGTTAGATTAGATATTTTAGTTTTAATATGAATGCATGTTTCAATTTTAAAAAAAAAAAAAGTTTTGGGAAGGATTATTATTTTCAAAGGAATTTGGGAAATTTTGAAGAAATTGCACAAGTAGGGTTTGAATCAAATTTTGGATTTTGGAATTGGAATTGGTTGCACTTTTGAAGAAAAGCTTGGAGGAGGCTTCTATCAAGAAAAATTTCATCATCTTCTGTAGCATCACATTCCAGGTTTTATACTTCATGTTTATTTCAATTTTTAATTTAATGGTTGAGGAAATTTTGATAAAATTACTGTAGGAGATTAATTAGTATACAAAACTGTAGATCCATTGTTTAAATTTCAATTTTAATTGTTCTCAAACATTTACAATTTATTGTGGAAAATTTAGTTTGAAAACAATCAGATTTGTTTTGCAAACTCAAACCCTATAGAAAATTACTTTGGAAATCAAACAAAAATTAGTTTTGTACAAAGTCTTTGTATAAATTTTCTAAAATCTGTAAGATTAAATTGTAGGAAATTAAAATTAAACCCTTTTAAATGTGGAAAGAAATTTTGGAAAATAAGAAGAATTTTTCATATTCTAGTTTTTTTTACATTTTCTCTATTATACCTATTATGGAGATTTTGGTAAATTTTTATATATTTATATATATTAACTTATATATATTATATTTAGTTGCATATAATATATATAAATATTTTAACCTTTGATTTTGACACCTGGGATTCTGTCGAAATTCTTTTTTTTGAAATTTGCACTGTGTTAATGGTGGATGGTACCTTTTGGTATGTGTGTTTTAATTAAAAATAAATAAAAATTAATAAAGTGAAAGTGGACGGATGGGGAGGTCAAACCCCCACCGTCGTACGTATCCCTATGGGATGGTTGCATCTGCCATGGGAAGTGCACCCACCTTTTGGGGGGACGCACTCCCCATGGGAGTTGCGGCCTCCCCTACTTAGCGCCGGCCGCTGTACACTGTACAGTCGGCGACGGTGAAGGTACGCTAGCTATTGTACAGTGTACAGTCAGTGTCAGGCGTGGGTACTACTTTTGGTCAGCTAGTACAAGCCAGTCTAGCCATTATACTTCCTTGTTTGTTTTAATTTTTTTAATTTTTATTTATTTTTATTTATTTTTAATTATGTTTTGTTTATAATTTATTTATTTATGTATAATGTTTTATATATATTTATTTAAAATGATGTATACTTTTGACATATTAAATATTAAAATATAATATTTAATATAAAAGAAATTTTATCTATAAATGGGGAAATTAATGTCTGAGTGTGAACAGGTTACTAAATTTTAGTTCTTTTGTCTCAACCTTGTAATTATTGTAAAACAGAGGTTTAACATGAATATTATAGAAGATTTTATTTATTTTTATTAGTTTAGAATGTCAAATCAAGTATGAAAGTATGGATATTATTCTTAATATATTATGTTAATACTTTTAAAACATGCAAGTAGATGGACAGTGAATTAAGTGAAATGTTTTGTTTATGCATTTTTATTAAGTGGTGATATATGTTTATTTAAAAGGGGGATTTATTCAGTTGATGAATATTTGTATGGTAATTAGATTAAATTTTCTGTGAGATGCTTTAAGTAGGAATATGGATTTAATGTATCCGAACATACAGTATTTTCTTCATCAATGCATTAGTATGTTATTTCCCTTTTTAAGTGGATGCTTTGGGAAAGGATGAATTATGCAATTATTGTAAATTCTTCCAGTGTATGTGGGTCATTCCCATGTTAGTCGATATTTATTATTCCTTGGGTAGATTAATTTGAGTTGTTTTCCTCCATGTGTTGGAGTGATATTCTTATTTATCATCTCCTAGATTAGGAGAGACTGAGTTATTCAGTTCTATGACACTTGAGTCACCCTTGGAGTCTAGATTTGAGTAGTGAGTTATCCATTAGAAGAGTGGCTTTTGTTAGGGGCCGGAGCCCAAAGAGGTAAATCAGGTAACCTTCGAAAGTTTTTTTAAGAAGTGATAATTAAAGTAAAGTACTTAGATTACTAGGATGCATTCACATTAACCAAGATAAAATTAACCTCACTCGCAGAGACAAGGGCTTGGTTTGACTTGGGGTGAGTGAGAAGGCCTAGAATGGCAAGGTCAACTAGCTTGTCCATATGAGAGGTAGTTGATTCTGCTTGTGTGAGTATGAGGGCCGGGATTCGGTTGAGGTCACCAAGATTACCAGAGCCTATGAAGGATTCCCAGAGGAGATCTCATGATGCACCTTGCGATGACACTCTATCTAGGATAACCTTGTTTTTATGTTGTGTGTATGATTTCTTTAGCACACTTGATGTTATTATGTCTGGAAGCAATGTAACCATGTTAGTGTTAGGTTTATATTGTGCATATGTAAGGTTGAGTCAGTTAGTTCTGTTAGTCAGCCTTTGGTTAGAGGTAGTAGATATCTTGTCCATGTTGTAATTTTACTATCTCCTAGCATCGGGGGTGGACCTTCGGGTACCACTAGGTAGGGTGGAACATGCACCAAAACCGTTGGGTCCCCCATTGTTCTTCAATTCATGGAAGTGAGACATCCAATTGGATGGCTTGTAGATATTGTTACTCTCTCCTTGTTCTATTGTAATTCTTTTTGTATCAGTTGTATTTACCCCTCTTGTTGTTATGAGGTGGATCTTGTAATTATTATACTTATGTATTTTTACTCATTTTGGGAATGAGGATTGTAATCTTGTAATGGTTTATGTAATGGAATTATGTGATGGTTAATCTACTCTATCTTGTATTTACTTATGTTAGATGTATGTCATTACTTGAGATGTTTATTACAATGTAATTTAGATGATGTATGTGAATAGGAAGTAAGTAATCTCGGTTACGTAGCCTTAGGGGAGGTTTTCAATTATAGGTGAACATGTATGTATAATGCACTTTAATAAAAAATAAAAAAATTAGTACACTTTTGTAGCGAATTGGAACTTCCTCGAGGGTTGCATGGCGGGGCATTACAAACAACTTTAAAACAAAGTTTTAAAACAAATTTAAAACACATGTTTATTGTTTATATTATAAATTACTCAAATATTCGATGAACATTTGATGGATGGTTGTAGTAGAATTTTGGAATGAAATGCACAGAGCAGTGGTGTGAAGTCCACCTCTATGATACATTTATTGCTTATACTATTTTGAGTTTTAGTATTATTGACTATGTCTGGTGATACCATTTAGGACATGATATTTTAAACATTTGAGTTATTTTGATCATTTGATTACGATGTTTATACATTTGAGTTCTTATGATGACTTGATTATGATTATGCTACATGCTTAGTTAGCTTATTGTGATGGTTGACCTAAATTTATGCTAGTTACTGTGGTTGTTCAATTTGAATTTGGAAATGATGAAAAAATGAAATATTTGATGTGAATCAACCACATTACAATTTGAAATTAAGGTAAAAGGAATTGGGGATGATATGTGATTAGTGATTTTTTCAATTATAATATGAGATATATATGCTATGTGAAATTATGAAACTTGAGTATATGAAATAGTGATTCAATTGTTTTGATATATGATTTATTTGAACGGAAACTTGTGTATATTATATGGCTATTCAATTATTTTGAAATATGATTTATTGGATGAATTAACATGTGCATCAAGTGTCTAGGTTCAGTTTGCATGGCCAATTGAAATTGGAGGCAACCTCTAGGAACCCTGAGTAAATTAGCTAGTGAAAGAAAACTATAGTCCATATGGGGTGTAATACCCCTCCGTTTTGCTCTTTTGATCGAACAATTTTCTTCTCCTGTATGTTGTATTTATGTTAATACTTTGACTGTGGTACTTGATTACTATTAGATTGCTATATGTTAAGCGATGTGAATGTGATATTTGATGTGATGGTATTTTATTTTGATGTTATCATTAGGGCATGCTTTAGATTAGCATATATGATATGTGAATTAATGATGTTTTATGCCTTTGATTATATTATTGATGTTAGATTCATCTGTTGGTAATACTATATTGGTGAAGGGGATAGGATTGCATCACTCGCTTGCGAGTGCCCTGCGATTCTAAGATTTCCTCTTCACTGTGTGTTTTAATTATGACATATATATGCATGTGGATACACTCTTTGTTCGCAGATTGACAGGTACAGGGCATCGACTCTACCTGGTTTCACAGGTTTGAGCGTGTCCATTACCCAACAACATTTGATTGAGAGATAGTACCTAGGTTTTTCCATGCAATTCATTACCCTGGTCATAGTATGTCATCGACTTTAAGTCAGGTTCAGTTGTTTTTATATTATTTTATTTGTCTTGATTCTATTTAAAATTGCAAGTTAGAGAAAGTTAAATAAATGGCCTATGTAGTTAAGTTGTTGATTAAATCAATCTATTTATAATGTTAGAAATATTATTTAATTTATTGATTAATTTAATATAATTAATAAAATAATTTAACCTTGGATTAGATTGATTTTATTGATTAATTAAATTAATGGTGTTGAATTGAATTTAGTTATTCATTTTGAAATGAATGGATATTTTGTTTGAAATTGGAAAATTAGAAAAATGTTTTAATTTGCATTTTATTTGAAAATTTGAATGCAAAAAGAAATTAAGATATGTTTTGTTTTCTATTTTTGAAAATTGATTATGGTGGTTGAATAGATATTTTTCTTTTCTTCTATTAATGAGATATTTTTGGATATTTTGGAGGAGGATGGATTTTCATGGAGTTTTTGGGGAGAGGATGAAAATTGGAGAAAAAGAAGAGGAAGGAAGAACATAGTTGTTGTTTTGTGGGTTTTTGGATTGGAATTGTGGAGAAGTCTATTGATTTGCTAGGAAGGAGCCGAAATCTGAGGAGAAGGATTTGCAGCTTTTTTATCAACCTCTCAAGCTTTTGGATCCAGGTTTTTTCTAATTGTTAAATTGATTTCTGTTTTTTTTTAAAGATTCATAGATTAATATTCTAGTTTAAAAATAAATAAATTATATATTTAAACTTTGTTAAATTTGTGATGAAGAGAAACCCATGTGAAAAACTATTTGAAATTCAAACAAAACCTCTGTTGAAAATAAAATTCTTCAAGAAAAAACTTGTGTTCTTGACTGCAAATTATCTTTTTGAAAATTATTTGCTCAATTAGTTTTTGAAAATCTTAAATCGGTATTAAAAATAAGAGATATATACATATATATATATATGTATATATATATGTATATATATATATATATGTATGTATATATATATGTATATATATATATATGTATGTATATATATATATATATATATATATATATATATATATATATGTATGTATATATATATATATATATATATATATATATATATAATACTACTTTTATATATATTTTGCATTTATGTTATGCTATTAAATTTTTCTTAAAATAAAAATGAAACCCTTTTAAATTTGGTTTCTGGCGGATTAAATCCGTGGGTTTTTCTTTAAAAAAAAAAAAAATTGTAGAAAAAAATAAAAAAAATAAAAATTTAAAAACCCGATATTTTTGGGGTTGCTGGGGGCTCAACCCACAACCGCCCCCATGGGAGGCTCTGTGGGGATCCACACCTAGCATATCACCATGTGGCCACCCACAGTGAGTGGGACGACTGTGTTAAACATAGTTGTCACCCACTATAGTTGGTTCGACTATGGTTAACACAGCCGCCACTCACTTCTTTGTGCATCGGCTATGTTAAACATAGCCGCTCCCACACCAATGGTGGGTCGGTTGTGGTTAATGCAGCCACCCCAACCCTTAACAATGGCGCACTTTCCTAAGTCCACAACATGATTCCCAATGTCTCTCATTAATTTGTTCTTTAATATATATATATAATATTTTATACATTATATTTTATAATATTAAAATATTAATAATAATATTTTATATTATATCTTACAATATTAAAATATTAATATATATTAAATAATTGTATATATATATTTTTCTAGTTGAGATTTTAAATTTTGATATATATATATGTAAATATATACATATTAAAATGTTGATTTAAATATAGCATATTTTAATGTAATTGAGAAAATTTTGAATATTTCAAGGGATGATTTAATTGGAGAATTTTAAATTAACATGTTATAGTCGAATTAATGAAGTTGTTTTAAAAGGATATATTTTGATGAAAACAATAATTTTGATTTTAAATAACATGTTTATTAAGATGAGTTAAGTATTTTAAAAATGGTTATTTCAAGTAGAAGGAATAGTTATCTAGTTTAAAACGATATTCTTTGGATCTAAAAGTAATATGTTTTAGTAGCAAGATTAGTCGTCTTTTAAGAGAAGATTTATTTTGCAAGGGACATAAAGTCATTTTAAAAGGATATGTTCTGAATTGGACAAGTAAATGTTTATTTTATGATTATTTAAAAGCTATTAGGGAATTAAATATTGAGTTTAAATTTCATCATTAGTCTGGAAGAGATACAGTTAGATTAGTCTAACTGAGGCAACAAACTAGTGAATTTTATTAAGGGCAGTGGATTTATGTGGTTTATAAAAGTAATCATGGTTTTGAATTGTTTATTAAATTTAGTTTTCCCTTCTCAATAATTAGAAGGGCAATGGATTATTTATTTAACTATTTTGTTAGGGAATTTGTTTCTTTACTGTGAAATGAATTTTAGAGGGAAATGGATTTAGTATATCCAAAATTAGATATCTCCTCGCAATCGCTTTCGTGATTATTTATGTTGTGTTCATGTTTGGGGAAATGGGTTAAGTGAGAGTTAATAATATGAAAGTTTTCCAGAGGATCCTTAGAGGATGGGGGATTGTCATTTTGTGATGTCAACCACTATATTTCCCTTGAGTAGTGCATGGTGCCTTGTGAGTGAGTAACCCAATTATCATGAATGGGGATGATTTGTGCCTCTTGTGGAAGGAGTGCATTATGTGAAATTGTTGCCTCCAATGTTTAGAGTGAGTTTCATTCATGTTTCCTCCTAGAGTTGGAGTTGAATGTCTGATGTCAAGTAGAAGAGTGGCTTTTGTTAGGGGCCAGAGATCACAAAAGGTAATACTGGGTAACCTTCAAAGGTAGTTGAATTGAGTGACGAGTTGTGCGATGACACTCTATCTAGGACAACAGTTGATATTTGATTCTGTGTGTATGCTTTTCTTAACATACTTGATCTATTTTGTGTCAGGAAGCAATGTGACCATGTTAGAATTGTACTAGTGTTTTAATTTTTTTTTTCTTGTGTGGTACATGTGATTGGTTGTGTCAGTTTGGTTCAGTTACGTGTTATCATGTGTCTAGAGGTAGATGGCCTTGGCTAGGATTCCTTGTTACTATCTCCTAGCATAGGGGGTGGGCCTTCAATTACCACTTGGTTGGGTGGCGTGCACTTTACTCCGTTGGGTTTTCTTCTTGTTCATGTGGATGAGATTTCTAGTTGGAGAGCTCGTGCGATCCAGTTACTTTGTATGCTTTATTCATTTCAGTTGCTCTTTTAATTTACTACCCCTCATTTTTAATCGAAGTCAAAACTTGTAAATTGTAATCACGCTTATTGGATTTACCTCCTTCGGGGAATGAGAGATGTAATCTTATTGTTTAATTATTACTATATGTTGTCCATGATATCTTTTACTTTTATGAAGTAGTTTATCTTGTATGGAACATATGTGTTCTTGATTTCTTTAGTAAATAAATTTTATGGTTTCAATTCTTGTTTAAGTTGTATGTGGGTTATTAGGAGAAACTCAGTCTCATAACCTTAGGGGTTGTTGGCAATGTGTAGTGATCTTGCATATTAATTTTACTTAAAGAAAAATAAAAAAAATTGTACGTTTGAGTAGTTAATTATAACTTCCTCTAGGGTTATGTGGCGGGGCATTATATCAAGGGACTATAGTTCAATTATGTAATGTATTTTATTTTTAATGTTATTTGTAAATGTTTGTAAGTTATTTTTTATTGCCATGTAAATCCATCTAGATGGTGAGTTGTCCACCCAAGTGTACAAACTAGGATTTGACCTTTAGGGAACTTTTTTGGGGTTGAAAAGTTATGTTTTTAAAGTGTTTTTATGGGTTAAAGGTCCCTAGGTCAAGTACCTATGGGTAGATACATTTATAACTTAGAATTTTGAGTCAATTTCATGATTGGGTACCATTTTTGGGGCATTAAAGAGGTTTGAAGAAAATAAGGTCTTGAGAAGTGGGATGGGGACTAGTCTCTTTCCATTACCACTTCTCCATGTTGTCTTGGAAGTCTCCCAAGCTCTCACACATGTGTGAGAACACATAGTTGAATGTGCTTGGGAGAGTGAATTTATGAGTGTCAAGTGACACTCCCCCATTCAAAGGAATTAAAACATGAATTCCTATAAAGAAACCAAGAACAAGGGTTTTGGGGGTTCTCATTTTTTGCATTCTTTTTTTTTTGGGAGTTGTAATTTTTGTGGAGAGCTCTTGGATTTGTCTTGAGAGATTGGAGAGAAAATGTGAAGGATGAGGATTTTTTCTCACAATCATCACTTTCTTCTAAATCTTGTATTGAGGTAGGTTCACCACATGCTTTTTTTTCTTATGTATTAAATTTTTAAGCTATGTACATGTATTTATGTGTTTTGAAATGCTTCCTTAAAATCTTTTTTTCTATGTATATTATTGGAAAAAAGGGTTGTAGTGGGATAGGATCACCCAAATTTGGATAGAGCGTACCAATATGGGAATGGTTGGACTAGGAACCTACATGGGGACATGTTATTCCTCCTTAGAAAGCAGAGGTTAAAAGAGGGGTATGAGTAGCCATATGTCTTGTGAAATGTTAAGGGTGACTTGGGTGGATAACAAAATATGAAGGAAAGGTTGATAATGAAGGGTTGAAACTTGTGATGGTTATCGAGGGTGTTTATTTTTGAGTCACAAAAATGGAGTGCGTAGTCCACCCCCCATTCCCCATTTTGGGTTCATAATGAACTTTTTGTTATTGGAAATTTCCCTTGGGTGGGTGTGTAAATGTTCTATGAGTATTTGGTGTGTTAAATATATTTGGATTGCATGAATATACCTGGTTCCCAAGGTGCCTCCTTGCTCGGGGGTGGTTGGTTTTCCAACCAAAAGTTGGGAGGTGAGCACCCATGGCCTATGGAAAAAGTTTTATGTATTGTGTAGTTTACAGGTTGAAGAACCCACAACTTGAAAACAACTATGTTCTTTTTTTACCAGTATTAGTGTTACCTTCAAAGAAATACACCTTGTTGAGATTTATGTTATTGTATTGAAAGGTTGATCTAAAACAGTAAATGTGTCTCTATTTTAGTTATATAGATTTTGTACTAGATATGTGCAAATATCCATGGTAATGTAGATGTAAATAAAATATTCCTCCTTATCACACTATTGTATTTGGTGTATGTAGTTGTTGTTTAAGAGTTCCAAAGAGTATTTTTTTTCATCATTCCAATGAGTGTATAAAGTAAATAAATGTTGTTTGAAACATGTGTTTTTTCATCATTCTATTGTGGTTGTTCCCTATGTTTCCTTGTATACTTGAATTCTATATTTTGTGCAACGAGAACTAAAAAAATAAAATTAAAGCTTCTTAGTTTTTGTAATTAAAAGAAAATATATAATGTATGCTTAGAAAATGGGATATATCATTCAATCGGTGAAATATCAATATATTAGTCTTTATTATTTGGAATAAAATGCATAATTCACTGCAAGAATGCATTATTTAAGTAGGATATTAAACTATAAGTTTGTCACATTGCCTTAAAATAAGAATGTTAAGTTTTAGACATAATCTATTTTCCTTACTACAAAATTAAATGAAAATGGTTATACCATTTTGTTTTGATAGTTGAGGAAAGAAACCTGAAAGGGAAAAGTATGCATGAAAGTATTCATTGTCAAGGTTTTCTTGCTATACTAAAAATTCTTTCATAAGTGAGATTTTCAGACTATTTCTTTTAAATATATCATGTTGTCATAATGTAAAATAGTTTTCAATAATTCTATTGAATGCATACATGATTCAATTTATTCTATTTTAGAATACATAGGTTCTACCTAGTTAGTATTTATAAGTTAATAATAGACAATGTATTTTACTTCAGGACAAAAAGGTCAAATGTAGAAGTAGTATTATGTTGTGTAATTATTTTTATATTTAAACATGGTCATTGAGAAGACTCATATACCAATACTTTTCCCCTTAAAATTCCTAAAAAGGAAACTCACATTCTAGCTGTGTCCCTTCTTGTTCATAGTTGAGTTTAATTATGGATTCAGTAGAAGAGAAAATGCTACAGTAAAAGTTTAACCTACATGCAAGTTAAATAAATACAACTTGAACCTAATATACTATCTTCTATGATAAAAAAAATTTGAAGCTTAACTCTTTTAGGTAGTTTCCTCATAGTGCATCCCTGACAGGCCATCCAAAAAGAGTTTGAATATAAGAATTGCACAGGCCTAAGTTAGAGTCCTATTGCCTCCTTTGACCTCCCTTTCAGCCTCACAGTGTGTAGACAAAGGAATGGGATGTGCATCTATATAAATCTATAGATAAATGAACAAAATAAATAGGATTGATTGCATAATAGTCACCATACTTGATGAATCTACAACTCTTGGGCGATGTAGGTAGTTGAGGATCCCATAGGTAGTGGTCATTTGGCCAATGCCATATATTGGGTATGGAAAATATGTAGCTCATCGTTGCCAAAACTTATATTACACGATTGAAAAAATAGGAGTCACACAAGTTACACATGAGAGTGCCATTGACCTAAACAAATGAAATAACAAATACATGAAGATACCTGTATAGAAGAGACACTCAACAATGATCTCTCACCGCCCAAGAAAAGTCTAGAAATAAGATTAGAAAAACAAACCTACCTAAGAAAAAAGTTTAGAAATAAGATCAGAACAAAAAACCCTAGGGCATTGCTTTGATCCTATCCCAACCCTAGATCTTCTTATCAGAGACAATTAGGGTGTCCTTGATGGAAGACTAAACGATTTTTTATTATATTATTTTATTTTGATAAACAAGTTAAAATGGTGTAATCTTCTTTTCTCCACATTTCATTCACGAGAATCTAAAACAACATAGATAAAATTTACTTTGCCAAAAGTAAAGGATAAAGCCTTGAATTAACCATTCAATAAGGGGTAATATTGATATTTGAACAATAGTGGCAATGTGTGTTGGAGTGAACCACCAAAAATATAACACTGGACCTAGGGCAAGAGGATTCCCTCTACTAGGCCCTTAGGGTTTTTCACCCTAGGAGCTTTTGGTGTGTGGGAATGGCACTCCTTCCACTTGGTGGTTATTGGATTTTTGGAAGTTGCATTCAAAGAGAGGGTTGATTGACTAAGTTAGTGATGTGTGTGTATGTGTGATGTGTGGCTAGAAATGAAAAAATGAAATGATACTAATATAATATATGAAATGTAAACAAAGTAAATCTAAAATAATGCAAATTAATATAAAATGACCTAAATAGATGCAATACAAAAAACAAATGGAAAGGATAAGAACTTACGCACCTAGAAATATGATGTTGTAAATGAGAGGTCCTAAAATATTCTAGAAAATGTATGAAATTGGAAGAGGGACACTTACGCCAAGTTGGGCGACCTAGTCCTTTTGTCAGAAAATTTTGTTAGCCCAAGTTTCGGAGAAAAGGGTACCCAAAAATATAAAAACCCTTTTTAAAAATTAGGATAGGGACAAGGTTTCCAATAGTGGCAACCTAGTCCTCTTGATGCTTTTCAAGGATTTAGGGTTCTATTCTATGGGTCCCAACTGGTAGTTCCTTCCTTTGTAATAGTTTGTGTTTGAAACTCCTAAAAATGGCCTACAACTTGTCTTTTTGCTCCATCTAGGGTTTGATTCTTTGATGTGACTTGAGTGGAATTTGTGTACTTTCTCCAACAATTTGTACCTCACCAAATCTAGATACAAACCTAAAAAATACATGCAAATGCCAAGAAAATGTTGGGGTTAGGAAATAAGGGTTTGCCTAAGTCAAACCCCTTTGGTGGTAACTAAACCGAAATGAGAAATAAATCAAAGGATAGATGCTTTAATTATAAACAATATAAATTCTCACCAAATCCTTTATTGTGGAGGTCTGCAACATGCAAGAAAAACTCCAATTTGAGTGGCAAATAAATTGAAGTTTAAGTTTAATAATACCAAATTTGTACTCTTTGGTACATATAGGAGATCAAATAATTTTGGGCACATATGTAAAAAAGTGTAAAAAACTAGAGGAATTTACTTCATTGTATTCTTTTATGATGTTATATCCATATTTATTAGACCTTTTGTCCCTATATAATAGATAAAGAATGATATAAAGTGTTTGCGAACTATCGAAGAATACTGGTATGCTTCTATAAGTAACATTTCGTGTTGGTGTAAATAAACTGACTATACTTCCCCTCCAGACAAATGTTATGTCAAAATTTTTATGGTATATACTAATATGAGATCTATCCATTTGTATATTATAAAAGAGGAATTTCCCCCCATTTCAAAATCCTTCAATGGATATGCACAAAAAACTGGCTAATTCGGCAGCTTTCTATTCCATTTCACGTAGGGTCAAATTTTCTTCAGTACGAGTTAAGGGGATATCTTGTTGGCCCTTTATTTGCGTATAAAGAACACGACGAGTTAAAATACCTTCTTGAACTTCCATTTTGATTGCTTGAATATCTTTAATAAGAAATTGGAAGAAAATACAGTGATTTCTTCCGGCAAATCCCCAACAAAAAAGGCATACAATTCCTTCTTTTTCATCAAACTTATTATAGCCACTATCCACATTGCACAAAATAGTTCACCACAAATAAGAGCTAATAAATAGAGCTGCAATCCCATAAAAACACATCACAATTCCTTGTGGAACAAAAAGTATTTGCTGAGATGGCAATAAGGGTATCAAGTTCCACTGAGGTAACTTGAAATTCCAACAAAAAAAATCCTAGTGAACCCAAAAAGAGGAGACAAGAAAAAAAAAAATTGCTTATTTTTCGAGACCCTATTATGTGTTCTATCTAGAGCCATTTGGATCGACGATTCATAAAAAATTACATCCTATTTAATTTGAGGGATTGAAAAAAATTTCACTCCCACCCCGAAGTCATTCTCATAAATTGGCTATATTAATAAACTAGCCATAAACATATGAGCATTTTTTTTTAATAGTATAGATCTATAATGATTTTATTATTCTTCTTTTCCCATGATCTTTTTTTGTCTATGTTTTTTTTTAACATGGAAATTTTGTCCTTAACTTATTGATTATCAAAATGATACTTCATTGTATGAGTCAAATGAAAATATCAATCTCTATATTGAAATGTCTATATACACATATTTTAAAGTATAAGTAAGAAAGATTTATTCTTTCACACACAGGTCTATATACTATGTATTATACATATTATACCATATACATTTACATTCTATCGGTAGATTTTTATTTATCATATATGAATAGATCTAAATAAAGAGAAATATCTATTTATATCTATTTAGTAAGGTTTTATCTTATATTAGACAAAATAAATATATATAGGTATATATATATTGATCAGATTCATAGAATTTTTTCATTTTGAATATAGAAATAAAGAAAAACCATTGTAATTGCTAGAAAAAACAAGCCCACCAAAGGCACAAAAAAAGAGGGTAAGTTGTTCATTATTATATCAAAAGTATATTAAATAGTCTTTTTTTCAATTACAAAGATAGATTATAAGATCAAATGAGTGATAGGACCAAATAAGCGGGCGTGCCTTTCTTCATAAAATACCTAATTCATTAGGTCTTTTGTAAAGTAATTTATTACTTTACTTTGTTTGATACAAAACAAATGGGACCAATTTCCACATTGTATATTGGTACATATAAATGATAAAATATATCCGCTTCTCAATTCTATTTTTTGAAACTCTTCTATTAATAGATGTTCATCTTCGAGACAAAGGTCTAACTCCATAGCATAATCTTCTCTAATGCAAGAAAGTTACATAGTGTCTAGTTTTTCTGATAAATGGGTATTTTCATGGGTTTGCATTGGTATCATTTCCATACCGTCATGTTGAATGATCCTGGCTAGTTAATCTCTATGCATATAATGCATACAACTCTAGTTTCTGGATGGGCCAGTTCAATGGCTCTTTATGAGTTAGTATTCTTCGATCCATCGGATCCTATTCTTGATCCATGTGGAGACAACGTATGTTCGTTATACCTTTTATGACTCGTTTAGGAATAAAGGATTCATGGGGTGGATGGAGTATAACTGGAGAAACTCTATCTAATATAGGTATTTGGAGTTATGAAGGTGTGGTCGGGGCACATATTGTGTTTTCTAGCTTGTGCTTTTAAACAACTATCTAGCATTGTGTATATTGGGATCTAGACGTATTCTGTGATTCCCGTACAAGAAAACCTTCTTTAGATCTGCCTAATATTTTTGGAATTCATTTATTCCTCTCACGACCAGTTTGTTTCGGATTCAGAGCATTTCATGTAACTGGTTTCTATGGCCCTAGAATATGGGTGTTTGATCCTTATGGACTAACTGGAAAAATACCTATAAATCCGACATGGGGAGCTGAAGGTTTTGATCCTTTTGTTCTAGGAGGAATAGCTTCTCATCAAATTGCAGTAGGTATATTAGGTATATTAGCAGATCTATTCCATCTCAATGTTCATCCTTCCCAATATTTATACAAAGGATTACATATGGATAATATTGAAACTATCCAATCCAGCATTATTGCTACTGTGTCTTTTGCAACTTTCATTGTGACCGGAACAATGTGGTATGGTTACGCAACCACTCCAATCAAATTATTTGGTCCTACTCATTACCAATGGGATTAGGGATACTTCCAACAAGAAATAGATTGATGGGTTCATGTCGATCTAGCTAAAAATCTAAGTCTATCTGAAGCTTGGTCAGAAATTCCTAAAAAACTTGCTTTTTATGATTACATTGGGAATAATCCAGCTAAAGGGGGGTTATTCAGGGTGGGTGCAATGGAAAATGGAGATGGAATTTCTTTTGGTTTTTTAGGACACCCTATTTTCAAAGATAAAAAAGGATATGAGGTTTTTGTACGTCGTATGCCTACCTTTTTCCAAACATTCCCAGTCGTTCTAATAGTTGAAGAAGGAATTATGACAGTTGATGTTCCTTTTAGGAGAGCAGAATCCAAATATAGTGTGGAACAAGTAAGTGTAACTGTTAAGTTCTATGGTGGTGAACTTGATGGATTTCATTTTGGTGATCCTTCTATAGTCAAAAATATGCTAGACGTGCCCAATTAGGTGAAATTTTTGAGTTAGATCGTGCTACTTTGAAATCGGATGGTGTTTTTCGGAGTAGCCCAAGGGGTTGATTTACTTCTAGACATGCTACGTTTGCTCTTCTTTTCTTTTTTGGACATATTTGGCATGGTGCTAGAACTCTATTTTGAGATGTTTTTGCTGGTATTGATCCGGACTTGGATGCTCAAGTAGAATTTGGGGCATTCCAAAAACTAGGAGATCCAACTACTAAAAGACAAGTGGTGTAATATGGTATTTCTCCATTCGTTAATGCAATATTGAGATTTTGAATCTCAGGAATCAAAATCTTTTGATTCCACTTTTTTATGGAAAATTTTGTAATTAGTACGAAATCTATCTCTATTAATTGTAAACTACGATCAAATCTATGGAAGCATTGGTTTATACATTCCTTTTGGTGTCGACCTTAGGGATCATTTTTTTTTTCTATTTTCTTTTGAGAACCCCCCAAACTTCCAGATAGAGGGGGAAAATAATTTATTTTTCAAATCCTCCTTCTTACTTATAATAAAAAAGTTACCTTCCCCATCAGGAAGTTAGTTTTATTTCAACTAATACTCATGTTCTTCAAAAGGATCTCAAAGTTGTTCAGAAGGTTACCCAAAGGCAATGTATAGGGCATAACCAGTAAAACTAACAAGTAAACAAGATATGGAGATAGCGAATAAGGTTGAAGCTTCCATTGGTAGGTAATCCTATGTATGTATATATGCATAATAGTATACAAAGTTAATTAGATCTCAATAAATACTATTGTTTTTATGGCTACATAGACCATTGATGATACTTCCAAAACCAGACCAATACAAACTATTGTAGGAAATTATTTAAAACCACTTAATATAGAATCTGGTAAAGTTTCTCCCGGATGGGGAACTACTCCTTTTATGGGTATTGCAATGGCTCTATTTGCAGTATTCTTAAGCATTATTCTAGAGATTTATAATTCTTCCATTTTATTAGACAAAATTCCAGTTACTTGGGGCTAGAAAAACTAGAAAATCTGCCTAGATCCCGAGTTCATCTAAAAAAAAAAGAATTAAGAAATAATTTTTTTTGAATAGATTTCATTTTTAGGTTATTACATTCTGGTAGTTTGACTGTGTAATTACTTTTATCTAAGGATTTTCGAAATTATGGGTGTGTGACTTGTTAAAATTGATCTCTATTCTAGTACAGAAAACCAGTCTGATGTCTTCATAAAAAAAAGACGGTCCTTCTACGTCGTTAAATGTTGCTCTAATAGTTAATATTTGGAGCACGAGGTAATATATTCAAGAAAATATGAACCATGGTTTATGCCTATTATTGAGACCTTGCGACGAAGCTTCTTAATAATTGAAAAAACTATGATAATAAATTAACGGATCTCTCTTCCTTTTTATACTGATGCTAACTAAAGAATGAGATAGTATTTAATTTTCTTTAGTTAGTCTATTTCATTAAGTAAGTAAGAATGAAATGGAAAGGTTATAACCCATAAAACCTTTCGAGTATTCAAAAAATCATCGAGGTGAAATGAAAATCTTAGGTTTAGATTTATTCATCTATTTAGATCTCGACAATATAATTCCTATTGATCATCCATACTAATTGTTTTGTAGGTGATTTATATCATGAATAGGATAAAACATCATTCAAAAGGCCTATAGCGATTTATTTTGCATAACAATGAGCCAACTTGAAATTTGAGCATTATCACTATCAAGTTTATTTTTCTTCTTATTGTAGGAAATCATGGATTATTGTGAATCCTCTTCCTTTGTACAAATAAATGAAATATCAAATATTTTGGTATTTTACAAACCATGTACTTTGTTCAAAAATTTATTTGGGTGTTCTTGTTTAAGTCATGTGAAAGGAAATTTTCATTTACGGTTTTCAAAGGGAGAATTTGAGTTTACCTATCTCAATAAAGTATACGATTGGTTCGAAGATCATCTTGAGATTCAGGCGATTGTGGATGATATGACTAGTAATATGTTCCTCATGTGAATATATTTTACTTCCTAAGGGAAATCAAACTGACTTCTTTTTTGGTACAAGTAGCTACCGGTTTTGCTATGACTTTTTACTGTCATCCCACCATTCTAGAAGCTTTCGCCTCTATTTAATACATAATGACTGAAGTGAACTTCAATTGGCTAATCCAATCAGTCCATCAGTGGTCAGAAAGTATGCAAGTTTTAATGATGATCTTACATGTATTTCATGTCTATTTAATAGGTGGATTCAAAAAACCTCGCGAATTGACTTGTGTTACAGGTGTAATTCTAGCTATATTAACTGTATCTTTCGGTGTAACCAATTATTCTTTGCCCTGGGATCAAATTGGTTATTGGGTAGTCAAAATTGTAATCGGTGTGCTTGAGGCCATTCCGTTAATAGGAGGTCTTTTGGTAGATTTATTACACGGAAGTGTTAGTGTGGGTCAATCTACCTTGACTAATTTTTATAGTTTACACACTTTTATATTACCCCTTCTTACTGCTATATTTATGTTAATGCACTTTCTAATGATCTGCAAGTAAGGTATTTCAGGTCCTTTATAGAAAGGAAATATACATTTTGAATCAGTATTCAAAACCTATTATTTTATGATATATCATTGCCACGAATATTTCTTATTGAAAACAGGGAAATAAGAAAGCATGTTTCTCAGATTTCTCCTTCCAATTTTGAAGTATTCTTTATTTAATATAAAGAATTGAAATAGATACTGATCTTAGATGGAGAAAATGGATTATGGGAGTGTGTGACCCGAACTATTGGTTAGGTCGTGCAGATCAATTTTAGGATCTTCCATATAAAGATTCATCATGAAATGTGTCTCTGTCCCAATTTTCTTTCCAAAAATAGGAAGTTTAGAACCTAGGTAAAAGGTGAGCACTTTGTTGTGTTCCAAGAGAGTTATTTCTATCATTGAATCTGAATTAGGATCCGTGAGATCCAGGTAATAGTAATAACATATCATAAGTGGGTATGTGTAGGATCATCATGGAAAAAACAGGCCCTTAAGTGGCAATTAAAAGACAAAAAATCAAAGTTAGACAACTTGATGTAAAAATTTGAATAAGTTATCTATATTATTTCAAAAAAATGTAAAAATAGAATCTGTAGAAAATTGAATGTAGTTTCTAAACTACTAGACCTTTATTTAAAAAAATAAAATTTAATTGTTGAAAATTTGAAATTTCAATGCAGTTTTATTTAAATTTCAGGGTAAAAATAAGAAGTAGGTGTCTGTCTGACCACCCTAACCACAATAAAATGATAATTTTTTTTTATAATATTTTAGATATAAGTAAAGGACTCATGTCTTGATGTGATGCATATTTTTTTATAATTTGTTTCCAAGTAAATAATTAATTATGAATTTTTTATTACAAGTTTTAAAAAATATAAAAGCTCATCTATCTAACCACCTTAACTTGGTCAAAAATTCATGAATTTCAATTTTATTTTTTTTAATCCTATATTATGTGAAGCATAGAATGTGATACCATTTGAAAGTTATAGATGTTTTTCAATTAGCTTATCAATCAGGACTTTATTCGTAATTCTAATAGAAAATGAATAATAATTATTTACTAAATTCAAATTAAAGCATAATTTATATTGGTGGAAGCTGAGAATATCCTCTAAAAACCCTTTTCGTTTCATCAATTTTGGTTAAAAAAAAAGTTGTCAGCCACATGGGCCATCAAATGGCTTACATATGCCACTTTTGGTCCATCATGATCCTGCACATACCCAGGTCCAATTTATTACTTTAATTTTCGTTTCCTTTTCATAGTATGAAAATGCATGCATTTCCCTTCCATTTCAATAGGGTAAACTATTGGAGTAATAGAAGGGGTCCAAAGAAGGAAAAAGGCCAGATCAATAACAAGTGAATACCTTGTATGCAAAAAAAATTTGTGGCTATCGAGATGAACACAGATTACAAGGAATAAAATGATCCAAAAGGCATATTGATCATGATCTAATTTGTGAGCTTACTTGGGTACTGGGCATACGAAACAATAAATTATGAATTTTATATAGATCTTCTTAGTTGTACTTATTCTAATGATACATCATTCATTATTTTTATTTCAATTATTGCTCAAGCTGGATGATCCAAATTGACATGTCCAATTCTTTCGAGGGATAGATTCATTATAATCTACTTATCCCAGTAACAAAGAAACCTGACTTGAATGATCCTGTATTAAGGAATAAATTAGTTAAAGGCATGGGACATAATTATTATGGTGAGCCCGCTTGGCCCAATGATCTCTTATATATTTTTCTAGCAAATATTTTTGGTACTATTGCATGTACCATAGGTTTAGCAATTCTAGAACCATCAATGATTGGTGAACCAG
Source organism: Sequoiadendron giganteum (assembly GCA_007115665.2). NCBI lineage: Eukaryota > Viridiplantae > Streptophyta > Pinopsida > Cupressales > Cupressaceae > Sequoiadendron > Sequoiadendron giganteum. The sequence continues at coordinate 154,957,358 of CM021104.1, read as the reverse complement.
CAAATCCATTTGCAACTCCTTTGGAAATATTACCCGAATGGTACTTTTTCCCCATATTTTAAATACTTCGTACAGTACCTAATAAATTATTAGGTGCCTTTTTAATGGCTTCAGTACCTGCAGGAGTATTGACAGTCCCTTTCTTCGAGAATGTGAATCAATTTTAAATCCATTTCAGCATCCAGTCGCTACAACAGTATTTGTAATCAGTACCACAGTAGCTCTTTGGTTAGCTATTGGGGCAACTTACCTATTGATGAATCTTTAACTCTAGGTATTTTCCAATTTGATATAATTTAGAATATCTTAATATAGGGGAGGAGGGAAATATTTTGTTTATATATCTAGGGAGTAGTTGCTTTAAGACAAATGGTCTCTCCCTAGATATATTTTTTTGAATAAGATATTTTCTAATATTGTTATAAAATGGTCAAATATTTCTTCCAATTACTCTCCATAATAACTTAAAATAACGAAATGAATGGAGAGATTCAACATAACTATTTATTGAGAAATCTAAACCGGATTCCCCAGTGAATCAATTCCAATATTTCACATAAATTCCAATATTTCTTTGACAAATTGTTCCACAAGATGTTCAATTTTCATTAAATATTCTCGCATGTAATTTGAGAGGTTCGATACTGTATTTATATTGGCCTTTTTGAGGTAGTTATATACCTTAGTAGAGAAGTTTAATTGGTCAATATACATTTTATCAAAATCGATTCTCTTTGTATCAGTCGATATATGCGAAATAGGTAAAGAAGGAGTAATATTGTCGCTTAGACTATTTGTTCCATCGATGTTCTCTTCCTTTGCATTCAAAAATGGAAGGAAAAAATCAATCAAATTCTAAAACGCTTCATAAAGTGCTTCTTTAGGCACTAATCCTCCATTCATCCATATTTCAAGAAATGGAATTTCTTGTATCTAATTTTTGCTCCAATAGGAGTTAATGCTGTAATTGAAATTTTGAATAGGGAGAAAGGAAGCATCTATAGGAAAAGATTCATGCTTAGAATTGTAATTATTTGGATTTTGAATAATATATCCATGACCTTTTTCAGTTTGTAATGATATATCTAAGGTAATTGATTTGTTTAAATTAGCTATATGTTGTGTAGTATCAATTATTATCACATAAGGTGGTAACATTATATCTTGAGGGTTTACTTTTTTTGGTCCAACAACATGGATACATCCTTCTCGAATTCCGTACGCATTACTTTGAAGTACAATTTCTTTCAGATTCATCAAAATTTCATGTATTGATTCTTCAATACCTACTATCATGGAATATTCGTTTGATATATTTTGAAATTAAGCACGTGTGATACATGTTCCTTCTACTTCTTTGAGTATAACTCTTCTTATTGCGCTGCCTATTCTATTAGCTTGACCTTTGTGAAGCGGAGATAGAGTGAAACAACCATAATTAAAATGCTTATTCTCTGTTCTAAATTCCACGCACTTCAATTCTGGTATCTTAATTGAGACTGCTATTTTATTTTGATTCATAATATGATAGAAATAAATAATTTAATCATTTCTTTCTCTTTCAATTTATTCAATTCTTACACACGTCTCCTTTTGGGAGGTCTACATCCATTATGTGGCATAGGAGTTCCATCACATACATAACTTAATTGTATACCACTTTTAAATGGCTCGTAATGTTGTTTCTCTCCCCGGACCAAGGCCACTTATCATAACTTCTGCTTCTTTCAGAAGACCTTGATTTACTAAGGTATCAACAACATTTGCTGCTATAGTTCAAGCAGCAAATGGTGAATGTCTTTTTGTACCTTTAAATCCACAAGCACCTACAAAATACCAAGAAATCGCTTGCCCTCGTGTATCTGTAATAGTAACAATGGTATTGTGAAAACTTCCTCAAACATAAATAAGTCCTTTCAGTATTTGATGTTTAGTTTTACGTGGCAAAAATCTTCTTGTAGCTCTACGTGGCAAATATTCTCTTCTAGTTTTTGACACAATTTTTTTTGTATTTTTTGACACAACACAAATCTTCTCATAATTTTTCATCAATTTTTTATGTTTAAATTAGTAAAAAAAAATATTATATCTATATATATTTATAATATAGAAATATATATATATATTTCTATATTATAATTAAAATTGGCTGCCAAAATTTATTTTAGTATTCATATCTTGATATACAATAGTAATAGAAATTATCCCTATTTTTGTTTATGCCTCGGATTGTAACAAATTACAAGAAGGCGTTTCTGTCTATGAATTAGGTGGCACTTTTTACAAATTTTGTGAACATAAGCATGAATTTTCATATTTTTGGTCCTTTATTTAATGCTAAAATCTTGTTTTTTTTTGTAGATTTAATGGGCCTCAAAATTCATTGGGAGCAGGTAGAAATTTATCATCATCATTTCATTTGATGGGATATCTATATATTATATGTGCTTTGCTTAAATCGTAAAGAGGTAATTCAACTCTCACTCTATCTCTTGGTACTATTCATATTGTTTAATATCTCATTTTACCCGATACAACTGTTAAAACCAACATATCATCATCTAGGTAGACTATAAACATACCATTAGGATATGTTGTGCTAACTACGCCCTCAAGAGCGAAAAAAAAAATTTTGGTACCCATTCGAACTAGACTTGTTGTTTTTGTAGTGGATAGTTATTAATTATTACATTTCTAAAAGAGGAATTAAATTTCATTATGTTTAAAACTAGACTCCTCTTTTTTTGTGGTGGATAGTTTTTAATTATTACATTTCTAAAAGAGGAATAAAAATTTCATTATGTTTAAATAAAATAAATTTAACATAACAAAAATAATAAAAAGGAAAGAATTTGTCTCTTTTTTTTGATAAATCTTTTTTGATAAATTCAATACCGTTTTTGATAAATTCAATAGCTTTTCTTTGTCAGCCAAATTGCTAACACTAAATAATATTCAGTATTCAGTGAATATCATGAAGAACCTCTTTTGTCAATATTATTTTAACGGCATTCCAATATTGGAGGCAAAAATAAAAGGCTCTTTAGCTATTTACTTTTTGTTTTGGAGTTACCATAAAATACATAATAATTCCCCTCCTATTTTTTTTGTCGAGCTTCTCGATCAGTCATTATTCCTTGCGAAGTAGAAAAGATTGCAATCCCGATTCCACCTAAAAATTTAGGAATCTCTCAAGAATTTGAATAGATTCTCAAACCAGGTTTGCTAATGCACTTTGAAGCGATAATATATCTCTTTTGCGTCCTTCCCCTAGATTTTGAAGTTAAAACAAAAAAATATTTTATACCTTCTCGATGTTCCCTAACATCTTCTATAAAACCTTCTCATAGAAGAATCCTTGTGATGTTCTTGGTAATAGTAGTAGCTACCACTCAAACTATTTTTTTTTTTACCATGTCAGCATTTCTTATATAAGTCATTAGATTAGCATTAGTATCCTTACCCATGATGAACTAATTCTTAGGAATTTACAAGCTCAATATAAAGACATGTTTATCTTTTTTTAGGAATATGCTTGACATTACTTTTACATAGTGTATAATTATAATACTTCAAGAGCTAATGAGATTAATTTGGTGAAATTCAATTCTATTAATTCCTCAGTAACTGAACCAAAAAACTCGATTTCCTCTTGGATTTCCTTTCTGATCAATGACAACTTTGCATTGTCATCAGATTGTATTATCATTCCATCACTATGTTTAAGTTCTTTACATGTATGTATAACTACAGCTCTAACTATTTCTGATTCTTGTAGAGGTATATTAGGTGCTGCTTCTTTAATTATAGTGATGATAATATCACCGATATTAGCGGTGTTACGATTACCTGCTCCTAGCAATCTAATACACATTAATTTTCGGGCTCCATTGTTGTCTGCTACATTCAAGTAAGTTTGGGACTGAATCATTTTTCCTCCAAAAGAATTGTTGCCTCAGTAGAAAAAAGTATTTCTTATCAATTAAATAATATTTTTCTACTAGAAATATCTCTTTGGTTCGGCATTATTTACGCGAACTAGTAATAAATTTAGTATGTATAGGCATTTTATCTGCAACGATTTGAAAAGATGCTCTAGCTATAGTCTCAGATACTCCACTTATTTCATAAAGTATTCGACCTAGTTTGATGATGGATACCCATTATTCTGGAGATCCCTTGGCTTTCCTAGAACCCATATGTATTTCTGGAGGTCTCATTCTAATAGGTTTTTTAGGAAATATACGTATCCATATTTTTGTGCCGCGATGGGCATAACGAGTAATTGCTCGTCCTCCTACTTCTAACTACCCAGATGTGATCCAAATAGGTTCCAATGCCTGAAGAGTGAATCTACCAAAACAAATGTGATTTCCCCGAGAAGATACTCCCTTGATTCTTCCCCTATGTTGGTGATAAAATTTTGTTCTTTTTGGGTTCTAGTTGATGATTGTCTAATACTATTCGAATCCCATCTCTATTTCAGAACTGGATATGAAATTTTCTTCTCATTTGGCTCCTTGTGAAGAATATATCGGTACTTCTCAATAAGTATCTTACAAGCGAATATTTACTCTTTCAATATTTGGGGTAGAATTATGGACTCCAATGAAATTAATTCTTTATTGGTTTATTTTGCCATTCTTTCCAATGAATGTTTAAGATTTTTATATGATCTTATGCAGTCACAGGTTCCATCATTTCCATAGCTTTCAAATGGCTGCTTAGGTTTACCCTCTGCAATGGAGCTCTTATTTATATTTCTTACAAGAATCAATTTTTTATTTATTTTTCACTCATAAACTGACCGAATATAAATAATCAGGATAATTCTTATGCTTTATCACACTGCTCTTTGGCAGTTATTTATGAACCATACAATACTGTAAGAAATAAGATTTCATTTTATCTTTTTCTCCTTCCTCCACTTTTTCTTTTCTTGCATTACCAAAGACTCTTTTTTCGCTATACAAGAGATATAGGTTTATCTTTTCGTCTTAAAAATTCTTTTGTTTATTTGATAGAACTATCTATATTTAAATAACTATCTTATTGAGTCCTAGTAATTAATAAAAACAAATATACTAGAGACTAATTTTTTTTTATTTTGAGTTCTCTATAAGTTTAGAAAAGAAGGCAAAAGATTGATCTCAACGAGTCGTGCACTAAGCATAGCACTGCTCCAAGATATTTAATTCTTTTAATTTGATCTTATAGAATTTAAGATTTATATTATAGAAGGATATTTCTCATCTTAAACAAAGATCCAAATTTTGATCCCTAATACTCCATAGACGGTTTGAACCGCATAATAACAATAATCAATTTTAGCTCGAAGGGTCTGTAGGGGCACTCTACCTTGCATAGACGATTCTTTACGAGCTCTCTCAATTCCATTAAGATGACCTTTAATTTGTATTTTAATACCTTTGACATCTACCTTTTCAGCCAGCTCAATAGATTTTTTCATTATTTTTCTTATTTCAACTCTCTCCTTTAGTTGTAGAGAAATATATTCCACAAGAATTTTGGGTTCTCTATAAGGTTTCTCAACTTTTTCTATAGAAATGACAAGTTCTTTGTTTACAGAATCAAGCATACTTTGTATAGGAATATTTTGTACTTCCTTTTTTAATTTCTTAATTTCTTCTTCTTCATCTTTTTCTTCACTCTGTTTTTCTTGACCCTATTTTTCTTGACCATTTTTTTCTTGGCCCTTTCTTTCTTTACCCTATTTTTCTTTACCCTGTTTTTCTTTACGCTTTTTCTTTTCCCTTTTTTTCTTTACCCTATTTTTCCTTACTCTTTTTTTCTTTACCCTTTTTTTCTTGGCCCTGTTTTTCCATAAACAAGTTGACAAATTCAATATATATTTACCGAAATCAAGTCGATTTGTTTGAGAATCTCTATACGCATAATTCCTCCATAACTAGAATTTATCGAACCTTTGATATGTTGTACATAATTTTCAATGCAATTATATATTCTCTCATCTTCTCGTAGATCCTCGGAATAATCCATTTCTTCAAACTAAAGGGAACAATGGTTTTGAGTAAAACCAAGTCTAAAACCAAGTGGATTTATTTTGTTTCCCATGCATTTTTTTTTTAGTACTTTTTTTGCATGTAGTAGTATATTTACAACATAAATGGATCATGCTTCCATCTATTTGGATATTTTTTTTCTATTTTTTTTACCATAATTGAGTTAGAGTCATCTAAATCCTCCAATGTAATACTTATATGACAAGTAGGTTTTTGTATTGGATAACCACGTCCCCAAGCTCTAGGTCAAAATCTTTGAAAATAGGACCTTCATTCACTTCAGCCACAAAGACAAATAAAGAGCCCTTATCTATATTCATATTGTGATATACAATTGCGGCTACAGAACGAAGTACTTTTAATATGGGATAACATGCTCTATGAGGCATCCAATTCAGTATTGAAAGTGCCTCCATATAGGTACAACCATGAATTTGATGAGCTACTCTACGTGCTTTATTAGAAGACATACACACATGTTTAGCTACAACTCGTATTTTTCTAGTTGAAGCCTTATTTATAAATTTCATCTTCATCCTCCACAATGAATTAATGTATATTATTTATATACAACAATTATTCTTTTATTGTTTCTCTCTTTTTCTTTTTTTTTTCTTTTATTTATTTATTTATTTATTTTTTATCATTTTTTGATTTTTTATCCTTTTTTGCATGTCCCTGAAAAATGGAAGTAGGTACAAAATCTCCTAATTTGTGGTTTATCATACCATTTCTTATAAAAATGGGTAAATGCAACTTTCCATTATGAATAGCTATGGTATGACCAATCATTGCGGGTACAATGGTAGATCTTCGGGACTGGGTGACTATTATCCTCCTCTCTTTATTGATGTTTAGATCATCTTTTTTACTCAAAAAATCATTAGATATAAAAGTATTTTTTCTTAGTGAATGTTACATGGTTAATTACCTTTATTTTTATTGATAGAAAATAAAAAATGGATTTACGATGATGTTTATTCCTACTTACGTCGATGAAGGATTGAAACATCACTATATTTATTTCTTTTCTGACTTTTTCTTCCAAGTGCGTTATAGCCCCAAGGGGTCAGGGGTTTTTTTCTGCCAATTAGAGCTCTTCTCACCACCCCCATGATGATGATCCACAAAATTCATAACTACTTCTCTTACTTCAGGATGTTTACCCATCCATCGGTTGGACCTAGCTTTACTTAAAGTTCTATTTTTCCATTTAAAGTTGCCTACTTGTCCAATTGTGAATGAGAAGTTCTAATATATTAAACGAACCTCCCTAGATGGTAATCTTAATGTGGTCAATCGACCTTCTTTTGTGATCAATTATGTTGCAGCACCCACTGCTCTAGCTAATTGTCTACCTTTTCTGACTTGTACTTCGACATTATGTATACTCGTGCCTAAAGTTGCAAAACTTAGGACAATTCATTTTGCAGATCTTGTAAAGACAACAAAAAATACCTTCATTTACTTATAAAGTAAAGTAAAAAGACAATGCATAAATATAAATGTTAAATGCACAACTCATGAAAATAACTATAAGTAGAATGTACTAAACACATTGTATAGTAAATGAAAGAAGTTGTGCTATATTCAACAGAAATAGGATATTAATTTTAATAGAAGTAGATCGATTACACACTTGGGTTTTTAGAAATGTGCACAAGAAATTAACCAAGGGTTTCATAATAATAATTCCTCACTTGTAGGAATACATAAGTGTGTTTTCTGATAGATGTAAAATATTCTAGGCAAGGTTTTGATGAGATTAATTTGCAGACATGTGGTCAAAACCCACAAAATTCCTCATCATTTCTCAAGAAAATATCATGAGACAATTGACTTTACCAGGTCGTATTTAATCATTTAACCCCAAGAAAACCCGTATTTGGAAAAATAATGCAAGGGTTTTCACAAAAATGGTGACAATTAAATGGGTTTACCGATTTATGCTCGTATTCACATGGGTTTTTTATAAAAAGGTCGATGCAGACCATTAATCATTTTTTGCAGACATGTGGTCAGAAGCCATGAAATTCCTCATAATTTCTGGAGACAATATCATGATACAATTGACTTTACTATGTCGTATTTAATCATTTAACCCCAAGAAAACCCGTATTTGGAAAAAAAATGCAAGGGTTTTTGCAAAAATGGTGTATACTAAATGGGTTTGCCAATTTATACTCGTATTCAAATGGGACTTTTATAAAAAGGTCGATGTAGACCATTAATCTTTTTTTGTAGACATATGCTCAAACCCACGAAATCATGATACAATTGACTTTACAGGGTTAAAAGTGCATAGAAAAATGAGGAGAGGAAATCATTTAACCCCCAAAAAACCCATGTGTAAAACACTAGCTCCATGACCCAACAAAATCAAATAGCACACGGCTAAAATGCGTGTAAGAGGAATGATTTATTTCATAAACAAGCAGTAATTATTTTTCAATCATCGAATAAACCCTTCACTATTCATGAAAGATGTAGACGAAAATGATTAACCAGTACCATTGTTTACATATTCAAAGGAAAATGATGTTTGATGTTACCTCGAGACCAGTCAGCATTCACTTCCATTGTCATGGAGACCAGTCAACTTTCGCTTCCATCACCGTGAAAACCTTCTAGAGAGCGTGCACGGTAAAATGATGGGAAATAATGGGGTGCTCACAAAAAAATGCAGAAGAAAATAATTAACCAGTACCATTGTTTGCATTTTGAAAAGGATAGTTAAAATATACACATAGATACACACGCATATATATGTATGTATGTGCATACATACACATACATACATACATTCATTGTGAAGATTGATATATATGTTTGTATCCTTTAACTAGCCTTTTCAAAATGCAAACAATGGTACTGGTTAATCATTTTCTTCTGCATTTTATTAAATTTTTAAAAGAATGTGTACAATGTGCATACATACATACATACACACACACACACACACACACATATATATATGTATGTATGTATGTATGTATGTATGTATGTATGTATGTATGTATGCATATACATACATATATACATACATACATAGACATACATACATATATGTATGTAGATACATACATACACTTTGAAAGGAGAAATATGTTTGTTGTTACCTCACACCATGGAAATACAACTTTATATATACATACATACATACATACATAGATGCATACATGCATGCAATGTGGGCAAAAAAAAATAGCAACATGACCCAACAAAACTCAAATAGAACACAGAAAGAATGTGTGTAAGAGCAATGATTTGTTTCATAAACAAGGAGTAATAATTTTTCAATCATTGAAAAAATCCTTCACGGGTCATGACAGATGCAAAAGAAAATGATTAACTAGTACCATTGTTTGCATTTTCAAAGGATAGTTAAATGAAATAGACATATATATCAATCTTCTCAATGAACAAGAGACAACATACACATAATTTGTAACTGAATGTATAAAAAAATCCATAGATTCATTTAAAATTTGAAACAAACTACTTAATGTGTGTTTTATAGGTATATATATAAATAAAATTGTCCACATTCTTTTACAAATTTAATAAGATGCAGAAAAATATGATTAACTAGTACCATTATTTGCATTCCCAAAGGATAGGAACAGGATAGACACATATATATCGATTTGTTGAATGAACAAGAGACACAGAATGTAAAATGACAAATATATGTATGCTAGCCTGCTATACGTCCAATGAAAAGTATAAAAATACAAAAAAATGCTAGTCTGTTGTATTGAACAGCCAAAGGAAATGTATTCAAATGCTAGTCTATTGTTTTGGGCAGCCAACAGAAATTTAGTAAATGATATAAAAGAATTGCTGCAAAACTTAGGAGAATTTGTTTTGCAGATCTTGTAAAGACAACAGAAAATACCTTCACTTAATTATAAAGTAAAGTAAAAAGATAGTGCATAAATATAAATTTTAAATGCACAACTCATGAAAATAACTATAAGTAGAATATACTAAGCACATTGTATAGTAAATGAAAGAATTTGTGCTATATTCAACAACAATAGGATATTAATTTTAACAGAAGTAGATCAATTACACACTTGGGTTTTCAGAAATGTCCACAAGAAATTAACCAAGGGTTTCATAATAATAATTCCTCACTTGTAGGAATACATGAGTGTGTTTTCAGATAGATGTGGAATATTCTAGGCAAGGGTTTCATGAGATTAATTTGCAGACATGTGGTCAAAACCCGTGAAATTCCTCATCATTTCTTGAGACAAATTCATGAGACAATCGACTTTACCAGGTCGTATTTAATCATTTAACTCCAAGAAAAACCATATTTGGTTAAAAAAAACAAGGGTTTTCACAAAAATGATGACCATTAAATGGATTTGCTGATTTATGCTCATATTCACATGGGTTTTTTATAAAAAGGTTGATGCGAACCATTAATCATTTTTTGAAGACATGTGGTCAAAACCCACGAAATTCCTCATCATTTCTAGAGACAATATCATGATACAATCGACTTTACCAAGTCGTATTTAATTATTTAACCACAAGAAATCCTGTATTTGGAAAAATAATGCAAGGATTTTCCTAAAAATGGTGTATACCAAATGGGTTTGTCGATTTATGCTCGTATTCACATGGGTTTTTTATAAAAAGGTCGATGCAGACCATTAATCATTTTTTGCAGACGTGCTCAAACCCACAAAATTCCCCTATCATTTTTGCAGACAAAATCATGATATAATCGACTTTACTAGGCTAAAAACATGCAGCAAAATGAGGAGAGGAAATCAGTTAGCCCCAAAAAAACTCATGTGTAAAACACCAGCACCATGACCCAACAAAATCAAATAGCACACTGCGAAAATGCATGTAAGAGGAATGATTTATTTCATAAACAAGTAGTAATAATTTTTCCATCATCAAATAAACCCTTCATGGGTCATGAAAGATGCAGAAGAAAATGATCAACTAGTACCATTGTTTGCATTTTCAAAGGAAAGTGATGTTTTCTGTTACCTGGAGACCAGTCGACGTTCGCTTCCATTGTCGTGGAGACCAGTCGGTGTTCACTTCCATCACCATGAGAACCTTCCAGAGAGCGTGCACAGTAAAATGATAGGAAATAATGGAGTGCCCACCAAAAAAAACATTAGTCATATGCCTAAATCAGGCCCCAAATGAAGATTAATTGGGGTGTAATGTGTTTGGTGTCTAGTGCTAAAGTAAGGAGATTAATATGTAGGAGTTATTTTTAATGGGCACAAAAATGATTTTTTAAGGTGCCAACGTGAATTAGATCCATTGAATTTTGAGCGGATTTGAATGATATAATAGTTTTATTTAAATGTTAATAGTGACACATTTAGGTATTTTTTTTAAAAAAATTGGTGGTTATAGCTAGCAAGTACTGGGACGTTAGGTGGTGGGGAGCAGACGACACCTCTAAAAGGTGTCTTTTCAACCTCCACGCGCATATCCAATGCTCCTGCACTCTACCGAATTGCCCAAAAGCCAAAACCTTAGTTATAAGCTCTTAACTCGTGAGCAGAAAAAACCCATAAAAAGAAAATTCGATTTGATGTACAGTTTAGATTCTATGGTTGTGCAAAGTTATCCCTAGTAGATACTGGGTCTTCCCCCCTAGTTCTAACTACTATTTTCTTAATATTAGTCAATTTTTGAAAAAAAATTCTTATGCAAATAGTTATTAGTTTTAAATTATGAATTTATATACTTTTATCTCTTATTAACTTAATTTTTAATTCATTTGTTTTTAAAGAAAATAAAATCTCTTAAATTCAACATGGAAAATATTGAACTTTATAAATTTTAGGAATTATTTTTCTTAAAAAAGATTGGTTAAAAAAATTTTGGTGTTAAAAGGATATATTTATAAGAAATATTTAAAATTTTATTGGTTGAAATATTTGAAATCTTTTTGGAATAATATAAAGAATTTTTTTTCCCATGGAATCATTTTTTACAATATATACACTTAAATAATATTTATAATTTATTATTATTAATATTTTTCATTAATTATTTATATCTTAATGTAATTTCTTTTGCATAATATATATTTTTTTCATTGAATTTGAATAATTAATATATTTAATATTCCTATAATCTAATATTCGAATTGTAACTTTATATTTTAAATTTAATTCTAACTTGGCATTGTTTATATTAGGGTTATCTCATAATTTAATATTAAAATTATATTAATATTATCTTTTATGTCTTTACTAAATATTTTATAATTAAAATAACAATTATTTTATTGTAATAACATAATAGGTTAATTTATTAGAGATATAATATATTTTTCATTGATTAAAGTGTATTCATTATATAATATCACTAAAAAATAATATTTATTTTCTAATTGTAAATTTTTGAGAAAAAGTAGCTAATGTAATACCCAAGATATGCACACTTAAATAATATATGTATATTTAAATAATATAATTATTTAAAATATTATAGTTATTGGGTGAAGGATGAAGGGAGGAAGAGAGAGAGAGATGACAAAGGAGAGGGAGAGAGAGAGAGAAGAACATATGGAAGGGAGAGAGAGAGAGAGAGAGAGAGAGAGAGAGAGAGAGAGAGAGAGAGAGAGAGAGAGAGAGAGAGAGAGAGAGAGAGAGAGAGAGAGAGAGCTAGGTAGGGTGGTAGGAATGAGCTAGAGAGGGATAGAGGGATGAAGGGAGAATTATCTAGATAGTGTCGACTGAATAGAGGGACTGAGAGAGTTCTCTAGGTAGGATGGGTCTTTCATCTAAATAGAGGGACTAAGAGAGGGGAAAGAGGAAGGGAGGGAGAGAGATAAAGAGACAAAGAGAGACAAAGAGAGAGATAGAAAGAGAGAGAGAGTATCTTCTTAAATTTTAAAAGATAAAAGGTCCTAAAATATTTTATTCTTACTTTACTCTTTAATGGATTCTCTAAATAGAGGGACTCGCAAGAAAACAATCTAAATTAATCCCCATGGATGTTATCACCTCTTAAAAAAATTAGGCAAAATATAAGAAATATCCCTATAAACCTAATGAAAAGGATATGAAATCTCCTAACAAACCTAAGGGACGATCAACATCAAGAAACAAGCAATAATATAAGAATAAGAATAAATTAGACAAAAAACCCACATCATCTGAACAATTAGGAATTAATTCTTAGAACTTAAAGTAGAAAAGAAGAGGTCCATGTGCTTTTTATGGATCACAAAATTATAATGACAAATTTTAATTTAAAGAGGGTTGTATCTCTAGAAGAGATCATGAAGAAACACAACATTGATCTTCCAAAACATACTAAGGGAAATTCCCATATATCTAAACGTTTAGAGACATCTACCAATAGTTGGTGTAGACACTGAAAAATGTCCTAAGCTTGCGAACACCATTTTTCCCCATAAATTCCCTTTCTTCCCTAAATAATTAATTAAGTATAATTATTTTATTATAGCCTAAGTCATATTTGTTCTATTAATTAAATAATTTGAATTTGTTCTATTTAATTACGTCACTAATGTCCCCTTTCCTCTATAATTAAATAACTTTTATTTATTTAATTACTCATTGGCCTCTTCTTTTATAATTAAATAAATTTTATTTATTTAATTATTTACTAACTTGTCATTTTCCTCTACTTTTTAATTAAATCATTATTTAATTACAAATTCAACTTTCCCTCTTCTTCTATAATTAAATAATTGCTTAAATTATTTAATTATTCATTTCTCTCCTAAATTAAATAATTTTATAATTATTTAATTTACTGCAGTAACCTTTTTTTCTATGTCAACCTCTTTATCCATGTCATTCTTATCTTTTAACATAAGAACCCATGCCAACTTGAAGCGAAAGGCCCCCCTTACTCCAAATATGGTTCAAACCTTTGAACAGGGGGTTAAAGATATGCAAGATATGGAGGTAGAGATAAAATCTATCCTTAGATCTCTAGAGTAGTTGCTGGGGTTTCCTTCCTCTGCTGTCCCTTCTCTCCTGACCCTCTTGGTCCTTTTTGTTTTTGTGTTGCTGGTTTTCTTAGGTAGCTATTTTTTTCTATGGAACTTTGGTGCTCCTTTTGCTTTCTTGTAATCTTTGTGGTTTCGGGTCCCTGTAAAACCCGTTTTACCCTTTTATCAAAAACATCTAATTTAATTTGTACCTTTAATCTTAATTGTCCATCCTTAACCAAGCCCTATCTTTGCCCTAATTTTTCCCTAACCCTATTTTAATGTCATATGTGCTTTTAATCCTATTCCTTTATTCAAATTTGGTTTTCTATGAAAGAGACCAATCATTATTATTTTACTCCTAATAGATTCAATTCCAATACATGCTACTCAAGGAGACAAGTACAATCTGTAATATTTTTCTATCACTATCACTAGGCTTATTGTTGCATACTCAAAATTTGAGGGAAATCAAGCATATAAAGAAAGATGGAGAAGGACAATGGAGGTGAATCAACCATGGCATAAGAATATTGGTAATATTTATTCATTTTTTTGAGTTTCTATGTTTATTTCTACTTCATTGTTGGTTTAGGGCTCTAGGGTTTGATGTTTATTGATTCATGTCTTTCCCCTTAATTTTTCCCTATTCTACATTGGTGAACCGAACATGAACTAGCTAGATTCGAAATATTTTTTGAGTTTTAGGTCCACAACGCATCAGTAAAGGTGAATAATGCATTTGAGAGACAATTTGATGCATTTATGATACAAAAAAATGCATTTGATAGATTTTGTGATATATTTACGAAGACAAAAAGCCACATTCATAGCACCTAGAGCGAAATTTGCTTAACTATAGGGAAAATCATTTTATTGGTCTATTTTCATAATTTTTTATCATTTCTCAGCTTTCTAGTTTTAGGATAATTGCATTATTTCTATTTCAAGATTTTCTAAAATTTGCTAGATTTGAAGTATTTTTGTAGATTTTAGGTTGTTCACTGCATATGTTTCAATTAGGAGTCACAATCACTTTTTGGTTTGTCGCAATCGCTTTTTAGTTCACGACAGTAACTATCTAGTGTGTTGCATTCATTTTCCATTTTTTTGTAGTCATATTTTGATTAGCTACATCTATTATAGAATAGCGGTTCACATTTGTTACATTTTAAGATGCATTTTCTTGTTATTGTTAATTAGGGTTTTAATTAGGATTTTTTTAGTTTATTCTTTTCTATTTGGTAGAATAGAGTTTTTTGTGTTATTGATACTTTGTTGGTAGCTTGTGGCATTCATGGGGACAAGACATTACTATTGAGACTACTAATCTATGTTCTTGTAGGGTTTTATTTTTCTTTGATTTTTAAGTAGGAACATTTGGATTTGAGAATTGCAAATAAGCAAGTGTCTTTGCTTTATAAATTTTTTAATTTGGGATTAAAAAGTATCATTGTTTTCTTTATCTTGAGATCTTTTCTCCTTTTTAAGGTGTGTATGCTCTTCCCTCATAGGTTATATGATCTTGGGAATAAAAAAAACTTCTCAACACTTTCATTTCCTCACATTTTTGTATGATCTTGGAGATCAAAATAATTGTATTTGTATCACTTTTTTATACTACTTTAGAGGGGTAGATTCCATTGAGACACATGCTAACATAGACCTCATTGGTGACCCAAAATGATTTTTCCCTCGATCTGCTCTATAAAAGGGTAAAATCAAACTCAAGTACAAATTGATGTTAGCCTTTGTCATACAGTGCCAATCCAAAAGGGGAATTGCCCACATGGTATTCTAAGTAACCAAGTAGGATTAGTTAAAGCCTTGAGTGGCTTGTTATAAATTCACGAGGATTCAAGTCCCCAAGCAATGACTAGAAGAAAATTAGCTAGAGGTCCACCCTTATTCATTTTGTTATCCTTCTAGTCTTGGAGGCCCCTATCCATCCTCTCTTGCAAATACAATATTGCATACACCCCCTAAAGGTGTCCCTCAACTTGCATCGAAGGAGATTCTAATTTTTGGGCCTGAGATTTGCTACCATTGGCTATTGACCTTAGCGATAGGAAGTGTTTTATGTGTGCGAATTATTTTCAAATTGTGATTAGACTTGTGTAAATTTGGGTAGGATGCGATCTAATTGTAATCCTAAACATATTTCATGTATCTCCTAAGTCCTTTGAAATAATTTCCCAACACTAGGATTAGAAAGATATTAAATTTGAATGAAATGAACATAAATTGCATTTATTTTTTATTCTTAAATAATAGGAACATGTGGGGGCGTCCAAGATGAGTTCCTAAATAATAGTCCAGCACATGGGGTATCCACATGGAAGGTGGAACCCACCTTGTTTTAGTTAACTATTTGGAGGATTGATAACACTTCAATAATGCATATCTAGGTTCATAAAAAATAGGGATTGATATTTACAAGAGTGAAGCGGGACTACCAATCTAGTATAGGTTTAGTAGAAATTTAGATTAGTTTAGATTAGTTCAATTCAATTCAATTAAGTTTAGTTCAATTATGGTTCAGTTATCTTTAGTTGCACGTAGTTATTTTGAGTTGTATACTAGTTGACTTGACTAATGACTTTAGTTGCATGACAGAAAATCAGTGGATACTTTTTATTAAGTGGGGATGATCTATCATGCATATTTTTTGCATAAATTGAGGGAGAGATATGTTTCAGCTAACAAAGATTGACTTGGATACATCTTGGGTGCCCAAGTTGGCATATTTCAGTTAGACCTTTTACATGAAAATATATTTACAAGGCTGAGTTAAGTGGGACCATTCTCAGGTGACAACTTTGAGGTGGATTTGACAAGATATCTTCTTGACCAAAGTTCATTTAAGTGTTCAGTTTGGGGCACCAAATTTGAGGAAGAATTTTGTTTGAATTTTGTTTACATGGTGGAACTCTACTTTCCAAATCGAGGTGTAGGTTTTTGAGGGGCTTTATTCTCTTAAAATTGACAACTCTTAGGAGTTTACAAAGCTCAGAATTGTCTATTTATTTCAGCAAGTGCATAGGACTTTTAAGAGGCTTTTTTGTAGCTTGTGAAGAAGCATTATTGAAGAAAAATGAATCATATCAATCAAGGATTGATACAACATTATTATAATATTATTGTAAGGTTAAATAATATAAGCACTATTGATTCTAACGGAGTTTTTTCTCAGAAGGGTTTCTCCATGCATATGTTGTGTCACTTCTATGTTTTATCTCATTCTTCCACAATCTTCTGTCTATTTATACAAATGATAAAATTGATCTAGACAGATTAATCATACACAAATAATTATGAAAAATAATATGTAATTAGATCTATAGTCACATAGTTTTACAAGTTTTAAGCTATAAATTTACATTCATTTTCAACATGAATAACCCTTGAACATACACATAACACTCACAATTTTTTTTCACTCAATAACTAAGACTTTTTTCTAGATTGTTTATTTTGTTTGACATCACATTTCACAAAAACCCAAGACAAAATATTAATACAAAAAAATCAAACTAGGGCTAAACACAATATTCACCGCATCTTCTAGAATGTAAACCCTAACCAAAAAAATAGAGAACCACATTTGTTGAGAATTATGCACCACATATACAAGACAATAAAACACATTTGATAGACCATGAACCACATTTTCTAGTTGATAGGAAATTCTAGTGTGGTTTTATTTTGGATCAATTCTTGATTCAAATAATCTCATTAGATTATAAACTTTCTCATTTTAGATCATTCATTCCATTTTATGTCATTAAGGTTACAATTGAATTAGTTGTATACACCTTAATTCAAACCTTGGGACACTCATTAGTTGCATACACTTTTGTAGAATTTAGATGAGGAGGCTTATCAGACTTTTGATTAGATCATTTTCACAGATTTAGGTTATCTTGACCTTGTCACTTCATCAATCAATCTTTTTCATTTGAGTTGGTCCTTTAAACTCATAAGTCTAGTTTAACATCTACTTTTTAAATCATAAATTTTTTCATACCATAGCCTTCATCATAAAATCACATTTGCATACTTTAGTCATAGTCACAACATAGATTTTGGACCATAGTGACATTACCACATCTCAATTTTATTTATTGTCACTTTGTGCCTTAATCTTTCCATAAGTGCATCATCATTTGTCATTTATTATACATTGAAAAACCCTAAAAAAATAGCATAGTTGCATACTTTAGTCTTGGTCCTAACATTAGAATGATTAGAATTCATATACCATTCATCACATTTGCAAGTCTTATATCGTCCAAACAAGATTATAAAGGAAAAGAAAATAAATGGACTACACAAATGAAGACCCCTTTTTCAATCCTACTAGCAACATGAAATTTAGGTATTCATCCAATGAGACACCTACAACATGATCATCATTCCCAATCCTTTTGAAATGTTCACAATAAAAGACATCCAAATACCTCTAACTAAAGAGGATATTGAGGCAACAACTCAAGACCGTAGTGTGACATGGTTTTTAGACGAGATGGTAGCACAAGACCCACAATGATTAATAGAATTTTTTTTACAAAGTGGAGCTAAAAAACCTCATGGTTATGATGTTACCACACTAACTGCAATATAAATCAATGAGACTACACACAACCAAGGAAACAATGCATGTACTCCTAATCACACCATCCCACAAATACATACTACCATTCCATTAGGAGGGACATCAAAAATTACCACAATGGTCAATATGGCACCACTATTTGGAACACAAGGTTCACAAGCTATGACACAACCACCTAGTACAACATTTAATCCATTGGCTCATCATCTAATGCTATGGGTGCTTCATCTTCCAATCCCCTTTCAATGGGAAAAACAAGTCAAACAAAAAAATGTGAAAGGTTTGCATCATTGGACCTAAGCCATAGACAAACACCACACAAAATACCAATTTTAAATTAAACTCTAATACATCATCACAAGGTCCTTTTACAAGTATTCTCTTATAGAACAACACAGAAGGGACTTTTCAATAATATGGTACTCAAAATATACATGGTCAAACAAATTCAAGCCCTCTATAAACAAAATTTAATATGAATCCTCCACACATTTTAACCATATTCCAATTTTCACTCCCAAAATCCCAAATCAAATTCCATCCTTCACTCATAACATTCAAAACCAAAACCTATCACACACATTTGGGACCAACATCAATTCATCCATCCAAAATATTGGATTGCAAGACTCAAACATGGGACCATATCATAATGCAGTTGCAAAACCAGTGGACACATCATTGACTCAACTTGATGTCTTGAAAAACAAAATTCTTACTCTACAAAGACAAGTCAACATCATGTAAATATCAACAAAGAAAAATTAGTCAAGACAAGAGCATATACATGCCTCCATTTCCTCACAACTATGTTACTCCAAATTTTACCAAGTATAGAGGAAAGGGGAGCCCAATTTAACATGGCTTGCATAAACATCACATCTGAACATACATACCTCATGAGATTATTCCCAAGGATTCTCATAGGACAAACACTCAAATGGTTTTACCACTTACCTACAAGCATATGAACATAGGATGAACTAGCCGATAAATTTGTGATACATTTTTCTTATAACATTAAAAAAGAAATTACCATAGCCACATCAAGTGTCATACAAAAAAAGAGGAAGATGAGTCATTTATATCATTTTTTCAAAGATGGAGAAGTTTGGATAGTTGATGTCCTTGTGAGATATTTGAGAAAAAAAGGTTTGTCATATTCATATAAAACTTGGTCACAAAACTAAAATACCAATTACAAGTCCATTATTGCACTAAATTCACTAAATTTGTGGAGAAAGGAATTATTCTTAAAAATAAATTGATTGTAAAAGGGGAAATTAAAAATTTCAA
>CM021104.1:154763631-154937343 GCA_007115665.2 Sequoiadendron giganteum | reverse complement strand
AAAGGAAGCATCTATAGGAAAAAGATTGTCCTTAGAATTGTAATCATTTGGATTTTGAATAATATATCCATGACCTTTTTCAGTTTGTAATGATATATCTAAGGTAATTGATTTTTTTATGTTAGCTATATGTTGTGTAGTATCAATTATTATCACAGAAGGTGGTAACATTATATCTTGAGGGGTTACTTTTTTTGGTCCGACAACATGGACACATCCTTCTCGAATTCCGTATGCATCACTTTGAAGTACAATTTCCTTCAAATTCATCAAAATTTCATGTATTGATTCTTCAATACCTACTATCATGGAATATTCGTTTGATATATTTTGAAATTAAGCACGTGTGATACATGTTCCTTCTACTTCTCTGAGTAAAACTCTTCTTATTGGGCTGCCTATTCTATTAGCTTGACCTTTGCAAAGCAGAGATAGAGTGAAACGGCCATAATTAAAACACTTATTCTCTATTATGAATTCCACGCACTTCAATTCTGGTATCTTAATTGAGACTGCTATTTTATTCTGATTCATAATATTATTGAAATAAATAATTTAATCATTTCTTTCTATTTCAATTTATTCAATTCTTACGCACGTCTCCTTTTGGGAGGTCTACATCCATTATGTGGCATAAGAGTTCCATCACGTACATAACTTAATTGTATACCAGTTTTAACTATTGCTCGTAATGTTGTTTCTCTCCCTAGAACAAGGCCACTTATCAAAACTTTTTCTTCTTTCAGAAGACCTTGATTTACTAAGGTATGAACAACATTTGCTGCTGTAGTTTGAGCAGCAAATGGTGAACGTTTTTTTGTACCTTTAAATCCACAAGCACCTACAAAAGACCAAGAAATCGCTTGCCCTCGTGTATCTATAATAGTAACAATGGTATTCTGAAAAATTCCTTGAACATAAATAACTCCTTTCATTATTTGATGTTTAGTTTTACATGGCAAAAAGCTTCTTGTAGCTCTACGTGGCAAATATTTTCTTCTAGTTTTTGACACAATATTTTTTGTATTTTTTGACACAACACAAATCTTCTTATAATTTTTCATCAATTTTTATATTTAAATTAGTAAAAAAAAATATTATATATATATATTTATAATATAGAAATATATATATATATATTTCTATATTATAATTAAAATTGGCTGCCGAAATTTATTTTAGAATTCATATCTTGATATACAATAGTAATAGAAATTATCCCTAGTTTTGTTTATGCCTCAGATTGTAACAAATTACAAGAAGGCATTTATGTCTATGAATTAGGCGACACTTTTCACAAATTTTGTGAACAAAAGCACGAATTTTCATATTTTTGGTGCTTTATTTAATGCTAAAATCTTGTTTTTTTTATAGATTTAATGGGCCTCAAAATTCATCGGGAGTAGGTAGAAAGTTATCATCATCATTTCATTTGATGGGATATCTATATATTATATGTGCTTTGCTTAAATCATAAAGTGGTAATTCAACTCTCACTCTATCTCCTGGTACTATTCATACTATTTGATATCTCATTTTACCAGATACAACCATTAAAACCAACATATTGTTATCTAGGTAGACTGTAAACATACCATTAGGATATGTTGTGCTAACTATGCCCTCAAGAATGACAATTTTTTTTATGGTACCCATTCAAACTAGACTCATTTCTTTTGTAGTGGATAGTTATTAATTATTACATTTCTAAAAGAGGAATTAAATTTCATTATGTTTAAACTAGACTCCTTTTTTTTGTAGTGGATAGTTTTTAATTATTACATTTCTAAAAGGGGAATAAAATTTCATTATGTTTAAAACTAGACTCCTTATTTTTGTAGTGGATAGTTTTTAATTATTACATTTCTAAAAGAGGAAAAAAAATTTCATTATGTTTAAATAAAATAAATTTAACATAACAAAAATAATAAAAAAGAAAGAATTTGTTTCTTTTTTTTGATAAATTCAATAGCTTTTTTGATAAATTCAATACCTTTTTTTTGTCAGCCAAATTGCTGACACTGAATAATATTCAGTATTCAGTGAATATCATGAAGAACCTCTTTTTTCAATATTATTTTAACGGAATTCCAATATTGGAGGCAAAAATATAAGGCTCTTCAGCTATTTACTTTTTGTTTTGGAGTTACCATAAAATACATAATAATTCCCCTCCTATTTTTTTTGTCGAGCTTCTCAATTAGTCATTATTCCTTGCAAAGTAGAAAGGATTGCAATCTTGATTCCACCTAAAAATTTAGGAATCTCTCAAGAATTTGAGTAGATTCTCAAACCAGGTTTGCTAATGCACTTTAAAGCAGTTATATATCTCTTTTGTGTCCTTCCCCTAGATTTTGAAGTTAAAACAAAAAAATATTTTTTACCTTTACAGTGTTCCCTAACATCTTCTATAGAACCTTCTCGTAGAAGAATCCTTGTGATGTTCTCGATAATAGTAGTAGCTACCACTCAAACTATTTTTTTTTCTACCATGTCAACATTTCTTATATAAGTCATTAGATTAGCAATAGTATCATTACCCATGACGAACTAATTCTGAGGAATTTACAAGCTCAATATAAAGACATGTTTATCTTTTTTTAGGAATATGCTTGACATTACTTTTAAATAGTGTATAATTATAATACTTCAAGAGCCAATGAGATTATTTTGGTGAGATTCAATTCTATTAATTCCTCAGTAACTGAACCAAAAACCTGAAGTTCCTCTTGGATTTCCTTTCTGATCAATGAAAACTGTTGCATTGTCATCATATCGTATTATCATTCCATCACTACATTTAAGTTCTTTACACATACGTATAACTATGGCTCTAACTATTTTTGATTCTTGTAGAGGCATATTAAGTGCCGCTTCTTTAATTATAGCGATGATAATATCACCGATATTAGCGGTGTTACGATTACCTACTCCTAGCACTCTAATACACATTAATTTTTGGGCTCCACTGTTGTCTACTACATTCAAGTAAGTTTGGGACTGAATCATTTTTCCTCCAAAAGAATTGTTGCCTTGGCAGAAAAAAGTATTTCTTATCAATAAAATAATCTTTTTCTACTAGAAATATCTCTTTGGTTCGACATTATTTACGTGAACTAGTAATAAATTTTGTATGTATAGGCATTTTATCTGCAATGATTTGAAAACATGCTCTAGCTATAGTCTGAGATACTCCACTTATTTCATAAAGTATTCGACCTGGTTTGATGACAGATACCCATTATTCTGGAGATCCCTTAGCTTTCCCAAAACCCATACGTATTTTTGCACGTCTTGTTCTAATAGGTTTTTCAGGAAATATACATATCCATATTTTGCACCGCGATGGGCATAATGAGTAATTGCTCATCCTCCCGCTTCTCTCTACCCAAATGTGATTCAAATAGGTTCCAATGCCTGAAGAGCGAATCTACCCAAAAAATGTGATTTCCCCAAGAAGATACTCCCTTGATTCTTCCCCTATGTTGGTGATGAAATTTTGTTCTTTTTGGGTTCTAGTCGATGGTTGTCTAATACTATTTGAATCCCATCTCTATTTCGGAACCAGATATGAAAGTTTCTTCTCATTCAGCTCCTTGTAAAGAATCTATGGCCAAATTTGATAAGAAATATTGAGATCCTCTGTTATATAGGAATAAATCTTTATTTACTCATTACACATATCATATACATATAATATGAGGATACAAATACCTCTTTTATTATATATCGACACTTCTCAATAAGTATCTTACAGGCGAATATTTACTCTTTCAATATTTGGGGTAGACTTATGGACTCCAATGAAATTAATTCTTTATTGGTTTATTTTTCCATCCTTTCCAATGAATGATTATGATATTTTATATGATCTTATGCAATCACAGGTTCCATCATTTCCATAGCTTTCAAATGGCTTCTTAGGTTTACCCTCTGCAACGGAGCTCTTATTTATATTTCTTACAAGAATCAATTTTTTTTTTTTCTTTCACTCATAAACTGACCGAATATAAATAATAAGGATAATTCTTATGCTTTATCACACTACTCTTTGGGGGTTATTTATGAACCATACAATACTGTAAGAAATAAGATTTCATTTTTTCTCTTTCTCCTTCCTCCACTTTTTCTTTTCTTGCATTACCAAAGACACTTTTTTCGCTATATGAGAGATATAGGTTTATCTTTTCATCTAAAAAAGTCTTTTTTTTATTTGATAGAACTATCTATATTTAAATAACTATCTTATTGGCTCCTAGTAATTAATAAAAAAATATATACTAGAGACCAATTTGTTTTTATTTTGAGTTCTCTATAATTTTAGAAAAGAAGGCAAAAGCTTGATCTCAACAAGTCGCACACTAAGCATAGCACTGCTCCAAGATATTTAATTCTTTTAATTTGATCTTATAGAATTTAAGATTTATATTATAGAAGGATATTGCTCATCTTAAACAAAGATCCAAATTTTGATCCCCAATACTCCATAGACGGTTTGAACCACATAATAACAATAATCAATTTTAGCTCGAAGGGTCTGTAGGGGCACTCTACCTTGCATAGCCGATTCTTTACGAGCTCTCTCAATTCCGTTAAGACGACCTTTAATTTGTATTTTAATACCTTCTACATCTGCCGTTTCAGCCAGCTCAATAGCTTTTTTCATTATTTTTCTTATTTCAACTCTCTCCTTTAGTTGTAGAGCAATATATTCCGCAAGAATTTTGGGTTCTCTATAAGGTTTCTCAACTTTTTCTATAGAAATGACAAGTTCTTTGTTTACAGAATCAAGCATACTTTGTACAAGCATATTTTGTACTTCCTTTCTTAATTGCTTCATTTCTTCTTCTTCATCTTTTTCTTCACTCTGTTTTTCTTCACTCTGTTTTTCTTTACCCTGTTTTTCTTTACCCTTTTTTTCTTTACCCTTTTCTTCTTGGCCCTGTTTTTCTATAAACAAGTTGACAAATGCAATATATATATTTACTGAAATCAAGTCGGTTTGTTTGAGAATCTCTATACGTGTAATTCCTCCATAACTAGAATTTATCGAACCTTTGATATGTTGTACATAATTTTCAATGCAATTATATATTCTCTCATCTTCTTGTAGATCTTCGGAATAATCCCTTTCTTCAAACCAAAGGGAACAATGGTTTTGAGTAAAACCAAGTCTAAAACCAAGTGGATTTATTTTGTTTCCCATGCATTCTTTTTTTAGTACTTTTTTTGCAAGTAGTAGTATATTTATGACATAAATGGATTATGCTTCCATCCATTTGGATATTTTTTTTCTATTTTTTAACCATAATTGAGTTAGAGTCATCTAAATCCTCCAATGTAATACTTATATGACAAGTAGGTTTTTGTATTGGATAACCACGTCCCCAAGCTCTAGGTCAAAATCTTCGAAAATAGGACCTTCATTCACTTCAGCCACAAAGACAAATAAAGAGCCCTTATCTATATTCATATTGTGATATGCAATTGTGGCTGCAGAACGAAGTACTTTTAATATGGGATAACATGCTCTATGAGACATCCAATTCAATATTGAAAGTGCCTCCATATAGGTACAACCATGAATTTGATGAGCTACTCTACGTGCTTTATTAGAAGACATACACACATGTTTAGCTACAACTCGTATTTTTCTAGTTGAAGCCCTATTTATAAATTTCATCTTCATCCTCCACAATGAGTTAATGTATATTATTTATATACAACGATAATTTTTTTATTGTTTCTCTCTTCTTCTTTTTTATTTCTTTTATTTATTTATTTATTCATTTTTTTATCATTTTTTGATTTTTTATCCTTTTTTGCATGTCCCTGAAAAATGGAAGTAGGTACAAAATCTCCTAATTTATGGTTTATCATACCATTTCTTATAAAAATGGGTAAATGCAGCTTTCCATTATGAATAGCTATGGTATGACCAATCATTGCGGGTACAATGGCAGATCTTTGGGACCAGGTGACTATTATCCTCTTCTCTTTATTGATGTTTAGATCGTCCTTTTTACTCAACAAATCATTAGATATAAAAGTATTTTTTCTTAGTGAATGTTCCATGGTTAATTACCTTTATTTTTATTGATAGAAAATAAAAAATGGATTTACGACGATGTTTATTCCTACTTACGTCGATGAATGATTGAAACATCACTATAGTTATTTCTTTTTTGACTTTTTCTTCCAAGTGCATTATAGCCCCAAGGGGTCAGCAGTTCTTTTCTGCCAATTGGAGCTCTTCCTTCACCACCCCCATGAGGATGATACACAAAATTCATAACTACTCCTCTTACTTCAGGATGTGTACCCATCCATCGGTTGGACCTAGCTTTACTTAAAGTTCTATTTTTCCATTTAAAGTTGCCTACTTGTCCAATTGTTGTTGAGAAGTTCTCAGATATTAAACGAACCTCCCGAGATGGTAATCTTAATGTGGTCAATCGACCTTCTTTTGCGATCAATTATGTTGCAGCACCCACTGCTCTAGCTAATTGTCTGTCTTTTCTGACTTGTACTTTGACATTATGTATACTCGTGCCTAAAGCTGCAAAACTTAGGACAATTCATTTTGTAGATCTTGTAAAGACAACAAAAAAGACCTTCATTTACTTATGAAGTAAAGTAAAAAGATAATGCATAAATATAAATGTTAAATGCACAACTCATGAAAATAACTATAAGTAGAATGTACTAAGTGCATTGTACAGTAAATGAAAGAAGTTGTGATATATTCAACAGAAATAGGATATTAATTTTAATAGAAGTAGATCAATTACACACTTGGGTTTTTAGAAATGTGCACAAGAAATTAACCAAGGGTTTCATAATAATAATTCCTCACTTGTAGGAATACATAAGTGTGTTTTCTGATAGATGTAGAATATTCTAGGCAAGGTTTTGATGAGATTAATTTGCAGACATGTGGTCAAAACCCACAAAATTCCTCATCATTTCTCAAGACAATATCATGAGACAATTGACTTTACCAGGTCGTATTTAATCATTTAACCCCAAGAAAACCCGTATTTGGAAAAATAATTCAAGGGTTTTCACAAAAATGGTGACCATTAAATGGGTTTACCGATTTATGCTCGTATTCACATGGGTTTTTTATAAAAAGGTCGATGCAGACCATTAATCATTTTTTGTAGACATGTGGTCAGAAGCCATGAAATTCCTCATAATTTCTAGAGACAATATCATGATACAATCGACTTTACTATGTTGTATTTAATCATTTAACCCCAAGAAAACCCGTATTTGGAAAAACAATGCAAGGGTTTTTACAAAAATGGTGTATACTAAATGGGTTTGCCAATTTATACTCATATTCACATGGGTTTTTTATAAAAAGGTTGATGTAGACCATTAATCATTTTTTGTAGACATATGCTCAAACCCACGAAATTCGCTTATCATTTTTGCAGACGAAATCATGATACAATTGACTTTACAAGGCTAAAAGTGTGCAGAAAAATGAGGAGAGGAAATCATTTAACCCCAAAAAAACCCATGTGTAAAACACTAGCTCCATGACCCAACAAAATCAAATAGCACATGGCTAAAATGCGTGTAAGAGGAATGATTTATTTCATAAACAAGCAGTAATTATTTTTCAATCATTGAATAAACCCTTCACTGTTCATGAAAGATGTAGAAGAAAATGATTAACCAGTACCATTGTTTGCATATTCAAAGGAAAATGATGTTTGATGTTACCTCGAGACCAGTCGGCGTTCACTTCCATTATCATGGAGACCAGTCGACTTTCACTTCCATCACCGCGAGAACCTTCCAGAGAGCGTGCACGGTAAAATGATGGGAAATAATGGGGTGCCCACCCAAAAATGCAGAAGAAAATAATTAACCAGTACCATTGTTTGCATTTTGAAAAGGATAGTTAAAATATACACATACATACACACACATATATATGTATGTATGTGCATACATATACATACATACATACATTCATTGAGAAGATTGATATATATGTTTGTATCCTTTAACTATCCTTTTCAAAATGCAAACAATGGTACTGGTTAATCATTTTCTTCTGCATTTTATTAAATTTTTAAAAGAATGTGTACAATGTGCATACATACATACATACACACACACACACACACATATATATATATATATATATGTGTGTGTATGTATGTATGTATGTATGTATGCATATACATACATATATACATACATACATACACATACATACATACATACACTTTGAAAGGAGAATGATGTTTGTTGTTACCTCACACCATGGACATACAACTTTATATATACATACATACATGCAATGTGGGCAAAAAAAATAGCACCATGACCTAACAAAACTCAAATAGAACACAGAAAGAATGTGTGTAAGAGCAATGATTTATTTCATAAACAAGGAGTAATAATTTTTCAATCATCGAAAAAACCCTTCACGGGTCATGACAGATGCAAAAGAAAATGATTAACCAGTACCATTGTTTGCATTTTCAAACGTTAGTTAAATGAAATAGACATATATATCAATCTTCTCAATGAACAAGAGACAACATACACATAATTTGTAAATGAATGTATAAAACATTCCATAGATTCATTTAAAATTTGAAACAAACTACTTAATGTGTGTTTTATAGGTATATATATAAATAAAATTATCCACATTCTTTTACAAATTTAATAAGATGTAGAAGAATATGATTAACTAGTACCATTATTTGCATTCCCAAAGGATAGGAACAGGATAGACACATATATATCGATTTGTTGAATGAACAAGAGACACAAAATGTAAAATGACAAATATATGTATGGTAGCCTGCTGTACGTCCAATGAAAAGTATAAAAATACAAAAAAATGCTAGTATGTTGTATTGAACAGCCAAAGGAAATGTATTCAAATGCTAGTCTATCTTTTTGGGTAGCCAATGGAAATTTAGTAAATGATATAAAAGAATTGCTGCAAAACTTAGGAGAATTTGTTTTGCAGATCTTGTAAAGACAACAGAAAATACCTTCACTTACTTATAAAGTAAAGTAAAAAGATAGTGCATAAATATAAATTTTAAATGCACAACTCATGAAAATAACTATAAGTAGAATGTACTAAGCACATTGTATAGTAAATGAAAGAAGTTGTGCTATATTCAACAACAATAGGATATTAATTTTAACAGAAGTAGATCAATTACACACTTGGGTTTTTAGAAATGTGCACAAGAAATTAACCAAGGGTTTCATAATAATAATTCCTCACTTCTAGGAATACATAAGTGTGTTTTCAAATAGATGTGGAATATTCTAGGCAAGGGTTTCATGAGATTAATTTGCAGACATGTGGTCAAAACCCATGAAATTCCTCATCATTTCTTAAGACAATATCATGAGACAATCAACTTTACCAAGTCGTATTTAATCATTTAACTCCAAGAAAACCCATATTTGGTTAAAAAAAACAAGGGTTTTCACAAAAATGGTGACCATTAAATGGATTTGCTGATTTATGCTCATATTCACATGGGTTTTTTATAAAAAGGTTGATGCGAACCATTAATCATTTTTTGCAGACATGTGGTCAAAACCCACGAAATTCCTCATCATTTCTAGAGACAATATCATGATACAATCGACTTTACCAGTTCGTATTTAATCATTTAACCACAAGAAATCTCATATTTGGAAAAATAATGCAAGGGTTTTCACAAAAATGGTGTATACCAAATGGGTTTGTCAATTTATGCTCGTATTCACATGGGTTTTATATATAAAAAGGTCGATGTAGACCATTAATTATTTTTTACAGACATGTGCTCAAACCCACGAAATTCCCCTATCATTTTTGTAGACAAAATCATGATATAATCGACTTTACCAGGCTAAAAGTGCACAGCAATATGAGGAGAGGAAATCAGTTAGCACCAAAAAAACTCATGTGTAAAACACCAACACCATGACCCAACAAAATCAAATAGCACACTACGAAAATGTGTGTAAGAGGAATGATTTATTTCATAAACAAGTAGTAATAATTTTTCCATCATCAAATAAACCCTTCATGGGTCATGAAAGATGCAGAAGAAAATGATCAACCGGTACCATTGTTTGCATTTTCAAAAGAAAGTGATGTTTTCTGTTACCTGGACACTAGTCGACGTTCACTTCCATCACCATGAGAACCTTCTAGAGAGTGTGCGCAGTAAAATGATGGGAAATAATGGAGTGCCCACCAAAAAAAACATTAGTCATATGCTTAAATCGGGCCCCAAATGAAGATTAATTGGGGTGTAATGTGTTTGGTGTCTAGTGCTAAAGTAAGGAGATTAATATGTAGGAGTGATTTTTAATGGACACAAAAATGATTTTTTAAGGTGCCAACGTGAATTAGATCCATTGAATTTTGAGTGGATTTGAATGATATAATAGTTTTATTTAAATGTTAATAGTGACACATTTAGGTGTTTTTAAAAAAAAAATTGGTGGTTATAGCTAGCAAGTACTGGGACGTTAGGTGGTAGGGAGTAGACGACACCTCTAAAAGGTGTCTTTTCGACCTCCACGCACATATCCAATGCTCCTGCACTCTACCGAATTGCCTAGAAGTCAAAACCTTAGTTATAAGCTCTTAACTCGTGAGCGAAAAAAAACCCATAAAAAGAAAATTCGATTCGATGTATGGTTTAGATTCTATGGTTGCGCAAAGTTAGCCCTGGTAGATACTGGGTCTTCCTCCCTAGTTCTAACTACTATTTTCTTAATATTAGTCAATTTTTTAAAAAAAATTCTTATGCAAATAGTTATTAGTTTTAAATTATGAATATATATACTTTTATCTCTTATTAATTTAATTTTTAATTCATTTGTTTTTAAAGAAAATAAAATCTCTTAAAGTCAACATGGAAAATATTGAACTTTATAAATTTTAGGAATTATTTTTCTTAAAAAGGATTGGTTAAAAAAATTTTGGTGTTAAAAGGGTATATTTATAAGAAACATTTAAAATTTTATTGGTTGAAATATTTGAAATCTTTTTGGAATAATATAGAGAATTTTTTTTCCCATGGAGTCATTTTTTACAATATATGCACTTAAATAATATTTATAATTTATTATTATTAATATTTTTCATTAATTATTTATATCTTAATGTAATTTCTTTTGCATAATATATATTTTTTTCATTGAATTTGAATAATTAATATATTTAATATTCTTATAATCTAATATTAGAATTGTAACTTTATATTTTAAATTTAATTCTAACCTGGCATTGTTTATATTAGGGTTATCTCATAATTTAATATTAAAATTATATTAATATTATCTTTTATGTCTTTACTAAATATTTTATAATTAAAATAACAATATTTTTATTGTAATAACATAATAGGTTAATTTATTAGAGATATAATATATTTTTCATTGATTAAAGTGTATTCATTATATAATATCACTAAAAAATAATATTTATTTTTTAATTGTAAATTTTTGAGAAAAAGTAGCTAATGTAATGCCCAAGATATGCACACTTAAATAATATATGTATATTTAAATAATATAATTATTTAAAATATTATAGTTATTGGGTGAAGGACGAAGGGAGGAAGAGAGAGAGATGTCAAAGGGAGAGGGAGAGAGAGAGGAAGAACATATATATATATATATATAGAGAGAGAGAGAGAGAGAGAGAGCTAGGTAGGGTGGTGGGAATGAGCTAGAGAGGGATAGAGGGATGAAGGGATAATTATCTAGATAGTGTCAGAGGAATAGAGGGAGTGAGAGAGTTGTCTAGGTAGGATGGGTCTTTCATCTAAATAGAGGGACTAAGAGAGGGGAAAGAGGAAGGGTCGGAGAGAGATAAAGAAACAAAGAGAGATAAAGAGAGACAAAGATAGAGATAGAAAGAGAGAGAGAGTATCTTCTTAAATTTGTCAAAGATAAAAGGTCCTAAAATATTTTATTCTTACTTTAATCTTTAATCGATTCTCTAAATAGAGGGACTCGCAAGAAACCAATCTAAATTAATCCCCATGGATGTTATCACCTCTTTAAAAAATTAGGCAAAAGATAAGAAATATCCCTATAAACCTAACAGAAAGGGTATGAAATCTCGTAACAAACCTAAGGGATGATCAACATCAAGAAACAAGTAATAATATAAGAATAAGAATAAAGTAGACAAAAAACCCACATCATCTTAACAATTAGGAATTAATTCTTAGAACTTAAAGTAGAAAAGAAGAGGTCCATGTGCTTTTTATGGATCACAAAATTATAATGACAAATTTTAATTTAAAGAGGGTTGTATCTCTAGAAGAGATCATGAAGAAACACAACATTGATCTTCCAAAACATACTAAGGGAAATTCCCATATATCTAAACGTTTAGAGACATCTACCAATAGTTGGTGTAGACACTGAAAAATGTCCTAAGCTTGCGAACACCATTTTTCCCCATAAATTCCCTTTCTTCCCTAAATAATTAATTAAGTATAATTATTTTATTATAGCCTAAGTCATATTTGTTCTATTAATTAAATAATTTGAATTTGTTCTATTTAATTACGTCACTAATGTCCCCTTTCCTCTATAATTAAATAACTTTTATTTATTTAATTACTCATTGGCCTCTTCTTTTATAATTAAATAAATTTTATTTATTTAATTATTTACTAACTTGTCATTTTCCTCTACTTTTTAATTAAATCATTATTTAATTACAAATTCAACTTTCCCTCTTCTTCTATAATTAAATAATTGCTTAAATTATTTAATTATTCATTTCTCTCCTAAATTAAATAATTTTATAATTATTTAATTTACTGCAGTAACCTTTTTTTCTATGTCAACCTCTTTATCCATGTCATTCTTATCTTTTAACATAAGAACCCATGCCAACTTGAAGCGAAAGGCCCCCCTTACTCCAAATATGGTTCAAACCTTTGAACAGGGGGTTAAAGATATGCAAGATATGGAGGTAGAGATAAAATCTATCCTTAGATCTCTAGAGTAGTTGCTGGGGTTTCCTTCCTCTGCTGTCCCTTCTCTCCTGACCCTCTTGGTCCTTTTTGTTTTTGTGTTGCTGGTTTTCTTAGGTAGCTATTTTTTTCTATGGAACTTTGGTGCTCCTTTTGCTTTCTTGTAATCTTTGTGGTTTCGGGTCCCTGTAAAACCCGTTTTACCCTTTTATCAAAAACATCTAATTTAATTTGTACCTTTAATCTTAATTGTCCATCCTTAACCAAGCCCTATCTTTGCCCTAATTTTTCCCTAACCCTATTTTAATGTCATATGTGCTTTTAATCCTATTCCTTTATTCAAATTTGGTTTTCTATGAAAGAGACCAATCATTATTATTTTACTCCTAATAGATTCAATTCCAATACATGCTACTCAAGGAGACAAGTACAATCTGTAATATTTTTCTATCACTATCACTAGGCTTATTGTTGCATACTCAAAATTTGAGGGAAATCAAGCATATAAAGAAAGATGGAGAAGGACAATGGAGGTGAATCAACCATGGCATAAGAATATTGGTAATATTTATTCATTTTTTTGAGTTTCTATGTTTATTTCTACTTCATTGTTGGTTTAGGGCTCTAGGGTTTGATGTTTATTGATTCATGTCTTTCCCCTTAATTTTTCCCTATTCTACATTGGTGAACCGAACATGAACT
This sequence comes from Sequoiadendron giganteum, assembly GCA_007115665.2. Lineage (NCBI taxonomy): Eukaryota > Viridiplantae > Streptophyta > Pinopsida > Cupressales > Cupressaceae > Sequoiadendron > Sequoiadendron giganteum. Next base: position 154,923,652 of record CM021104.1, on the reverse strand, counting down.
AGCTAGATTCGAAATATTTTTTGAGTTTTAGGTCCACAACGCATCAGTAAAGGTGAATAATGCATTTGAGAGACAATTTGATGCATTTATGATACAAAAAAATGCATTTGATAGATTTTGTGATATATTTACGAAGACAAAAAGCCACATTCATAGCACCTAGAGCGAAATTTGCTTAACTATAGGGAAAATCATTTTATTGGTCTATTTTCATAATTTTTTATCATTTCTCAGCTTTCTAGTTTTAGGATAATTGCATTATTTCTATTTCAAGATTTTCTAAAATTTGCTAGATTTGAAGTATTTTTGTAGATTTTAGGTTGTTCACTGCATATGTTTCAATTAGGAGTCACAATCACTTTTTGGTTTGTCGCAATCGCTTTTTAGTTCACGACAGTAACTATCTAGTGTGTTGCATTCATTTTCCATTTTTTTGTAGTCATATTTTGATTAGCTACATCTATTATAGAATAGCGGTTCACATTTGTTACATTTTAAGATGCATTTTCTTGTTATTGTTAATTAGGGTTTTAATTAGGATTTTTTTAGTTTATTCTTTTCTATTTGGTAGAATAGAGTTTTTTGTGTTATTGATACTTTGTTGGTAGCTTGTGGCATTCATGGGGACAAGACATTACTATTGAGACTACTAATCTATGTTCTTGTAGGGTTTTATTTTTCTTTGATTTTTAAGTAGGAACATTTGGATTTGAGAATTGCAAATAAGCAAGTGTCTTTGCTTTATAAATTTTTTAATTTGGGATTAAAAAGTATCATTGTTTTCTTTATCTTGAGATCTTTTCTCCTTTTTAAGGTGTGTATGCTCTTCCCTCATAGGTTATATGATCTTGGGAATAAAAAAAACTTCTCAACACTTTCATTTCCTCACATTTTTGTATGATCTTGGAGATCAAAATAATTGTATTTGTATCACTTTTTTATACTACTTTAGAGGGGTAGATTCCATTGAGACACATGCTAACATAGACCTCATTGGTGACCCAAAATGATTTTTCCCTCGATCTGCTCTATAAAAGGGTAAAATCAAACTCAAGTACAAATTGATGTTAGCCTTTGTCATACAGTGCCAATCCAAAAGGGGAATTGCCCACATGGTATTCTAAGTAACCAAGTAGGATTAGTTAAAGCCTTGAGTGGCTTGTTATAAATTCACGAGGATTCAAGTCCCCAAGCAATGACTAGAAGAAAATTAGCTAGAGGTCCACCCTTATTCATTTTGTTATCCTTCTAGTCTTGGAGGCCCCTATCCATCCTCTCTTGCAAATACAATATTGCATACACCCCCTAAAGGTGTCCCTCAACTTGCATCGAAGGAGATTCTAATTTTTGGGCCTGAGATTTGCTACCATTGGCTATTGACCTTAGCGATAGGAAGTGTTTTATGTGTGCGAATTATTTTCAAATTGTGATTAGACTTGTGTAAATTTGGGTAGGATGCGATCTAATTGTAATCCTAAACATATTTCATGTATCTCCTAAGTCCTTTGAAATAATTTCCCAACACTAGGATTAGAAAGATATTAAATTTGAATGAAATGAACATAAATTGCATTTATTTTTTATTCTTAAATAATAGGAACATGTGGGGGCGTCCAAGATGAGTTCCTAAATAATAGTCCAGCACATGGGGTATCCACATGGAAGGTGGAACCCACCTTGTTTTAGTTAACTATTTGGAGGATTGATAACACTTCAATAATGCATATCTAGGTTCATAAAAAATAGGGATTGATATTTACAAGAGTGAAGCGGGACTACCAATCTAGTATAGGTTTAGTAGAAATTTAGATTAGTTTAGATTAGTTCAATTCAATTCAATTAAGTTTAGTTCAATTATGGTTCAGTTATCTTTAGTTGCACGTAGTTATTTTGAGTTGTATACTAGTTGACTTGACTAATGACTTTAGTTGCATGACAGAAAATCAGTGGATACTTTTTATTAAGTGGGGATGATCTATCATGCATATTTTTTGCATAAATTGAGGGAGAGATATGTTTCAGCTAACAAAGATTGACTTGGATACATCTTGGGTGCCCAAGTTGGCATATTTCAGTTAGACCTTTTACATGAAAATATATTTACAAGGCTGAGTTAAGTGGGACCATTCTCAGGTGACAACTTTGAGGTGGATTTGACAAGATATCTTCTTGACCAAAGTTCATTTAAGTGTTCAGTTTGGGGCACCAAATTTGAGGAAGAATTTTGTTTGAATTTTGTTTACATGGTGGAACTCTACTTTCCAAATCGAGGTGTAGGTTTTTGAGGGGCTTTATTCTCTTAAAATTGACAACTCTTAGGAGTTTACAAAGCTCAGAATTGTCTATTTATTTCAGCAAGTGCATAGGACTTTTAAGAGGCTTTTTTGTAGCTTGTGAAGAAGCATTATTGAAGAAAAATGAATCATATCAATCAAGGATTGATACAACATTATTATAATATTATTGTAAGGTTAAATAATATAAGCACTATTGATTCTAACGGAGTTTTTTCTCAGAAGGGTTTCTCCATGCATATGTTGTGTCACTTCTATGTTTTATCTCATTCTTCCACAATCTTCTGTCTATTTATACAAATGATAAAATTGATCTAGACAGATTAATCATACACAAATAATTATGAAAAATAATATGTAATTAGATCTATAGTCACATAGTTTTACAAGTTTTAAGCTATAAATTTACATTCATTTTCAACATGAATAACCCTTGAACATACACATAACACTCACAATTTTTTTTCACTCAATAACTAAGACTTTTTTCTAGATTGTTTATTTTGTTTGACATCACATTTCACAAAAACCCAAGACAAAATATTAATACAAAAAAATCAAACTAGGGCTAAACACAATATTCACCGCATCTTCTAGAATGTAAACCCTAACCAAAAAAATAGAGAACCACATTTGTTGAGAATTATGCACCACATATACAAGACAATAAAACACATTTGATAGACCATGAACCACATTTTCTAGTTGATAGGAAATTCTAGTGTGGTTTTATTTTGGATCAATTCTTGATTCAAATAATCTCATTAGATTATAAACTTTCTCATTTTAGATCATTCATTCCATTTTATGTCATTAAGGTTACAATTGAATTAGTTGTATACACCTTAATTCAAACCTTGGGACACTCATTAGTTGCATACACTTTTGTAGAATTTAGATGAGGAGGCTTATCAGACTTTTGATTAGATCATTTTCACAGATTTAGGTTATCTTGACCTTGTCACTTCATCAATCAATCTTTTTCATTTGAGTTGGTCCTTTAAACTCATAAGTCTAGTTTAACATCTACTTTTTAAATCATAAATTTTTTCATACCATAGCCTTCATCATAAAATCACATTTGCATACTTTAGTCATAGTCACAACATAGATTTTGGACCATAGTGACATTACCACATCTCAATTTTATTTATTGTCACTTTGTGCCTTAATCTTTCCATAAGTGCATCATCATTTGTCATTTATTATACATTGAAAAACCCTAAAAAAATAGCATAGTTGCATACTTTAGTCTTGGTCCTAACATTAGAATGATTAGAATTCATATACCATTCATCACATTTGCAAGTCTTATATCGTCCAAACAAGATTATAAAGGAAAAGAAAATAAATGGACTACACAAATGAAGACCCCTTTTTCAATCCTACTAGCAACATGAAATTTAGGTATTCATCCAATGAGACACCTACAACATGATCATCATTCCCAATCCTTTTGAAATGTTCACAATAAAAGACATCCAAATACCTCTAACTAAAGAGGATATTGAGGCAACAACTCAAGACCGTAGTGTGACATGGTTTTTAGACGAGATGGTAGCACAAGACCCACAATGATTAATAGAATTTTTTTTACAAAGTGGAGCTAAAAAACCTCATGGTTATGATGTTACCACACTAACTGCAATATAAATCAATGAGACTACACACAACCAAGGAAACAATGCATGTACTCCTAATCACACCATCCCACAAATACATACTACCATTCCATTAGGAGGGACATCAAAAATTACCACAATGGTCAATATGGCACCACTATTTGGAACACAAGGTTCACAAGCTATGACACAACCACCTAGTACAACATTTAATCCATTGGCTCATCATCTAATGCTATGGGTGCTTCATCTTCCAATCCCCTTTCAATGGGAAAAACAAGTCAAACAAAAAAATGTGAAAGGTTTGCATCATTGGACCTAAGCCATAGACAAACACCACACAAAATACCAATTTTAAATTAAACTCTAATACATCATCACAAGGTCCTTTTACAAGTATTCTCTTATAGAACAACACAGAAGGGACTTTTCAATAATATGGTACTCAAAATATACATGGTCAAACAAATTCAAGCCCTCTATAAACAAAATTTAATATGAATCCTCCACACATTTTAACCATATTCCAATTTTCACTCCCAAAATCCCAAATCAAATTCCATCCTTCACTCATAACATTCAAAACCAAAACCTATCACACACATTTGGGACCAACATCAATTCATCCATCCAAAATATTGGATTGCAAGACTCAAACATGGGACCATATCATAATGCAGTTGCAAAACCAGTGGACACATCATTGACTCAACTTGATGTCTTGAAAAACAAAATTCTTACTCTACAAAGACAAGTCAACATCATGTAAATATCAACAAAGAAAAATTAGTCAAGACAAGAGCATATACATGCCTCCATTTCCTCACAACTATGTTACTCCAAATTTTACCAAGTATAGAGGAAAGGGGAGCCCAATTTAACATGGCTTGCATAAACATCACATCTGAACATACATACCTCATGAGATTATTCCCAAGGATTCTCATAGGACAAACACTCAAATGGTTTTACCACTTACCTACAAGCATATGAACATAGGATGAACTAGCCGATAAATTTGTGATACATTTTTCTTATAACATTAAAAAAGAAATTACCATAGCCACATCAAGTGTCATACAAAAAAAGAGGAAGATGAGTCATTTATATCATTTTTTCAAAGATGGAGAAGTTTGGATAGTTGATGTCCTTGTGAGATATTTGAGAAAAAAAGGTTTGTCATATTCATATAAAACTTGGTCACAAAACTAAAATACCAATTACAAGTCCATTATTGCACTAAATTCACTAAATTTGTGGAGAAAGGAATTATTCTTAAAAATAAATTGATTGTAAAAGGGGAAATTAAAAATTTCAACAAAAATTAGAACACCCAAAGTACCTCAAATGAAAAGAACGAGTTTTGGGCTCACAATAAGAATATTAAAAATTATGGAGTTTTAGATGCAAAGAAAATACACCAAATTCATCCTAAAATCACCCTTAAAGGATCTAATGTATCAAATGACTCACCACATGTCCTTGAGAAAACAAGAAACACCATCCAAAACAACCAAGGACATGCACCTCAAATAAATTTTCCACCAAGACGAAAATACACTCCCTTAGGGGAACCAATTGAATCCATCTTGAAAAACAATTTGTAGTATAAGGTCACCCAACTTCATAAGGTAAAGCATTATGATATAGGAGAGTTTAAACAATCATGTTGGGATGATAATTCCTTTTGTGAATATCACCATACTAAAGGACACAAAACTTTGTCATGTCGAAAACTCAAGAACATAATTCAAGAACTCATTTAAAATGGAATCATAGAAGTAAAAACCCAACAACCGACCTCCAATAGTGACCATACCATTTTAAGAATCCTTTTCATGATCATGGGATAGGGAAAGCCTCTAGTTTAGTTACAAAGACCAATGATCAAGCTAACTTCATCCATGTTTCCTATTACTATACTATAAATAATATTTGATTCTTGGATAACCATGCTAATACCATTACCATCAAGAAGCCACTAGAATGTGTTTCGCTAATGTGATGAACCAAGGTGACCATACAAGGTGTTCCCCCTAAACAACAAAAAAAATCCCAATATCAACTCTTAGAGCACCTAGGTGTAATGCCCCGCCACGCAACCCTAGAGGAAGTTTCAATTTACTACAAAAGCGTACTAAATTTTTTTTTATAAAAGTGAATTACACAAACATGTTCACATATAATTGACAACCTCCCCTAAGGCTACGTAATTGAGATTACTTAATTTCTCATTAACATACAACATCTGAATTACATTACATTAAATAACTCAAGAATAACATTCATTCAACATAAAGAAATACAAGATAAGAGTAGAATATCCATTACATAAATCCATTACAAGATTACAATCCTCATTCCCAGAATGAGTCAAATTACATAGGTATAATAATTACAAGATCCACCTCATAACAACAAGAGGGGTAAATACAACTCATAACAAGTAGAATTACAACAGTGCTTGAAAAGAATAACAAGATCCACGAGCTGTCCAACTGGATGTCTCGCTTCCACGAACTGAAGAAAAAAGGGGGATCCAACGGTTTTGGTGCATGTTCCACCCAACCATGTGGTACCCGAAAGACCACCCCCCATGCTAGGAGATAGTAACCAAATAACATGGACAAAGATAAACATCCTCTAACCATAGGCAGACTCATACTGACTCAACCAAACAAAAGTACAATACAAGAACACAAGTACAACTCTCAGAACACTGACATAAGTCACATTGCTTCTAGACATAAAATAGATCAAGTATGTTCAAAGAACCATACACATAAACAAATACCAACAAATCTGACAGTTGTCCTAGACAGAGTGTCATCGCATAACTCATAGTAAGTTACCCTCAGCGGATCTTCCTAGGCTCCGATAATCCTGGTGGCCTCTACCGATCCTCGGTCCTCATACGTACTAGTGCAGTATCAAATACCTCTCGTACAGACAAGATAGATGACTGCCATTCCAGGCCTTTCCACTCATTCCAAGCCATAACTAGCACTTGACTATGAGTGAAGCTAGAACTTATCTTTTTAGTGTGTAGTACTTCCCAAATATTTATTTCAATTTTAGTTATCACTTGATTAAACTCACTTCCATAGGTTACCCAAATCCTACCTCTTCCGGGCGTTGGCCCCTAATGGAAGCCACTCTTCTATTCGATAACACACAAACAAAACTAATCACCAAGGGACTCACAAGTGCATACAACCAAGGTATCAAGACCACTCCATCACAAGGAGGAAACAAAATAATGAAATCCACTCCAACAAATGGAGGCAACCTAAACATGTAGTCCACTCCTTTCACAGGAGGTACAAAACAACATAAACCCGTTCGTGGAAACCGGGTAAATACTAGAAAGACACCATGCACTACCCAAGGGACAACACTAGTTGACATCATGAATCGACAACCCTCTTAGATCCTCTAAGGTTCTCTGGAAGACTTATAAATTGGACTAACACATAATCCCTTATCCCAAAAGATGACATAGCTACAAAAGCAATCAAGTCATGAATCAAATCTTATATCTTTGGATTTCCTAAATCCATACTCAAGCAATAGTTAACGTTTACAAGACAAAGGCACAATAATAAAGTTTACTCAAATAACCATATACTCCTTTTCCATTTTCATAATAGAGAATTTAAACTATTTAAACTCACAACCCCTTTTGCAATATACGAGGAAAACAATTATAAAAGACAATCACGAGGGTATTGCTATATTCAGATATTCTGAATCCATATCTCAATCATAATTTCATTCACAATAATTGAATTGTTTGAATAGAAATAAATAACTTAAGGTAATTACTTGACTTTTCATTGCAAACAACTCCATAATTATCTCTTAACACAACATAAAATTATAGACAATAATCTTTCTATGTTTATATCCAAATACTATATCTTTTCAATTCTCTATTAAAACATGAATATATTCAATTTGTAAACTATCCTTTTTCTATATCTATTAGTTCATGCATTCATTACTTATCTATTCAAATCACCATGCAATACTAAATTACATGCAACTATCTAATAAAAGATAAAATATTAAACTATGTATATATTTAAATATACCTTCTCATATTACTCATGCAATATACATATCTCATTAATTTCTTCAATCATATTAACCAAAATATATATTTCCTTTAAAACAAGTAATTACTTTCATTTAATTAAATATCTTTAAAATATACCTTTTCATTAACGATCTAATCTTGCATTCAACCTTATCTTTAAAATCTCTATTCACAATAATATAAACTATTTCCCTTTCAAAATCATAGAAATAATTAAATAAGTTTCTTCAATTTATAATTATAAGAAATATTAATTTAAACAATTTAAATTGAATTCAATGTTTTCGTAAAAATCAACTTAAGTCCTCTATTCCTTTTAAATTTTCATTTATATCGTATAATTTAGACAATTTATTCAAATGCCATTTCTCTATCAAATTGAATTATGCAAAGTAATCATTTCTATTTTATACATCCAATAATACTAAATAAAGCATATCAATTCAAATAGGATAACATATTAAATATAAAATAATATATATATGTATATATGTTCCCACAATATATACATCCAATAGATATTAATATATTTAATCACATATATACATTTAACTATATCTTTTATATTATCCAAAAACTATCAATTGTTTTATTTAAAACAAATAAACTTCAATAATTTCCAGATAAACAATATATATAAACTTTCTATATATAATTATATATTAAATATAAATTAATATATTTAACTATAATTAAACATTAACCTACCTTCTCATCATTATACAAATTAAAATCAAATCGTTTTGATTTAAAAATAATAAGTAAATAATCATAAATCAAATATATTCTTATTAAAACTCAGAATCATTTAAATAAATGAAAATCTAATAAATATATAATAATCCATATTTTTTTAGACCATATATATATTCTACACAAATTATAAAAATCTAATAACAATTAATAAAAAAAACAAATTAACACATGGATCCCATAAAGCAAAAAAGGACAGTGGTAAGGGTGTGCCAGACGATACCTATAGTACAATCGGCCGCCATAAGATAAGGGGAGGCAGTGCTCCCTATCGGTAGTCCGTCCCCCAACCATGGTGGGCACACTGCCCATAGGCAGCGCTCTACCCAAGAACACATGTGGGTAGTGGGGAATAAATCCACCCCCCCCCCACAAACAATAAAATTTCATTTTTTATTTATTTATCTATTTATTAAATAAAACATTACATCCTCAATGCAATGTGCGGAGTTCGCACGGAAAACGAGGTATGCACGAAAAACAAAATTCGCGTACACGGAATTCAACAATATCAATAACTTAAATTTCACAATTAATAAAATAAATACGTATATTCATATATTATGTGTATATCAAAATAAAATACATATAATATATGAATATATATATTTACTCAAAAATAATTTATTGGAGAAATTGAGAAAACTGAATAAAAATATTCAGACATAGAAAATTAATAAAAATTTTCCAGAATAATTTCTAAATATAGAGATGTTTAAAGACTCTTTTTCTAGAAACATTCTTTTAAATAAATATACTAATGGGGATCAAATTACTCGATTAAAATTTTTTTTTAACAAAGGGTTTGTTTTGAAAACCTGATCTATTGTTTTCTACAAAAGTTAGAAATCTTTTTTTTTTTTTTAATAATCAAAATGTATGATGCAAGATCTAAAATTTAATTTAAACTATGATACCACAATTTCCTGTTTATAGTTTGAAATCCTACAGTGGATTTAACAATTTTTCCCCAATTTAGATTAATCTACACCTAGACTCATTTAACAATTTCAAATTCACAATTAATTCAACTATAGATCCATGGATAATTAAATTAAAATGATCAACAAGAACAAAACCTGGAATTCGAAGCTATAGGATGAGAATAACTTTCTAATGCAAGCCTTCTTCAAGAATTCCCTGTATTTTCCTTTACGTCCAATGGATCCAATACAAAAACTTCAACAATTGCAAATTGAGTTTCCTCAAATCACATTCAGAACCAAAAGTTGCTTCAACCCTTCCTTTGTGCAATTTTCCCAAAATTTTCCTTTTACACCAGAAGAAGTTTTTTTTTTTTTTTTTTCTCCACAAATTCTCTCTATACATCAATTTTGCAATCCACCTTAATTCCTAAAATTCAACTCACACATGCAGACCTAATTGAAAATATCATGCACAACCAAATCTGATTTTGCATGCAAAACTGAAACTTAAAATATCTAACTATCAATTATCTTCAAAAATTGAAAACCAACTTTGCTTTTAAAATCCAATTTCAATTTCTAAATTAATTTCAACTTAATTGAAATGAAATTCCAAAATAATCAAATTTCACAAATTGAAATTAAATTCCAAATTAATTTTAATTCTTTTATTTCATTTAATTTTCTTGCAACACATTAATTAATTAATTTAATTATTTAATAATTAGATTCAACCCCTTGGATTAAATTTAATCAGCTAAATAAATTAAATATAATTAATTAATTTAAATCTAAACTTTTATCCACATTGCATAATTTAAATCAAATAATCATCAACATGATATAATGGAATTATTCTAAACATCTATTCCCAAATCAAGAATATTTTAGAATTAAATAACATAAAAGTAAGGCAAACTATGACTCGACATAGATGACTGACGACACACTATGGTTAGGGTGTAAACTTGACACATGTTACTTAGCTACTATCTCCCATCAACTTAACCGTTGGATTGACACGCTCAGACCTGTGAAACCAGGTGGAGTCAGTGTCATGTACCTGCAAACCTGAAACATAGTAACCAACATCATAAAATATAAACAACATATAATACACACCGTGAAGAGGAAATCATGAAATCGCAGGGCGCTTGCAAGCGAGTGATGCGAATCCGTCCCCTTCACCAATACACTCATCAAAACTGACACTTCCCTAATACATTGAATATTCTCATAAGCACTAACATGTTATATCACTAACATCATTATTACACCAATTAAAACATGTAACATAAATCATCAGATAACTCAAATCACATCACATAGAGTAGTCTATCGCTCAATAAATGACGATCCAATACACACACAAGATAAAATATCCGAATATCCAGAAGTATAAATCAACGCAAAACAAGGACACACTGTCCAGTCCATAAAGCAAAACGGAGGGGTATTACACTAGGGAAGACACCTAGTTAGATATCTCCTGAACAAAAAGCTATTCTAGAAAAAGAATTGCAATGCACTTTTATGCCTACTGACCTTGATGTCAAATGATTCTAGAAAATGGTGAAATTATTAAACACTCTCCACATCACCTTTTCTAACCAAGACTTGTCAACACAAAAATCCAACCACAATGACCCTTTGCACCTAGAAGTCTACATTAATAAAAAAAAAATTGATGAGTCATGGTAGATGGTGGAGCTCAGTTTTTTGTACTCTAATTGGTTATTCCATTAGGTTTCTCTGAAGCTTGTGTGGACTCCTCAAAGATAATTATCATAAAGGCCTACGATGATGCATAATGCTCTTCCAAGGGTGTCATATTGCTACGTATCAAATTTGGGCCCACTATATCAAATACCGCATTCTAAGTATTGGACCTAGATCTCCCCTATAACATCATGTTGGTTGACCATGGATTCATGCTATGAATTTCATCTTATCGACATACCATCAATGCTTAAATGTTTCCCACAATGGCACTGAAATCACAATAGCTAGTGATCTTGATCATTTCTAATACTGTAATAATTTGAGAGGGACTACTGAATTTCAAGTGGATATTAATCAACAAGATTCATCCTCCATCTCATCACATTAAATTGATCCACTTTCCTTGGTCAAATCATCTACTTCATTCACTGCACCTTCTAAAACCAAGATCTAGATCCATGAAATGGGATGTGGAGAGTATTGTATGGACAATTCATTTTGTGCTAAGAAGTCATCCGTAGGTGAATATTTTAATACTGCTAATGATATCCGAGATTGCAAGAATGATTTTAAGTTCACTTAAAATCTTTGTGAAAATAAGCAAATAGATGGTCGTGTCTAGATTGACACCTTTTGGGATCCTAATGACACCTCTATCTTTTCCATATGTGCTCATGATCCTATTCAATATCATCCATCTTCTGACCCATCGTCCTTCTATTTTGACCATCCTATGTTAGGGTATGCATCCCCTACTATTGCCTCTACCAAGCCTTCTTCCTAGCTCGTTAAGGGTTTGCAATCTTCCTTTGATGTCAACAGTGCCCAAAAGGATAGTCCCAGAGAATCCATTGAGTGTATCACGATTCTCTTCTATGAACCACACATTCTTGTCACCTCACCTATCTCATCGATGTCATCCACTTCATTCAACTCATCCATCTCACTTATACCATCCCACCTCATAAATATGGACCAACAAGTAGCACCTCAAGAAAATAACAAGGATAAAGCTCAAGAATCAAAGGAGAAAGTTTATTCTTCAAAAGGAGATCTAGAATCAAAAGAAATAATGCAAAGAAAGAAAGATCAAGAAAATTCCTCTAGTCAAAATCAAAATCTATTTGGAAAATAAAAGATAAAAACGAAAGCCAAGAATGAAAGTAAGAAAAAATTGATATCCAATTATGCCTCTTCATAAAAAAATAACTGGGTGCATCTATCAAAGCAGAATGTCCATAAAATATATCATTGATCTAAATTATCCATCCTCATCACTTTCACTCAATCCATACACTCTATTAAATCCATCCATATTTACACATCCGTCATATCACTCCATCTCCCCTAGTGATGTCCTTCAATTGACCATTGACAATGACCCCTTCATGTACTATAACTTAGTGGTCACCCAAAATCCTTTTTCGTATGAATCGTGATGGCCCATGTAGTTTGCACAATAGGAATCATACCCTAGCTCACTTCATTCACTACATTAGTCACCCTATGCATCCATCATTCGCACGCTTCATCCAACAAGGTCATCCAAATTTGAGCTTAACTAGTTGGGTACATACATTGTAATGGTAGTATATGGGTTTGGTGAATATTAGCTTTCAACTCCAGAAAGTGAACCATTGTTAGAAACTATCTGTAGTATGAATTTATACAAATTCTACACCTTGCTTCATAGAGCCATGTCAAAACCTAAAAAATACAAAAAAAAACATTGTCACCTTGATGAAAACTTGGCAAAGAAAAATATTGGTGACACATAAAAAATAACAAATCGAAAAAATATTAAAGAGAAATAATTCATCCAATAGTAAAAATCACTTTGTTGGCACTTTGGATAAGTATCATGGTGAAAACCTCACAAACAGGCACCTTGCATAGTTGGTCTTGTCTACATCATCTATTACAATTCTATTTGGTTTTCTACCCTTACTCATAATAAATTCACCTTCACACTTTCTCATGTCATCCATAATAACACCTTTTTGTCCTTCCCACAGCCTATAATAGTTGGCATTTCACATGTATTCACCTTCCATATCCATCCATAATAAGGCTTATCTTATCCCATACCTAGTAAATTGATCATGTTCCTAACTGGGGGCATGTACTTTACTCATGTCTTCAATAGATCCTATACTTGGTATCAGAGGTCACTATATCAAAAATCCAAAAAATTAGAAAACCTAAAAAATCCAAAAAAAATCAGAAAACATGTTAAAACTCCAAAAACATTAAAATATTCCAAAAATCTAAAAACATCCAAATAATTTTCAAAATCCCAAAAACAAATTCAGTGTCAAGTCATGTTGGTCAAATTTCATTGAACTGTATTTCCTCTATGCATAATCAATCAGACACTTTGATTACACACGAGTAACTTTCTAAGTCTTAATTAAATCATGAACCAACATACTAACTATTTAACTAGTATTCAAACCTAATCAATCAAAAATCAAAATTTTCAATCAATGGTCTTATACAAGAGGTGGCATTGTTGAAACTAGACTCAACTTCTTATACAACTTACCTCATTTCTTAAAACTAGACCAGATCCTACCATTTGTCTTATACAGGATGCCTCCTTCTTGAAATTAGACATTGCCATCATTGTCCTTATAAAGGTGGTTCCATGATTGAAACCAGACTAGACGTCTAATTTGACATTTTTTATCTCCTAAAACTAGACATATTCAATCTCTCAACCCATCAATCAATTAGTGAACCAGTCTCATCAAATCCTATTAGCAAACAAATACTAGAAAACAATCTTAATGGCTGTTGAATTTGTTGGTTGACTTTGTCTTCTCATTTTTTTCTTTTTTTGGTCATGTTATTAGCCACCTTGAGGATTTCCCAAGAAGGATTTAGAGGAGTGATTATGCCTCATGACTTTATTTTCTTTTAATTATTGATTGTGGTTGTTTTGAAAAAATACTAGGGAAACCTTTCTCCTAGTATGAGTCATGGCATTCCTTGTTTTTTATCTATATATTTTACAAGTGGATAACTTTTCACACCTTTGTCTATGTCATACTATGGTGTTTATTGTCCATTTGTCAAACTTTTAATGCTAAATGATCATTACATGCATAGCCTAGCATCTCTTCATGTAAATATCAATGTTTCTTTGTCTCCACTAACTCCACGCTAACACTTTTTCCAGCCACATCTTGATGTTGTCTTGTGACATACAAAAGTATCCTACATACATAATCATGTTAGAAGCATCTTTGAATCATCATAAACATATTAGTTCATCCATATTACATAAGAAAATACAAAATATTGATCGCATTTCATTATAGGAATCATATATGTATCCACATAGGCACTCCACATCATAATCATATCATATCATATTGAATACATAATTCATTAAGCATACATCACATTGTATATACATCACATTTCATATACATTAAATCTGCCTAATGTGAATAGAAATCATACATAGCATTACATATATCATTTCATCCATAATCATCACATCATAATCATAATGCAACCATAACATCATAACAATTAAGTACATATAAGTATAAAAAATACATTAGGCATCAATAATGCATAATAACATATAGATTCATCAGATAACCATATAAAATACATAAAACATCATAATGCATCCATCATATGAAATGAAAAAATGAATATAACATAAAGAAATAATAGGGTTAAATTTAAGAACCCCCCCCCCCTCGATGAAGGTGTAAAATCCTAGCAAATATTGTATACTTCTTGATAAAAATATTAATTTTATTTGAATTTTTTTTTATTTTCCTGGAAAAAATAATCTCAATTGGTGAATCTTTTGTAATCGCTAGAAGTCTTTGGAAAATCCTAGCGAATTGCAATTTTTTTAAAACCAATAAAATATTTTCATTGGAAATTAAAACCTATTTTCAAACCAATAAGATATTTCCATTCTTGAATTAAATGTGTTTTCACACCAACAAGATATTTCTATTCATGAATTAAATCTATGCTCAAACAAATAAATTATTTTTGTTGGTGATTCACAAATTTTTTGAAGTTACCAAAAAAAAAAATTTCTTTGGTGAATTAAACCTATTTTCAAATGAATAAAAAAAACCATTGGTGAATTAAACATAATCTCAAACCAATAGAAAAATTCATTGGCGAAATAATGTGGTATGCCAATAATAAATCATAGCGTGGATGGAAAAAATATTAAATGCTACATATTATTCTATTCTAGGACAAATTTTCCATACATCCAAATTCCTTCATTAAGTGTTTGGACTAGGGACAAGTTTCAACATATTCATTATGTTTGAAGCCAGATGTCAACACAAATCAATATTTCCCATGATCCATTGATGATTTTTTTATGGATGACTGTAGTTGCATTCTTGAAGAAAATGTTTAAAGCACTATACTTGTGAACTCAAACCTCTAGAATAACACTAGAACCATTAGATTTCCAAAAATCAATGGTTGAAATTTTATTACATATTAAATCACCTAAAGTCATCACACCCAAAATAATATTTTATTGTTGACTAGCTCTTGATAGTTGAAGGTCGCTTAAGTAATGAATTAATCCTTTGGACTGATCATTGTGACTAGCCCCTCGACCTAGATGATTACCAGTTCCATGGATTATCAAATTTAGGTGACAAATATTTGCTCACAAAAATCAATGGTTGATATCGGCGATTAACTATCAAGCGAGTCCCGCAGGCCCGCACTAGTGGGACCTAGCTTGAGCTCGTGGTTAATGGTCTAAAAGGAATCAACGGTTAGCACTAAGCTCATCAAAGATCAACTATTATCACAAGATATATGATTGTTGTTTCATTCTGGAAGAAAATGTCTGAAGCACTAGACTTGTGAATTAAAACCTTCAAAATAATTCTAGAACTGTTAGATTTAAAAAAATCAATGGTTGACATTTTATTAGTTTTTCAATGACTTAAATTCATCACTCATTTTTTTCAAAATAATATTGTCACATCAAGTTGTGAATTAAATGTTAGTGTTGAGTATTTGATGTGATTTTCTTCATTCTAAATTCTATATATAGTTCACCAAATCGATGTTCTTCATATCATTTATAATATATTTCATTTTTCTTTCTTTCTTCTCTTTTCTCAATTTAATTGTGATATGGATTCATCATGGCATATCATGCTACCCAAATATTTTTAGGAGAAAAGAAGTGATGATGCATATAACCGATGAAAGTTGGGTATGGTTTTTACAATTCCTTGTGTGTAGGTTTAGGATGCTATAAGAATAATTATGGGTAGGGAATGGCTTCAGAACAACCCTTGTGATCTACATTCTAAGGTAGCTTCAAATTTCTTGTCTAATTGCATGGACATTTTTCTCGATAAAGATTTGGTGAAGCCCCTGGCAATACATTATTTGTAGCCTTTCATTTATTCTATTTCTTCATTGGAGTTGGCACTGGGCATTAAAATTGTGAAAGTGGGTTAACACCTATTCATGGAATCTTATAGAAAGTGGAATTGCATGCTTCTACAACACAAGATTTTTCCCTGGTTAGTATGAGATGTGATCTGCTATGTGATACGAAAAAAGGAATCATTAAAGAGTCCATAGTTTTAGAGGAAATTTCGAGTGATTCCCTTTTCTTCTCTATTGTTACTTTGTTAAATTAAATTCACCTTTTTCTCAAACACCCATTTGAGGGCCTCTGCTATTGTTACATATTTTTTTAGTAATGAATTATGTCTATATTTTATTGTATAATGTAATAGTTCTTGTAATATGTATTTTTGTGACTAGTTTTTTTTCACGGTTAGTGGATTTTTGGCTAGGATGGCCATGTATTATATACTTCAACCTTCAACTACTTAAATTAAAATACTTTTCATGTCTCCATTCTTGTAAATCCTTTTTTGATTGGTCAATATAAAAACGTGGCTTTTAAAACTAATAAGTGAGTGAAATTTATTGTGACTTATTAGTGGACATTTATAATGATTAAGCTACCACAAGCCATTTATTTCTCTCTTTTTAATGCTTTGAATTACTCTACTTACCATTTAACTCTCAATATTTTTATCAATTTTTGCATATCTACCATATTTTCTTTCATTACAGAAAATATGGTTGTGGTACCACAGATTAACACCATATGTACATCCAAAGTATATATGTCTTTAAGTACTCTAAATTTCATTTAATTCTCAATATTTTTATTGATTTCCCCATATCCACCATATAGTCTTTCATTGAACAAAATGTGTATGCGATACAGCAGATTAATGCCATATGTACTTGGGAAATATTAAAAATATTAAAAATTAAGTTACTCTTCTAATCAAAAGCAAGAAAAATGTTTGATTTGATAAATTGATACTAAACATGGTAGAAAGTATAGCACATGGCACCTTCTCTTTTTTTTTTTCTATCTTTTTAATCAATTTTTCACATATCTTCGAGATTTTCTTTCCTTGAAGAAAGTGTGGTTGTAGTACTATGGCTTAATGCCATATGTACATCTGAAGAGATTGATTGGATAGTTTGATATTGAAAAACTAAATGACATACTATAGATGATGAGGCCATTAATCCAGTGATCAATTGAAACAAGATTTGTAATTATTTCATATCATTTGAGTGGTCATTTTGACAACTTGTCAACTTGAGGTATAGTTTGCATGTAGCCAAATTCCAATCAAAATAAACATTGTAATTATAAAAGTAAGACTTAGGTTACATGGTTATGTTGGTTTTTTGGTTGGCATAATTATCATTATGTAACCCAAACTCACATGAGTCATGAGTAAATATGGACCAGGATGGTAGTGGTATTGGTGGCTCATAAATAGGGATAATGGGCACAACTTAAATCATTTGTAGAAGGCTAAATGATTTATTATTGAGTGCAATGTTCTGAATTGTCATAAGGATTTTCATTTTGCAAGGTTAATAAGGAAGAAGGTGGTGTGGTATTATTAGGAATACTCTAAATTCTCCTACCTTCAATTATGTAGTTACAAAGTAAAAGACCAATTTTCTTCAAGTTTAGAATGGGTGGAATTGGAAAGAAGTAGATCTAGTTGACTTGAAAACTGGGATAGGTTTTGAAACAGGACAAGGAGCTCTGATGTAGATAAGTACTTTCATAGAGAGTAATCCCACATAATTATTTTATTATTTTTTGCAATTAAAGATGGTGACTTCTCATACTCTATTTTTTCTAAGGCCCTTGAAGAGGAACTATGGACTTTTAGACTCATTGTATGTTATCCTAATGCATGGAAGTTGCATGTAAAAGGTGGGAGAATATTTACTACCCCTCATCTTCTACATCACTCTGATTCTCAAACAAGATAGGTACATTTTGTATCTTCACAACTCCCATTTCTCCAACATGGTAGGCAAGTCCTATTGATTCTCAAAGTCACTTGTTTTATAATATGGTCTAAATTCCATAGCTGCCACTACCAACTTAGAATTAGTTGTTTTATTTTGGGGTGTCTTGGTGTATTTTATTAAGAGTATTATGAATTTTGAACCATATTCAAGATCCCAAGATCCAAACCATGCTCGACAAGCCACGCGGTTTGAGAATATGGTTTGTATTGTCACTAGTAATGAAGTAGCTAGTGGCCAGTCGGCTTGGAATCAATTTTGTCTGATATAAAGTGATATGTGCCATTTATACAAAACAAGAGCCTGAATTCTCTACTCATCTTTAAAAAACTATGTAATAATGTAACATTGTAATGTAGTGGTAATAAAATAAATGGTTGTGTTATTCTTTGGTATTCATTTATAGTAAAGAACTATTTTGTGTTTACAATATCTATTCAAATTATATACAAGTAATGTAAATGGCATTAAATAATGGAATGAAATATTTAATAAACATAGAAAAAAAAAATTCCTTTAAGAGATTAAGTATTGTCTATGTAAGAAATATTTGCATGGAAATACAAAAATAAAGTATTATCACTCTTTCTAGGATTTTCTAACATTTTATTGATTTATAATTTTTCGTTGACTTGTTCTCCTAGTTCATGGTATCATTAGTCATTTTATTAAGTCCTTTGAAATGTTAAGTTATTGGCCCCTTGGCCTTGATTTCAATCAACGTATTTCTTTTAAGGGGATTATGTGACTTTGCATGATGCTTCAAGTAGATCTATATCTGACCCACGAAACCCCATAATGGACATGTGGACTCATCTTGATGAGTCCATTAGGATTGTGTATCCTAGCACCATGAATTTTTAAATTTTTAAAACAACTTTAAAATATATGCTTACAACAACTTTAAAACAACTTTAAAATAAATTTAAAACACATGTTTATTGTTTATATTATAAATTACTCAGTTGTTCAATGAACATTTGATGGATGGTTGTAGTAGCACTTTGGAATGAAATATACATAGTGCTAGTGTGAGTTGCACCTCTATGATACATTTATTGCTTAGACTATTTTGAGTTTTAGTATTATTGACTACGTCTGGTGATACCATTTAGAATAGGGTATTTTAAACATTTGAGTTCTTATGATGATTTCATTAGGATGTTTATACATTTGAGTTCTTATGATGACCTGATTATGATTATGTTACATGCTTAGTTAGCTTATTGTGATGGTTTACCATTTTATGCTAGCTACTATGGTTGTTCAATTTTAATTTATAAATGAAGAGAAAATGAAATATGTGATGTGAATGAACGATGTTACAATTTGAAATTAAGGTCAAAGGAATTGGGGATGACATGTGATTAGTGATTTTTCAATTTATGATATGAGATATATATACTATGTGACATTATGAAACTTGAGTATATGAATTTAAAGTTACCAAAGGCACTATTGATCTTGGATGTTTCTTTGAGATGACCAAGAATTTCCCTATACTACCCTTAAACTGTAAATCATAATCCCTAAACCCTAAACCCTCCACCATCTCCCATCAACTCTCAACCCTCAACCCTTAAACCTCAAACCTCAACCCTCTACCTTGAAATAGGTTAAACCCCAAACCCTTAAACCCTCTATCCTTAAACTATAAACCCTAAACCCTGAACCTTAAACCCTCTACCCTCCACACTTAACCCTCAACCCTTAAACCCTAAAACCATAAACCCTCATCCCTCAACTATTAACCAGGTTAAACCATAAACCCTTAAACCTAATAACCTCTACCCTCAACCCTTAAACCCTTTTAAACCTAACTAAACTCTCTAACCTAATCCCTCAACCCTCAACCCTTAGTCCCTCAACCCTTAAACCATAAACCCTCTACCCTCAATGGTTAACGCTCAACCCTCAACCCTTAAACCCTTTTAAACCTAACTAAACTCTCTACCCTAATCCCTCAACCCTCAAACCCTTAAACCCTAAAACCCTCTACCTCAATGGTTAACCCTCAACCCTCAACCCTTAACTCAACCTTCAACCCTCACCCCAACCCTCAACTCTTAAAAACTATAAACCCTAAACCCTAAACCATGTACCCTATACCCTTAACCCTTAAACTCTCTACCATCTACCCTAAACCCTTAAACCCTTAAATGTATACCTTAGCCTTAACCCTAAACCCTGCCTCTCTCTACCCTGCCACTACCTTTACCTCAACCCCCTTCCCTCTACCCTCTACTCTCAACCCCCTTCTCTCTCCTAGAGCCCTGCACCATCTACTCTTAAACCATAAATCATAATCCCTAAACCCTAAACCCTTTACTTGAGAGAGAGAGGGAGAGGTGGTGGGAGGGAGATACTTGAGAGAGAGCAAGAGGGAGAGGGATATAAATAGAGGGAGTGAGATAGGGGGGAGTGGAAGAGAGATAGAGGGAGTGGTTGTGAGAGGGAGGTGGGGTAAGAGGGGGAGACTTGATAATTGAGAGAGAGAGGGGGTGGAAGAGGAGAGAGGGTGGGAGGGAGAGAGACAAAGTAGTAGAGAGATAGAGGAAGTGAGAGAGAGAGAGGGAGTGGGAGAGAGAGGGAGGGACATGTCACATAGATATGGAGAGAGAGAGGGGGGTAGGAGGGACATACTTGAGAGATAGATAGAGGGAGGATGAGGGGGTGGTAGGGAGAAACCTAAGAGAGAGGGAGAGGGGGAGTGGGTGGGAGGGAGACAACTGAGAGAGAAGGAGAGGGGGACAAAGTGGGAGAGAGGGGGTGGGAGGGAGAGACCTAAGAGAGTAGGAGAGAGAGGGATTGGATGATAGAGGTATGGGAGAGATACAAGGAGTGAGAAAGAGAGAGTTAATAGAGGGAGAGGGAGTACTCAGGGGAGAGGGGGTATTCAAGATAGAGGGATGGGAGAGAGATGGAGGGATTGAGAGATATATATAGAGAGAGAGAGGGGGTGGGTGAAGAAACCTAAGAGAGAGATAGATGGAGGGAGTGGGAGGGAGGGAGGGAGAGATAAAGGGTTAGAGATAGAGGTATTGAGAGAGATAGGGTTTGGGAGAGATAGAGGGAGTGAGTGAGAGATACAAAGAGAGACCTAACAAAGGAATAGAGGGTAGGATGCAGAGACTTGAGAGATAGAGGAAGGAAGAGGGAGAAGGGGTAGGAGGGAGATAGATAGGGGCATGAGAGAGGGGGACTTGAGAGAGAGGGGGGGAAGTGGTGGGAGGAAGATACTCGAGAGAGAGGGAGAGGTAGAGGGAGAGAGATATAGGGTATTAGAGAGGGAGGGAGTCAAAGAAAGATAGAGGGAGTGATTGTCAGAGGGAGAGGGGGTAGGAGGGGGAGACTTGACAAAGAGAGATAAGGAGAGGCAGTGGGAGGGAGATACTTGATAGAGAGGGAGAGAGACAGAGTGGGAGAGAGATAGAGGGAGAGAGAGAGAGATAGAGAGTGGGAGAGAGAGAGAGAGGGAGAGGGGTTGGGAGGGAGAGACTTGAGAGATAGAGAGAGGGTAGGAGGGAGATTAATGAGAGAGAGAGGGGGAAAGGAGGTCGGAGGGAGAAACTTGAGATAGGGAGAGAGAGTGGGATAGAGATAAAGGGATTGAGAGAGATGGAGTGGGAGACAAATAGGGAGTGTGTGTCTGTGAGAAAGAGAGAGGGGGGATGGAGATACCTGATAGAGAGTGAGAGAGAGGGAGATAGATAGAGTGAGTGAGAGAGAGGGAATGGGAGAGAGATAAAGGGAGTGAGTGAGAGACCTAAGAGAGGGAGAGGGGTTAGGAGGGAGACACTTGAGAGAGAGAGAAAGATAACAACCAAAGAGAGGGAAATGGAGTGAGAGAGACAAAAATAAGAAAGGGGGAGAGAGAGAGAGGGATAGTGAGAAATGGGCTTGGAGCGAGATAGATTTATTTAGGTATATAGGTGGGAGGGAAAGAGACCTGAGAGAGGGGATTGGATTGAGAGAGAGTACTCTAGGTCACGTGGGAGGGAGTGAGACTTGAGAGAGATAGACTCTAGAGGGATAAAGAGTTATCTAGTTAGGGTAATGAGTTAGAGAGCATATGAATGGTAAAACCTCAACTATCCATCTATGATCATAAACTATGTACTCTAAGCATTATCAAAGTTGTTGACCAAAGAGAGGGGAAATTTAGGTTTTGTTCAAAGTAGGTCATTTGGAAAGCACCAAATTTGGAGCTTGCCAAATAACACATCACATCTGGTGCTCGCTAAATGTGATGTGCCATTTGGTGAGTGCCAAATTTGGCACTTGTTTAATGACCTATTTTGGACGTGTTAATTGACAAGATTTTCCAAATTTCCTCATATTTCCATCTGTGCTCCTCGCTTCATTCTCACGTATTTCAATGAAATTTTATAAAGTCTAAACTAAGGGGAGGGGAATGTAAGGCCCAACTAAATTTGTAATAATTATATTATGATGGTTCTAGATCTATTTACTTTGAAATAATTGTCTTATATTTGGATATGTAATTATTGCATGCATTATTTTGTATTAGCTAATCATGGTACATAGAAAAATAAATCCCATATGTTATTGATGATTATGATACCAATAAGAGTAAGGTGATTTAAACCTTACAAATAATGGTAAGTTGACCTC
Organism: Sequoiadendron giganteum; assembly: GCA_007115665.2. Classification (NCBI taxonomy): domain Eukaryota; kingdom Viridiplantae; phylum Streptophyta; class Pinopsida; order Cupressales; family Cupressaceae; genus Sequoiadendron; species Sequoiadendron giganteum. Next base: position 154,900,212 of record CM021104.1, on the reverse strand, counting down.
TAAACCTCAATAGGTTTTGATATATTTATGATCACTCTTTATTGAAATTGGGCTATCAGTCCATGGTTATTTCTCCTTTAGTAGTATATTATAATCATGTTGGACTACCTAATTTTAGGATGATTGAGAGTATATGAAGTCATTATTAAATCTAATTGTTCAAAGGCTATGTTATTATATGTAGACTAAGTTTAAATTACAATTATATCCAAAAAAATGGAATTATGTCGAAGTGATGTGATTCACCATTATTATTTTAGGTAGGAAGGACATAAATGGGTATGTGTAGGATCATGATGGGACAAAAAGTGGTGATATGTAAGTGATATGATGGTCCATGTGGTTGAAAACTTTTTCATACCCAAAATTGATGAAACAAAAAGGGTTTTTAAAGGATACTCTCAACTTTCCACCAATATAAATTATGCTTTACTTTTAATTTAATAAATAATTATTACATATTTTCTATCTGAATTACGACTAAAGTCCTTATTGATAGGATGGTTGAAAAACATCTATAGCTTTCAAATGGTATCACATTTCTTGAATCTAAAACACGTGTCATATTCTATGCTTCACATACTATAGGATTAAAAATAATAATAATAATTTCTGGAAGTTTTCACCAAGTTAAATTTGTCAGACATACGAGTTTTTTTATTTTTTCCAAGTTGTAATAAAAAATTCATAATAAATTATATAATTGGAAAAAAATTACAAAAATATATGCATCACATCGAGACTTGAGTCCTCTACTTATATCTAAAATCTTATAAAAAACTATTATCATTTTATTGTTGTTAGGGTGGTCAGACAGACACCTACTTCTTATTTTTTTCTTGAAATTTAAGTACTACTGCATTGAAATTTCAAATTTTCACCAGATAGATTTCCATAAAGAAAAAAACCTAGTATTTTAGAAACTACATTCAATTTGCTACAGATTCTATTCTTACATATTTTTGAAATAATATAGATAACTTATTCAATTTTTTATGTCAACTTGCCTAACTTTGATTTTTTGAATTTTCATGGCCACTTAAGGGCCTTTTTTTTCCATGATGATCCTACTCATACCCAAATGAGATAACCATGTTGTGAGGTTAATAAATTCTTTGATTTTGGTTGAGTTGATATTTTTGTATACAATAATAAAATTTGTTATCATTTTAATTTGTATACCTATTTTGATGTATTTGATCTATGGATTGAGTGTATAGGAATATTTATGAGATTTTCCAAAGGGAGAAGGAGAGACCACCGAAGAATGTTAACCAATCCTTGTTGAATAGCTTGTGAATAAATGTGAGTTTAGTTGTTCCTACCAAACCCTTTATTTCCTACACTTAGTTTTGGAATCACTAAAATATGTTTTATGTTTTCTTATGGGTTAAAAAAATAAAAAAGAAGCGAGCCATCCTAGTAGCCTAGATTAGGTAACTCTCTACATATAGGGTGGAGTAAAAATTTTGGAGGGGGGCTTTTGATGAGATTTTTTTTTTGGAAGGGGAGATAAATAAAAAAGTGTTACAATGGAAAAGGTGAAGGAGTAGTGATGGGAGTGATGGGTAGGACTTTCATGAAAGTGAGAACTAGTTAAGAGATAGGCCCCCTTGTCTAATGAAGAAATGGTGTTATTATATTATTTCCTTAGTCCCTGTAAGTTTGTTGTATCTAACTACATGTTTCATGGCCTTAATCTCTCTTGTGTGCATGCATGTTTTTGGTTTGGGTGTATATCCCTATTCTTGGTTGGTCTCATAGCTTGGGGGAATGGTGAGAGTCTTCAAAGGCTTGATGACCTATTTTAGTTGGGAGGAGAGATACCTCCCTATGGCTGATCAATTTCAAAGAAACAGGTTGTAGCTATAAGCTTCCAACTATCGGTTCATGTCATAGTTTTGTGAGATTAAGATTTTATGTATTCAAATAAATATCTCTGATTTTGTAATAGGAAAACTATATGAAACTATAGAGTTCCTCTGAATTAGGATATGTGTATGATAATACACTATGTTTATGATAATATGGTAGAAACAAACTTATTGGTAATTATTTGAAATTTAAATATTTTTTTCTCTTCCTTTGTCTAGCCTTTTTCTATTACATGAAATTTTTTCTTATAGTTGTAGAGGTGTATATAGACCTATTTACATGCTCATGTACAATGGAATGGGTCAATATTAATCTATGTGTCCTTATGGACATGGGTTTTTTTCTAAGATAACAAAACCAGAGTGATAATGCTATCTAGGAACAATAGTTGAATTGCTAGAAATATGCTACAATACAAAGAACTTACTCATGTCACTTTTTTTTCTCTAAAGAAAAAAATACAAGGATATATTTATGTTTTTTATTGGTAACAATTTTAGATTTACAATTTTTCTGAGGAAGTTGGATAAGCAAGAAAGCCACCTCACATTGTATGATAAACATGATTTATTTTCTCATTCATGCACTCATTATAACCATAAATTTTTCCACTCGAAGGTTTGCAAAAACAAAGTGAAATAACAATAATAATCCAAAAAAAATAAAAAAATCAATCAATTGTATCAAAAGCCAACTATCAAGAATAATCAACAAGTAAAGATAAGAAGGTAATAGTCAGAAATAGATAAATAAAATAATAAAATAATACACATTTCCCATAAGCAAAGGCCTGTGAATTTGGGCAATAAAATTTTCTTCTATTCTCCCACTTATGGCGCCATCCTCACATCTTAAGTATGGTGCTCAAATTTTCTGCCTTATTTTCAAAATGGAATGGATAGCAGAATAAACCAGAAGGAACTTTTCCTTTTAGGGTATTTTGTTCAGCATAGTACTTAGTAGGGGGTTGTTATTATGGCATGTGTATGGTGTTGGTAGCCTCTCAGCACTACGTGTTAAGTTGCATGGTCTTCCATGGGTTGTTGAATAAGCATGTAAATGTTCATAATTTACCTATCATACTGTATGAAAAGTAACCTACAACTTTTCACCATATTCCACAAAAAAACAAATGGTAATAGAATATTTAAACTACAATAAGGATGTTGCATAATTAGAATTTAGCGTTACCACTAGATGAGTAAAATATATAAATATATGAGTAAACAGTGTAATGTCCCCATTTTAGCCATTCGCTCTTGAGTGATTGATAGCCTATTTTCAAAAGATCATAGGCTTGTCAAAGGTGAAATTAGGGTTTCCCATCTTATTGGGGTTCTAAGGAATTTTTGAAGGTTTCCATGTATACATTTTTGATGCATGTCTGGTGGAGCTTTCTGGGTTTTTGGAGAGCTTTAGAATGGTGTAACATGCATCGCTATCTAACAACTTTTTCTAGAACATTCTAGTTTTAACCAACATAATGGAGTTTCAAGTTTTGGATTGTGGATTCTTTCTGGGTTTTCAGAGAGCTTCACAGTGGTATGCCATCAAAAGGCATTGGGTAAATTTTTAGAATTTACTATTTTTAGTAAGTTTTAGTTTTGCCAGTGCCATCTTAGGCAGTAGCATTAGCAATCAACTGAGTTTCCATTACAAGCAGTGGAGTTTGGAGCATAACTGGTTTTTAACATTTTGAGACCCATTTTGGTGAAATGATTTATTTTAAGTCATTAATGTTTTAGAATTCATTTTAGGCCCCATGGCCTAGATCAATGAATTAATGTTGTTTTAAAAGGGGTAAATTAAGGGAGGATGCCTCATAGAATAAATAAACAAATTAAACATTTAAATGTTTAATATTTCCCCAAGAAAACTTGGACGTACAAATAAAGAGGAGAAAAAAGGTGAATTAAATGTTTTAAAAATTAGATTATTGAAAAAGTAAAATGGGCATCCCTTTTGGAGGAAGATGGAAAGCCAACATTCATCTTCAATTCTATAAAAGAAGGCCTTTCCTCTCTCATTTCTTATCTTTGGAAAATATGTTAAAGTTATGCTGCCAAATTGATTTCAGAACCTGGCTAAGGGGGAGCTTAGTATTTTTAATATCATTCTTCAGGCCTAAAACCATGGTTCCCTAAATGATCATTTGAGAGTGTGCTTCATTCAGAAGTTCATGTTGAGGTTCATCATTACTAATTTTGGTGATAATTTCCAGTTTTGAGCTTGCTGGTTATTTGATGGCTGAAGTAGATTTTCATATACAACTCTTAGTATGATTTATATTTCATTATGGATGCTTTATCATTCAATGTATATTCTCTTGGCAGCCCTAATTGTGCATTTTCTGATTTTATCATTAAAGAATTGAATTTTTAAAGCAAGGTTGACCGCTTTCTTGGGTTGTACCATGTACTTGGTGCTTGGTTTTCGTGCCTTATTACTTGATGTTTCTTGGTTTTCCAACAATTTAGAAGGTGTGTTTCGGTTTCAGTTGTTTTGGTGAAGAGTGGTGGGATTTTTAATCATATTATTGATTTTCTTGATTGTTGGTTTGTACTTGGTTTGTTGGTTATTTTATATCAGACTTGGCTTATATTATTTTATGCTTAAATTATTGGTGTTAACACTTCTAGTTTCTTGTTATTTCCATTTGGAGGAGTTTAGAACCACTTTGGAAGAAGTTTTGACAATTTTTGAGAGAGTTAAGTTGTTGGTTTGATTATTTTGTTTGTTGTTGATTTTATATCAGACCTAATCATTCACTCATATGCATATATACTCCTTGGTAATTCAGTTTATATTGCATATAGGAATATAGTGTATTCTTTGCTGGAGTTTGGAGTAGATTTTCTATTGAAGATTCATTGTAATAATCATATTGTACTTGCAGATACTTAGCATTGTAAGGTTGAAACAATAGTACTATTTAGTCATTTATATTTTTGCAATTACTTCATGATTTAATTCAAACACTATAACCCCTAGATGGTTTACCACTAGTGTCAAGAATAAACATTTGTATCTTTCTTTCTCACCTATTGTTAAGTGGATAATTCTCATTGATTAGTTGATGCCCACCATAGCGGATGAATTAGTTTTGAATTGTAATGCTTTTTTCCCCCATTGATTAAGTGGTTGGGTGGAAATCTATCATGGTTGGTTCACGATGTCTTTCTCCATTTAGTTATAGTTACTTTCAGTTATAATTCAGTTTCCTTCACCATATGTTAGCACCTCACCCACATCGGGTCTTGCGTGCATATTCTTGGTGTTGAGTGCATTCAATTTGATTGTTCTTTTGGTTTTTGTTTTGATAATTCAAAGAAAAAATTTGTTGGCACATTTCAGTGGTATCAGAGCCTATGTTCTTGCCATCTTGTGAGTTTCAGTGCTTTGTTTATTAGATGAGAGTCATAAAATACATATACTACATCTAAAAGCATAAAAAAGTTTAGTTTCAGCTTCGTAATTTTTTGAATTTGACACTTTTTTAGAGGTTTGAGAAACCTTCTCTTGTCAGATTAAGGTATGGCTAATAAAGAAGAGATGAAGTTGGAAGAGACACTTTATATGGCTAGAAAGAGTCTTGACAAATAATTTCAATCAAGGGAGAATGGAGAGAACATTCTTCATTTGTAAGAATAGTGTTTAAGGCAAGTGAATCAGTCACCTTCGAAGGAAATGCAGTTGGCATTAGCTCCTGGAGTGACTTTTTTGAATCATCCCTATTGGCTAAGGCATCCTATTGAAGAAGTAAATTTGTTGATTACTTCATGCCTCAATGAAGTGATGATAATTTTTGCACCCTTGGTGCCCTATGATGATAAAACTATAAAGAGAGTTCTTCATATGTTTGTGGAAATTTCTCAAGATCTTGATGAAACTGATAGCAATCAGTACTGCAGAAGATTTGCTACACTAAAGATCTTTCCAGAACTCAAAACAAGTGTGTTGCTGATAGATTTGGGTATGCAAGATCGAATATATTATTTGATTCATTACCTCTTAATTTCAACTTGGAGTGAACAAGAGGAGGATGTAGTTTTATCAATGCAAAACATTTTACTTTTGGTTATCAATGAGATGGATTGCATTCCAAAATCTATCCTAACTTTCCTATTTAACATTCATGAACAAGAAGGAAATAATTCTTCTATTGCTGGTATGTTAATTAGAGTTTTGTTCAAACAGTGTGAGGGAAAATTGAAGCCTCACTTGAAGAAGACAGAGAAAATAAATAAGGTGGTCTATAATGTAAAAGACAAAAATAAAATTTTGTTTCTCAGTTATTCTAAGGTGGTTTTTCAAGAAGTACCTATTGATATGCAGTTGTCCTCACATGTTGAGGATGAGTGTAATAAGGCAACATCAATTTTATATACACATGAAGAGTCTATGCCAAGTAATCATGAAGACTTGATTGGTATGCTTGTGACAAATAATGGAGATTTAGGTGGTCTTGATTTAATTCATCAAACTAGGCTCTTGGAGAAAAATTCTTATGAAGATATGGGTATGTGCAGGATCATCATGGAAAAAATAGGCCCTTAAGTGGCAAAAAATTCTAAAAAATTAGAGTTAGGCAACTTGACATAAAAAATTGAATAAGTTATCTATACTATTTCAAATATATGTAAGAATATAATTTGTGTCAAATTTAATTTATTTCTAAACTACTAGGTTTATTTACTAAGAATTAAATCTATTTGGTGAAAATTTGAAATTTCAATACAGTAGTACTTAAATTTTAGGGAAAAAATAAGTAGGTGTCTGTTTGACCACCCTAACCACATTAAAATGAAAAAAAAAAATTATAATATTTTATATATAACTAGAGGACTCATGTCGCAATGTGATTAATATTTTTTTGTAATTTTTTTCCAAGTAAATAATTAGTTATAATTTTTTTTATTATAACTTTTGAAAAATATAAAGACTCATATTTCATACCACCTTAACTTGGTCAAAAATTAGTCAACTATTTTTTTTCATTTTTAATATTATAGTATGCGAAGAATAGAATGTGATTCATGTTTTGGATTCAAAAAATGTGATATCATTTGAAAGCTATAGATGTTTTTCAATCAGCCTATCAATCAGGACTTTAGTCGTAATTCAATAGAAAATGAATAATAATAATTTATTAAATTCAAAGTAAAGCATAATTTATATTGGTGTAAATTTTAGAATATCCTTTAAAAACCCTTTTTGTTTCATCAATTTTGGGTAAAAAAAATAGTGTTAGCCACATACCCATCATATTGCAACTTTTTGGCCCATCATGGTCGTGCACATACCCATATCAAAATAATGAGTCATTGAACATTTGGGATCTGAGTGGGAAGGCCCCTAATTTAGTTAAGGAACTTGTCTAGGATAAATTTCTCTTTGATCCCAATAAAGAAAAAAAAAATGATTTTACTACAAGCTTTCAGATGGGCTTTGGAGGAGAAAATTTCTTTGACAAAGAAGCTTGCATGGATAAGCCCCATAATGAATCCTTTAAGATGGTTGTAGCCACTAAGGAAGAATTTTTTGTTGCTAAAATTTTTAAGACTGCGATCAATAATGACTCATTGATCAAGTTGGGGGCTTCTTCACTATATAATCAAGGAGAGAATGAAGGGGAAATGGAGCTTGAAGACTAGATGGCCCTTGATGATAAATTTTTAAAATCGGTTATCAAATTCAATTCAGATTTACCACATCATGAAGCTGATTGTAAACAAAGGCCCGAATAATTCGTAGGATTTCATTCTCTTCATGACCTTCAATAGTTTTATTTGGTGGGTGGTGAAATAAAAGAGTCTTGGATCACTATTGGGGTAGAAAAGACAAGGAATAGAGTTCTAATTTTGAAATGCAGTTGATCATCTATTCACCATCCTTTAACTTTTGTGAGTGGAAAGGTCAATTTATGTTTTCCATTGAGGTTGAGGTGAATGCCTTATTTAGATTTAACTACTCATATAATTTGATTAAAGAGAGATAGGAAGGATTTTGGGATGGAGTCACTCTCTTTAATCTGTAATTTATTAAAGACTCCTTAGTGATTATGAAATTAGAGTATCTATGTTGGATTAAAGATCAAGATTACACCTACGAGTTCACAAAGAAGATCATTGGTGTATTTCAAGGAAGTGAAATATAGATTGATAATCTTACCCTTGAGCTTGAATCAATGAAGTGCATGTTAGAGAATGCTCGGTTGGGTGTAATGGAGGTTGGAGACCATCTAGTTGATTTCAACCATCTCAGAGAATCTAAGGAAAAGTTATGTTTTGTGATTGATAATCTTCCAAGCTTGGTTTTAAGTGAATGTATAATAGGTTTAGAGAATTTAGTCTCCATATGGGAAGTGTTGATTCATGACGACTTCCCCATATTTGACACCAAGGTTTTGTCAAAACATGTTTTGGTACAATGTGTTGTTTACATGCCTAGTATTTTATCCTTTGGATTGAGTAATTATCACACTAACCTATCTTGGGAGATGGATTTGAAGACAATGTTTGTTTTTGGCTCCCTTATTTTTGAATCTTTCTTGGAAAGACTTCAGTGGTTCACTAAAGAAGTTAATATTTTTTTTAGTGTGCATTTGGAGTTGATTAGCATTTGGGAATGTGTTGTGAATTTCTTCAGGGGTGTGGTTGATCATTCTTGGTCAGGTATCTTTTTTTGGCACCCTTGATGTAGAGTACAAAATATTTTGGGTTATGGTAGGAAGGTTCCTTCAAGGGATAAGGATCAAAATTTTAAAATTAATGGTGATTTTCCCTTCCTTACCAATCACTTGATGGATCAATTTTTCATCAACAAATGGATTACAAAGAGATTTTGAGAAATAAACGGTTCTTTTTTGTGATGAAATCTTCAGAAAGGTTGTTTTTAGTTGTGGATATGAGCATATATAATATTTTCGATGCTAATTTTCAGTTTTGCAGCAACTTTTTATCTTCTTGGATGTTGATTTTCCTTAATCAGATCTCAAGTTGATCATTTCAGTCTTGTTTAGCAACTAGTACATTCATAATGCTTGGGACAACAAACCAATGCTTGATTTGGTTTGACTTTTCGAGATTCTTGTAGGGAGATTGGTGAAATTTTTTAGAAGCCTTCTTGGATGTATCAGAACTATTCATATGAGGCATTGTTCATTCTTTTGGGAGTTATAAGGATAAGACTATTAAGCTTTTGCAAATATTTTTTTTCTTCTTTGCAAGAAACCTTGAAGGAGTTGTGATTATGTTTGATGCTTTGAGCAATTTCATTGATAAGAATATTCTTGAGATAGGGTATGTATAGGATCATCATGGAAAAACTAGGCCCTTAAGTGGCAATAAAATTCAGAAAATCAGAGTTAGCAACTTAAAGTAAAACTTTGAATAAGTTATCTATATTATTTCAAAAAGATGTAAGAATAGAATCTATAGAAAATTGAATTTAGTTTCTAAACTTCGAGGTTTATTTTTTATTTTTAAAATCTATTTGGTGAAATTTTGAAATTTCAATGTAGTAGTACTTAAATTTTAGGGAAATAATAAGAAGCAGGTGTTCGTTTGACCACCCTAACCACAATAAAATGATAATAATTTTTTATGATATTTTAGATATAAGTAGGGGACTCATGTTCTGATGTGATGGATATTTTTTTGTATTTTTTTTTCAAGTAATAATTAATTATGCTTTTTTTATTACAACTTTTAACAAATATAAAAACTCGTATGTCTGACCACCTTAACTTGGTAAAAAATTCATGAAATTAATTTTTTTTTTTTTAATCCTATAGTATGTGAAGCATAAAATGTGACGCATGTTTTGGATTCCAAAAATGTGATACTTTTTGAAAGTTATAGATTTTTTTCAATCAGCCTATCAATCAGGACTTTAGTCATAATTCAAATATAAAATGAATAATAATTATTTATTATATTCAAAATAAAGCATAATTTATATTGGTGGAAAGGTGAGAATATCCTTTAAAAACCCTTTTCGTTTCATCAATTTTGGGTTAAAAAAAAGTCATCAGCCACATGAGCCATCATGATCCTGCACATACCCAATACTTAGATCAGTTTTCCTTATGTCCAGAATGTTGATAGTCATTGGAATTGATTATATTGACTCCTCAGAGTTTTTTGGGTGTGAGATGCTGTAAAATTATGATTTCAATCATTCCATGTTTTTCAGTTTGAATTTCAGGCTTGTTAAAGTTTTGAGGTTGCAGGGAAGGTTAGTGCAGTTCTAGTTCAATGGCTTCATTTGTATGATCAGAGTGGTGCAACATCAACATGGTGGGTATTTTTAGAGATGGATATGGGACCCTAGGATACTATTTGATTTGGTGGGATCAGTTTGGAGTGTTGTGGCATTGCTTAAGGACAAGCAATTTTGGGAAGGGTAGATTGTAATGTCCCCATTTTAGCCATTCATTCTTCCATGACTGATAGCCTATTTTCAAAAGCCCATAGGCGTGTTAGAGGTAAAATTAGGGTTTCCTATATTCTTGGGGTTCTAAGGAATTTTTGAAGGTTTGCATGAATGCATTTTTGACGCATGTCTAGTGGAGTTTTTTCGGTTTTTGGAGAGCTTTAGAATGTGTAACATGCATCTCCATTTGACAAACTTCTCTACAACTTGTTATTTTTAGCCAGCACTTTGGAGTTTCAAGTTTTAGATTATAGATTCTTTTTGGGTTTTCAGAGAGCTTTGTAGTGGTATGAAATGCAAAGGCATTGGACAAATTTTCATAATTTACTATTTTTAGTAAGTTCTATTTTTGGTAGTTCCATCTTGGGTAGTAGCATTAGCAATCAACTTAGTTTCCTTTTTGGGAAATGGACTTTGGAGCATAATTACCTTTCAGCATTTTGAGGCCCATTTTAGTGAAATGATCTATTTTAAGTCATTAATGTTATAAAATTCATTTTAGGCCCCATAGCCTAGATTAATGACTTAATGTTGTTTTAAAAGGGGACCATTAAGGGAGGGTGCTTCATGAAGGAAATAAACAAATTAAAAATTTAAATGTTTAATATTTCCCTAAGGAAACTTGGACGCTAAAATGAAGAGGAGAAAATAGGTGAATTAAATGTTTTAAAAAATAAATTATTGTAAAAGTAAAATGGGCATCCCTTTTGGAGGAATATGGAAAGCCAGCAATCATCTTCAATTCTATAAAAGAAGGCCTTTGCTCTCTCATTCCTCATCTTTGGAAAATATGGTAAAGTTATGTTGCTAAATTGATTTAAGAACATGGCTAAGGGGGAGCTTAGTACTTTTAACATCATTCATCGAGCCTAAAACTATGGTTCCCTAGATGATCATTTGAGAGTGTGCTTCATTTAGGAGTTCATGTTGAGCTTCATCATTGCTGATTTTGGTGATAATTTTGAGTTTTGAGCTTGTTGGTTATTCTATGGCTGAATTAGATTTTCATATGTAGCTCTTAGTATGATTTAAATTTCATTATGGCTATTTTATCATTCAATTTCTATGCTCTTGGCACCCCTAATTGTGCATTTGCAGATTTTATCATTGAATAATTAAATTTTTAAAGCAAGGTTGACCCCTTTCTTGGGTCATACCATGTACTTGCTACTTGGTTTCTGTGTTGGGAATATTTTGACTTGCATGTGCCTTATTACTTGGTGTTTCTTGGTTGTCCAAAAATTCATAAGGTGGTTTTTCTGTTTTTTTTTTTTTTGGTGAAGAGTGGTGGGAGTTTTAAGCATATTGTTGATTATATTGATTGTTGGTTTGTACTTAGTTTGCTGGTTGTTTTATATCAGACTTGTCTTATATCAATTCATGCTTAAATTATTGGTGTCAACACTTCTAGTTTCTTGTGCTTTCCATTTGGAGGAGTTTAGAGGAACTTTAGAAGAAGTTTTGAGCAATTTTTGAGAGGGTTAATTTGCTGATTTGATTATTTAGTTTGTTGGGATTTCATATCAGACCTGATTATTCACTCATATGCATATATATTATTTGGTACTTCAGTTTATATTGCATATAGGAATATAGTGTATTCTTTGTAGGAGTTTGGAGTAGATTTTCTATTGTAGATTCATTGTAATAATCATTTTATACTTGCAGATACTTAGCATTGTAAGGCTGAAATAGTAGTACTATTTAGTCATTTATATTTCCATAATTATTTTTTGATTTAATTCAAACACTATAACCCCTGGATGGTTTACCGCTAGTGTGGAGAATAAGCATTTGTATCTTTCTTTCTCACCCACTGTTAAGTGGAGACTTCCCACTATTGAGTGGATGCCCGCCACAACGGATGAATTAGTTTTGATTTGTAATGCTTTTTCATTCCACTGATTAAGTGGTAGTGTGGAAATATCTCATGGCTAGCTCACCACCTCTTTATATATTCAATTCTATTTTCTTTTAGTTATAACTCAGTTTCCTCCGCCGTATATTAGCACGCCACCCACATCGAGTCTTGTGTGCACATTCTTAGCATTGAGTGCATTCAATTTGATTTTTCTTTTGAAGATAATGCTTATCGATTGGTGTATTGTTGGTTTGTATTGTGATAATTCAAAGAAAAATTTGGTTGGCACATTTCAAATAGTTTCAACCTATTCCCTCATAAATGTAATAAAATATATTACTTTTCTTGGGAGATTGAACATAAAAAATCAAGATGATATAGGTCGGTATTAGTAGTTTTCCTCTTCACTCCTTCATGATTGAATAATACATGGCTTCCTCCCAGTATCTGACTCATCTTATGAAAAATTAAAATTTCAATATACTTATTAATCACCTTTCTTATAAATTTCAATACCTAAGTCACCGCATAAAAACATTTAATAGTGGCATGGTAATACAGACACACCGGTAGTGTTCAACATATTGAGTATCTTTAAAATTGAATTTTTCTTGGCGGGTGGCCCATTTGATAGATAGCATTATATTAGAATTATTTCATTGCCCAATTTAATGCATTGTATTTGATGGTAGAGTCATTAATGTCGAGGATAGATAGGGTATAAGGAGTGGCAACATTCCTCTATAGGTACCACCTGCATACCGACAGATCAATAAATGTTTCGTAGGGAATTTTGGGGTAGAATAAAGTTGTCACATTCTATGTACCCCCACTCTCATCTAGTTGAATAAGATTTGTCTACTCTCTACTTGAGGAATTAATTGCTAGCTACAGAAGGAGTAAATGTTGTCCAACCTTTCATCACTCCATTAGTGTGGCATTGAAGGAATTATAAAATTTTGTCAAGCCTGGAATTTATTTCTACCAATATCAGCGACATTGAATGCATTTAAAAATATTGTCACATCTCCTTAATATGAATCTATTGAAACACATTTTTTATAGATGGCTTGTATAATTTTCTAAAAGAATCATCAGTCAAAGGAGTCTTTGAAAGTAAGTCTTCATTTTGCTAAAAGAATATAATAATAAAAAAAGAAAATAAATAAAACATGAATTATGTGATGAGTTAGTATAGTTGGTTGCTCGATGGTAGTATCATCATGATGGAGTACATGTTGTAATAGTTTCATATGTCCTTTCTTTCCTTCTAGAGAATTTTCTGCTAAGACTGCACAACTATATGATGTGCTAGGTGAAAATTCACATCTGTAATAATAATATTAAATTATCTACAATAGATAAACATCTAAATGTCTATTTTAAAAAGAGTTGTAGAATATCGAGATATTCTTAAGTTGAAGGATTTTAGACAAATTGTAGTTAGGGTAAAAATTTAGGGAAAATGCATAAAAAAATTAGAATGAAACCCTAACAATGCACAATGAAGGACAAGATAACATGAAAATCAAAATAATAAATTCAAATCCAAACTGGTCTTCATGGTAAACTTGATTGATCTCCATTTCTCTTCTCAACCTCACATGAGAATGCAATATTTCAAAGGATTATTGATGGAGGAATGTCAGTTTCTTACTGTTGCAGCAACATAACATTGATATCTAGATGATAGATGATAAATAGATAGATGATGGATGATGGATGAAAGTGTAGACACAAATCAATAGAGTAATGGTACTTGAAAGCTCATCCATGCAAATAGCTTGGTTGTGGGTTAATTTATAGGTGAAGATGGTGTTGGTGTTTTTTCCCACATAGAGATTATAGTTCTCTAAGAGGTAGCTACCCCCTATTGTGGATGACTAGAAAAGGCTAGTGGCCAACTAACGAGAGTGAGTAAAATTTTGACCTCTCCTTCACTTTTGGCTCTGTAGGATCAAGGTGGGTAAACCTTAATGTGTTCATAAGAATGCCTTATAACTGGTAAGAACACTTTTTGTATAGAGATTACAATCCCTACACACTCAAGGGGATAGTCATTATTCTTGGTATTGGCAGATCGGAGAATAATTAGAGGCACCAAAGAGCAATGGAATTGACCAACTCAAAGCAAGAATTACTTCCTGTAGGAAGACAAGGTTTAATATGTGGCTATGTTTAGCACTTGGATCACCATGCTTAGAACTATAGTCTTACACCAAAGAGAAAGGTTGCAAAAATTATTCAGTGCCTCATCCACTGGGCAACGGAGTCATACAAAGTATAATTCTAGTACTACGAACTTATCTTCATATAGCCTTACTACCATGAGATATTTCAAGATATTAAAACAGTAATTCTTAGCGAATCCTTAGCATATACAACCATGAACATGTAATTTAGCTTTTCAAGAATTTGATTAACTCATTAAGTTAAAGAAAGAAAAGAAATTACACTTTCAATTAAACATTGAAACTGAAGAGAGAAACCCTTGATAAATCCATTCATAATCCATGGCACACACACAGGAGAGAAAACCATCATAATTTTATAAATTTCTTTTGATATCAGTAATTAACCGGAATACCATACTAACTTTATACAAATCCCCACCTAGGATGATTTCTTCAACCATGTTCACAGCATTCGAACATTTAAACTAACTGTACAGACTCCAAGGTTTCAGATCCAAAATTCTGACCCTACAATGAGCCGTGAAATCTTCTTTATATAATAGGAGAGAAACAAGCATTAGGCTACATTGTCAGTACAAAATTGAATTTCTACCTAAAGTAAAATTCAAAATCACATTCCTTATCATTTGATAACATCGTGTATGATCAAAGGAATAAAAAAAATAGTTACATAGTAACCAGTCAGAGAACAAAATTTCATGCAAAGCACATGCATGTCGATGTCCACATGATGAAATAGTAAGAAAACAAACATCCAACAAACCCACCACTGGTAACCATCAAGAAAACACCCAGCCCTGGTACAGGTGACCGCTTCGAGTCTGCACCTGAGACAATGACTGAACCACCTTTCCCATACGAGCCTTGTCAGCACAACCCCTAACATCCAAACCCGGTGCCAATTCAGTTATAGATTCCACTACCAGGACCTCCTCATTTACTCCCATAAGCTCTGCTAAGGTGGCCAAGTAACACCGGTAATCCAAATCGGTGTCAGATTCATTACCATCAGAATAAGATATGACCATAGGGGATGAGCAACGTATTATCTTCTTTCCAGTATTCCTAGTAGTACCCCTAGGTGCTTTGGGAGTAATTGAATCCATCACGACCAGTGACCTTCGGGATCCCAGCCTCATACTCCTATGTTCAGTTGATTTGTCCATAGAGAAAAACAAAGCCTTGCAATACACTAGAGAAGAAAGCTTCCTACACAAAAACAAAATAAAATGCAATGCTAATTGCATGTAACTTGGTTACCATTTGTAGAATGGGTTAGTATGTAGGATATAATTCCTTGAAAGCAATTCAATCACTTGAACAAATAGTGGTTAATAAAGCCATGAGTGTTTTCAGCAAGATAGCACTGTTTGCATGCCTGAGAAAAATAGGAGGAGATCCTACAGAAAAGGGAAAATCCATGCCATTAATGAAACTAGGAACAATAGGGTAGTATATGCCACACAAAAAAATTGCACACCCCTCCTTTGACTTTCAACCACTGATTCAGAACACATCTGGTGAATCGGAGGGTCGAGATCAAGTCAATGTGTATTGATAATCCAGCTCAGCACTTGGGAAAACACGTCCAATCAAAACCCATGAAAACAACAGGCTTGAACCATACAGTAGGGCCGACATAGACCCATTGGACTAGGAATAAAACCACACGTCACCCCCTCGCAGTATCATTAAGAATATTTACTCCGATCGTGTGAGGTGTGCGAGAGCTCTTAATTAACCTCGCTATTAAAGAATATCGCTAGTGCAGATATGACCATACGTCACCGTCAATACCTTGGAAAAACCCACACATCCATTCATGCCAGATGATGACATCTCACAAACCTCACACCACTTTGGTGACGCCAACAGGAAAACCTACGAGGTTGGCGAGAAACGGCCCAGATCAAAACCTGTGATAAGACAGTTCGCTTAACTTCAGATGAAACATTAAGGTGGGACCAGCTAGTGAAACCCATAGTGGTATAAAAACATATGTTGTCTTGGCAGAAGGACCGGCAAGCTAGGTGAAAGGGTTCGGTAAAGACATGACCCAAGAGGGATAAAACCTTACTTAAGTGACCAGTTACCCTCGATAGTAAGTCACTGTGGAAACATAACAAGAGGGTTTTCAAAATTTGGTAATTAAAAACACCATGGGTAACTTTGAAACCCCAAAACCCCAGCTCACATCACTTAGAAAATTGAAAGCCCCATTAGATGGGAGGATGAAAGGATAAAACTTTCCTTTCTATCAGTGGCAGTGGAATTAGAAATTTGATTGTGCAACTTGGAAGAAGAAATGGAAGGTAGATCAAGTTAACTAAATAGGAGAATGGAAATAGGAACCATTTAACTTAAGAGATAATTTGGAAAGTACTGAAATCATCTTAAGAGATGATTTAGAAAGTGAATCAAGTCATTTAGGGAAATAATTTAAATAATTTAATTAATTGGCTAGAGGTTAAACAATAGGGATGATGAAAGGGGTTATGTGAGGTTTAGAATAAAATGTGTTGTAAAATGCCAAAAATGATGTCAAAAGTGAACATCACAAGATATGGTCAGTTTTAGGTGACTAAATTTTGCCCCTATTTGAGATGATGTTCGAGATGATGAGATTTGTGTCGAGTAACATCATTTCAAAGAAGCTAGAATGTAGAGGTAAAAGAAAATGGGTGATGAAGGAAAGATAGGATAATGATGATGTAGAGATATGGTGATGGGATGATGATGGGATGATGATGCCCTCTTCAGAGGATAGGCGGTTTAAAAAATACGGGTATGCTCTTGAAATGGATGAAATGATAAAAAATGGATAAAGAGATGGATAATGTGTTATTCTGCAAGAAAGTGAGAAATCATGGTGTTTGATATAGCACTACACATTATGCACAAAGGTATAATGACCAAGGTGATGATGTGTCTCGTGCCCCAACATAATATAAGCTTGTCTAAACATATAAGGAAGTAAACTTAGAGCACTAAATTCCTAATGCACAAAAGGTATCATATGACCTTAGATGCAAAGGATGGTGCAAAAATCTATTCCAACATACACACGATATGAATATTAGCTGGAATGATACGGATTTGATGCAAATGCAAGATAAAAAATGATAACACACACAAGAATGCACAAATGATACAAAAACAAACAAGGTATAGCCCCTCTCAAGTTGTAAACCAATGATTAATTGATTGATTGATGGTGATGATGATGATAGTGTTATCATTGTAGGGAACGATATAGCCCTAGCTCAACACAAGGATGATTGATTGATTGATTGGTTGATTTGGTTTATAAAAAGATTAGGATCAAGACCAAAGGATGTGATTGGATAATTTGACAAAATTGATTGACTTGATTAGTATGGATTAAAGATTAACTTGAATTTGGATTATTTCTTGGAATGATGGAAGATGATTTGATGTATGGATGAATGGATTTGATGAATATGATTGATTAGTTGAGTGGGTTTGATTAGAAGAAGTGGGGTGATTGATAATTTGAAGATTGCTTTGGAGGAGTTGAATTAATGTGTTTAATTGATTGGAAGAAGTGATTGGATGGATTGTTTTTATTGCTTGGATTTTTTATTGGAAAGTTGGCTATTTGATTTCTTTTCATTGTTATGAATATTTTTTTTTAGTGTTTCAAAATGTTTTAAATTTGTTTTTTGGATTTTTTGCAAATTTTTGATTTTTTTTGAAATGTTTTGATTTCTTTGGATTTTTTTAGATTTTTTCAAGACCCTTTTCAATTTCTTTTCATTTTTTAGAATTTTTTGAAATGTTTTGAGATGTCAATGGATGACAATATGGGTAGCCTTTGTGCTAGATACCAATCACAAGGGAAAACAAATTCTAGGTGAAAGGAAATAGATGGGATTGGTAGATGAAAGGGTGGGTGATAGGATATGGGTTAAAAGGATCATGATAGATGGATCGATAAAAAACATAGCTCATAGTGAATGGAATGGATGTATGAATCATAAGAGAGAAATAATGTGATCACTAAAGACTATGTCGCATAGGAATAACATGCCCCATTCTAGGTACAATACATAGGATTTTTTCATGAAAAAGAGCTTATGACAATAGGATAATGATAGGTTTGTTTGGAAGGATGAGGTATATCAAAATATATCCAAAGCATGTTTCAACATTTTTCTCCCTATATTTATTAAGATCAAATTGAAGAAGAGATAATGAATGGACTCAATCTGATAAGTATATGGGTTTGATGGCCAGGGATGATAAGATATGAGATGGTAAGATATGATATGATAGGAAGTGACATGATAGGATAGATAGTGCAGATGAAATAAAGTGCCCCCAAGTGTAAGTGGCATAGAAGATCAACCTACACATGATGCCAATTTTCCAAGTTTTGATCATGATACCTATCAGAGATGACTATTTAGCATTTTTCACTGTTGGACAATGGGACTTCTCTTTACTTTTTTCTAACTTTTTTGACTCTTTTTTAAAAAAAAATTCTTGAGGTTTTTTTTTTACCCTTTTTTTTATAGAAGGGGAATATAGATAGGAGGGAATCAATTATCTAGTTCCATGAAAGGTGATAGTCCTGTTAGATGGATGTAATCACATGGATCATGTCAAGTATGCTCATAGATGTTGGTAAGGGATTACATGAGTGTGAGATGGATTCAATAGATGATAGATTATAAAAGGTTTATGCAAGGATGGATGGGAATAGTGAATTATGATGTGAATTGTATAGGAATTATGCAAAAGGAAAGATGAAAGGTTTATGCAAAATAATGGACCATAGGAAGGTGATTGGGAAGATATGTAGAATATTTGTTGAAATATGGGGAGATGGAGGTATGTGGGAATGAAATCATGACCAACGGTTGCACATACCATGTTAAATATTGAATTTTTTGATGGAAAGGTGGTATAGGAAGCAATGGCAATGTTTACTTAGAAGATGGATGAAAAGGTGCTTTAGGTACCCGCATAGACTTAGTATTTTTATGACTTATTTTTCTCATGGGATGAAATATGAGATTTTTGAATAGAGTTGAAATGTGACATGGAAGTGGATGGTTTGGGATTTTTTAATTTGTATTCCTTATTTGACTTGAGTTATTTTTTCTTAGGTACCTAAACTATTTATTTTTTAGACTTTTCTTTTGGAGGTATGGGCTTATATAGCTTTTTAGATGGATTTTTCTTTTATTGTTTTCTTTTGTTCCCTAAGGCATGCGACCCCTTATGATTAAAAAAATACTTTTAATCCCATGGGTATGGTGGAATGAGTGAACGCTTCATGTTTAGAGAATGTGTGCATTGATTGGTCATGATTAGGATTTTTATAATATTTATGGATGGATGGATAAGGGGATTGTATAATGGCGACAGTAGGTGTTTGGAGTAATAGAGGTAGATTGGATGGAGGAATATTAGGAGTTGGAAGAAATGGTGGCAAAGTTGATGGTGGAAGGTGTATGGTCACATGCTTTTGACATTTGTAGGATGATGGAGGTGAAATGATAACATATGTTCTATGTGTATGATAGGGCTTATGGTGGAAAGAGGACTTAAGATGGATGGAGGAAGTACCAACATATTTAGCTTGTTTTACTTAGGGTGAGTATGCAAGGCCAAATAAGCATGGAGGGAATTTTACATGGATGGGCTCCAAAATACCTTGTTCCTGAAGGCCTAAACCTTTACCTTGGTAGTTCATGATTTAAAGCATGTGATGGACAATGGGACTAGGTGTGTTTTGAATACTAGACTTGAATTCATTATTAGATGAAGAAGGTGAAGTGGATAAAGTTTGTTGTTGTCCTAAAGAAGAAAATGCATGGATCAAGCTGGATATACCAATAGGATATGATTGAGGTATTGCAAAGGGGATGATAGTGGGTGATGAAGGATCATTAGGATCTTGATTAGAATTGTGTTCACTTAGATCTAAGGTATTTGTTTGATTTTTTATGTGTGCTTGGGAGGCATATGTCTCATCAAGTGAAGTGGATATTGGTGGATCATGGATAGGTATAGGATCAACTTTCTCATAGATAGCTTCTTCATAGGTAATATATTGATCATAGAAAATGTATAGGTTATGGATAGGTTGGATGAAAGTGATTTGATCTTGATGAGGACTAGGGATTGATGTTTCTGCATGCTTGGGAGTAGACTCTTGATATAACTCTTGGGTTTCTTGAATTAAAGTGGAAGGGGTTGACTCTTGAATAAGCTCGACATGTTCTAGATGTTCAATAACATAGAGACATGATGGAGGTTGACTTGGGCTCAATGGGGGAGACTCTAGAATAGGCTCAAGGGGGAGACTATATGATGGGGTTGTAAGAATGGGCATGGTGTTTAAAAACTCTTTGATAGGATCAAACATATAAGTTGGATGACATGGAAATGTTTGATTCCTTTCTAGTAGCCCTTGGGTCACATCCTTTGTAGGTGGATGGGTGGATTTGGGTAATGCCATAGGTTTACTTTGAAATGTTTGAATTGAGGGTGTTAATTTTATGGAGGACTATATCATGGTGGGGACCTAATGAAGAGTTTGATGGGTTAGAAGGTGGAGAGGCCAATGGATTAGGACTAGGACATGGTGGCTTAGGGATAGGAATTTTATTGGATGGTGGTATGATAAACCTATAGGGTGCATGAACTAGATTTGTGTTCCCCTTGTTCTTGTTGTGATATGGGTGGATATGTTGATGGGGCATTGACATGATAGGTATATGGGTTAGGTTGGCATGATGATGAAGGTGACACATAGGTTTTTGGTTGAATGTGTTGAGGTTGGAATGGTGTTTGGACTTATTGTGGTATGATTTGGTGTTGTGATAATGATGGAGGGGTTGCATATGATAATGGTTGCTGGGAGGTGGATTAATATGGATAAGGGTTGACATTGGAAGAGTTGTGGTAGGTGGATGAAGGGGTAATGTGATATGTGGATGGCTGAGGTTGATAACATGATATAGGTGCACATAGGATTGATGTTACCTTTATTGATGTGGTGATTCAATTTAATGTTGTTTTTGTTGTGTTTCACAAGTGGCAATGAGGTATTGGGATTGTGCTATGAGTTGTTGCATTTGAGGTGATTGGTTTGTTCGAAGTTGAAATTTTTGGATGAGGCCTCGGAGCCTTTGTATAATTTGTTTGTCTAAGGGTTGTGGTTCTTGATAAAGTGATTGGAGGAGGTCTTCGAATTGGGGTACTAGGTCATCTAATGTTGGCATGATGTAAAATGATGTTGATTGGATTAAAGAGATGAAAATGATTAGGTTATGATATGGAATGACAAGATTGGATGATTTTGATGATGTGGCAAGTGTTGATTAGAAGTTTGACTTGGGAAATATCAGCAACGAGATCTCACATGCAAATGCATGAACACACACACCAAACATATTGATAATTTTTTCTTCCAATATTAAATGTTATGATTATAAAAATACTCAAATACACAACAATAAGGCTAGTATTATTCAAGTGGGTATCAAAAATTAGGTCTTAATCTAGGATGTGCAAGGTTGACTAGGGATGACTTGAAAGAAATATCTTGCCACACAACCAAGAGAAAGGGGTAACCCACCCTTCATCTTCACTTCCAAAAGGTATAAAGTTATTTGGAGCCCAGCTAAGAGTGACAAGATTTCAACTTCCAAAGAAGCATGTCTTTCGATTCACATTTTCATTTTTGGTCATCACTCATAATAAGGTTATGACAAAAGCAAACCAAGTGAGGTTTTTTTGATCAACACACACACTTGATTCACACTCGTACTTGTTAGTTGACCCTTAGAAATGAGATGTGTGTAAGAAAACAATGGAAGTAATTTTTATTTCTAACACAAAAGAAAAATGTGTAATGGAAGATAATGGTTAATTTTTGACCCAATTTTTTATATGTGATTGAAGACAAAATTCATTTTTGGAGCCCAAATCCAAATGTGTTTGCAAACAATGATTAAGAGATGAAAGATGAAACAAGTGCACCTAGTTATTTTTTCTTTCCAAATTGATGTTGTGGCTGAAATTGATGCTAATATCGCTCCTTATGATCATCTACAAGATAAAAAATGATATTATAATACAGGCATAAACAAAACTAAGCTCATTAGAATATTGCGATTTCAGATACATGTTTTTAACATAGCCGAATTAGATTTGATTATTTGAAGATATTATTGATCTGAAAAATAAAAAATGAAAGAAGATACCCCTACTAAGTTTTTGAGAGCCTTCTAGAAATGTAAAACTTTAGGAAAAATTCCCTATTTTGCACCCAAAAATGTGGATTTGTGAAATCTCTTTAGAAAACAAAGATCAAAATTTTTTGCATTGTATTTGACGTCTAAAATAAATCTATAAAACATAGAACCCAATTATAATTTCAAGGGATTTCCAAAAA
This sequence comes from Sequoiadendron giganteum, assembly GCA_007115665.2. Lineage (NCBI taxonomy): Eukaryota > Viridiplantae > Streptophyta > Pinopsida > Cupressales > Cupressaceae > Sequoiadendron > Sequoiadendron giganteum. Next base: position 154,877,414 of record CM021104.1, on the reverse strand, counting down.
TGTAAAAAATTATTAAAAAACTGGTAATTTGAACCCACAAAGTCAATTTTATGAAAAAACATAATATCATGATAAATCCTACAAAAATTGTTGATAAACCCGTAATTTTTTTAATGCAGCCTCCAGAGATAATGCGCAATATTTTATGAATTTTGTTTATAAAAATTAGAAATTTTATAGAATATATGAATAAATTTATAAAACTTGGGGTTTTGTCCAAAAAATTACAAAACTACAACAAAATGTCAATAAAACCTGCAAAAAGAAAGCTAGATCAAAGGATTCAAGTTGAGTTTACCAATGTAGTTAAGGTAAAAATTTAGGGAAAATGCATAAAAAAATTATAATGAAACCCTAGCAATGCACAATGAAGAAAAAGATAACATAAGAATCAATATAATAAATTCAAATGAAAACCGATCTCCATGCTAAACTTGATTGATCTCCATTGCTCTTCTCAATCTCACATGAGAATGAAAGATTTCAAAGGGTTTTTGATGGAGAAATTTTGGTTTCTCACTATTGCAGCAACATAACATTAAGATGTATATGATAGATGAGAAATAGATAAATGAAACATGATGGACGAAATATCGTATAGAGAATTCAATAGAGTAAGGGAACTTGAAATCTCATCCATGCAAATGGATTGGTTGTGGGTTAATTTATAAGTGAAATGTTGATCCCGATGAAATTTTTGGTTGGCATTGTGTTAAATATGTGGGCAAGGTTTCATGGTTATATTAGAGAAAATGTGGTTGTTATAGAAAAATAATAAGAGTATTTTATTAGTTTTTAATACAACGTTTTTTAGCCATAAATTTCTCTTTAAGCCTTACACAGGAAGCATTTCACATTTCTTGCACTTAATGTGTTTCATATTCAATGTTATGAAGGACCATTTTTTTCTGGAGGCCAGAGGTTTCAAAAATATTAAATCATTTGGATACTGGTCATGGGTTTAAACACTTGCATAATGTTTTATTTGACAACAAAGGTATTTCAAAATGAGACAATGTTATTGACAAGGAAATATCAAAGGTATCGACACATGTTTAATTATGACATGACAAATAAGGTTCGATACAAAGCAGGTTTACATGTGAAAAAAATAAATTATTGTTTGTTGTCATTGTGGTGAAAAAATGCTTGAGGAGCTAGGGTTTATAGGTGATTATGATATTATCTCTTGGACATGACATTGTTCAACTGTTATTTAGGGAAGAAGAGGTATTTTTTCAGGTTGAATTTTCTTAGTTAATATCCTCCAGTTATCTTTTACTAAAAAGTAGTTATTAGGTTGTTTAAATATTTCACTGTTAATTATGGTGGATGTATGCTAAGATTCGTGGTATCTTTGGTTATTTATCTCTCATGTACGATGTTTCCAAAAACTATTGAAATCTTTGTGCATTTGTTAAGGAAATGGATTTGTTGTTACACAGGTTAATGATGTTTATTTTTTCGAAACCCTTGTCTAGGATTTTTGGGCTTTGGTTTATCCTTGACAATAAGTAAAGAGTCAATGTTGTTTATAGCAGTTGTTTTTCTAAAACTAGTAAAAAGTGTGTCGCCTACCTCTTAGTATATACGGGTATCTTATATAAATGCTTTTGATCATTCTTTCTTATCATTGCACATGGTCAGTTTGTAATTGAAAGGCATTATTTAAACTGTGTTACTTGACACTGTAGTGTGTTGTTCTTTGGAGAGAAAAAAAACATGAGACTAGCTATTGAGATAGTATTTGAAATCATAACCCAAAATAAGTTGTAAGAATAAATCTAATATTTTGGAGACTCCCAGTTGTGAGTTTTCAGGGTATTAATGTATTGGTTTTTGAAAATGATGGCTATGTAATGAAACAAAGCAATTGCCTATATTGATTTTTTTTTTTCTTTATGATTGGAACATGCGATAGAAAGGTCAAGTGAATGAGACAAAAAATGATCTCTACCAGTGAGGCCTGTAATTAGTAACATTTATTTTTTAATAAGCTAGTGAGGAAAAAAAATTGAGTGGTTTTGCTACCCCATGAAGGATTTCCACTCAGGGCAAAAAAAGGTGTTATAAAGTAATATGTGATAGACTATCAAAGATCTATGAAGGTGATGATAATGTAAAGGAAGCAAGGCTTCAAACCTTAAAAACTAAATTTGAAGAATTAAAAATGAATGATGATGAGAAGGTAGAAGATTAATTTCTTAGAATTCAAGAAATCATGAGCTCAATGAGAGGTGTTGGAGAGACTATAGATGAACAAATTGTTGTCAAAAAGATTCTTAGGACTTTAACTCCTAGATATGATTCAAAAAGTTTAGGTGTTGAAGAAAGTGATCCAACAACCCTTCATATAATAGAGTTGCAAGGAATATTTACATCCTATGAAATGAGAATCGACAATGATGCTTCCTTAAGCAAAGAGGCAGCATTTAAGACAACAAGAAAGGAATATAAACAAACTGTAACATCCTACTATGCAACCTCGAAGGGTAAGAGCCAAAAGAGGACAAGATAAAAAAAATTTATAACAAGAGGAATAACATACACAAAAAGTAATTACCAATTTGATAAAATGACAACAAACACGGCCAATTACAACCAAAAGTACAACTCAAAGGAGAAGACTAATCCACACTCCAGTGATAATCTAAATAGGAGCAACAAGATAGCTGGAGATAATTCACGTTGGAACTTGCTGCTTTGGAACTTGTTGCTCTGAAACTTGTTATTCCAGAACTTCCTGCTCCAAAACCTCTTGCTTCGAAACTTGCTTCTCTGCTCTAGAACCTGTTGCTCAAGAACTTCACAACAATAGCACTGAACAACAAATATAAGGCATAAATGCTCTCGAACCTTTGTAGACCAAAGAATGAAGGAAAAAACACTACCAAAGTGTTGATTTTTGCATGAAATATTTTGAAAAGAAATCCACAATGATCATCAAACTGCAAGAAAGTCTGATACCAACACTGGAACCCATAAGACAAGTATAAAACATCATATTTCTTCTCATTAAATAATATTATTAAATATTCTTTCACAAGAGAGTACAATATACATAATGGAACATACATGAATACAATGACATAGCCATGCATAAGATACATTAGTTGATAAAATAGGTACAAGAGAGAGGATTTTCCAATTGGTGCTCCAATAGCCTATAATGTGGTCCCTAATGGTGGTGGCAAAGCCTCCCTACCATGTGAACTCCAAAGAAACCACCCCACCATGGTCGGAGGTAGAAACAACCCCCAAATAGAAATAACAAGGCAAGGGTGACATGTGGCCAACACACACATCATAAATAAGAAAATACAAGGTACAATGCATAACGCCAATATCACAACATGGAGACTCTCTTACCATACATTTCAGGAACTACTCACAACTACAAGAAACAAGATCAAGAGAACCAAATGGATTGAGTGTCATCCTAGGTGCTTGAAGGGATCGTACCACACGAAATCAATTTCACCTCTCATCTAGATGAGGGGACTCAACCATGCCCTAATCAATCTCTCACAAATGGATAACTCAATGTCTCGTAGATGGATAGGCCTTCTCGAGTGCATCCTTAGCCTTTTCTAGTGCTCGAGGCCATGCATGAGGAAACATTATCTTATTAGCTTTTACTCTATAAGGCTACTCTAATGACCTTGAAATAGTGAAAACTTAAACCCATCTCATTTAGCCAAATGGGGAATCCATAAAACACATGAAATAGTGAAAATCCACTAAATACCATCATTAAAACCAAGCATTATTGCTACTAAAACCATTTAAATGACTGATCACATATGCCAACAAGTAGCTCAAATACCATTGAAGCATTCACCATCAATTCATAAAAATAATTTGAACATAAAATCAGTACTAATCTCATTAAATCATATAGTAAAATCACTTTTAAAACAGTTAGAACCACTAAGTGATGGTGGCACAAAACATGGTTCCAGTTGCTATTCAAATGAATGAGAAAGAGACATATAAATTTCATAAACATTCAAAGTTCTCGGATCTTAAAGCGTAGCTTGACCCTGTTTATATTTTAATGTTTCAAGTTGGAATACACCTTTGATTTTTGACTTTAGAACCAAAAATAAGGTGTTGTACTGAAAAATGAGTTTTTAATCAAGTTGGGCAAAACATGAAAAATATGAAAGTGCCCAGATTGAAAATTGTTAAACAACCCATTTGAAATATGGGCATTTCTACATATAAACCATTTTATTTTTCATTTAAAGGAGGTGGTTTATGAGAAACAATAAAAAAAACATGTTTTCACAAGTTGGGCAAAAACATTAAAAAAAATAAAAAAATGAAAGAATTATGAGTTCCCATAAATCTATTTGGCTAGAAACCCATTTCAAATTTAACTGTTTCAATTTGAATTCCATATTTTTCATATTTTAAGATAGGATAATTTGATCTATTAAAAAAAAAATCAATCGCAAAGAATCAAGCTAGAAATGCACAGTCAAGTTTTCTATAAGAAAACTAGAGAACCACAAATTAATTTCCCGACACAAACATTATCCAACCACCCAGTATTCACACCAATTAAATAGAGGAATAAATTTTCCATAGAGAAATGCAAATATTACCATTTCTAAGCTAAATCGCATTCAATACCACCAAAATTTAAGGGTTTCAAGAACCACAAAAAAATAGCTTAATGGTGCCCAAAAAATGAAATGAAAGAATGCTTTGACTATAAGGTGTGACTGGGTTGCAAACTAGGATAGCAAGGAAAAAAATCTATTCTGCACCTCTAGTGCCATTGCCCGCAAATTCCTTCTCATAAATTCTTCCAATCTTTTATGCTCCAAATCATAGGGTTTTCTCCTTTTTCCCCAAAGCAACAAATTTCTTCACATCCAAGATCCCTCCCCCAAAAAGGTTCAAAACAAAGTATATAAATCCAAGACAAAGCTAACCTTTTTATTTATTTATTTTCTCTTTAACTAAACTCGTCCAAAACAAATCACATTTCAAAAATCACTATAAAAGAGAATACCACATCAACACTTATTTCCATTTAAAAACTCTTAAAACCATAAAAATGAAATAACGCATTTGATTAAATAAGTTATTAACACTTCCCAAAAATAATTAATTTAGATCACTAAATGTCTAATGTTCCAAATAACACATAAACAATAATTTAAATCCTATATTAAAATACACAAGGCTCCCCAAACAGATTTAAATAGATTATAAGAGCTCACAAAAGGGATTCATAAGAAATCCTTTAAAATTACTAAATGAGAATAAATAATTCTCTTGAATGATCAAGAAAATTACTTTTATAAAATATATATTTAAAACCTCAATGATAAAACACTTCAAATCAATAAAACACCGTAAAATACCATAAATAAAACCATGAAAGATACCAATGAAATCACAAAAACATACCCCAACAAGACATACTAGAAAACCACATACAACCAAAAGGTGCTCTGGAAATTACCGTTAGGTAACCAGATGGTAAGACATCAACAAGCAAACACTACACTAATAGGGTATAGTGGGCTAGGGTAGGGGAAATTTGGCCTATATTACTACCTCCAATTACCACCATCAGGGAATGAAAGTATGCTCAAGCCTATGAATCTAGGCGGATTAAACAGTCAGTACCTACAACACTCCAATCTCACGTCAAGGTACATGTGCATATAACATATGTCATATAGCTAAAGCAACATCAATCATCAAGAATAGGATCATGATATCACAAGCCTCTCGGATATGAGTGTTAGGACATCATCCCTTCACTATCCATAATTATACAAAAGAAAAGATAACAGTATATAAACATATAAGCATCTAATCTAGCATAACAACTAATACTAATGACCTTTCAAATAATCATGAATGTCTAATCTCAATATGATGACATTTAACATTAGAATACCAAATGAGAACCATAATTCTATCTTACTTATGTTTGAGTTATAGAGGTCTTACATCCTCCCTCCCTAAGATTTGACTTACTCCTAGAACTCGTGTAAGCTCAATATGCAGTCATGTCACACATTAGTACTCAAAATCTATAAATCAACATTAAAAGATTATACTTCATCCCAAAGATGAGAAATATAATATATATCATTCGTCATTGAACAAAATAAAAAGGACATCTCTTTAACATTTACCTTTTCTAAGAATCATTATCAATATATTTGCATATTCCTTACTCATAATGTCTCAACATGAAAAAAAATAACATGGTTAATCTTGCTAACATCACATGTATCCCAATTCTCAAAATAAGCATTTATTTTAGCATCTACATTCATTCAAGGATAGGTTAAAATACACATTGATTTCCACTAAGAATAGGGTAAAGAAGATGCATAAGAACTCAATTCTTTCTAAAACACCATTGTTTGCAACAATATTTATTTTCCACACACTTCCAATCTCACATAGGAGAACATATTTGGCATCATTTTCAGCAAGACTATAACAATTTACACTTTCTAAAATAGAATAAGCTAAATTTTAACTTTTTCATATGTAACCATATCCAAAATGAGACATGAATTTACGCATACATACATAATTACATCACTAGAAATTACATCACAAGGCTATACGGGGGTCCATTTGGATACTGGGAAGCAGCATACTAATCCATGATACATAATCCATGAGCCAATAGCCAATATCCATCTCACATAATCCATGCCTCACACTCAATGGTTTGATGGTGTTAGGCCGCACACATATGGTGAGACCATCCAAAGAAGACCACAATGACCTATCTCTTGTTGTATAAGGTTGTTAGCCTCCAAGAAATGGTCATCACACATAGGTGGGTAGTGGGTTCTAGCTGTATAATAGCCTCGCATACCCCCATCCTCAAAGTTCACTACGTTTACTTCCTCGTATACTCTCAACCAAGTTTGGTTCTCCCATACCTGATGAGGAATCACATTACAACACAAGACCGAAATTTGAAAACAAAAAGTAGAGAACTAGTTAAGCCACCAAAGAGCATAAATAAATATCAAATAAAGATTCAATTTCAGCAATAAGATAAGAAATATGCACAATTTCAACACTAAATCAAATGTAACCATGAGAGTTACATGCAAATGAAGATCACAAGGTGTGGCTAAACCATTTTAATTAAATATAAACAAAGTGTCGGTCTTCACAATCAATAAAATATCATCAATAACAATAAAGAAAGTCCACAATCTTTGAAATTGCACTATACAACACTGCGTGACTATATACTAGCCACCAAACAAGGAAGGAGAGAACAACATCTGACTATCACAATAGCCCCTCATGTGGTGCAGAATGAGCATGCAAACCACATGGCATGAGGTGTACTCCTCAGCTACACCCCACATCGCTTCATTATGTGGAATGGATATGCCAAGTGGCCCATGCCTTCCTTGGCTTCCCGCATGGGATGTGCACCTCGGCCCCATCCTGCATCATGTATTAGTGTGGCATGAACATACACCAACCCGAAAAGGCATGTACTAGTCGTATGATGCATGGTAGTGTGTCTGTGACTCCACAGAAGTAGTCACGTGCGAAAAAAACCCCGCATAGTGATACCTCATGGAGAGGGCACACGCAGGTATACATGGCTAGGACATACCCATATACTAATTGACCCAAACACTAGCGAAAAAAAACATGAGTGTCCCTCTACAAGTGTATGAGGCCCCATTATGCTAATCACACATGTAGGCTATCATAACACAATTTCATAGTGCGCCTTCAGGAATCTATGCATATGGCATCATATCCATTGCATCATGTTGAAGCACATGCAGATACACTATATATATAATGCATATATGAGTATATCAATATGGGGCTACTTAAGCCTCACCTCCCATATGGATGAGGTTGACTGACTAATGCTAGCTCAATGCCCCTACGGATAGTCAAGCAATACTAACAAATCAATGTTGTTATACTCAAAATTTGCGAATTAGGCTAGCACATATGGATAAAGTACCTTGATCCATCATAAGGGGAAGTAGTGAGTACTTTCCTTGGGATTGGTTGAGTTGAGACTTCTATGCACTGCAATATGCGTACGCTTGAAACTCCGCCCAAGGAACTTTGTGGCTACTACTAACCTTTCATGGATTGAGGGACTAGAGAACCAAAAGAAGAGAATCTTTAAAACTAACTTTTAGCTACTCTTATATATATATATATATAAATTTCAACCACACATGGGTTGTCCCTCAATTAGGTAACAAACATACAAGCACACATAATGATATGATTAATCCCATACCTAAGATACAATATATTCCTCATGGATGGGTACATAGTATCACCATCCCATGGACACACAATGCAAGTATGGGGTATTCACAATGCTCAACCAATGCACAGTTATTGGTTTCTCACATTTAGAGAGAGGGGTTACATTTACATACTCGATTTCATTACTTTTCAAAAGATTTCCTACCATAAATACATATATTTCCATAATCAATGTGATTCCCTTTCCAAATTGATATCATCCATGGATGGGTACCCTATACCACAATTCCATGGGAGGATAACTCAACCATAGGATATTAACAACACTCAACATGAGCACTAATATAGGATGCTCACATAATAGGGAGTACCTTTTCCAATTTTCCTCTTACCAAAATAAAACCATTATCCACCTCTAATTATGCAAGGTCAATACAAAATTTTCAAGAATGTGTACTCCCAACTGTAGACACATAAAAATGACCAAGACCTGCAAGCACTATTTTACCACCTTTCGTCATGACATGATTATAAAATTTTATTTATGTTTCTAACCCACATTCAACTATTAATTAAATAATTTATTATTATTTAATTAATTCATAATCTCTCATTCTTCATTATTATTAAATAAATAAATCTTATTTATTTATATAATATGTCACTAATTATCAAAGTCTTCTTGCAATTTAATTAATCCTTATCATAAATGTCCTCTTGATTATAAATAAATATATTTAAAATATATTTATTTAATGTGTCACTAGTTCCTAAAACCTCTTAATTAAATAGATTTTCTAATTTATTTAATTAATTAACTTATTCATCTAAATTAAATAATTATTTATTATTATTTAATTATTGTGTGTGACACTTCTATATTTTTAAATAAAATAAATCATTTAAAAATATCTCACATACTTAACTGATTCTTCATTTAGTAATTAATTTAATAAATCAATTACTTCTTAGCTCACAAAATCCCTATTTTGAATTAATTTAATTCAAAATGGAATTATTTCTCTACAAATCAAGTAATTTCTAAAATTACTGATTTTCTAAAATCCCATCCTCTTGTCTTCTGATTTTTACTAATTTCATCTCAACTGTCACATTTAGTCTTGATTTAATTCATTTAATTAAATCTTATTCACACATATGGGTATTTTACCCTAACCCTAATTGAGAGTTACCTTATTGAATCTTAACCTTTGATTCTAGGGCATTCCTTAAGGCTCTCATCTTGTCCATCTGTTCAAGATTACATTTTCCATAAAATGGCAATCTTGATCTCATTTTTGGATCCATGACCATTTGCCTAGACTAATTTTATTATAGGAATTCTTCATATCATAGACTTTCATTTTACTATTTGCAATAATAGGATTGAGTTTCTAGTTTGCACATTAGTTTATTCTCATAAATCCTTCAAAGGCATTACTAGGGCTAGGCACACATAATTTCCTCACAAATCTGAGGGCATTATATCACAGTAAGATTGAGGAGGTGCTATAGAAGTAAGACATGGAGTACTAAATGGGTGAGACCTTTTCAATTTTCCTCCATTTATTTATTACTCCTTTGCATTCTATTGTTTGATATGTTATTAACTTGCAGGTACAACTAATTATATGATTTGATCTTGCAGGAACCTTTTTATATCATTACATTGGTGAACCCGACCTTCTAACACGTCTTTTTTGAGGTTTCGTATGGCTTCAATTTCTTTTTTGCAGGTTTAGGGTATGAAACAACGCATTTGCAGGCCTAAATGACGCAATCGCTCTATCGCAATGCATACGATCCTTTAAGAGACGCATTTGACAAAAATCGAGCCACATCTGCTCTTGTGAGCCACAGAAAAATGGTGAAAATTCATTTTGTCTTTCTGGTTGTTGTTGTAATCTGGATCTGATCCATCCGCGGCCAGAAATTGATTTATTTTTTTTCTTTTTTGGTATTTAAAAAAAACCAATCCTAGGATAGACATATTAACTGGAATTTATCAATCCTAGGATAGACATCTAAGTTAATTGAAATTTATCAATCCTAGGGTAGTCACCACACTTTTCTTTTTGGTTAACAATGAAGACTGTGTTTTTGTGAAGCACTATCTTCACCTAGAATATAAAATTTTTATTTGGGTTTAAAATTGAACTAACTTGTTTTTTGTGTTTGATTAGATAATAGGCATAAGCTCTCCCCTTTACTGGGTGATCAAAAAGCCAAACCTATCCATTTTTTATACTTATGCATTTAATGTTCTCTTACAATCCTTAGAAGGCCTGCTCTTGTGGGAAATAGTACTACCCAAGAGGAACGACCTAAGTGGGAACACCTAAAGCCAAGGTTTCCAACCCACTATAATCAAAAGAAAGTTGTTGATGAAAATCCAACTTGACAGTAGTAGGAAGGATAACCATCCCCAAAGCCTTTGTTCTAAAAGTTGGGAGGTCTCTCGAGGGAGTATACTTATGGAAATACTTACTAAGAACCATAGTGTAGTAGCCAATCGTGTTAGTAACCAAACATCATTTCAGTCACAGTGCAAGGGGAGGGAAGAATCTCCCCCCAAGACACTCACCATATAATCACGAAGGATTGTTTGCTCAGGGGATTCGGTATTCACTTTCGTCACCTTGAGTACGCACCTGGAAAAGACAAAAACATGGGTGCCCTCTAGGGGGTGACACAGCTGTGTGAGTCGACGCGATTTTAAGCTGTGGGTTGTGATTGTTATGAGGACCCATTTGAATATAAGAGTGAGTCTACTTGAACATACACTAATGTTTTTAATTTATGTGTTTGCCAACTATTTGTAATAGACTTCAACAAATTGAAAATCACAAATCTGAACCAGAAAAAACTTGTCAAAACTACAAAACTGTGTTTGGTTTTTTCCATAAAATTGTATATTGCAATGCAATTGCTCTTCTGTACCACAATCACCAACTACCAAGCTGCATTCTCTTTGTTAAACCGCATTTGAACTACACAGAGCTGAATTTTCCATCCATGAACCACATTCGTTGAGTTGAGCTACATTTGATAGATATCAACCCGCATTCACCATACTGTGTCATAATTGACATTTCCTGAACCGCATTTGACTCTGTGAGCCGCATTTGCTCTGTCGTACAACATTTGCTATGATGCATTTTCCCAAAACTACAAACAACTCCTCACCATCAAAAATAGAAAGTCCGCAACTTGTCTTCAATTCAATCACATCTTCCTTCTCTGTTACAGTCCAAATTAGACCTTGAATTGCTTAACTTTTCACCGAACATTGCATTTCAGGTACCATTTTAGGCCCACAATAGGTTTCATTTGGCCTTCCATTAGATTGCATTCGTAGCTTCACCATCTCCTTAGATGCTCACTTTTGTAGATTTTAGGAGTTGACTCTTACCATTGATTGTCCAAACTTTGCATTCAATAGCAGGTTATCATTGGACCCAATTATCCTTGTCACTTTGTTAGTTCTTTTGTGAATTATTTCCCACTCAATAGTCTAGTGTGGAAAATTCACTTTGTCCTATTTATAGTCCTTCTATGGTTCATTGGTCTTCCAAAATTGAATCATTGCAAAAAAATTGTTTGTCCAAGTTTGTCCTCTTTAGATCTCACTAGTAAGTGCATCTTAGGATCCTTTATACTTAAATCATTCATCCCAAGTTGAGCAAAACATTGTATGGTTGAAACTAGATTACAGAAAAAGAAAAGACTCATGGATTCTTTTAGACAAGACACCAACTTTCTTGAGTTCACAACTAGCATGAACTCATTTCCTAATGCCACGGACAATGCTTGTTTTGACATGGAAAATTCTAACTTCAATCCTTTTAGTGAGATGAACATCCCATCATCTCTAACACATATTTTTGAACCATTTATCCGACGGGATCAAAATGGGGACATCTTTGAAGAAGATATACAAGCTGTTGCCCAAAACCCAGAAGTGGCTTCTTTTGTGGAAGAAATGGTCTTAAATGACTCTTCTAGATTCCCAGCTATGCTCCTTGACCAAGGGGCTAAGTTACCAAAGGGATTTGATCTTAACACTCTTAGATGAACTTCTCCCACTCCAACATCAAACAATTCCTCCATGGCAGCCTCTTCACAAAATGTCATCAACATAATCAATGCTACCTCCCTTGGTCATACTACCACCACAACCAACACAAAATCTATTGGGGGATCATCTTCCCAAACCAACACTACATCACAATCCATCCCCCAACAAACATCCACCATCCCCTCACAAACAATAGGGGCAACCGCATCAAACCTCTTTGGAACTACATCTAGTTCCATGAGTACATCAGCAAACCTATTATTAGTTTCTTCAAGTGCTATGGCAACTAACTCATCTAACCCTTTTGGGAGAAATAAATGAAGATTTACCATACAAGGCACCCAACCCACTTCCTCATAGGTTAATACCAACATTCTTGTGACTCAAAACACCAACATCCCTCAAGGCCATAATCTTTTATTTGGACAAGGCAAACAAGGCGCTCAATCCTACACTCTATTTGGGCATCAAAAAGCTCAAAATCAACAAGGCCATCAATCCTTCACTCCATTTGGACATCAACAAAATCAAAACCAGCAAGGTCCTAAAATTCAGTCCAACATGGCAGGATATCACATCCCCACTTATGCCTCTCAAGTCCATACGCAGTAGCACATCCCTCATCAAAATACTCATTTCCAACAACTGCCTAATCACAACACCCATTTTTCTCATTGGCAACCCATTCCAAATCAACACATCTCCTCACAACATTTGGGGACTCAAGTTGCCCCTATCACCAACATAGGTGATGCTACCAACCATCCCATGGTGGAAGCACTCACACTCCAACTCGCTGCTCATCAAACACAAGTGGAGACCTTGCAACAATCCAATAAAAATTCATACATGTCACATAAATTGTGTCCATATCAGTTTGACACAACCTTGTATATGCCACCATTTCCTCATGGATATGTGGTCCCTCATTTTCCCAAGTATAAAGGCAAAACAAACCCCATTGAAAACATAAGAGAATTCACCACTAGTTGCATCGACATTGAGTATGAGCAAACTTATCTCATGAGACTCTTTTCTAGAAGTCTTGAAGGTCATGCACTAGAATGGTTCTCGCTCTTGCCTAAGGGAATAAAAATGTGGGACGAATTGGCAAATAATTTTGTCGAAAACTTTGCTTACAACATTGACATAGACATTGACATTGCCTCCTTATGCAAACTTACCCTAGAGGATGCAGGAGAGACTTTCATTCCATTCTTTCAAAGATGGAGAACCTCGGCAAGCAGATGTCCGGTAGAAATACCTGAAATGGAGAAAGTAACCATGTTTGTACAAACTCTCCTTGGACCACTAAGGTATGGATTACAAGTCCATTGTTGTACCACTTTTGTTAACCTTATTGAAAAGGGTGTGCAACTTGAGAAAGCCTTGATCACCAAAGGAAAATTGAAATATGGTGGCAGAACAATCAACACCACCACCAATAATAACCCAAGTAGCTCAAATGACAATAAAAAATACTGGGTTAAGAACAAGCACATCACCAGTGACGGTGTAGTTGATGCAAAAACTGTCAATGCAACAGGTCATGTACTCACAATCAAAGGAGTAAAAAATCAAAACACACCTGTAACTACACCAACACCAACTGCTAATGCTATCTAAAACAATCATGTACAAATGAATCAAATGCAGTTACGTCAACCCCGAAAATTCCAAAAATGTACGTACACCCCTTTGGGTGAACCAATTGAAATTGTCTCAAAGAAACTTCTACAAAATAACGTCATACAGTTGGAAGAGCCAAAACCGTATGACCTGGGTCAATTCAAAACGTCATGGTGGGATGATAGTTCATTTTGTGATTACCATCGTGCCAAAGGGCACAAAACTTCCTCTTGTTGCCAATTGTGAAATCTGGTGCAAGACCTCATAGAGAATCACACCATTGAGTTGGGTGGTCAATCTTTTACATCTAGTGCAGATCATACCATACACAAAAACCAACTACAGGATCATGGTAAAGCTTCCTCATCAGGCACAAAGCATACCAACAATCAAGCCAACCACATTCATCTGGCCTATAATACTGTGCGTCATACATACAATCATCCCGATGGTACTATTATCAAAAATCTTCGTGCTGCTGATGAAGATGAATGTGTTAATATCATTAACATTAAAAAGGCCCCGGAACGCAATGTGACTACATGTAAAGGCAAGGTCACTATCCCAGGTCCTTCTGGCTATCAACCAAAAGTCACCATACTTGGTCCATCTGGTAGACAGTCCAACCCAAAACCAGAGTTCAACATTGTTGAGTAGTTAAATAAAACACCTGCTCAAATATCCATTCTCAAACTGCTCCATATTTCACCTATGCATAAGGCCATCCTAGATAAATTCCTGCAAGAGTCATCCATCCCAACCAACATCGATGTCAACCATTTTGAGACTATGGTCAGATACTTGAATTCACCTCACCACATCACCTTTTGAGATAGCGATTATTCCTCACCCAAACCATCGCATAACAACGAACTTCACATTGAAGTCTTTGTCCATAACCATGAGGTTAGACGAGTCTAGTAGATGGTTGAGCATGATTGAACATCTGCTCTCTCAAATTGCTCAAAGCTCTTGGTTTTTCTGATGCATGTGTAGATGCTAGCAAGAGCATCGTCATCAAGGCATACGATGATGAAGAACGCACTTCTAAAGGCATCATTACTATTCCACTCTGGGTAGGACCCGTCATCATAGACACAACATGTCAGGTCCTGGATCATGAAATACACTATAATATATTACTTGGTCATCCATAGATTCATGCTCTAAAGGCCATTCCATCCACGTACCACGAATGCCTCAAATTTCCTATTGATGGAACTGAGATCACTATCCCAGGAGATCCTGATCGATATCAATATTGCACCAACTTGGAAGCCACCGCTGAGCACCAGGTACCCATCAATCAGGAGGGCTCATCTTCCACCTCATCCAAATACATTGACCCATCGACACTCATGAAATCATCCATTCCATCATCTTCTACCACACCATCTCCATCGGCCTCCATCCCAAGTAATGACCTTTAGATAAAGGACCTTGGTTGTGGGGAGTTCAAATTAAATAAGGCTTACTATATAACCACAATACCGAAGCCACCTAAGGTCTATGGTAGACCATTTTTTGCAGTAGAGCCCAAAATAACTTTCAAGGTTACACCAAGAAAAAATTTTACACGGTGGGGCGATATGGGTAATGAAGTCATTACTGACATGGATAATTGGATCTACAAAGACCCAGTGGAGTTACCCCACTACCATTACATCTCTATGGCAACGAATATGATATATGTAAAGCCCAAGGTTTTGATGGTGCAAGCGGCCTTCGAAAGAACAACAACAGAAGACGGGAACCTATTATGATGATGGCAAGACAAAGATACATAGGGCTAAGGTTTGACCAAGTTGGAACTGACGATCAATGTACCCTTGAACTTTCAAGTAAGGTTATAATGGCTACAAAAGGTGTTGAGACATGTGAAGAATCCCTCACTGAAATAGACTCAAATGAATGGGAGTGGGGATCTAACAAAACAGTCAATGACTATGACATTGATGAACTATTCTTGGAACCTGGCCAACTTTCCTTTGAAGAATGATTTTCCAACAATATAACATAGACCCTATTGACTGACATTCTAAAAATAAGGAATGGATTCGCATTCCTTGGAACCTAGAAGAACACAAGGTGTCATCAACAACACTAGAATCATCCCAGCCTGATCCTGAGCCCACCCATGAGCCTAACCTACCTGAGCCCTGTAGGATTTGATAAATGCAAATCCACAGCTCGCCAAGAACACCTGCATGCAAAATACCTAATGTTGAATGGAGACCAAAGAGACAGAAGCAAGGGTTTGGAAAATCTCAGCAGAGTGAGAGGAGAATTGTTATTTCCCAACAAGATTAATTACAATAATTACAAAAGCGGCATATAAGGTGAGAAACCCTAAAGCCGGAGAAAGCTAGGTTTGTGCACTTAATAATTAATAAACATATTAATTATAATGCACCTACAAATGACAAGCTTAAGTGAATAGAATAATAGTTAGCATTAAAAATTAAACCAAAGTGATTTAATTATAAAGGAAAATGAACTATTACTCTAACACCCCCCCTTAAGCAAAGCTTAGGAGGAAGCAAACCTAGCACAGCTAAGAAAGCAGGAAAAAATGGGTCCTGGCAACAAGGCCAGATCAGATACCCAACTACAAAGAAATCTCTGTAAAATGGGGAAATAGAGAAAACCCAGTGGGAAAAAACTCTACCCCAAAAAGAGATACAACAACATGCTGAAAAAAAACATGAAGGAAGGAAGGCCTCAACAAGACCCCCCAAGGACAACTTCCGTCACCCCAAGCATAGAATGCAACTGAAGATAGCGCGGAGATGCAAAAGGTTTGGTGAAGATGTTAGCAACCTGCACATCAGTGGGGATGTACTCCAAAGAGAGAACACCATCTTGAATCTGCTGATGGATGAAATGCATATGAAGCTCAATGTGTTTAGTGCGCTGATGCTCCACTGGGTTACGGGAAATGTGAATAGCACTCTGATTATCGCACCATAGAATAGTGGGACGATCAGGAGGAAATCCAAACTCAGTCATCAACTGTCGAAGCCACAAAATCTCCTGACTAGCATGCACTGCCGCTCTATACTCAGCCTCTGTAGATGAAAGTGCGCGAGCATTTTGCTTCTTGCACGACCATGTGATAGGACCAGAGCCAAGGCAACAGACAAAGCCAAAAGTAGACTTCCGATCATCAACATCACCTGCCCAATCTAATTCAGTGTAGCCAACAATGTGAGGAGCCCCTGATGTGTAATGAATGCCATACATAAGTGTGCCCTGAATGTATCTCA
This sequence comes from Sequoiadendron giganteum, assembly GCA_007115665.2. NCBI lineage: Eukaryota > Viridiplantae > Streptophyta > Pinopsida > Cupressales > Cupressaceae > Sequoiadendron > Sequoiadendron giganteum. The sequence continues at coordinate 154,860,185 of CM021104.1, read as the reverse complement.
AAATGCGCTTGGCAGCTTGCCAATGACTCTCATGAGGCTCGTGAGAGAACTGAGAGACTAGACCAACTGCAAAGGAGAGATCAGGACGAGTGTGTGTCAGGTACAACAAACTACCAACCAACTGCCGATACAATGTAGGATCCACTGAAGGCGAAGTGCAAGAGGTAGACAAAGTAACACCCGACTGAAAAGGTGTGGGAGCAGGCTTGCAAGAAAGCATATCAAAGTGCTGAAGCATGTCAAGAGCATACTTCTGCTAGTAAACAAAGATCCCAGCAAGTGACTGAACAATCTGCAGACCCACAAACAAGTGTAATAGACCTAGGTCTATCATCTCAAACTGATCCATCAATGCACGCTGAACATCCTGAATCATAGAAGATGAGCTACCTATGATGAGAAGATCATCGACATATAGCACAAGGATCAAAACCTCATCCTCAAGATGTTGAATGTAGACTGTAGGATCGAAATGACAGCATGTGAATCCTATAGAAAGTAGAAAGGAGTCCATCTTCTCATACCAAGCTTGAGGGGCCTGTTTGAGACCATGCAAAGAATGTCGAAGTCTGCAAACCAAGGATGAATCCTGCACAAATCCCTGAGGCCGCTCCATGTAAATCTCCTCACTAAGATCACCGTGCAAGAAAGCACTCTTCACATCCATCTGAAAAATGGGCCATCCCTGAGAAGCCGTGAGGGATAAGACAAGGCGAATAGAGTTCATCTTAGCGATAGGGGCAAATATCTTAGTGTAATTAATACCCTCAACCTGTGAAAAACCCTTCGCAACAAGACGTAACTTGTACTTATCAATAGAACCATTAGCAGCAAACTTAGTACGATATAACCACTTGCATCGCACTAACTTTCTTCCCTTAGGAAGAGAACAAAGATCCCAAGTATGATTCTTCATCAAAGAAGAATACTCCTCCTCCATAGCACTGTCCCACTTAGTATGTCTTGTCACTACCCCAAATGTCCAAGGATCACCAAAAATAGCATGACTCAGAAGACTAGAACCCACAATATGAGACCGGGTGTCACGGGAAGTGGAAGGGTCACCAGCCAGAGATCCTGCAGCATCAACTGTAACACGAGCCCATCTAGGCATCTATGGAGGTAAATGGGGATCACTAAGATCATCATCCTCATCATCTTGAAACAAAGTGGGAAGAGAGGAGGGAGTAGTGGTAAGTGAAGTAGACTCTGGAAGCGGGGTATCTACTGTAGGAAGGCGCTCATCAACCTGGACATCCCGTCGAAATAGGACCTCTCTGGAATCAGGGTCAAACAACCTGTATGCCTTAAAATCCTCGCAGTAGCGAACAAAAATGAGGCGTCGGCTCTTCTGCTCCATTGCTCTCCTCTGAGCGTCAGGCACAAATGCCCATGCTTCACTACCAAAAACTCGGAATGAAGATATATCAGGCTTGACATGAGACCAAGCCTCCTCAGGAGTCATATGTCGAACTGCCTTGTGAGGCATCCGATTCTGAATATAGTTGGCACAATTGACTGCCTCTGCCCAAAAAGACGAATCCATGAACCTGGCTCTGATACCATGTAGGATTTGATAAATGCAAATCCACAGCTTGCCAAGAACACCTGCATGCAAAATACCTAATGCTGAATGGAGACCAAAGAGACAAAAGCAAGGGTTTGGAAAATCTCAGCGGAGTGAGAGCAGAATTGTTATTTCCCAAAAAGATTAATTACAATAATTACAAAAGCGGCATATAAGGTGAGAAACCCTAAAGCCGGAGAAATCTAGGTTTGTGCATTTAATAATTAATAAACATATTAATTATAATGCACCTACAAATGACAAGCTTAAGTGAATAGAATAATAGTTAGCATTAAAAATTAAACCAAAGTGATTTAATTATAAAGGCAAATGAACTATTACTCTAACAAGCCCACTATCCATACTTCTGAAATGCCAACCACTAGTCACGATGTTGACAATTTTATCCCATATTATGAATTTGAATTCGATTCATTTGAGTCAGAGTATGGACCATCCATTGCATCGAACACGGAAGTGCAAATTGACATCTTTTCCTTTACACTCAAGATATCAATTTGCACACTTTCCACATCCTCCCCACCCTTCACCAACATTGACGATGGGATCCCTCTTGTGTATCCACAACTAATCGACTAAGACCAACAAGACTCACCAGTGATATACATATTTCAAAATGACGAGGCAATTGCAGAATTCATGGGGCTAAGAGAAGGTATTCCTTGGGGTGATCACAAAACAGGGTTCTCCATTGATCTAGATTACGCAACTTACTTCAGGCAGACTATGCAATCCTCCAGTCGCAAGAATACAAAAAATAAAATAGAAAAAGAAATGCCTTTAGGTGAAAACCACAAGGCACCTTCTGGTAATAAAATAGTAAAAACAAAGGACGTATGTGAAGGTGAAAACCTCTATGAGGCACCTAAGGATGGAGGATTGGACTTTCTTCCCATAACACAGGAAAAGCTAGTGATGCTCATTAAAGACATAGTGAAAGTTAACATAGCCACACCAAAGAATCCCAAAATGATTCTCTTGGCTGCATCGTTGTCAGATGAAGAAAAACTTGAATTCAAACAATTCTTCACAGACAGAAAAGTTAACTTCACATGGTCATATGCTGACATGTCGGGTCTTGATCCAACATTGGTTTTACATCATCTTCCTCTAATCCCAGGAATCAAGCCAATCAAACAAAATTTGCGCAAGATGCATCGACAGATTGCTCTACTTGTCAAAGTTGAATTAAAAATGTTACTAGATGCTGAGTTGATAAGGTCAATGGACTATGCTGATTGGATATCCAATCTTGTCCCTGTTACCAAGCCGAATGGACAAATCCGTACTTGCATAGATTTAAGAGATTTAAACAAGGCTTGCCCAAAGGATGACTTCCCCCTACCAAACATAGACATGATTTTTGACCTCACGACAGGATATGAGATGCTATCTCTCATGGATGGTTTTTCAGGCTATAACCAAATCCGAATTGCAATAGAGGATCAACATAAAATAGCATTCACTTGTCCTTGGGGAACATACTATTGGACTTTCATGCCTTTTGGCCTAAAGAATGTAGGCGCCACATACCAGAGGGCTATGACCACAATCTTCCATGACATGATGCATATTTAATGAAAGATTATGTAGATGACTTATTGGCAAAATCTTTGACAAGAGAAGATCATCTCCAAGTCCTAGATAAAATCTTTAGACAGCTTGAGGATTACAAGGTTCGATTGAACCCAAAGAAATGTGTTTTTGGAGTCACTTTAGGCAAGCTGTTGGGATACATAGTTTCACACTAAGGCATTGAGGTTGACCCTTCAAAAGTAAAAGCAAATCTGGACATGCCTCCTCTAAGAGGAATTAGTGAGTTATGAACACTTCAGGGCAGATTGCAGTCTATTCGTCGCTTCATTGCACAGTTGGCCAACAAGTGTCAACCATTCCAATATCTACTACACAAAAGCATTCCCTTTGTATGGATAGATAAGTGCAACATAGCCTTTGACCAAATTAAACAATATCTATTAACACCACCAGTGTTAATTCTGCCTATTGAGGGCAAACCATTGATCTTGTATGTCTCTGCAACAACAAATGCATTGGGGGCATTAATGGCACAAAATGACCATGAAGACAAAGAAAGAGCCATATATTACATCAGTTGTACATTAATTGGATATGGGCTCAATTACACAACCGTTGAACGGGCATGCCTGGCAGTTGTCTTTGCAACGTAGAAACTAAGACACTATATGCTCAGCCATCAAACACATTTATTAGAAAATATTGACCCATTAAAATATCTCCTGAGTCGAGCAACATTGAGAAGCCATTTGGCGAAATGGGTCATGATATTGAGTGAGTATGACATACAGTATGTGGAACGCAAGGCTATAAAAGTTCAAGTAATAGCAAATCAACTGGCAGATGCACCAATCCAAGCCACCCATCCACTGGTAACTTATTTTCCTGATGAGTCTATATTTCACGTAGAGCCAACCTTACCATGGAAACTATACTTTGATGGATCCCACACCGGTCATGGTTCAAGAGTTGGCATATTATTTATCACACCACAAGGGGATTCAATTCCTAAATCATTTTGAGTCGCTTTCCCTTATACAAATAATATATCAGAATACAAGGCATTGGTCACATCTCTCAAGATACCAATCAAATGGAAAATTCAAACATTGCTCGTATTCGGGGATTCTCAGTTGGTCATCAATCAAGTGGATGATGACTATGACACAAAAGATGAGAAGTTGCTTCCCTAAAAAAGAATGGTGGATATTTTCCTAATGTATTTCAAGATGATTGCATTTGAACAAATCTCGAGAACACAGAATAAAGCAGCTGACGTAATGGCTACCATTGGATCTCTCTTGGATATCCCTAGCAATGTGTCACAATTTGAATTCTTAATGGAACAGATACTGATGCCTGCATACAACATTCTAGAGTCAGAGATGGTATACGAGATTGTTGGTCCCAGTTCACCTTGGTACTAGGAAATATACGACTATCTTAAATCCCAAACCCTCCCACCCAACCTATCCAGCAACCAATAAAAATCCTTTATCAGAAAAGAGGCTAGACATACCATCGTCAGTGACACCTTATACCGCCATGGCTTTGACAACACCCTTCTTCGCTATCTCGACACTGATGAAGCCCAAACAACTTTATGAGAAGTACATGAGGGTATATGTGGATCTCATTCGAGTGGTCCAACCTTAGCTAGGAAGGTCACCAGACTTGGGTACTACTGGCCGACATTAGAAAAAGATGCTCTTCCGTTTGTCAGAACATGTCAGAAATGCCAGGTGCACAGTGATCTGATCCATGCACCTACACAGGAGTTGAGACCTATCATTTCTTGATGAATTTTTGCACAACGGGGACTCGACCTCATGGGTAAAATCCATCCATCCTCTTCCAATGGCCATAAATTCATAATAACTGCCACTGAGTATTTTACTAAGTGGATTGAAGTCGTCCCTCTCACCTACATCACTGGTAAACAAATATCCAAGTTCATCCTAAATTACATCATTTTCCGGTATGGTGTCCCACAATCCATCATCACAAATAACAATAGTCCATTCAAAAATTAGGATGTTCATGAGCTCTGTGAGCGATTCCACATGCAGCACCATTTTTCCACCCCATATTACCCACAAGGTAACAACCAAGTTGAGGCATCCAACAAAACAATCCTTTGCATTCTGAAGAAGACCATCAATGACGCTGACTGAGATTGGAACCTACAACTTAATCCTACTTTATGGGCCTATCATACCAACATCTGTACCCCCACGGGAGCCACTCCATTTTCCCTGGTCTATGGATATGAGGCCATATTACCCATCGAGGTTGAAATTCCTTCTCTCCGAGTCTCTTTGAAAGGAATGATTGAGGATGAAGAGTATAGACATACCCACCTACATGAGCTAGAAATGTTACAAGAAAGATGAAAAAATGCCTTAAATCATCTGCAGGCATATCAAAATCATCTTTGCCGAAGTTATAAGAAAAGAGTCATGGTGAGAAAGTTTGAAATCGGTGACTTGGTTCTCATGTAGAACCCCATAAATCAAGCAGACCGTGAAAAACCTAGAAAATTTGAGGCTAATTGGCTTGTTCCTTATATCATTACTACCGCATTTGGTTCTAGAGCCTATAAGTTGGCCACACCTGATGGAGAACAATTGATAGAACCTATCAGCAGTTTACATCTGAGAAAGTTCTACACATAGCATCATAAAGCTGAGCTGAAAACTACAAAATACAAAAAGAAAAATAAAAATGAAAAATAACAAAAAATCGTCCCTTGATGAAAACCTGGCAAATAGGCATCTTGGTGACATCAAAAAACTCAAAAAATGGCAAAAATAGTAAAAAAAATGAATTCATCCAATAGTGAAAACAAGGCAAACAGGCGCTTTGGATAAGTACCATGGTGAAAACCTGGAAAACAAGCGCCATTCATAGTTGATCATTGCTTTGCCATCTACTGTTACTCAAATCGACCTTAATTCATTTGTCATAATCACAAAGACCTGACACATTCATGACATCTATCCTAAGTCCTATCGATTTCGACCATGGTTAAGCATTTGGTTGACATCATCCCTTGCATATCCCTACCTTTTGTCTGCCTATCTCCATATCATTGAACTCGGGTATTCCCCGACCTATCTAGGGGTAATAGCTTTATCATGCAACTACAGTGGGTACCACACATGATCCTGCATTCTTAAAAAGTCCTAAAAAAACCATAAAAATCTTTAAAAGTCTTGAAAAAAATCATAAAAATCTGAAAAAAGTCCCAAAAAAAGATGTAAAAATTCAAAAAGCGCCCTGAGAAAATACAAAAACATCCAAATCATTGTCAAAATCCCAAAATCAACATCAATCTGATCAATCCAATTGATCATATCATTTCAATCTTCATCCTAGTCTGAACTACGTTGTCTCTGTGTATTTGCTACGTAGGCAAGATTCATCTTTGAATCCCCGAGACAGTAGATTAGTCCTTCTAGGTTGTTCGAAAGAAAATCATGTTTCAATCTTTTGTCCTTTGGACAACGTCATTGGTTGTGTCGAACTATGAGGTCTTTGAGTGAACGACGTAGGCAAGGCCATCAATCGATGGACCCCCGAGGCCACACTAGGTCAGTCCATTAGGGTTTATGGTAACACTTGCACACACGTTAGACTATCTTCAAATCAAGAAAATCATCTATCAAATCAAGCATATCTTCTATCAATCTCAAGCTATCACTCTATCAACAATTGGTTCCATCAACACTTTTGGTCACTTCAGCATGTCAACAATGACATGTAGTCAAAGTCCTATCAAGACAATTTATCATGGAAAAAATTTGGGTTCTTCTTCAGATATGTCCTTCTGAAAGGAAACTCTTGTCACTTATTTATGCTTTTGGATGTGTCCTTCCTAAGCATCATCATCATCATCTGAAAATTTTGAGGGATTCTCCTAACTCCAAGAACCGATCTCCTAGATATCAATGTCATTCAGGATGTGTCCTTCCTGAATTTGAAATTGCTCAACATTTAACAAACACCTGACATTAAAACACTTGGCAAACACTTGGCAAATTTTTTTTGTCTTTTGATAATTATCATGGTATTAGTTCCTTATGTCTTAGGAACCACAACGTATCATGATGCCTATCCTTGTCTGCTTATCACTGTACTATTATTTTCTCCAGGATGTCTTGATTTCGGGAAGGAGAGAAGCAACAATGTAGTATGATGATTTTTTTTACTGTCGGTTTCTTTTACTATGATGTGGCTAGTTTCTCAAGGATATCCTATCAGCAGGATTTAGAGAAGCAGCAACATCTCATGATTGGTTTGGTTTTTATGGTGGTTGGTCAAGACAAAGTGGCTAGGGGCAACTGTGTTCCTTGCATGAGTCATGATCATCCTTTGTCTTCGACTATTGATCTACGTGATGGTTTGACCTGGAACACTATTGATCTATGTCATATCATAGTGTTTGTCGGCTATCACAATATTTTTTCTCAATCATGATTAAAGAGCAACTAGGATAGCACGATAGCAAAGCTTTGAAGGATTTTCGTTTCCACACTAACATGCATATTTTTCTTCACACTAACATCCATATTTCATCTTCTCTTCTCTGGTTCTTTGATGATATCCTATGACATAGAAAAAAAAATTTGCATACATAATGGCATGAGCATTTCATATTCACATATGCATAAATCAAATACCGTAATTCACATTGCATAACACTATCATTTGCATCAACATATAAACATAATAAATAAAAATTCACATCAACATATAGGAATCACATCATCATCACATTAATGCATACATAACCACATCCATAATTGCACTCATCAACATAAGCATAATATCCATACACCTCATAGCATCATAAAAACATCACAATAGCATCTCATAAAGCATTATAGTACCATAGCACATAACATCATATAGGCCACATCAAAATTGCATCGCATATATATACTCTCAAAAACATGTAATGTCACAAGATAAAGTCATACGATATCCCAAAAAATAGAGCTTGCAGGATTGAATATCAAAATATACATGTGTCTAAAAGAAAGTCCTGAGATGGCCCTCCTCCGTCCCATGGAGGTGAACTGTGAGGTGATCAAGGATGACCCATCAACTAAAAAGTGACCTGAATAGGTGTCCTCTCCTATGTCTCACTCTAGGAACCTATGGGATCAGTAAGCAGAGGCTGGCTCTACTCTGTCTGCTGCCCTGAAGACATTGATAATTGACCATGCTCTGACTGGTGACTGTGCCTTGACGAGTGCATGTGAGAGCTGTGTGACCTATGACCTGAAGACTACCCTGATGTAGTAGACCCGCCAGCACTGGTGTGACTACTAGTGTGTGTCTAGCTACAACTACGTGTCCTACTATAGGATCGGGACAACCCTGGGTCTTTTCTATCTGGTGGAACAGCTTGCTCATATAACACCCTGTATCAGCCCCTACTCTTTGCCATCCTAGCTAACTCCCAAGCCATATCCCCTATTCGTACAAAGTACAACTATGCGAACTTGGTGACCCTATGCAAACTTGGTGACCCATCGATCTGACTCCTGCCACCGGAGAATGGCCTGATCTCTTTCCAGCCGAGTGACCTAGCTCCACTGCCAAGGCCTTGTTCTGAGATAAGGCCGCATCTAGTCTACTCTATAGATCTGCAATCTACTGATCAATAGTAGCATCCATGGGCAAAATGTGTGATATGTCACCCTCATCATCTCTGGGGATCATGCACTCCCGTAATCAATGATCTGCCTCATCCTCCTCCTCATCTCTCTCCCCCTTGGCCCAGACCTCCTCCACATCTATGTCAAGAGGGTGTCCCCCAAAAAGTGGATCCACCTCTACGTGCTCCTCAACCACCACCTCTACCTCCACTCACTCCTCCACCACCACCTCCACGTTCTCCTCAACCACCACCTCCACCTCCTCCCCACCTCCTCTAGCCTCCTTGGCCCTCACCTCTAGCTCTCTCTCCTTCCCCTCCTCCCAAATGGGTGACAATGGTACACCACCCACTCTCTGCCTCACTCTCTTGGGCTGCCTCAGCCCTCGATCATCCCTCCTCCTCCTGGCACCCCTGCCATCTCCTCCTCCCCCTCCATCTTCTCCACCTTTGTCATCTCCCTCACCTCCTCCACCTCCCCCACCTCCTTTGTCTCCCCCATCTCTGCCTCCTCCTTCCCTGCCTCCATCTCTACCCCTAAACCTCAGCCATCTTTGCCTCCATCTCTGCCACCTCGACCTCTCCTCGGTATCCGTGGAATGACTAATCTATGACCTATCGACAATGGACCATCCAAATCTGTCAAAGGGATGGGTCTGTGAACTTGCCACCAAGTGTCAAACTCAACAGACATCCCTGGATCTGCTGGACCCCCTCTCCATACCCACTGAACTGCCACCAGGTTGTCAACCTGCCGCTCTACTACGGTGACTGATATGGGCAGCCCCCACATGGTCTCCTTGGATGATCGAGCATACTCTGCAGTCCCTACCGGCACAATCTGTTGCTCCCCAAACTATCGTAGTACCCGCTGGGGCAAGTACATCTCAATGATCTATTGCATCTGTACCATGCAGCCAATCAGATATCAGAACTATTTGTAAAAGGATAGGTGGCCGTCCTCATCTAACCACTGAGCACAATCTCTATAAGGTCTCCAAACAAAGTTGATCATCATATCAATCTGATGATGCTAGTATCTGTTGTCTCCCATGCAATTCTAGCTAACTGATCCTACGTATAAGTAAACATAGGTCATCCCATCACCTAACTGCTAAATCTACACTAGTGGTCGAAACATAGGAATCCGCTCCCACACCTAGATCACCAAGAGGGTAGTACCGCAACTGATATTGTGCCCATGGTGATAGACAACCTCATGTAACTGGTGGTATAGCATGGCCAACAAGCATGGCCCCCAAGCAAAAATAGTCCCCTGTAGTCGCATGTGAATGAGAACATCCCCCCATCTAATGGGAAATCCTTGACCACAACGATCTGGGATCGGTAATCCGACGATCAGGGTCATGAGCATGGCATCGAACCTGGGAAATCGATTGCCTAAAATGTCCTAGCTGATCTCATAACCGTCTAGGACAAACTGGGCACCATCGACACCCTCATACCTCTTTGTCAAGACCTATTGCCCTCAATGTGGATCATAGACCACCCTTTACCCACTAATCAGAATCTAGAGAATATGGTACACATCCTCTAAAGTCACTGTCGCCTCTCCAGTAGGTAGGTGAAATGAGCAGGTCTCAGAATGCCACCTCTCACAAAGGGCTATCAACAAACCTCTATTTGCCCGAATAACGGGCATGTAAGTAACATGGTATAGGCCTAGGGCCATCTATCGGTCTCTGTCTATCACTAAGATGATCTCTAAAAGCATAGGTCGCTGGTCGGAACTCCAGGGTATAAATGGGCACAAGCCGACTCTACAAAAGGAAAGGCCAAGGATTAGAACATATTGAGAAGCATTATGGAAAGTTTACTACTACTGGCAATTCAAGGGTACATAAAGGTTAATCTTAGCACAAGGTCAACAAAATTCAACTCTGGTCAACTTCAATTATGTCACGTTGACCACAAATGCGTCACAATTTTTCAATTGCGGCTGCGCAATATAAATGTGTTGCAATATGTCAAATGCGTCGTTCTGACTAGCAAATGCACGATCCAACAACGAATGCGTCATTTAATCTATCGAATGCACGATACAACAAGATATGCATTGTTCAACTTATCATTTGTGTTGCGAAATGAAAAATGTGTCACAAAAACATCAATTGCATTACAATATGCCGCTTGCGTCATTTAGCCTTGCGAATGCGAAATCACACAAAATCGAACCTACCCATTGCGCTTACATCGTGACACAATCAAATGCGGTGAATGCGAAGGCATTTGTGGCTTTCACGATAGCATTTGCATCACACCGCATCTATTTTCCCCCCATTAATCCCTAATAAATGCATAAAAAATAAAATTTGACAAGTTGGATAGGGCACTTACCGGTGCCTCCGTGCCCTTGGGTCATCGGAATGTGCGCACGCGATATCCACGGTGTGTAGTCGTCGGAATCACCGTCACCTCTGAGAGCTCTGATTTCTGAATTCTATATATAACAAATGAGAAAAAGACATTTGGATTGACCTTTTCAACCTATTTATAGGCTGAAAATTAGGGTTTTCACCTAGTAGGTTCTTCTGGAGGCTCATTTGACCACCTTTGACTGGCATTTTGGCTAACTTAGCATCCTCTGTTTTCAAAATCATTTGCGCCGTTAATTATTTGGTCAGTAATTTGAGTAGTTAGGATATTTTCCAAATTATTCTGACCTCGAGTCAAAATTTGAAAATTTTCCCGAGGGGCCATAGACACTCCGTACCTTCACTGGGGCATATTCTGGACTTGTTTTCTTTGCCACAATGTGACAGGCTACATTATGACAAAGAGGGGCAAATGTAGACACATAAAAATGACCAAGACCTACAAGCACTATTCTACCACCTTTCATCATGACATGATTATAACATTTTAATTATGTTTCGAACCCACATTCAACTATTAATTAAATAATTTATTATTATTTAATTAATTCATAATCTCTCATTCTTCATGATTATTAAATAAATAAATCTTATTTATTTAATTAATCCTTATCATAAATGTCCTCCTGATTATTAATAAATATATTTAAAATATATTTATTTAATGTGTCACTAGTTCCTAAAACCTCTTAATTAAATAGATTTTCTAATTTATTTAATTAATTAACTTATTCATCTAAATTAAATAATTATTTATTATTATTTAATTATTATGTGTGACAGTTCTATATTTTTAAATAAAACAAATCATTTAAACATATCTCACATACTTAACTGATTCTTCATTTAGTAATTAATTTAATAAATCAATTACTTCTTACCTCACAAAATCCCTATTTTGAATTAATTTAATTCAAAATGGAATTATTCCTCTACGAATCAAGTAATTTCTGAAATTACTGATTTTCTAAAATCCAATCCTCTTGTCTTTTGATTTTTACTAATTTCATCTCAACTGTCACATTCAGTCTTGTTTTAATTCATTTAATTAAATCTTATTCACACATATGGGTATTTTACCCTAACCCTAATTGAGAGTTGCCTTATTGAATCTTGACCTTTGATTCTAGGGCATTCCTTAAGGCTCTCATCTTGTTTGTCTATTGAAGATTGCATTTTCTATAAAATGACAATCTTGATCTCATTTTCGGATCCATGATCATTTGCTTAAACTACTTTTATTATAGGCATTCTTCATATCATAGACTTTCATTTTACTATTTGCAATAATAGGATTGAGTTTCTAGTTTGCACATTAGTTTATTCTCATAAATCCTTCAAAGGCATTGCTAGGGCTAGGCACACATAATTTGCTCACAAATCTGAGGGTATTATATCACAGCAAGCTTGAGGAGGTGCAATAGAAGTTAGACATGGAGTACTAAATGGGTGAGCCCTTTTTAGTTTTCCTCCATTTATTTATTACTCCTTTGCATTCTATTGTTTGATATGTTATTAACTTGTAGGTACAACTAATTATATGATTTGATCTTTCAGGAACATTTTATATCATTACACCAACATCCATACAACCTTATCTTTTCAAGACAATAATGAACTATAGAACATAATTTTATAATTATAGACTTTACCACATACAATATATCACAGTGCTACATGGAGTAAATCAACAATGCCATAATAACTCTCACATTCACATTCACTATTATTAAGTAATAACTCACCTTACTACACACATGCGTTAACCACCTTTATTTCTGGTACATAGTGAAATTTCATTACATTGTTTACTCAAGACAAGGTATGCAACATTATCACTTTAGAATACATTAAGAATTTTGAAAATTTGAATCAAGGTACAATAGTTTAATGTTCATCTACATGATTTCATAAGACTCAACAATGCAGTTGGGGACTACAGGTTATCTACCCAAGGTTTGATCTAATAAAACAAACCTTCATGAATGTATAAAAATTTTCTCATAAAAGACAAGAATACGATGGATTTCAATACACCACACACTCAAATATAGGCATCTTTGTTAAACCAATGAGAAGAGAGAAAAGGAGAGAGAAATTTACAATTCTAACATTAGCACGAATGCGAAAATGATTTCATCATCACATAATCACTTTCACACAAGTGCATCAATAATATGAGAGCATGCAATAATTTATATGAACTAATAACATGATCATTCATTTTCTATTATCATATTTTATAATCTCAATGCAATATATCATGCAAAAACAACTCCTAAACCACATAGGGCCAATTTAGCAAACACTAGCATAAGGAGGTAAAGCACAAGAAGAGAATACACACAAATGAAACTTATTGGCACTCTCATAGTCAAATAGACCTTCAAAAAACAAGAAATAAGAATCCAAGCAAGGGTAATTTTAGGTGACACGTGTCACCTACAACCCACCAACAAGCTAAGGTCCAACATGCCCACCCACAACACGGGATATAGGGAAGTAATCAATCTCAACCTCGAGAGACTCTCAACCAAGGGAATCACTCCAATCCCATAGGGTAAGGTAAAGCCTAGGATGCATCATTCCTCCACAACAAAAGGTACAGTTGGGAAACTCAACCCTCTAGAACACCATACTAAGGAACTTAAGGCAAGAGGTCTTATGACTATCTCACCCAACAAGCACTTGGAATACACACATCAAACACACTGTAACCACATGGGGTACAACCACACTAGGGAACCACTCTAGGGTCACACCCTTAACATAATAAAAGAGCCACAAACCAAGAAGGCCAATCAGAAAACACTTCTTGGTAGGCTCAAGAGTCTAACTAACCATCACAAAAGCATTCCCCACAAGATAAGCAAGGAGCGGGAGACAACACCAACATTTGTTGCCATCCACCACACACAACACACCAGGCAGTTAACAACCATAAGTAGGGATCCTAGTGTTGCAACATGGGCTCTACCTATAACTCTGCCTTTGCCTCTCGGGGCATCCTAAGGAAACAAGGAACACATCAAAATGGATCATCACAAGGATAGTCTATACACCATACTAAGACATGAAAGCTAATCAACAAGACTATAAAAAATAATATAACAAGCTCATGCCACACACGCCAAACACAACATAACCTAGAAGGCTCATGTACACAAGAGCTCCCAGTGTGTGAACATGGGCTCTGATACTAGATGTAACATCCCACTACGCAACCCCAGAGGGTAAGAGCAAAAATAGGACAAGATAATTATTTTTTTATAACAAGAGGAATAACATACATAAAAATTGATTACCAATTCGATAAAATGACAAATAAATTGGCCAATTAGGACTGAAAGTGCAACTCAAAGGAGAATACTTATTCACCCTCCAAAGAAAATCCGAACAAGAGCATTAAGATAGCTCTAGATAATTCACACTGAAACTTGTTGCTCCGAAACTTGTTGCTCTGGAGTCTGTTGCTCTGAAAATTTCTACTCTAGAACGTATTGCTCCAAAACTTCTTGGTCTACTCTGGAACCTCTTGCTCTAAAACTTGGCAGCAACAACACTAAAAAACAAACAAAATGTGTTGATGCTCCAAAACCTTTGTAGATCAAATAATGAAGGGAAAAACACCACCAAAGTACTAATTTTTGCATGAAATATTTTGAAAAGAAAGCCATAATGATCATCAAAGTTCAAGAAAGTCCGATACCAACACCGAAACCCATAAGACAAGTATAAAAAATCACATTTCTTCTCATTAAATAATATGATTAAATCTTCTTTCTCAAGAGATTAAAATATACATAATGGAATATACATGTGTACAATGACATAGCCATGAATAAGATACATTAGCTGATAAAATAAGTACAAGAGAGAGGATTTTCCCACTAGTGCTCCAATAGCCTATACACTGATCCAAATGGTAGTGGCAATGCCTCCCTACCATGTGCAATCCAAAGAGACCACCACACCATGCTCAAAGGTAGTCACAAGGCCCAAACAAAAATAACAAGACAAGGTTGAAATGTGGCCAACACACACATCAGATACAAAGAAAATACAAGGTACAATGCATAAGTCCAATGTCACGACATGGAGATGCTCAAACCATGCATGTTGGTAAATACTCACGACTACAAGATACAAGATCAAGAGAAAAAAATGGATGGAGTGTCATCCTCGGTGCTCGAAGGGATGGCACCACATGGTATCATGTTCACCTCTCATCTGGATGAGGGAACTCAACCATTCCCAAATCAATGTCTCATAAATGGATAACTCAACACCTCACAAATGGATAGGCCTTCTTGAGTGCATCCTTAGCCTTTTCAAGTGCTTGAGGCCATGCACGAGGACTAATTATCTTATTATCTTTTACTATATAAGGCTACTCTAATGACTTTGAATTAAGCCCATATCATTTAGCCAAACAAGGAATCCATAAAAAAGATGAAATAGTGAAAAGCAACTAAATACCATCATTACAACCTTATAAAAAAACCAAGCATTATTGGTGCTAAAATCATTGAAACGGTTGATCACATATGACAACAAGTACCTCAAATACCATTCAAGAATTCACCATCAATTCATAAAAATAAGCCAAACATAAAACTAGTATTAACCTCATTAAATTATCTCATAAAATCACTTTTTAAACAACTAGAACCACTAAGAGATGGTGGCAAAAAACATGGTTCCAGTTGTTGTTCAAATGAATGAGAAAGAGACATAGAAATTTCAGAAACATTCAAATTGCCTAGATCTTAAATCAGAGCTTGACCCACTTGATATTTTAACATTTCAAGTTGGAATACACCTTCGATTTTTTAGTTTAGAACTGGAGGTAGTTTACTAAAAAATGTGTTTTTAACCAAGCTGGATAAAACATGAAAAATATAAAAGTGTTTGGATTGAAAATCGAACAACAACCCATTTGAGATATGGGAATTTATATGGGAATTTATATAGGGAATCCATTTTTATTTTTTATTTAAAGCAAGTGGTTTAAAATCAGCAGTAAAAAAACACGTTTTCACAAGTTGGGCAAAGACATTGAGAAAAATAAAATGAAAGAATTAAGAGTGCCCAAAAATCTATTTGGCTGCCAACCCATTTCAAATTTAACCGTTTCAATTTGAATTCCATATTTTTAAGAGGAAATGCAAACTCAATTCTACCATAAGAAACTTGTAATGTCATAAATTTTGCACGAAGATGAAATCACAACTGGTTTTTTTTTTAACAAAGTTACAATGTGTAGAGTAAAATACTATTGCTCAATAACCATGCACTTGCATCATTGAATACTACATGCATTGGGGGATGTTGCTCATACAACATCACCTTTCACACATCATTCGAGATCTAGGTGGAGGACCAATGTAATCAGGGGTGTAAAGTCCCTCACACACCCTAAGACAATGAATGAGATTGGTTTGAACATAAGATTTACTAGGCCCATTGTCTATCAACCAAATGAGAGTAATAGCGTTCCCCTTTAGGTCTAAGAATATGCTAAATTAGATTTATTGCAGTTATTTGCCTAACTATTATTTGTGTGATTATTATCCCAAGTAGCTCTCCTTTATGATTTTCCTAATTTTCTTTCCTTTTTTCAAAGTTACATGAAAATTTTCCCTTCTACTTTATTTTTAAGACCCAAAAAAAAAAAAAAGAGAGACAACTCATACTTCCCTAAAACTGGGGCTCCTAAAAGTGAAGTTGAAGGATTTTATTTACCTTTTGTAGATTCTATCTTACACTAATATCTTTATCGAATGGACAAAGAGTAAATCATAAAACCAAGTGCATATTTCCAACTACCCCTATTCGCTTAAGCTGGGTGTGGATTTCGAGATGGAAAGAAAAAAAAATAATATATATGATAATATGAGGTTGGACTTAAATTAAAGCGTGAGGTTCTTAAATTTAACGATGTAGATAGAAGCTGCAATGATTGCATTTATTTATGCTGAATGTTTTAAATATCTTCAAGCATTCATATTAATAGCTCAAGAGAAATTCCAGTTTCATTACTAATTCATTAAATGCGTACTCTTGGCGGCATATTAAAAAAATAATACTTAGAGATAATTTCTATAATTTCTTTAATGCGATGGCAATTAAGTTGACACCCATTTATTACACTGCAAATATTACATTTATGACTGCTATGGAAATAACACCAGCAAGATAGCCATTAATATTAAAAACTCTGACTAAATTTAAATGTTAACACTGTGCTTCAATTAAAAGTTTTAGCTAAAAGATAACTAATGTTAAAGTTGAGTTGACACGGATGCAAACGTATTATGAACATATCGGTATGATATTTAATAACATTGATACTACTTGTCGTGAAGTTCTAATACTGGTATTTCTTTTACAAAGGCATCATTCTTTTCTAATCACGATTTATGAGGGAAGAGATAATTTAAAAAAAATAAAATAAGATAATCTTAATAAATGAAAGCCCAAAACTTTACCCTAATCGCTTATTTTTCAAACCCTATTCCTATCTTGTCATTCATATGCAATTTCCTTTCTCTCCAGCATACATGTGACGACAATGGAGGAAACTACGACTGCAAGAGAAAGTGCAAAATGGAAGTTTGTTGCAGTTTTTTAATTTATTCATTTGTTTTTATCAATCAGTTCCAAATTTTTTTCACAATGTGTAAATATTGGAACCCATATCTCAGCTTATAGATTTATTTATATGTAGTATATATAGTCTAATCTTTGCAAGGTACTATTCCATTTTATCATATTTCCCTAACAATAGAAGCTAATCTATTTGCTTATTCTTTTTAAATATAAATAAATGCACATTTTTCACATACTACAGACTAATGACTCTCAAGAAAGAGTATAGAACTTACAACATCATATTACATAGACTTCATATAAACTATGAACATATTTTAGATCGTAACGTATATTTTATCCCAAAATTAAATCAAAATACATTCATGTATGTGAATCCCTACAACAAAGACTTCATAGATTATCTTTAAGCACAGAGCAACCTATTTCATTCCACAGGTTTGAAATTTGAAATTTTCAAAACAAAAAGAGAGATATACATGGCTTTACGTGTAATACCCCTCCATTTTATCTTTTTGATCAAACAGTGTTCTTCTCTTTTATGTTGTACTTTTTGTTTGTATCTAGACTATGGTACCCAACTTCTATTTGATCGGTATCTATAAAGCGACGTTAATGTTATCTTTTGATTTAATGGTATTTTATTATGATGTTATCATTTTGGCATGTTTTGGGATTAGCACTATGGACGTTCAATTAAAGATGTTTTATGCTTTGGATTATATTAATATGTTATAATTTTTAGTTAGTTACACTATATTGGTGAAGGGGATGGTATCGCATCACTCACTTGTGAGCGCCTTGTGATTCCAAGATTTCCTCTTCACGGTGTGTTTTAATTATGACATGTTTATGTATGTGGATATACTCTTTGTTTGCAGGTTGACAGGTACATGACATCGACTCCACCTGGTTTCATAGGTTTGAACGTGTCCAATGCCCAACGATATTCGATTGGGAGATAGTAGCTAGGTTTTTTGTGCCAAGTCATCACCCTAGCTCTAGTGTGCTGTCTAGTGTTAGTCGGGTGAAGTTGCCTTAGTTTTGTCATCTGGCTTTGATTTTAGTTTCAAGTTTCAAGTTAGAAAAATGTTAAAATATATGCTTTTATAGTTAAATTGTCGATTACCTCATTTAGTTTATGTGGAAATGTAATTTATTTCATTATAAATTTAATTGATTAATAAATAATTTAATCATTGATTAAATCTATTTTATTAATTAATTAAATTTATGTTTTTGAAATAACTAAAATTGTTCATTTTGAAATTATTGTTATTTTGGTTGAAATCGAAAATTAAAGAAAATATTTAAAAGTCAAAATAGAAAACTTGAACTCAAAAAATTGAAATTAGAGATATTTCCTATTTCTGTTTTCTGAAATTTATGAGGGTGGTTGTAGTGATATTTTGGAGATAATCTTGGAATTTCTTTATTATAGAAATTTTCTTCACAATTTGAGGGGATGAAGTTTTGAAAATTGACAAATAGAGGGGAGGTAGAATTGTTGCATTTTTGTGGGTTTTGGATTGAAGCTGTAAGAATCTGTGGAGTTGAAGTTGGAAGTTGAACACCGTCTGGATCTCTTCACAAGCTCAAGAAAAATCAAGTTCATTCAATTAATAGTTTCATTTTGAAAAGTTATATAGTTTGAATATGTTGTTGGAAATCATTTAAATTTTGTTTGTAGATTGCAAATAGAAAACCCATGTTGAAATTTGAGTTTGTTTGCAAAAAAATCCCTTCTTGGAAATATATTTCTTCAAAAAAATCAATGGTGTTTTGGGCTGTAAATGGTCTTTTTACATATGATTTTCTCAATTAATTAAAATTCTTTCATTTTTGAATATATATATATTAGGTATATATATATATATGTTTCGTATTTTATTTTGAAGGGGGGGTGCTATTAAATATTTTGGGATAAAACCAAGTTGGAAAATCCACAGGGATTTTTGATTTTTTTTAAATATAAATAAATAAATAAATTTTATATTGTTTTCAGGAGGCGTTGGGATCTCACCTCCCCACCGCACCCCCATGGGAGGCACATGGGGAGAGAACCGCACCCAACGCAGCCCCCCACCCACCGCAGCTGCACAACAAACACCCTAATGGTGGTTGGTTGTGCTTTGCACAGCCGCACCACCATTAGTGGTGGTCGGTTGCGCACAACCACCCCCTAGTCACCCGTCACCCTGCTAAACGCTACCTGCAAATTACGGCCTAAGGAAAAAACATAGCCGCACCCAGCCATAACCCTAACCCCAATGCGGGATGCGGCCCGAGGAAGGAAATGTGGCCGACTCTTTACGTGATTTTTTTTTTATAAAAAAAAAGATAGATTATTAAATAAAATATATTTTTATATTTAAATATTAAAATATTTGAAATTAAAATAAGAAAGAATATATATATAATAATGTTAATATTATATTTTGTAATATTAAAATATTTTAAATAATGTTTTATATTATAATTTATAATATTAAAACATAATTATATGTATTATAATAAAATATATGTTTATTGCTAGCATAAATTTAATATGTATGGGGAATATTAATTTTCAAATGCCCTGATTTAAATATAATTGTGAAAATTTTAGACAAACAAGCTATAGTCAAAATTAATGGATTTATTTTATCATATTTTAATACAATAAATATTGGAATTGCAAGTAATGCGTTATAACAAAGTTAATTGATTTATTTTAAAATGTTTTAGTATGCAAGGACGAATGGTTATTTATTTTAAAGCAATATGTTCTGAGTTATAGAGGAAAATGCTTATTTTATTATTTAAAGGCAATTAGGAAATAAAATGTTTGGTTTAAATTTCATCCTTTGTCTTGACAAGACGTTAATTTAAGTTTATTTTAATGCAATAAATTGTTGAATGATAATGAGGAAATGAATTTAGTGAATCCAAAGTAGAATTTAATTCTCAGATTCTTGCTCATCGTGATTATGAACGGGTTCCGTCTTCGTTTGGGGGAATTGAGTTATAGAGTTTAATAAGTCTTCCAGATGGGGTTTCAGTTATGTGGGTTGTCATTTCATATTTGTCAACCTATCGTGAGTCCCTTGGGTAGTGCATGGTAAGTATTCAGTTAATAACCCGGTTCTCATGAACGGGGATGTTTTGTACCTCCTTGGTTTAGGAGTGGATTATGGGATCCATGTCTCCTTGTAAGGAGTGACCTTGTTATGTGATTTGTTGCCTCCAGTGTTGGAGTGCATTTATTTTTAGGTTTCCTCCTAGAGTTGGAGTGGTTCTAATACCTTGTTTGTTGTACTTTGTACCCTTGGTGAATGGATGGTATGTGTGTTGTCAAGTAGAAGAGTGCCTTCCGTTAGGGGCCAAAGCCTAGCAGAGGTAAGATTGGGTAACCTTCAAAAGTTGTTTAATCAAGTGATAACTAAAACAATACTTAGAAGATTAGGACTAAATTCTCACTAATCAAAATAAGTTGGCCTCACTCATAGACACAAGGGCTCATTTAGACTTGGGACGAGTGGGAAGGCCTAGATGGCAAGGTCATCTATCATGTCTATACGTAAGGTATTTGATCTTGCATTAGTAAGTATGAGGGTCGGGGATCGGTTTGAGGGCACCATCTTGTGATCAGCAGTGGGTAACTCATGACGAGCTGTGTGATGACACTATGTCTAGGACAACAATTGGTATTTGTTTTCGTGTGTATATTTTCATAACATACTTGATCTTCTTTGTATCTGGAAGCAATGTGACCATGTTAGAGTTGCACTTGAGTGGTACTTGTGTTGTACAAGTTATGTTGTACTTGTGAGGTACTAGTGTTGTACTTGTGTGGTGCATGTGATTGGATATGTCAATTTGGTTCAGTTATTTGTTAGTTTGTGTCTAGAGGTAGATGTCTTGGCTAGGATTCCTTGTTACTACCTCCTACCATGAGGGGTGGGCCTTTGGGTTTCACTTGGTTGGGTGGCATGCACCTAACTCTGTTGGGTTCTTTCTTCATGTTCATGTGGATGACATTTCCAATTGGAGAGCTCAATTGATTTAGATTCAGTTCTTTCTTTATTTCATTTCAGTTGATCTTGTATTATTTTACCCCTCATTTGATATCGAGGTGGAAGTTGTATTTATAAACTTATTTCTTGGACTTGCCTCATTTAGGGAATGAGAATTGTAACCCTATTGTTTAATTATGGATTGATTCAAAATTGGAAGTTATCTCTTATGATGATGTAATTATCTTATTTGGAATGCATGTGCTTTATTTATTAATTAATTAATTGACATGGTTTATATTCATATTTTTTTGTTGAGGTTCTATATAACCTTTGTCTCATAACCTTAGAGGTTGTTGGCATTAGTTAATGACCTTGCTTATTAATTGCACTTAAACAAAAAAAAATACCCTTTTTAAGTGGTTGTTTGCAACTTCCTCTAGGGTTGCATGGAAAGATGTTACACATGGTATCAGAGCCAGGTTTAAACATTGGGTGCTCTCGAATTATGATGGAGCCATTAAGCTTTCAGTTTTGTAGGTTTTAAGTTTTGTATCTTGTCTAATACTTTGAAGTGTCTGTGTAGGATTATGCCTTCCAAACATGGAAGAGGTAGAGGGCATGGTCGTGGTCATATAGGCGATCATGGTGGGAGTCAGCATGAGTCTCCTCATCATGTATTAGTTGTTCTTGATTAGGAAGAACCTCAGGCATCTCATAATGCACCAGGGGTCGGTAATGATTTGTAGGATCCAGCAGAGATTAAGATTACACGTAGAGTGCTTAAGGAGGCTTTGGCACTCCTTGGTCTGAGGCAAATACATGCACATGATAATCCTGGTGTGTGAGTAGTTCCAACGTAGGCAGTGATAGTAGACTCAGTACATATCATGGATTTCCTCAGGGCACGCCCACCTTTATTTGATGGAGCCAAAGGTCGCTTAGAGGCTAAGACTTGGCTCATTGGCCTCGACCGATATTTTTCTTTATGCCCATATGGTAGTAATACCAAAGCATGGTGCACTATTGTACATCTACGAGGACTCGCTTCCACATGGTGGAGACTAGAGGAGTAGAAGCTCCATACTCATATTCACTCAGTATTTTGGGAGACCTTCCTAGAGCAATTTAGAGGTCATTTCTTATCCGACAACTAGCATCACCACTGAGGCGATGAGTATCATGCCTTGAGCTAGATGGCATTGTCGCTAGCGAACTTGGCTAGGACACTAGGAGACCACAATGATTTTCAGTATGGTAGTGGTTTAGCAGCAGTATCTAGTGCTCGAGGAGGTCAACCTCAGGGAGGTGCACCTTCTCGATCTCAACAAGGACCATCGCAAGGTGGTCAACAGCAACAATAGTTATCGCAAGGGAAACATAAAGGTTTCTAGCCAAGGCAGGGGAACAAAAATTGGAGGCATGCGAAATGCTTCAGTTTTAGTTAGGTAGCCCAAAGTTCACAGCCTGTGGCAGACTAGGGTAGTGTGCAGTAGTCTACTGCACCTTTAAAAGGTAGAGGAGTTGGTAGCAGCACAGGGTGTTACTCTTGTTGCCAATAGGGCCACCATGCTAGGGTTTGTCTGTGGCAGAACACTTTTGGATTTGGTCGCTCAGTGCAGGATATTCACCCTCAGGGGTTGAGGTTTTGATTTGTGTCTAGTTTGTATGAGGGAGTTATATGGAGGTGATCCCTACTATTTGCAAGCTTCTAGGAGTAAGCCTAAACCTAGGGGGGAGGATGTAATACCCCTTCGTTTTGTCCTTTTGATCGAACAATGTTCTGCTCTTTTATGTTTTACTTTTTATTTGTACCTAAACTATGGTACTCGACTTCTATTTGATCGCTATCTATAAAGCGACATTAATGTTGTCTTTTGATTTAATGGTATTTTATTATGATATCATTTTGGCATGTTTTTGGATTAGCACTATGGATGTTGAATTAAAGATGTTTTATGCTTTGGATTATATTAATATGTTAGAATTCTCAATTAGTTACACTGTATTTGTGAAGGGGATGGTATCGCATCACTCGCTTGTGAGTGCCTGCAATTTCGAGATTTCCTCTTCACGGTGTTTTTTAATTATGAAATTTTTATGTATGTGGATACACTCTTTGTTCAAAGGTTGACAGGTACATGACATCGACTCCACCTGGTTTCATAGGTTTGAACATGTCCAATGCCCAATGGTATTCGATTGGGATATAGTAGCTAGGTTTTATGTGCCAAGTCGTCACCCTAGTCCTACTATGTCGTCTGGTGTTAGTCGGGTGAAGTTGCCTTAATTTTGTCATCTGGCTTTGATTTCAGTTTAAAGTTGCAAGTTAGAAAAATGTTAAAATATATGCTTTTATAGTTAAATTGCCGATTACCTCATTTAGTTTATGTGGAAATGTAATTTATTTCATTATAAATTTAATTGATTAATAAATAATTTAATCGTTGATTAAATGTATTTTATTAATTAATTAAATTTATGTTTCTGAAATAAGCTAAATTTTTCATTTTGATATCATTGTTATTTTGATTGAAATAAAAAATTAAAGAAAATATTAAAAAGTCAAATTAGAAAATTTGAATTCAAAAATTTGAAATTAGAGATATTTTCTATTTTTGTTTTCTGAAATTTATGAGGGTGGTTGCACTGATATTTTAGAGATATTTTTGGAATTTCTTTATTGTAGAAATTTTCTTCACAATTTGAGGGGATGAAGTTTTGAAAATTAAAAAATAGAGGGGAGGTAGAATTGTTGCATTTTTGTGGGTTTTGGATTGAAGCTGTAAAAATCTATGAAGTTGAAGTTGGAAGCTGAACATCGTCTGGATCTCTTCACAAGCTCAAGAAAAATCAGGTTCATTCAATTAATAGTTTCATTTTGAAAAGTTATATAGTTTGAATATGCTGTTGGAAATCATTTAAATTTTGTTTGTAGATTGCAAATAGAAAACCCATGTTGAAATCTGAGTTTGTTTGCAAAGAAATCCCTTCTTGGAAATTTGTTCAAAAATATCAATGGTATTTTGGGTTGTAAATGGTCTTTTTACATATGAGTTTCTCAATTAATTTAACTTATTTCATTTTTAAATATATATATATTAGGTATATATATGTTTTGTATTTTATTTTCAAGGGGGGCTATTGTTAAATATTTTGGGATAAAACCTAGTTGGAAAATCCGCAGGGATTATTTTTTTTTTAATAAATAAAAATAAAATAAATTTTATTTTGTTTTGGGGAGGTGCTGGGGGCTCACCTCCCCACCGTGCCCCCATGGGAGGCATGTGGTGAGAGAGTTGCACCCTATGTAGGCTCCCACCCATCACGACTGCATAATGACCACCCTAATGGTGGTCGGTTGTGCTTTGCATAGCCGCACCACTATTAGTGGTGGCCGACTATGCATAGCCACTGCCTAGCCACCTGCCACCCTGCAAAATGTCGCGTGCAAACTAGGGCCTAAGGAAAAAATGCGGTCGTGTCTAGCCATAACCCTAACCCCAATGTGGCATGCGGCCCGGGGAAGGAAATGCGACCGACTCTTTAAGTTGTTTTTTTTTTATAAAAAAATAAATAGATTATTAAATAAAATATATTTTTATATTTAAATATTATATTTTCATAGTATTTAAATATTAAAATATTTGAAATTAAAATAAATAAGAATATATATATAACAATGTTAATATTATATTTTGTAATATTAAAATATTTTAAATAATATTTTATATTATAATTTATAATATTAAAACATTATTATATGTATTATAATAAAATATATGTTTATTGTTGGCATAAATTTAAGATGTATGGGGAATATTAATTTTCAAATGGCTTGAATTAAATATAATTGTGAAAAGTTTAGACCAACAGGCTATAGTCAAAATTAATGGATTTATTTTATCATATTTTAATAAAACAAATATTGGATTTACAAGTAATGTGTTATAATGAAGTTAATTAATTTATTTTAAAATGTTTTAGTATGCAAGGACAAATGGTTATTTATTTTAAAGCGATATGTTGTGAGTTATAGAGGAAAATGCATATTTTATTATTTAAAGGCAATTAGGAAATAAAATGTTCGGTTTAAATTTCATCCTTTGTCTTGTCAAGACGTTGTTAATTTAAGTTTATTTTAATGCGATAAATTGTTGAATGATAATGAGGAAATGGATTTAGTGAATCCAAAGTAGAATTTAATTCTCATCTTCTTGCTCATTGTGATTATGAACAGGTTTCATCTTCATTTGGGGGAATTAAGTTATAGAGTTTAATAAGTCTTCCATATGGGGTTTCAGTTATGTGGGTTGTCGTCTCATGTTTGTCAACCTATCGTGAGTCCCTTAGGTAGTGCATGGTACATATTCAGTTAATAACCCAGTTCTCATGAACGGTGATATTTTGTACCTCCTTGGTTTAGGAGTGGATTAGGGGATCCGCCTCTCCTTGTAAGGAGTGACCTTGTTATGTGATTTGTTGCCTCCAGTGTTGTAGTGAGTTTCTTTTTAGGCTTCCTCCTAGAGTTGGAGTGGTTGTAATACCTTGTTTGTTGCACTTTGTACCCTTGGTGAATGGATGGTATGTGTGTTGTCAAGTAGAAGAGTGGCTTCCGTTAGGGGCCAAAGCCCGGAAGAGGTAAGATTGGGTAACCTTTGGAATTTGTTTAATCAAGTGATAACTAAAACAATACTTAGAAGATTAGGTTTAAATTCTCACTAATCAAAATAATTTGGCCTCACTCATAGACACAAGCGCTCGTTTAGACTTGGGATGAGTGGGAAGGCCTGAATGGCAAGGTCATCTATCATGTCTGTATGTAAGGTAGTTGATCCCGCATTAGTAAGTATGAGGGTGAGGGATTGGTTTGAGGCCACCATCTTGACAATCCGTAGTCGGTAACTCATGACGACCTGTGTTATGACACTCTATCTAGGACAACAATTGGTATTTGTTTCCGTCTATATGGTTTCGTAGCATACTTGATATGCTTTGTAACTCGAAGCAATGCAACCATGTTAGAGTTACACTTGAGTGGTACTTTTTTTGTACTTATGTTGTACTTGTGAGGTATTGGTGTTGTACTTGTGTGTTACATGTGATTGGATATGTCAGTTTGGTTCACTTATGTGTTAGTTTATGTCTAGAGGTAGATGTCTTGGCTAGGATTCCTTGTTACTATCTCGTAGCACAGGGGGTGGGCCTTTGGGTTCCACTTGGTTGGGTGGCGTGCACCTAAATCCATTGGGTTCTTTCCTCATGTTCTTGTGGATGAGATTTCCAGTTGGAGAGCTCATTGGATTTAGTTTCAGTTCTTGCTTTATTTCATTTTAGTTGATCTTGTATTATTTCACCCCTCATTTGATATCAAGGTGGAATTTGTATTTATAAACTTATTTCTTGGACTTGCCTCATTCAAGGT
The DNA here is from genome assembly GCA_007115665.2 of Sequoiadendron giganteum. Taxonomy (NCBI): domain Eukaryota; kingdom Viridiplantae; phylum Streptophyta; class Pinopsida; order Cupressales; family Cupressaceae; genus Sequoiadendron; species Sequoiadendron giganteum. Next base: position 154,832,968 of record CM021104.1, on the reverse strand, counting down.
ATGAGAATTGTAGCCCTATTTTTTAATTATGGATTAATTCAAATTTGGAAGTTATCTCTTATGATGATGTAATTATCTTATTTGGAATGCATGTGGTTTATTTATTAATTAATTAATTGACATGGTTTATATTCATGTTTTTTGTTGAGGTTCTATATAACTTCTTTCTCGTAACCTTAGAGGTTGTTGTCATTAGTTAATGAACTTGCTTATTAATTGCACTTAAACAAAAAAAAATCTATCTTGTTTAAGTGGTTGTTTGCAACTTCCTCTAGGGTTGTGTGGCAGGGCATTACATTATGGCAACATAAGGAGATCTAAAACATGATGTATACAACCATAGTTAGATTGGTGTATTTGATGCACCCAAAATATCATAGCCTAAATGAAAAGCGCAACAACTTATTACATCTCATGCTATTATTATTATTATTATTCGTTGTTTCATTCCGCAAACTAATAATCATAATGAAATACATTCAGAACTATACTTTAGAGTATAGATGCAACCAAGGACATTACAAATGTAATCATTTTGTCTACCTTTTAGAAGTCAGATTTGATAACATAATGGTAACAACTTGTACACCATTCACAAATTATAAGCATGTTACTCAGACCCAAATGGATCTGTACTTTACCATTTTTTTTTCCAAAAAAATAATACATTCACTCTCATTAATACTTATGGATGTTAGAAAGGGAATAACTATTGCAGAAAATATTTAGACATGCGTAGACATTTTTCTTTCATATTCAACTCAAGAAAGCTTATTCTTGGCGCACACACATAGTTTGTTGTATAAAAGTAAAAGAGACCACAAACAGGGACTTTCTTTTTCTTACATTTATGAACAAAACCAACTATTAACACTCATACAAAGTAACTTGAAAATTCTTTGAATTTTTTTTATAACACTCACATTCTATTACATTGTTTTATTTTCCTCTTAAAGTCCCAAACATACTGCACAAAGAAGGAAACTTGAGTATGGCTTTAGGTAACAATGGCTAGTGTTTTTCAACCTGCAAGAAAAACACATATCACAACTTTCTTTCATGGCCATTGAAGTGTGCTCACCTCCCAACCTTGGGTTGGAAAACTAACCACCCCCTAAGCTAGGAGGTAACCAAGCTATAGGGTACACACAACAAATAAAGCAACAAGTCATTTCCAAATCACAACACTCCAAAACAAAATACTCCCAACCAAGATTCAAAAATTTACTTAGGTATTATTTATGAATCCAAAGGTAGAGATAGAGGTGGACATCACTTCTATACAGGGAGACCTATTAGCAAATAGAAATAACCAAAAAACACATTTTTATTTTTTTCTTCTTCTCCAATCTACCCATCCATCAAAATTCCTCATATCATACATCTCCATACAACCATCTCCAAATATACCAATTCATTATGAGCTAAATTTGGGTACTCATACCCCTTCTTCTATTTTGCCTCTCCTTCTCAAAGGAGGAACAACCTCCCCATAGAGATTCCTACTCATTCCTATCCCTGACAAGGATACTCTTCCCACATTGGGTGAGTTTATCCTATACAACCCAAACCCAAAACATGGAAATACAAGGCACATAAAATGAACAACCAATTCACATAAACAATCTTCTTACATTTCCATATACAAAGGATGAAAAGGAGAAAGATGCATACAAGTAAGGTAAAACCTACATCAAATCCAAATCCAAATGAAGGTACGTTTTAAACGAATTCTTTATCTTCTACTCCTTCAAGCTCAAGCCAAAATTTTCGCTTTCAAAGCATTCCCCAAGCACAAGGAAAAAAAAGAACCCTTCTTTTGGGTTTCAAAAGCATTCAAATAGGAGTAAGGGTTGGAAACTCTTAGAGAAGAGATTGACACATGTCTATCTCCTATCCACTCCTATGGACACACCTCCCCACAAGTTCTCACACATGTGTGAGAAATCTTGGGGAATTTCAAGGCCAAAGAGTGTTCAACACTCAACAAGGCTTTCAAATCTCATAAATGAGATTTTGGAACCAACACTCCAATCCCATCCCCAAAATCCGTCACCATTTTTAATGGCCAATTAAGAAGGGTCACAACTTGCTATTTTCAAAAGCTATGGGTTTGATTTGACCCCTAACCCATAGGTAACCATCCTAAGGGTTAAATTAGGGTCAATTAACCCATTCTAATGACTACTTCAATCTTTTCAAACCCTCAAAAAGAAATGAAATTCAAACATAATAAAAGAATTTCTGAAATGCCCCAAAACCCTAATCAAAAGTTTGATTGACTTTAAAAGGAAACATAATCACAAGATTTAACACTAAATCATTTTAATCACAAATAAAATACAACACAAAGAGGCTATGATCCATTATCCAAATATAGTATAGTGGTTTCACTTGGCTAACAGAATCGAGCACCCTTGGTTACTTCCAATTCCATTGGGCATGGGCATGTACCTACACACTCAAAAACACATTTCAATATATCTAATGCATGATAATCGAATAAACTAAATCAATAATCTCGTATATAGATTTATTCAGCATACCTATCCTCTAACATCAATTAAATGAAACATCAATATCAACAATTTATCATTTTCTCTATTAATTGACATATTTTATGGATTCACAACTATATCATTGCAATTTTATAGAACAAGTCGCATAATCATTTAACTCAATTGTATATCTCATTAATTTAATATCATAAGCACACTTATCCATTATTTCCATGACAAGAATATTAACATTAGCATATGTAAATATGGAGAGCATAAAATATAACTATAATCATCAAGAAATCTCATAAACAAGAAGGAAACATACTATTGAATGTCCATATCATCCAAAATATTCTAAACACATAGCGTATCCAAATGCTCGCATAAAAATAAAGTCAAACTGTGTCTCAAAATAGTAGGAATCATAGTGGTCCTCACATCCTCTGCCCCTTAAGAGTGAACTTCCTTGAAAATATTAGGGTTTTGGGGCATTTCAAAAATTCTATTACATTATTTTCTTTTCCTCCTAAAGTCCTAAATAGGCTGCACAAAGAAGGAAACTTGAGTATGGCATTAGGTAACAATGGCTGGTGTTTTTCAACTTGCAAGAAAAACACATATCACAACTTTCTTTCATGGCCATTCAGGTGTGCTGACTTTCCAACCTTGCATTGGAAAACTAACCACCCCCCGAGCTAGGAGGTAACCAAGCTATCGGGTACAGACAACAATAAAACAACAAGTCATTTCCAAATCACAACACCCCAAAACAAAATACTCCCAATCAAGATTCACACATTTACTTAGGGATTATTTATGAATCCAAAGGTAGGGATAGAGTTGGACATCACTTCTATATGGGGAGACCTATTAGAAAATAGAAATAACCAAACAACACATTTTTATTTTGTTCTTCTTCTCCAATCTACCCATCCATCAAAATTCCACATATCATACATCTCCATACAACCATCTCCAAATACCCCAAGTCATTATGAGCTAAATTTGGGTAGTCATACCCCTTCTTATTTTTTGCCTCTCCTTCTCAAAGGAGGAATAACCTCCCCATAGAGGTTCCTACTCATTCTTATCCCCCACAAGGATACACTTCCCAAATTGGGTGAGTTTATCCTATACAAGCCTCACACAACACATGGAAATGCAAGGCACATAAAATCAACAACCAATTCACATAATCAATAATCTTACATTTCCATATAAAAAGGATAAAAAGGAGAAACATTCATACAAGTAAGGAAGAACCTACCTCAAATCCAAAGCCAAATGAAGGTAAGTTGAAAATGAACTCTTTATCTTCTACTCCTCCAAGCTCAAGCCAAAATTTTCCCTTTCAAAGCATTCCCCAAGCACAAGGCCAAAAAGGAACCCTTCTTTTGGATTTCAAAAGAATTCAAATAGGAGTAAGGGTTGGAAACCCTTGGAGAAGAGATTGACACATGTCAATCTCCTATCCACTCCTATGGACACATCTCCCCACAAGTTCTCACACATGTGTGAGAATTCTTGGGGAATTGAAAGGGTGAAGAGTGTTCAACACTCAACAAGGCTTTCAAATCTCATAAATGAGATTCTAGAACCAACACTCCAATTGCATCCCCAAAATCCGTCACCATTTTTAATGGCCAATTAAGAAGGGTCACAACTTGCTATTTTCGAAAGCTATGGGTTTGATTTGACCCCTAACCCATAGGTAACCATCCTAAAGGTTAAATTAGGGTCAATTGACCCATTCTAATGACTAATTCAATCTTTTTAAACCCTCAAAAAGAAATGAAATTGAGACATAGTAAAAGAATTTTTGAAATGCCCCCAAACCCTAATGAAATGTTTGATCGCCTTTAAAAGGAAACATAATCACGAGATTCAACATTAAATATTTTTAATCACAAATAAAAGTACAACACAAAGAGGCTATGGTCCATTCTCCAAATGGAATATAGTGGTTTCACTTGGCTAACACAATTGAGCACCCTTGGTTACTTCGAATTCCATTGGGCATGGGCATCTACCTACACACTCAGAAACACATGTCAATATATCCAATGAATGATAATCGAATAAACAAATCAATAATCTCATATATACATTTATTCAACATACCTATCCTCTAACATCAATTAAATGAAAAATCAACATCAACAACTTATAATTTTCTCTATTAATTGACATCTTTTATCGATTCACAACTATATCATTGCAATGTTATAGAACAAGTCACATAATCATTCAACTCAATTGTATATCTCAATAATTTAATATTATAAGCACACTGATCCATTATTTCCATGACAAGAATATTAACATGAGCATATGTAAATATAGAGAGCATAACATATAACTATAACCATCAAGAAATCACATAAACAAGAAGCAAACATACTATTGAATATCCATATCATCAAAAATATTCTAAACACATAGTGTATCCAAATGCTCGAATCAAAATAAAGTCAAACTGTGTGTCAAAATAGTAGGCCTCATAGTGGTCCTCACATCCTCCCCCCCTTAAGAGTGAACTTCCTTGCAAAGATTAGGGTTTTGGGGCATTTCAAAAATTCTATTACATTATTTTCTTTTCCTCCTAAAGTCCCAAACAGGCCGCACAAAGAAAAAAACTTGAGTATGGCTTTAGGTAACAATGGCTGGTGTTTTTCAACCTGCAAGAAAAACACATATCACAACTTTCTTTTATAGCCATTCAGGTGTGCTCACCTTCCAACCTTGGGTTGGAAAACCAACCACCCCCTGAGCTAGGAGGTAACCAAGCTATCAGGTATAGCGAACAATAAATCAACAAGTCATTTCCAAATCACAACACCCCATAACAAAATACTCCCAATCAAGATTCACACATTTACTTAGGGATTATTTATGAATCCAAAGGTGGGGATAGAGGTGGACATCACTTCTATATGGGGAGACCTATTAGCAAATAGAAATAACCAAACAGCACGTTTTTATTTTGTTCTTCTTCTCCAATCTACCCATCCATCAAAATTCCACATATCATACATCTCCATACAACCATCTCCAAATACACCAAGTCATTATGAGCTAAATTTCGGTACTCATACCCCTTCTTATTTTTTGCCTCTCCTTCTCAAAGGAGGAACAACCTCCCCATAGAGGTTCCTACTCATTCTTATACCCCACAAGGATACACTTCCCAAATTGGGTGAGTTTATCCTATACAACCCTCACCCAACACATGGAAATGCAAGGCACATAAAATGAACAACCAATTCACATAAAAAATATTATTACATTTCCATATACAAAGGATAAAAAGGATAAATATTCATACAAGTAAGGTAAAACCTAACTCAAATCCAAAGCCAAATGAAGGTAAGTTGAAAATGAACTCTTTATCTTCTACTCCTCCAAGCTCAAGCCAAAATTTTCCCTTTCAAAGCATTCCCCAAGCGCAAGTCCAAAAAAGAACCCTTCTTTTGGATTTCAAAAGAATTCAAATAGGAGTAAGGGTTGGAAACCCTTGGAGAAGAGATTGACACATGCCAATCTCCTATCCACTCCTATGGACACACCTCCCCAAATGTTCTCACACATGTGTGAGAATTCTTGGGGAATTGAAAGGCCAAAGAGTGTTCAACACTCAACAAGGCTTTCAAATCTCATAAATGATATTTTGGAACCAACACTCCAATTGCATCCCCAAAATCCGTCACCATTTTTAATGGCCAATTAAGAAGGGTCACAACTTGCTATTTTCAAAAGCTATGGGTTTGATTTGACCCCTAACCTATAGGTAACCATCGTAAGGGTTAAATTAGGGTCAATTAACCCATTCTAATGACTAATTCAATCTTTTTCAACCCTCAAAAAGAAATGAAATTCAAACATAATAAAAGAATTTCTGAAATGCCCCAAAACCCTAATCAAAAGTTTGATTGACTTTAAAAGGAAACATAATCACAAATAAAATACAACACAAAGAGGCTATGATCCATTCTCCAAATGGAATATAGTGGTTTCAATTGGCTAACACAATCGAGCACCCTTGGTTACTTCCAATTCCATTGGGCATGGGCATGTACCTACACACTCAAAAACACATGTCAATATATCCAATGAATGATAATCGAATAAACAAATCAGTAATCTCATATATACATTTATTCAACATACCTATCCTCTAACATCAATTAAATGAAAAATCAATATCAACAATTTATCATTTTCTCTATTAATTGACATATTTTATGGATTCACAACTATATCATTGCAATGTTATAGAACAAGTCGCATAATCATTTAAATCAATTGTATATCTCATTAATTTAATATTGTAAGCACACTTATCCATTATTTCCATGACAAGAATATTAACATTAGCATATGTAAATATGGAGAGCATAACATATAACTATAATCATCAAGAAATCTCATAAACAAGAAGGAAACATACTATTGAATGTCCATATCATCCAAAATATTCTAAACACATAGTGTATCCAAATGCTCGAATCAAAATAAAGTCAAATTGTGTGTCAAAATAGTAGGTCTCATAGTGGTCCTCACATCCCCCACCCCTTAAGATTGAAGTTCCTTGAAAACATTAGTGTTTTAGGGCATTTCAAAAATTCTATTACATTATTTTCTTTTCCTCCTAAAGTCCCAAATAGGCTGCACAAAGAAGAAAACTTGAGTATGGCTTTAGGTAACAATGGCTGGTGTTTTTCAACTTGCATGAAAAACACATATCACAACTTTCTTTATTGGCCATTCAGGTGTGCTCACCTTCCAACCTTGGGTTGGAAAACCAACCACCCCCTGAGCTAGGAGGTAACCAAGCTATCAGGTACAAACAACAACAAAACAACAAGTCATTTCCAAATCACAACACCCCAACATAAAATACTCCCAATCAAGATTCACACATTTACTTAGGGATTATTTATGAATCAAAAGGTAGGGATAGAGGTGGACATCACTTCTATATGGGGAGACCTATTAGCAAATAGAAATAACCAAACAACACGTTTTTATTTTGTTCTTCTTCTCCAATCTACCCATCCATCAAAATTCCTCATATCATGCATCTCCATACAACCATCTCCAAATACACCAAGTCATTATGAGCTAAATTTCGGTACTCATACTCTTTCTTATTTTTTGCCTCTCCTTCTCAAAGGAGGAACAACCTCCCCATAGAGGATCCTACTCATTCTTATCCCCCAAAAGGATACTCTTCCCGAATTGGATGAGTTTATCCTATACAACCCTAACCCAACACATGGGAATACAAGGCACATAAAATGAACAACCAATTCACATAAACAATATTCTTACATTTCCATATACAAAGGATAAAAAGGAGAAACATTCATACAAGTAAGGTAAAACCTACCTCAAATCCAAAGCCAAATGAAGGTAAATTGAAAATGAACTCTTTATCTTCTACTCCTCCAAGATCAAGCCAAAATTTTCCCTTTTAAAGCATTCCCCAAGCACAAGGGCAAAAAAGAACCCTTCTTTTGGATTTCAAAAGAATTCAAATAGGAGTAAGGGTTGGAAACCCTTGGAGAAGAGATTGACACATGCCAATATCCTATCCACTCCTATGGACACACCTTCCCACAAGTTCTTACACATGTGTGAGAATGCTTGGGGAATTGAAAGGCCAAAGAGTGTTCAACACTCAACAAGGCTTTCAAATCTCATAAATGAGATTTTGGAATCACCACTCCAATCACATCCCCAAAATCCGTCACCATTCTTAATGGCCAATTAAGAAGAGTCACAACTTGCTATTTTCAAAAGCTATGGGTTTGATTTCACCCCTAACCCATAGGTAACCATCCTAAGGGTTAAATTAGGGTCAATTAACCCATTCTAATGACGAATTCAATATTTTTAAACGTTAAAAGATAAATGAAATTCAAACATCATAAAAGAATTTTTGAAATGCTCCAAAACCCTAATCAAAAGTTTGATTGACTTTAAAAGGAAACTTAATCACAAGATTCAACATTAAATCATTTTACTCACAAATAAAATATGACACAAAGAGGCTATGATCCATTCTCCAAATGGACTATAGTGGTTTCAATTGGCTAACACAACTGGGCACCCTTGGTTACCTCCTATCTCATTAGCGATGGGCATCTACCTACACACTCAAAACCACATGTCAATATATCCAATGCATGGTAATCGAATAAACTAAATCAATAATCTAATATATACATTTATTCAACATACCTATCCTCTAACATCAATTAAATGAAAAATCAATATCAATAATTTATCATTTTCTCTATTAATGTACATATTTTATCGATTCACAACTATATCATTGCAATGTTATAGAATAATTCACATAATCATTCAACTCAATTCTATATCTCGTTAATTTAATATCATAAGCACACTTATCCATTATTTCCATGACAATAATATTAACATGAGCATATGTAAATATAGAGAGTATAACATATATGTTAGAATCAAACATGCTCTAATACCATGTTAGAATTGGCTTTGGATGCCAAGATCTATGGACCAAATAGAAAGCACAAAGAAGAGAGAAAATAATATGACAAGAATAAACTATATTCTATGTCAATGAATGCTTCAATATGTGTGTACAAATGAAGTAGAGACCCCTTGGTTATATAGCCAAGGTGAGAACATAGAAGTGCATAAGATTATGACAAGTGTCATAATCTTATGACATGAGACAACAATGAAAAGCTATCACTCCACCTAAAGTGGAAAGGTGATAATGTGATAACCACCACAAATAGTGGATCTACCACAAAAGGTGGAAACCTAATCACATGATATGTCCATGAAAGGTGGAGGTGATAGAGTGATAACATGATAAGTCCACCAAAGGTGGAAATTCTCCAACAACTCCTATGTGGTCCCTAAGTAAACTTAACTAAGGTGTAATTATGACCTAGGACAAGGTACAAAATATTTAATTACACCAACACCCCCCCTTAAGTGCAACTTAGGGAGAATGTACACAAATGCAAACAATGCAAGATGGGTCCCGACAACTAGGCCATGTTAGGTACCCATGTACAAATGCAATGCAATCTCTCACAAATGGAGAAAAGGAGAAAACCCAGTGGGACAAAACTCCTCCCCAAAAGAGAGATGAAATACAATAATAGAAATGCTCTCAATGATGCATGAGAAGGTAAAAACCCCATGTCAGGAAAAAGACCCCCCCATAAGAGAGAAGTAGAAGAGAGACAAGGCATCCCCCCCTTAATGTTGAGTCTCCTACAATGATGGTAAAAGGTCGACATTGAATGCTGAAAATGATCCAATTTCACCGAACAACGTTCCTCCCCTTAGGAAGAAACAAAACCAAGGATGTATGCAGGATGTATGATGTCTCTGAAGCATGCTCAAGTGTCTCCATGTCGATGTCGAAAGATGACACACTCCAAACAAGCGTTCTATGCCACACTGCTGAAGAGTACAATCCAACATCTAGTAGAGAAGAATGTAGAACATGATCTAAAGGGAAAGATATCCCCTCTAAAGAAAAAGAAGCCTCCTCCAAATGCTGTCCAAAAGTATCCACACTCATGTCAAACAGCAAAGAATGATCATGTAGAGAATGAACAAGAGGGTCAGAGTGATCCCTCACAACAACTGAAGAAGGAGCATCTTTATCAAAGAGAAGATGAATGTCATCAATGATGTCCCCCAAATCTGCAAGATGAGACTCCACAAACAAGTCTGAAATACCTGTCAAGAAGCCATCCAAAGTAGTCATATCTGGAAGACAATGTATGTCCTACTGCACTGAATCACAAGGAACCCAAACTATGGAATCACAAGCATCATCAACTGCAACAGTAGATGGAGGAGATGAAATGCATGGCTCAAGTATTGGATCTGATGTGAGAATTCCCAAGTTCAAGTAGCCAAATGTCTCCTCATAATCATGGTTCACACTAGGAGTGTGATAAACAGTCGAAGGAACAATGTCACCATCAGAAGAGAAATCTACAAAGGTATACAACTGAGATGAATGATCAACCACCCCAGTGGCAATGATCTCTCTACTCTCCAAGTCTCGAATGATGACTGAATTAGGTGTGAACTCCACATTTCTCCCATTTCCACCAGGTGTAATCTGATATATGGAAAGAAGATTGTTCGTCAAATGAGGAACACACAAAACATCCTGGAAAGTGTTGCCCCCAAAACTAATAGATCCCTTCCCAATTACACTCATGTATGTACTGTTTCCCATCAAGATAGGAGACATAGAACAAGGCTGAAATGAAGAGAAAATAGATTGTGAATATGCCATATGATGTGATGCTCCTGAATCTAGAAGCCATCTACCTAATCCTGGACTTGAATACGCACAAAGAGCTTGTCCTTTACTGCTTGATGTAGATGCCAAATGAACTTTTCCCTTAGACTGTTTTGAAGAAGAAGAAGGAGAAGAGTCAGATATTCTAGAAGGCAAATCAATTTGATTTCTTTTGAGAATATTTTTCAACTCATCAATATCCTTCTTATAACAATAATGTTCTTCATGTCCGTCCTTCTTGCAATATGCACAAAAAGACCTCTTCTTCTTAGATGATTCTTCTTTTGAATGAGTGGATTCTGATTCTTTATGTGGCTTGTTCTTTTTCATCTTTTGCTTCTTATCAAGATTCCTTGATTCTTTATGTACCTTTGACTCACTAGAAACCAATGCATGTGGCTTGGAAGACTTGATTAGACCCATGTTCATTAACTTAGCTTCCTCTTGGATTAGGAGATTTTCAAAGTCTTCAAACTTAGGATCAATATATGATGCTCCCATAGAAAGTCGACGAGTATGAAAGCCAGAAACAAATACTGAATACTTAGGACCAAGCTCTGATACCATGTTAGAATTGGCTATGGATCCCAAGATCTATGGACCAAATAGAAAGCACAAAGAAGAGAGAAAATAATATGACAAGAATAAATTGTATTCTATGTCAATGAATGCTTCAATATGTGTGTACAAATAAAGTAGAGACCCCTTGGTTATATAGCCAAGGTGAGAAAATAGGAGTGCATAAGATCAATGATATGATATCAATGTGTGTGTACAAATGAAGTAGAGACCCCTTGGTTATATAGCCAAGGTGAGAACATAGGAGTGCATAAGATTATGACAAGTGTCGTAATCTTATGACATGAGACAACAATGAAAAGATATCACTCCACCTAAAGTGGAAAGGTGATAATGTGATAACCACCACAAATAGTGGGTCTACTACAAAAGGTGGAAACCTAATCACATGATATGTCCATGAAAGGTGGAGGTGATAGAGTGATAACATGATAAGTCCACCAAAGGTGGAAACTCTCCAACAACTCCTATGTGGTCCCTAAGTAAACTTAACTAAGGTGTAATTATGACCTAGGACAAGGTACAAAATATTTAATTACACCAACAATATATATATAATCATCAAGAAATATCGTAAACAAGAAGCAAGCATACTATTGAATGTTTGTATCATCTAAAATACTCTAAACACATAGCATATCCAAATGTTCAAATCAAAATAAAGTCAAACTGCGTGTCAAAATAGTAGGCCTCATAGTGGTCCTCACAAAAACTACAGAACAACAAATCAATTTCCCCATGCAAACATTATCCAACCACCAAATATTCACACCAATTAAACAAAGGAAAAAAATAGCCACAAAGAAATGCAAATCATACCATTTATATGTTAAATCTCATTCAATACCACCAAAATTCAAGGGTTTGAAGAACCGTAGAAAAATACCTTAATGTTGCTCAAAAATTGAAATGAAAGAATTCTCTGAGTATAACTCGGTTCCAAGCTAGGATAGCAAAGCAACAAATCTATGCTGCAGCTCTGAAGCAATTGCCCACAAATTCTGTCTTAGAAATTCTCCCCATCTTTGTTGCTCCAAATTGTAGGGTTTTCTCCTTTTTCCCCAAAGCAGAAAATTGCTTCACATCCAAGATCCCTCCCCCAAAAATGTTCAAAACAAAGTATAAAAATCCAAGACAAACCTACCCTTTTTATTTATTTATTTTCTCTTTAACTAAACTCCTCCAAAACAAATCACATTTCAAAAAGAACTTTTAAAAAGAATACCATATCAAAACTTATTTCTTTTTAAAACCTCTGAAAACCATAAACCTTAATTAATGCATTTTATTAAATAAGTTATTAAAGCTCCCCAAAAACAATTAGTTTAAATCACTAAATATCCAACATTCTCATCAACCCATAAAAAAAAATTTAAATCTAATATTAAAATAAACAAGGCTCCCCAAAAAAATTTAAATAGATTATAAGAGCTCACAAAATGGATTGATAAAAAGTCCTTTAAAATTACTATATGAGAATAAATCATTCTCTCGAATGATCAATAAAATCACTTTAAAAAAAATAACATATTTAAAACCTCGAGGATAAAACACTTCAAATCAATAAAACACCATAAATGAAACCATGAAAGATACCAATGAAACCAGAACAACATACCCTGACAAGATATATCGGCAAACCACATACAACCAAAGGGTGGTCCAGACATACAACTGAAAGGTGCTCCTGACATTACCATTAAAGTAACCGGATAGTAAGACATCAACAAGGAAACACTACACTAACAGGGTATAGTTGGCTAGGGTAGGGGACATTTGGCTTGTATGACTACCTATAGTTACCACCATCAAGGAATAAGATTATGCTCAAGCCTTTGAATCCATGTGGAGTCGATACTTAGTAACTACAACACTCCAATCACACATCAAGGTACATGCGCATATAACATATATAATACAGCTGAAGCAACATCAATCATTAGGAATAGGATCATGATATTGCAAGCCTCTCAAATACGAGTGTTACGACATCGTCCCTTTCCTATCCATAATTATTCAAATGAAAAGATAATAGTATATAAACATATAAGCATCTAATCCAACATAAAAACTAATACTGATAACCATTCACATAATCATCAATGTCTAATCTCAATATGATAACTTTTAAAATTAGAATACCAAATCAAAATGAAAATGCTATCTTACCTAGGTTGGAGTTAGAGAGGTGTTACACAAACTCAGATTTGGAATTAAACAATGAAGATGAATATGTTTTTGTCAGTAAATTAAAAAGAGGTTCATGGAGATACAAAGGAAAATTTCCCTTCAAGTATTTTGATTGTGGAAAGGTTGGGAATTATGTAGCCCAATTTCCTAACAAGGAAGAGATAGTGATGATGATCATAAGAAGAAAAATTACAAGAAGAAACCCTTCAACTTTAGCAACTCAAAAATAAAAATAAAAATTCAGAAAGAAGAAGAGTCTACTCACAAAATATGCTGATATTTCTGATAGCCAATCTGAGGACTCTTTATAAGAGCAAGAAGATATTTTATTTATGACTCAAGTCACTCATGATTTTAATATTCAAAATATTTCAAATGAATCTGATAGTGAAGATGGTGAAGTTGTTATAGAAGTTAAGTTGAAATGTGCTCTATTAAAGATCAAAGAACTTAAAAAGGAGATCAACAAACCTAATCATTTTGTAACATCCCACTTTGCAACCCCGAAGGTTAAGAGCCAAAAGAAGATGAGATAATTTTTATTTATTTTTACAAGAAAGATTAACATACACAAAAATTAATTATCGATTTGATAAAACACAACAAACATAGCAAAATATAACCTAAATGAAATCCCAAAAAAGAGGACTAATTCACCCTCCAGAGAAATTCCAAACAAGAGAAAACCGGTTAGCTTCATAAGTTTGCTCTGGGACTTGCTGCTCTGCTCCGGAACCTGTTGCTCCTGAACTACTATTCTGGAGCCCGATGCTCCGAAATCTGTTGATCTTGGAGCCTGATGCTTCAGAACCTACTATTCTTGGAGCCTGATGCTCAGAACTTGTGATGCAACTCACAAGACAACAACGGAAGGCATTGTCACACCAGAACTAAAGTGGATTTAAATGTAAAGGAGATACACATATGTAGTTCAAGTTTTACATAAAAATTAGGGAAAGAAGCCCAATAATAAATGTCATAATACAAGGGATTTTGATACCAACATCGGAACCCATTAATCAAATATAAAATATCACATTTCTTCTCATTTAATTTATGATTACATTCTCTCTCAAGACAGTACAATGTGCATAAAGGAAAAGGTAAGAATACAACAACATTTTCATGAACATGATACAATATCCAATAAGATATATTTATGTAAGGCATGTACATGAATATAATATGATTAAAAAATACAAGAGAGAGAGAGAGAGAGATCCAATCCAACTGATACTCCAAAACCTAGACGCCGGTCCCCAATGGTGGTGGCAATGCCTCCCTACCATGTAGACTCCAGAGAGACCACCCCACTGTGTTCGAAGGTAGTCACAAGGCCTAAGAAAAAACAACAAGACAAGGGTAACATAAGGCCAACACTCACATCAGACATGGAGAAAACTAAAATACCAAGCACGAGGCCAAGGACACAACATGGAAACTCTCATACAATACATGTCGGGTACTACTCTTGACTACAAGATACAACAATGCAAGAGTGCAAGACAAATGGAGTGTCACCATGTGTGCTCGAAGGGATGGCACCACATGGAGTGAAATACACCCCTCATATAGACAAGGAATATCAATCATACCCAGATCAACACCCCGTAGGTGGATAACTCAATTCCCTGTAGACAGATAGGCCACCTCGAGTGCATCCTTAGCTTTTACAAGCACTCAAGGCCATGCACGAGGACTCATTTTCTTACATTGTTTTACTCCACCTCATTTACCCAAACAAGGGAAACAAAACAAAAATGAAACAATGAAAAAAATCCATCAAACAATCACTAAATCCATATAGACAATCAAGCTAACATTGTTGTAAGAGAAGCCACTAGACAGCTGAAAACCATAAGGAAATGGAGGCATAGAATTTTCATTAAAATATAAAGTGCCTAGATTAAAATTATAACCTTGACCCAGATCAGATTTCAGTGTTTCAAATTGGATCGTGCCTTCAATTTTTTGATTTTAAAATAGAAATGAGGTGCTGTTTTGGAAAACGCCATTTAGCCAAACTGGGCAAGATTTGACATGAAAATTGAAAGTGCCGAGAATTTAGATCGAACAAAGACCTAGTTGAGATATGGATATTTCAAAACATAATGCACTATTATTTTACAAATTTATGGCCAAGAACAGGGTGTTCTTCAAAAACCTCATTTGGCCACGTTTGACAAAAAATAATTAAAAAATAAAACTATTTGGATTGAAAATTGAACAACAACCCATTTGAGATATGGGTGTTTCTACCTGGAATAAATTATTATTTTCTATTTATGTCAAGTGGTGGAAAAGCAACAAAGAAAAAAGTTTTTCAGCAAATGCGCAAAACATCAAAATAAATAAATAAACTCAGAAATCAGATTTTTCCTTCGACCCAATTTGGATTTAATCATTTCAAGTTGAATTCCACCTTTGTATCCAATTTTATGGTAGGAGAATTAGATCTATTTAAAAAAAACAATCATAGGTGAATAATCAAGCTGGAAATGTGAAATCAAGTTTACCATAAGAAAACTACACAATAGGAAACCAAATCCCACACAAATATTATTCAACCCACCCAACATTCACACCAATTTTAAAGAGGAATACATATATCTTAAGGAAATACAAAATTTACCATTTCTAAGCTAAATTGCATTCAATACCACCAAAATTCAAGGGTTTCAAGCACCACAGAAAAATACCCCAAAGCTGCTCAAAAATTGTAGTGGAAGAATGGTTTGAATATGAGGCATGGATGGGTTCCAGAATAGGACAGCGAGGGTAAAATAACATGCTCCATCCAACAATCAGGTGCCCACAATTTATTCTCCACATAAATCTTGACAAATCTGCTACCCAAATCTTGGGGTTTTCTCCTCTTTCCTCCAAGCAGCAAATTGCTTCCTCTTCCCAAAAGATTCCCCTAAAAAGGTTTCAAAACAAATATATATATCAATGATAGAGCTGCCCCTTTTCCCTTTTTCTTTTTATGTCTCTAAATAAATTTTTCTCCCAAGTAATATACTTTCCAAACAATCCCCAAGAAATGAGGTGAAAACATCCAGTTATTAAGGCTCTCCCAATTAATTAATTTAAAACCACTAAATATCCAACATTCCCAATAACACATAAAAAGATAATTTAAATCCAATCATTAAAATACACGAGTTCCCCAAAATGATCAAATAAGATTATAAGAGCCCAAAAGAAAGGATTAATAAAATCATTTAGAATTTCTAAATGAAATATATCATTCCCTTGAATGATCAATAAAAATAATTTAAAATAACATATTTAAATTTCATGAATAAAACCATTCAAATCTCCCATCAATAAACACTATAAAATACCATAATTGAAACCACGAAAATATTCCAATGAAAATACATCATAACACTGACTACCAAAATATAGCCACATAAAGATTAACGAAAACCAAGACAAAATACCTCAAGCAGACATACTGGAAAACCACCTATGACAGGAAGGTGCTCTGGACATTACTGTTAGGTAACCAAATGATAAGAAAACACGAGAACACTGCACTAATAAAGTATAGTGGGCTAGAGTAGGGGAAATTTGGCTTGTATGACTACTTCCAGTTACCAGCATCGGGAAATAGGAGTATGCTCAGGCCTGTGAGTTCACGTGGAGTCAATACTCAGTACCTACATCACTCCAATTACATGTCAAAGTATTTGTGCATATAACATATATCATATAGTTGAAACAACACCAATTATAAAGAAGGTGGTCATGATATTGTAAGCCTCTTGAATATGAGTGTTACGACATCATTCCTTCCAGTCCATAATCATACAAAAGAAATTATAACTAGCATGTAATCCAACATAAAACTAATCATGATAACTTATCGCATAATCATCAATGTTTAATATCATTATGATAACATTTAGAATGCTAAATCAAAATTAAAATACCATCTAACCTAGGCTAGAGTTAGAGAGGTGTTACACATTTAGGTGTAGAAACAAAGTTGCAACTAGAAGAAAAAAAAGAATTATGGAGGTAACTCAAACTCAATTAGAAAATAGAGAGAATCAATGCAAATATTTAGAATGTAAAATTCTAAAACTTAGAAAGGAACTTGAATTGAGTAACATCATCAGTAAAATTGTTGATATGTTAGGAAAAAAAAAGGGGCACAAGGATATGACAGGCCTTGGCTTCACAAGGGGTCAATGTTCATATAATAATGAACTTATGAGTATATATTCTCATAGCACTCAAAAGCCCCCGACTTTCAAGAGCAATCTGCCATTTAAATATTTTCTAGGCTATTATTTTCATTGTCATCAATATGGTCATAGGGAAAATGATTGTAAATCTATGACTAAAAGAAAACCAAGCTTTTGGGATGGTAAAATATTTAACTTTCTAAATAGCTTCAAACGTTTTAGCCATAAAAAACTTGGAAACATAGCAAAGTTTTGCAATTCAGTTATTGATGTGCATCCAAAATAATCTGATAGAAAAATGAAACTTGCATGGATACTAAAAGGTAACAAGAAAGCTAAGGCTATGATAGTTGAGGTTTCATTTTATGCAAAATAAAATATATATGGATAATTGACAGTGATTGTTCCCATCATATGACAGGGGACAAAAGAAAGTTCACATCATTTGAAAATTGTGAAAGAGGCTCAGTAAAATTTGGTGATGACTACTGTGTGAAATTCATAGGTAAGGGCACTATTCTCTTAGAAAATAATACTCCTTTATAAGATGTTTACAATGTGGAAGGATTAACTCACAACTTGTTAAGTGTGATTCAGATTTGTGATAGTGGATAGAAAGTGATTTTTACTTCACAAGGTTGCAAGATTCTAAAAAATTCAGGGCAGGAAATTGCTTTTGGTTTAAGAATAAAAGGAAATATTTACAACTTGCATGGACATGAAAATGAGGGTAGAAATAATGTGTGCTTCAAGATTCAAATAGAAGAAACAAAACTTTGGCACATTAGGTTAGGGCATATTAATTTTCATAATTTAGTCAAAATCAGCAAGAACAAGAATGTAAGAAACATGCCTGTCATATCTAAACCTACAAATAATGTTTGTAAAGAATTTCAACAAGGCAAAAAAATAATAACAATTTACAAAAATAAAGAACATTCATCTACAAAACCACTTCAATTAGTTCACACTGATTTGTGTGGTCCAACAAGGACTGGATCATTTAATAGAGAAAGATACTTTATGTTGTTTATCGATGACTATTCATGAATGACTTGGGTAACCTTTCTTAAGCATAAATTTGAGGCTTTCGACAGATTTAAGATTTTCAAAGAATAGTAGAAAGAGCAATAGATCTAAAACTGAAATGCCTAAGATCTGAAAAAGGAGGTTAATATACCTCTACTACATTTATAGAAAATTGTGAGAAACATGACATAAAGAGACAATATGCAGCTCCTAGAACACCTCAAAAGAATGGGGGAGCAGAAAGAAAAAACAAGATAGTTAAGGAGATGGCTAGAACCATGCTTCATGATGCAGGTTTGTCCAATGCATATTGGAAAGAAGTTGTTCATACAATAGTTTATATTTTA
Source organism: Sequoiadendron giganteum (assembly GCA_007115665.2). NCBI lineage: Eukaryota > Viridiplantae > Streptophyta > Pinopsida > Cupressales > Cupressaceae > Sequoiadendron > Sequoiadendron giganteum. The sequence continues at coordinate 154,813,800 of CM021104.1, read as the reverse complement.
AATAGGGTTCAATTAAGGGTGAGAACCAGGTATACACATTATGAACTTTGGTATGGTAAATCTGCAAATATTTCTTATTTTAAAATCTTTGGCAGTAAGTGTTGTATTAAAAGCGATGAAGGTAATCTAGGAAGTTTTGAATCACATTGTGATGAAGGAATATTTCTATTTTATTCTACACACATCAAGGCATATAAATTTTACAATAAAAGGTTAAAAATAATTATTGAAAGATCTAAAGTCAAAGTTGTTGAGAATATGTAACAAATTGAACATCATCCTCATGATCAACAAAGAGAAGAAGGTGATATTTTGGATGAAATTGATATAAAAGAAGAATCAAAAGAAGTTTCAAACCATGACGCACATGAAGGGACTCCATTAAGTCCTAAAACTCCAGTAAGCCCTAAAAATCCTAAGACAATCTCTAAATTTTTTTCTTATACTCCTTCTAAGAATTTTTTAGAAAATAATAACCCACATGAACATATAATTGGTGATTTAGATTTAGGAATACAAACTAGAAGGAAAGTTACTCAAGCAAACAATCAAATTCATATATGTTTCCTTTCACAATTAGAACCTAAAACATATATAGAAGCTAGTCAAGATGATCTATGGATACAAGCTATGCAAGAGGAGTTAAATCAAATAGACATAAATAAAACTTGGGAACTTGTCCCAAGGAAAAAATATAAATACATCATTAGGGCTAAATGGGTGTTCAAGAATAAACTTGATGAAAAAGGAAATGTAGTTAGAAACAAGGCTAGACTAGTTTGTAAAGGGTATTCCCAAGTAGAGGGCATAGAATTTGATGAAAATTTTACTCCTATCACTAGATTAGAAACAATCACAATATTTATTTCCTTCTCTGTATATAAATTTTCTAAAGTATTTTAGATGGATGTTAAAGCTACCTTCTTAAATGGTGATCTTGAAAAAGAAGTGTATATGGAACAACCATAAGGTTTTATTTGTGCAAACAAATAAAATAATGTATACAAGTTGAAAAAGGATTTGTACGGTCTAAAACAAGCTCCTAGATCTTGGTACTCCAAACTCGACAAATTATTGTGAAGCCAAGGTTTCCCTAAAGGTGGAGTAGATAGAAATTTGTATTTTATCACTAAAAATGACAATAGTCTAGTTGTAGTGGTCTATGTTGATGATATTATTTTTGGTAGTAATGATGAGAAGCTATCTCTTTCATTTCTTGGTGTTATGAGAAAGGAGTTTGAAATGTCCATGATAGGGGAACTTTCATTCTTTTTAGGATTGCAAGTTTCTCAGCTTCCAAAGGGCATTTTTATTTCTCAAGTTAAATATGAAAATTAAATGTTAATAAAATTTCAGATGGATGGTAGCAAACCTATAGGTACACCAATAGAAATTAGTTGTAAGCTTGGAAAGGATGAAGATTCACCTGATGTGGATCAAACTCAATACAAGTCCATGATTAGTAGTTTTCTTTACTTAACAACATCTAGACCAAATATAATGCATGCTATTTGTTTGGTAGCAAGGTTTCAGGGTGCACCTAAGAAAAATCATTTAAATTCTATTAAATTAATTTTCAAATATGTCAATGGCACAATTGACTATGGTCTCTAGTATCCTAGCCAAAATAATTTCACACTCTTTTCTTGCACTAATGCTGATTGGACTGGTTGTCTTGATGACAAAAAAATAGCTTCTTGTGGAGCATATTTCTTGGTTGGTAGACTTGTTTCTTGGTAAAATAAGAAGAAAGAGATTGTCTCATTGTCTACTACTGAGGCGGAATATATGGCAGTAGCTACTTGTTGCACACAAGTGCTATGGATGACACCGACTTTGTAGGATATTCAAGTTGAATTATCAAAACCTGTTCCTATTTTATGTGACAACATAAGTGCAATTAACATCTCTAAAATTCCTATTATGCACTCACGTACCAAACACATTTCCATTAAATATCATTTTCTCAGAGAAAAGGTGCTTGCTAATGATATTGTTCTTGAGTATGTTTCGACCAAAGATCATATATCTAATATTTTTACCAAGCCTTTAACAAAAGATAGATTTGAATATTTGAGGGATAGACTTGGAGTCTTCTGTCTCACCTCACTTCAATAATATTTTCTTAGCATACTTTAAGTGGGAGCATTCATGCACATTTTGTTTACCCTTGGGTTCTATGGTCAACACAAAGGAATTTATTTATCTATCTTTGGTACCATGATTGGAATTTGTTTTCTTCAGTTTGTTGTTGTTTGGTGATCTCTTGATATTTATTCAATTTTGTGACTTTGGAAATGATGTCAAAAGGGGGAGAAGTGTGATTGTGGTTCAGAAATCTTCAACAATCTCTTGTCAAACCTTCATGCAATTTGATTCTGATCTCCAATTGTGTTGTTGCAGCAGTGTTTTTCCTGATTTTTTTTTTTTAAACACATTAGTTAAAGTAATCATTCCATTGACAAGGTGTCATGCCCCAAATAAAGTTGAGTCTAAAACAAATGCCACAATTCTCAAAAGAGTTTTAATTGAAATTTCAAATTTAATAAGTAATGACTTAATTATTTGTTCTAACAAAGTTGTTATAAGTGAAGCAGAAGTGCAAACATTTTTTTTCCTCTTTTAATAACATTCTTATGTCTGAATTAGAACTTAATATGAACACAAGTGGATAGTATTTATATGTTTTGCATAATGCAGATATAAAGTTAGGTTTCCTTTTTATCTACATTAACGATCCCCAATATTCAATCTAATCATAAGTAATATATATTTATTTAACAATAATGATGATGTGGTAAACTTTAATATGATTATCACCATTTATTTGATAATAATATTTCCCACCAATAAACAACAATGCAATAATCATGGTAACTTTAGTATTGATAGAATATGTTATTCAAATTTATTCTATTTTGTTCGACAATCAAATCTCTAACCAAGAACTATAAATTAATTTATATTAACATCAGTTTTAATGTTCCATGATCCACTTCCATTAAATAAACATCATAATTTAGTCTTGCATTTACATAATGATAATATGAATCTTCAATCTCATTTAGCATCAAAATAATTTTAACACTATTATCACCCAAATTTTCACTATAACTAACCCAAATAATGACACCATTATCTAGTCCCATATTTTATTTTTTTAAGTTATTAATAATTGACAATTATTAACATTCTACTAATTTGCTATCTTTATTCATTTAATAATATTAATCATTTAAAAATAATATTAATAATTTCATTTATAACATCTTACTAATTAAATGAAAAGAAACATTGCTAAATTAATATTAATTAAAATCTAATTAAATATATTAACGTTTTAATAGCTTTATTAATATTTTAGTAACCAGAAGATTTAGTTTAGATTTTAGATTTCCTTAAATAGAAACAAGAATTCACGTAATTGAAACTTCTTAATCTTAATTTTTTTATAAATAAAATGACCAACTAAATTACCACAACTTTTTGTCTTAAATGAATTCTCTTTTCCCTTCCACTTATCAAGAAAGGACTAAGGGTTTAGATAGGATAAAAATACTAGCTTGCTCTTATTTTACATGGCCACGTAAGGGAAAGTGGAGTCATGATAAGTTAGGATAGATTTAATTATGAGGGACACAAGACATGTAAATACATTGCGTTATGAGATGTTTGACTGTTTGTAACATGTAAATATTTACCCACATTCCAACGCAGGTTCCCATGAATACTTACAACTTACCAAATGCATACTATGTTTTCAAAACGGTTTTCATTTTAAAGAATGTACTCTAAGATCCTCGTCAAACCTTATTTTTACGCCGCAGTCCATCAAATTGGAGGAGTGAAAGGGCAATACATCGAGCATGAGTTTGGAGGAGCAAAAAGCGATATACGCGAGAAGAATTTGGAGGAGCCGAAACCAAAAGAAACAGGGAAAGCAGCAAAGAAATCAACACTTTGCGATCTCAGCGGAGTAACTTCCCCTTCAAGATTTTATATCGTACTAATATTATTTTTCCTTCCAAAGGATTATTATCTACTTCCACAATATTTATTTGGGTAGTTGAGTGGTTAACGCAATATGCGGTTATGCTGCTCAGAATGTACGTTGGGTCAATAGGTTGAGTAAGCTGGACCTCTCCCTCTGCAGGTCACTTCGCTTCTTAGTCAGCTGCTTGCAGGGTCATCCATGCTAAATTGCCATGCCTTACTTTTCTACGTGTACTTAAATCTAAGCAGATTCTAGAGAGACTTTCCCAGGAGAAAATCTATGGAACGTACTCACCCAAACATACCTCGGGTAAGCAGATGAAACATTAATGTTGTGAGCTCCAGGGTAGGTAGGAGTGAGAGACCATCTGGGGAATTCTACATCAGATGGCAGATATAGCACTGTTTCGAAAATTATTTCCCTTTGGCCTACGTAATAATGGAGACACTGCAGACAAAGCTTCATGTCAATTCCAAACCAGATATGAATTATTATTGATGGAATTGGTTTTACATCGGCTAAATCCTCGCCTAACTCCTGACCACGAACCATATCCTACAATTAATATACTTGTGGAGGTTATTGCGCCTTGATGATGGTGTACAGGGTCAAGTTGGAGATGGACATTGTAAACTCCTAAGAGGTACGACTATGGCCTTTGAGCATATTTTGAAGCCAAAACCGACGAAGGCTCTTCGCCAAAATGCCTTCGTGAGCTACGTGAGTTGCCATAATCAAATGGTTGTGTGCTACTTGCACACCCAAGCTCTCTTCGAGATGTAAAGTTCCTGCTACAAATGCAAATGCCTTCTGTTCAGTGTAATTGGTGAAGGTATAGCTTTGTCCACATGCATCTTTAACTGGGACACCACACAACAATTGGAAGATGAGCGATAATAGCAAGCAGAGGACTATGCAGATTATCGACAAGAGCTAGCACTTCACATGAAAACTAATGGAGGAGTAGTGCGAGAACTGCAGTGCGTCGGATTGAAAACAAAGGAGTAACTTCCATTTTGGAGGCCGCAGCCTCTCTAAGGAGTCATCGTCCCATACATGGGCCTGTCTAACTTTTCTTTTTGTTTTGTTTTAGTATTATTATTTACTCCTTTTTTAAAAGAAAAAGAAAGAATACTTCCTAATTCTTTGAGTTAAGTCTGCCTTCAAATGCTACTGTCAAGATTCAAGTTTTGAAATCGTTCTTTAAGGATGTTCTATAGCTGCAGTGAGAACAATTATACCTTTGTATTAAACATAGATTCATTTTAGCATATTTAATCAATATACCCCTTCGCCCATCACACGGGAGAATAACAAATACAACAGAGTTGCATACATAAAAGTTTCTTTCTTATCATCTAAAGCTCTCCTTTTACCATTTTACTATGCCATTGATTTCATTCTTTCAGATTATAGGCGCCCAACACTATATTTTGGAGATTAATTGTATGCCTAATTTGATAGATACAAGGGACAATGATAAGAAAAACACTCTTGTTTCAATGAGGGGTGAAGTAAGACACCCATTTTTAAATCTGGCTTACACTTGATTAACCACTAATTAGGCTACTCTACTTATTATTACTATGGAATAATATTATTCGTTACTAGTATTTATTCTCCTTTGTTGCTTTTACAAAATCAGTTTATTGTTCTTAACAATGATGAAATAAACTACAACAAATAACTTTTGTTGCCCTCTTTCACAAATATAAGATTTACATGCCAAGAAGTAAGGTGTTACTCTATTTCATAACTCCCTCATACAACAATTGTTAACTTGCCTTATTACCATAGCAATAAGGAAAAAAGTAATTTATATGTCCATACATATGGGCTTTCTCTTTTCCATTCTCTTACATGTTACAACAAAAACATTGGCTTGCCATATTACAAACATATTTTAAGAAATACAATGAAGGAAACACCATTGATTAAGGCTTGCTCTCCACCCTACCACAATGGCGTCATGGAGCCTCGTGGGCTCTAGCCATACCCCCGAGCAAGGTATTCTTTCATCTCCAAGATGATGAATGGAGTCTCTTATATTTTAACATAGGATTGAGAATAAACATAGCCAATTTCATGCATATAGGTTCTCTAATCTTAATTTTCAACCATGATCCATACAACATGTCACCTTATTGCAACAATTAAACAAGGGAAAATTAAAGTAGGGAGAAACTTATATTCTTTTTTTTCTTTTGGTGAGGGAATTTAGCTCTCTATCCTTCTTCCTCTCCAAGCCAAGTCAACTTGATCACTTTCTACTATCTCCATTAGAGTTCTCCAAAAGGAGAAGTGGGTAGTTCACCCACTCCTTCTTCCTCTCCAAAATATATAGGAGTTCAACTTGCAACTTTTGGGTGGAGAGTTGTTAAGTGTACCTACCTCCATCAATGAGATTCTTTCCTTATTAAGAGGAAACATGCACTTGGACAACTCCTCCATCTTTTCATCTCATCCTCTCCTCAAAACTCGTCACTCTCCATTATGAGGAATTTTTAGGAGTCAAATCATGTCCTTGGGGCCTTATTGCATGCCCACTTGACCCCTACCACTATGGTATAGACCCTAGGGGGTTTGTTTTTACATCCCAACCAAGAAAATTGACCAACTACCCTCTCTAAAGACCCACTAAATGATCCATCCGAGTTTCACACTTGGATAAGGGTTTCCTAACCCCTAGCCCCACTTACACCCTCTTAGCACATAACCAATTATCCCTTTAATATCAACCCTCACCACCTTAATTTACCAACATATTAACTTCACTTATTTCTAAGCCCCAAAAGGGAGGTCAAATTCATGATCACAAGGAGATGTCTTTCTGATGTGTTCTCAAGGTCTTCCTCTCTTGTACTAACACTCTTCATTTCCTACACATTACCAATGAAACCATAAGCAACAATCATATATCACATAAGTCTAATAGTAGAAATCAAACTTAATTGTACAACAATTTCATTTACAATTTCAACTCATATTCATAATTTATGAGTCCTAACTCCCTCATGATACCATTAATAAAATGTCATAATAAAAAGCAAGAATATTGTCAAGTAATCACATTATTTATCATCCGCAATACATCTTACCATCTATTTAAGAAAACATAAAAATAGAATAGGGTTTTACTAGCCACATGCAATATGGGGTCTTACATATACATTGCTTAGATTTATATACATGTTCAGTTTCATCATTGGAGTATTAATGATTTTTTATCATTCTTTCAAGTTTTAGGATTATTGTTTATTTAAGTGCAACATTGGCATATTTGACACTAAAGCTAAAGGGGGAGTTTGTTGACCCCAGTGGAATTTTTGGTTGTCATTGCATCAAATATATGGGCAAAGTTTCAGTTATATTAGAGAAAATGTGGTTTCTATGGCAAAATAAAGATTATTTTTTTGGTTTTTAATGCTAGGATTTTTAGCTATAAAATTCTCTTTAAGGCTTACAAGGAAAGGATTTCACATTTCTTTCACCTAATATGTTTCATATTCAACGTTATGATGGATCTTTTTTTTCTATAGGTCATGGGTTTCCAAAATCTTAAATTATTTGCATAGTGGTCACAAATTTAAACACTTGCATAATGCTTTGATTAGCAACAAAGGTACTTCAAAAGGAGACAATGTTATTGAAAACGAAATATCAAATGTATCAACACATGTTTAATTATCACATGGAAAATAAGGTTCGATAAAAAGCAGGGTTTACATGTGAAAAACATAAATTATAGTTTGTTATCATTGTGGTGAAAAAATGCTTGAGGAGCTAGGGTTTATAGGTGATGATGACGATATCTCTTAGACATGACATTGCTTGACTATTATTTAGTGAAAAAGAGGTACTTTTTTAGGCTGCCCTTTTTCAGGTAATATCCTCCAGTTAACTTTTGCTAGCAGGTAGTTATCATTTTGTTTAAATATTTCACTATTAATGATGGTAGTTGTATGCTAAGATTCATGGTATTGTTGGTTATTTGTCTCCTGTGTACAATATTTATGGAAAATAATAAAATATTTGTGCATTTGTTAAAGAAATGGATTTGTTGTGATAGAGGTTAATGATGCCCATTTTTTCAAAACCCTTGTCTAGGTTTTTGTGGCTTTGGTTTATCCTTGACAATGGGTAAAGAGACAATTTTGTTTAGAATAGTTGTTTTTTAAAAAAGTAGTAAGAAGTGTGTTGCCTACCTGTTAGTATATACAAGTGTCTTGTAGAATTTTTTTTTACCATTCTCTCTCCCATTGTTCTACATGGTCAGTTTGTAACTAAAAGGTGTTTCCAAAAAACACTATTAAAATGGCATTGTTAAAAAGGCATTATTTAAATAGTGTTACTTACACTGTAGTGTGTTGTTCATTGCAGAAAAAAAAACATTAGACTATCTGTTGATACAATATTTGAAATCATAATGCAAAATAAGTTGTAAAAATACATCTAATATTTTGGAGACTCCCATTTGTGAGTTTTCAGCATATTAATGTATTGGTTTTTGAAAATGATGGTTATGCAGTGAAACAGAGCAACCCTCTGTATTGAATTTTTTTTCTTTATGATTGGAACATGCAATAGAAAGGTCAAGTTAGTGAGACAAATTTATTGTTTTTCCAGTTAGGACTGTAATCAGTGAGATTTATTTTTTAATAAGTGAGTGAGGCAAATTTTTTGAGTGGTTTTTCTACCCCATGAGGGTTTTCCACTCAAGACAAAAACAATGTTATAATTGTTGTCTTGACATGATGATGTTATGTGTTTAATTGCTTTAATATTTCTCATTTCAGTTTTAATGGTTGCATTCAGTTCATTTATGTTTTTAATCATTGAAATATTAAGAGCATATATTGTTTCCAATTTGTCAAAGGAAAACAAATTAAGCTAAGACATTGATTCACACCCCCCTCATAGTATCTTCACCACTCCAACATGAATATGGGAGGATGAAGGGATAAAAATTTCCTTTTTGTGAGTGGTAGTGGAATTAGAAAGTGGATCATGCAACTTGGGAGAAGAAATGGAAGGTGGATCAAGTTAACTAAAGAGGAGAATGGAAAGTGGATCGAGTTAACTTAAGAGATTGATTTGGAAAGTGATGAATTCATTTTGAGAGATGATTTAGAAAGTGAATCAAGTTATTTAGGGAAATAATTAAAATAATTTAGAATTATTTTAATTATAAGAGATGTGAGAGGATAAGGATTAATTTAAATAAATATTTAAATTATTTAAATTTTCTGGGGAATATGGATTAATTAATTGGTTAAAGGATAAATGGATTAATTAAATAAATATAATTCATTTAATTAATTGGCCAAAGATTAAATAAGAGGGATGGTGAAAGGGGTTATGTGAGGTATAAAATAAAATAGGTTTTAAGATGCCAAAAATAATGTCAAAAGTGAACATCACAAGATATGGTCTAAAGGTGGCAGACTACTTTGTGGATGGAATCTATGGTTGGGCTTCACTCACGAATTGGGTGAAAAGTGTGGAACACATTATTTTGGCACTAGATAAGGCGGTTCTAATAGAACTGTTGAGCTCGTGAAAGGTACCTTTTTCCTCAATGGTGGATAGGATTATATGGATTAGGATAAAATTTGACGAGTACCCGATAAATTTGGGATACATTATTCAATGTGCTAAAAAGGAGGACAAGGATTGGCTAAATAAGGTATGTTGGGCATCAGGTGTTCTTCCAAAGGCAGGCACGTTTCTTTGGACTGCACTACACAAACACATTTTAACTGGTGAAAGATTACATTCAATAAGAATTATTGGGCCCAATAGATGTCCATTATGTTGTAATAGTGAGGATACCTATGATCACCTCCTTCTCAACCGCTAGTTTACAACATAGTGTTGGAATTGGTTGTTACATTCATTAGATTGGTCTATTACAAGATACAAATATCTTAAAGATTTTGTTTGCAGCTGGCCTATGGGATTTCAGAAGTGTGTAGGTGGACACTTGGCTTGTTGTGCCCTCAATGGTTGTTTGGCAATTATGGAAAGAATGAAATAGGAGGATATTTTGTAATGTTGAACTCCCGGCTGAACAAGTCATAAAAAAGATTGAAGATGGGCTTTGTGAACTTTTAAATTCAAAGTGGGGCAGGCCTAAGGGCACCATTTTCACTAGCTGGGATAAAAAGCTTCAAAATTACTAGCTGAGCTTGAAACCCCCCAACCTAGACCATGTGATCCCAAATGCTCGATGCGCTAATGCTAGATGGGTTCCCCCTCATACTAGTGGATTTAAACTCAACTTTGATGGGGCTTCGCAAGGAAATCTTGAGTTTTTGGGATTGGGTGCATTATCCATGATTGTCATGGGACCTGTGATGGTGCGATGGCTAAAAACATTGGGTTTTCTACTAACAATAAAGTTGAGCTTGAAACATTGGCGAGGGGGTGGATCTTTGCTTGGAAATGGGTTTGAAATAAGTGATAATCACAGTGGATTCCTAGCTGAGCATTAATGCCATTGGAAGATCATTTGTACATAACTAAAAGTTTAGAGTCCTCATGGAATGGTCTATAGACAATCTTAAAAATTTCTTATTCAATGTCTCATACTTATCGAGAAATGAATAAAGTGGGGGATCACTTGGAAAATCTAGGCACATCCATGGAGCTACCTGGAGATATATTTTTTTTTGAGGATAAGTCAATAATCGAGGAATTAGTTCTTTGATCGATAAAGATCGAAAAAATTAACATTCGCTTCACCCTTGTTCCCTTTGAAGAATCTTTTGGTCCTACATTCATGTTCTCTTTGAATAGATTAGTGTTGTTGTGAATTGGTTCCTCTATTGTCGGTGCCACATAACACTATTGGAATTGGAAGCATGGCTAGGATTGGTACTCTCTCCCTTGTGTGCAGAGCTTGAATCAAGAATGTAGGAAAGTTAATTTGTGATTGGGCTTGGACATTGGTCAGGATGGGGGTGGAGATGACCATTTACATCATTTAGTTCTTGACCCTTGTTGGGGATAATTTGGACCTGTCGGAGGGAACTCGGTTGCTAGGCTTGTGGACAGTGTTGGCGGCATGGATTTCTATTTCACTCTTATATCCATTTTTTTGATTGTATTGATGCGAGCTACCCCCTTTGGTAGTACTTACCAAACAAAAAATAATAATTAATTGGTTAAAGAATAAATCGATTAATGAAATAAATATAATTTATTTAATTAATTGGCTAGAGATTAAACAACAACGATGGCGAAAGAGGTTATGTGAGGTATAGAATAAAATGTGTTGTAAGATACCAAAAATGATGTCAAAAGCGAATGTCACAAGATATGGTCAATTTTAGGTGACTACACAAACTATTTGTAAGACTTAACATAATTATGATAAATTGAAAGACAATGTAGTGTAGACGTTTTGCAGTGAAGGATACTTTTAAGTGTGTAGATAGAATCATTCTATGAAACCCTATAAATCTTAAGTCCTCTTAAGGATAGCTGAGAAAATTCTCTAATTGTGACTTAACTGAAATCATGTACATGTATTTAAATGATATTATGTGGTAACTGGTTTATAATTTTTATTCATCAATCTTATTGATTCACTGAGATTAGAAGATTAAATATATTCGAATTATATTTAATTTTAAATCCTTTGTATCATGTTTTGTTAAAACCGTATTACTATATTATCTTCTTAGCCTCGACCTTAATGTCATCCGCATAATTCTAAAAGAAGTTATGACACATTATTTACTATCTTATTGCTGTAGTAGTGAGGTTTCTAAATATTTTTTTAAAATGATAAATTTGACTTGACTTTAGGTATAGTTCCTAACCGTACGTTTAAGGAGACCCACATATTCTTTATGTTTAAAAGATTCCTTAAAATAGGAAAAGAATATATTCGCACTATTTTTTTAAAGAAGAAAAAGAGAGCATATTAATAATAAAATCACTTAGTAGTAGAAAGTTCACTTATTTTTTCATATATTAAAGTGAATGAAACATCAATGTGTTGTTGTCAGACTACACAATTAGTACATTATATTTTTGTAATGACACTTAGAAATAAATTCTCAAACTAATTCTCAACCATTGATCTTTGTAAATCTAAAGGTTATAGGGTGATTCCAGAGGTTTGAGTTCACAAGCATAGTTGTAATGCTCAAAATTAATGTTAGGGAAAAAACATAACTAACAATTTTTTTTTAAACAATATTACAAATAAACCAACATTTAATTTCCATGCATGTGCATGGATAATGAATTTCACCATTAAGTAACTTCTCTTGTGCAACATCATCTTTGACATGATGCTCTAGAGTAGTGTAAGGAAATGAAAACGGTTCAGGGTTGACTCCGAACATAGTGTTTACTAGGACAGTTGATGTTCATTTTTATATAATCGGTAGTGCTCATGTTAGACCACCATAATATGGGTTATCATATGGGAAAAGCATGTCAAAATCATCAATTTGATTTACTATTAATCTTATGGATTAATTGATTGAACATTACTTGTCTTGTTTGCTCTACCCATTTTCAACCACTTAGACAAAATTGCTAAAATCTACATTACCATTTAATATCAAAATTCAAGTATGAGAATAAATAAAATATTTATAATTTTCTTTAATTTTAAAAATTAAAAAATTTAATGTTTAATTACTATTAATTTATTTATTCACTTAACCTTTTTTATATATACATATAATAACTAAATATTTTATTTTAAAAAAAATATAAGATTGAGAAATAGCATATACAGATGATCAGATATTAATTTCTTACATTTAACTTATTATTAGTTATCTTTAAATAAAGAATGTTGGGGGCCACAAATTAACAAGAGTTTGATTTAAAATAGAAATCTCCTTTTAACAAAAGTATGGTGGAATAGACTAAATCTTAACCTTTATGCTTACTCCCTTTTTCTAAATTAGTATAATCCCCATCTAGGGAGTGGGGATATATTCCCCTCTTGTCTTCTTCAACATATATGGAGATTTATATTCAAGTTTCACTCACTTAAAAGCTCATAAGTTTAGAAACATGTAGGCCTAACCATTTTTCTACTTGTGACATGCCTTGATTTAAAAAAGTCTACAAAATTGTGCAAGGTAATGGAAAGTATCTTAAGGAATATAATGGAATGAAACTAATGGGAGGAGGACATCACTCACATAAGAGGAAGCAATGGAGTCAACAAGGTGAGTTTTTTTTTTTTTTTATAATAATTTGAATTATCCTTCATTGAAATTACTGCCCTTGTCTTTATATAATTTATTCCATCGTTATAATGTACAAAAGGATTATATTTTTACATGGAAGGCTTATCATATTTGGAAATGGCCAAGCTAATTTTCACTATCAATGGTTAACAAATACAATGTCCATTAATTATTATTGATGGGTGCATTAAATTATATAATTATTTTTATAATTATTTTTCTTTTCTATATATTATATTAATTTATTTAAATATTATTTGTTCTAATTATATTTATATTATGTTATATATTATTAAAAAAATATAATATTTATAATATTTGTATTTATATATTACATTATATTATATACTTTATAAATAATATTATATTCAAAAATATTAGCAAATAGATTTAACATATTAATATATATTTTTACATTAATATGCTCTATTTTAATTAGTATTGAAAGACAATAAACAAAATCAATAAATAATTTTCATTATGTTATTATGTTTATTTTTTATTTTTTGATACGCAAAATTTTCATTATATTAAAATATAGATAAAAGTTTTAAGAGCATATATCAGCCATTAGAGGAGAATAAACATGTATTGACCATCCGAAAATTAGTGCCAAAAACCCATAATAGCCCAAGATCAACTACCCACTAGACCAACCAAAGTCCTACCAACCTACTAACACCAAAACAACCACTAGGCCACCACTAGAACTAGAGCAACAAGTAGACATTGGAAACGAAAACCCTAACCTATGACACCAAAATCCAACCACCAACCACTTACATAAAATGATTTAGTTTTGTGAAATATTTCAATCCACTCTTCCAATTCTCGCCTGCAACAACCACTATCCCAAAGAACTACTTTAAGAGCTTCACTGCCACTGCCATGACCATCCTATGCTTCATGAGACCAGGTCCAGTCAGATCCAAAAGAAATAGATATAATTTTATGGCTTTGTCCTACTCCATCAGGTTCTCTAAGTCACAATGATGTGGGACACCTCTCCCAGCTACCACCACACACAAGACATCATCGACCCCTTCCACAAAATCCTCCCTGAACATCTTTTCTAGCAATACATTTGCCTCAACTTTTTCAACCTAGTTATCTAGGAGAGAAGCCAAGAACTGAGATGAAATATAAAAATTCTCTTATCCATATTGCTTGTTCACCAAATTCCCAACACCCAAGACCATTTTAGTTGCCACCACCACCAAAGGGTCATTGTTTAGCAATTTGTTTTCAAACATTGGTCCTTCACTTCTCAAAATGAAGCCTGTCGAGCTAACGACTGTAAAGAAATCGAGGTATCTACCCCAAATTTTGCCACCTCATCCACTGACACTTCTGTCAAAAACCAAGAACGCTTGGCCATCAAAGCCCAAGCACCAAACACAAAAAACTAGAAGGAGAAAGCACACCATCTACCATCGGCAAAAATGAAGAGAAACCCCACTTTCATTGGCCTAAAAGCTAGTCCATCTTGGATTAATGTCATGTACGAAGCGAATACCACCCTTTCAAATAAAAGGAAAGCTAGCTATCATTGGGGCACACAAACTCTCCATCTCTTCATTGCGTTTAATACATAGAAGAAAAGACATCTTCATAAACATATGGCTCCAGGAACCACCCACCTCAGCCCATAAACTCCAGACCATCCGACATTGTCAAAAAATTACCACAACTCCTCCACCTTGTTGGAGGGGATCCCACCCTTTCACCCACAGTTATTATGTTTATTTTGACATTTATCACGGGGTGACATTTCCTTTTGTTATTTTTTCATGAAATTTTAAGTAATAATTGCATATTTATGCATATTTTAAAATATAGTATTTTCTTATTTAAATATCTAAAATTATGACTATGTTTATTATTACATATTTTATTTTATATTTTCAATCATCCAATATAAATCTAATATAATATTTTTAAATTATTACTAAAAATATACTTTAATTAGAATACATCTTACAACTTATATATGGCGCACTCTATTCGAAAATCTTCGCAACTTTTGCGACCTCTATGTGCACTGAATTGGAACATTGTGAGCTATTTTTTGAGTCGGACCAAGGCATGGTGAGTTATGTTGGGGTCTTGCCTGCTCTTGCTTGCCCTAAGGAAGATCTTGGGGCTCCTCCTATCATGTAGGTTCCCTCATTGGATGAGAAATTTGGTTCTCTATTGGCCTCACAATGCTTGGTGGATATTGGTCCACATTTGGAGGTTGGCAGTAAGCGAACGATGATCTACCCCTCTCCCTCAATGGCAAAAATAAACAAAGCGTGGCTCAAAGATGAGTTTTGTGGCTGCCTTGGCTGGGTGCCCTCCTTAGCGAAGCGTTCTCCATATGGTGGCGGGTAACCCTAGATTGGGGGTTTCTAAAGCATCTCCTCCCATGCATAAATTTTATTCCTCTTCATCTTCTGGTGATGCTCCTATGAGCCCTCCCTTTGTTGTTCGACACTCAACCTCTATTCCAAAGATATACCTTGACGATTTGGCCTATGACAAACAAGAATTTTTGGTGGAACATGCTCTTATTTGTCGATTTACGAAGGTTTGGCCTAAACTCTATGACCTTCATTCTTGGATTGATGCAAATTGGAAAGAGTATCTCGAAGAGGAAACTAGTGTATATGCATGTACGAAGGGGTTCTTTATTTTAGAATTTGAGTGGATGACAAAGAAATGGTGCTCAACTCTAGCCCATGGTTTTTCAATGATAATTTTTTAATGCATGAAGCCCTAGTTCCCCTCATTTGATCCACATACAGAGTTTTTTTCAACAACATTTCTATGGATCTGTTTGCCCTACCTCCCTTTGCGGTTCTGGGAAATTGGTTGCCTAAAGGAAATTGGCAATGCATTGGGGAAATATCAAGGCCTCTCAAACGAGACAATCAACTATGAAAATTTCACATTTGCTCGATTATGTGTTGAGATGGATGTTAGAAAAGGACTTCTAGCTGATATTTATCTCAAAGTTGGAAAGATACTCTGGTGCCAACCAATAGATTATGAAAAGAGAGCATCCAGATGCATATTTTTCTTTTCCATAGACCATGGTACTGCCTAGTGCAGGTGAAAACGTGTTGACGTGCACACTAATGATGCTCCTACTCATAGATCCTCTTGGTGGGAGAGGGCTAAATTATGCCATTATGCAATTTATCCTCCTTCAAATATTGCAACACCTTCCATTCCCACTTCTCATAGCTCAATTCCCGTCCCATCCCACAACTTGGTGGCTGCTAGCTCAACAGATCCCTCCCTTCCGTTGGTGAATGACAACAATTTTTCTTCCCCTCTTGTGATCATTTCGCAAGATAAATGCTTTGATGCTTGCACTGCCAATGTAGACATGTCTTCTCCACAGACCACATAGTCAGGCCTCCTTGATAGGTTTGAGGTTTCCACTCTCCTGCCTACTCTAGTGAAGAATGGACGTGAGTTTACCGATTCTTATTCAGCCTCAGGTACAAAACAAGATTGGACTAAAGTTAGGCAAAAGAGATCTCTTCCCTCTATCTGAATGGCATTAAGGTCTGCAAAGAAATAGCTTTAAGGTTTATCATGCTTTGGGTTTGATTTGGCATTTTTTGGCTCTTTTGTGTTGCACCCTCTTATCAAGACATGCATTTATGCTCTTTCTAGATTAGTATTCATGGGATTTGTCCCCTTGACAACACTTACCTATCAAAAAAATAAAATTAGAATACATATTACATTATTTATACTATAATTACATTTATTAATATATATTTTGCATTATTATTATATTCTATAACACAATTATACAATTATTAGAAGTAATAAACCATATCTCATAGTTTAATTTTTTTCTGGATAAATTAGGAGAGAAAAACCTATATGTGTGTAATATATAATAATATTAGTATATAATAAAAATGTAAACTAAAATTAATAATATAACAACAGTAATAATAATAATATATAGTTAATATCATTTTAAAAATAACCTACCAATTGAACTCATGCACTACACAAATGTATGAAAAAAATACACCAAAATTTTCCTTAATTGGCCTTCCACATGTATTTAGCATACCCATTGCACACTAAGGTGTGATTGCTAGTTTTACTTTCATTTATCAAAAGGACCGAGTATTATATTTTTATGGTTAATTCTTCCTATTTCGCAAAAAAGTGTAGTCCCTTGATTTAGCCTTGTAAGCTTGCAATTCAACAATAACCTAATGGTGTTTTACTAAGGTGTTGTGAAGTGTTCTAACACATTTCCTCACTTTTTTAAGACCCTTTCCACATAATTCACCTAAATAACACCCTTTTACCCCTTTCCAAGCCTTGTGCCAAGGTGTTGTAAGAAATTTTCACACTTTCCTAGGCTTATCATCGATTAGTTAACCCTTTTCTTATGCTAATTTGTCCCCTTAACGTACTTTTAGTCCCAACTTAAGTGTGTTTCAGGAGGAAAATATGATAAAATTCATTAAACATTATTTTTTTCTCAACCACCACTTGAAATTGCCCAAGTGGGCTAGGTCGCCACTTTTGGGGGACCTAGTCCCTGTTGACATAAATTTCAAAATTAAAACAAAATCTAATGGGAATGTTTCCTCCTAAACCGTACAGTCAGCCTATCATGTTGCATTTTGAGAAAATTAGGGTTTATCATGTACAAATATTTGTTTTCACCTTCATTTTTCCACTCTTGCTCTTTTAGTCTCTCCCTAGAAACATTCCACTCAAGTCACATCAAAGAATCAAACCCTACAAGGAGCAAAAAGACAAGTTGTAGGCCATTTTTAGGAGTTTCAGACACAAACTATTACAGAGGAAGGAACTACCAGTTGGGACCCATAGAATAAAACCCTAAATCCTCAAAAAGCATCAAAAGAACTAGGTCATCACTATTGGCAACCTTGTCCCCCTGCTATGTTTGAAAAAGGGTTTTAATATTTTTGGGTAACCTTTTCCCCAAAACCTGGCCTGACAAAATTTCCTAACAAAAGGACTAGGTCACCCAACTTGGCGTAACTGTCTCTCTTCTAATTTCATATGTTTTCTGGAATATTCTGGGAACTCTCATCAACAACATCATATTTCTAGGTGCACAAGTTCTTATCCTTGCCATTTGTTTTCTATATTACACCTATTTAGGTCATTTTAGATTAATCTTCATTAGTTTAGATTTACTTTGTTTACATTTCATACATTATATTAGTATCATTTCATTTTTTAGTTTCTATCCACACATCACACATACACACACATCACAAACTTAATCAATCAACCCTCCCTTTGAATGCAACTTCCAAAAATCCAATAACCACCAAGTGGAAAGAGTACCATTTCCACACACCAAAAGCTCCTAGGGTGAAAAACCACAAGGAACTAGTAGAGGGTATCCTCTTGCCCTAGGTCCAGTGTTATATATTTGGTGGTTCACTTCCAACACACATTGCCACTATTGTTCAAATATCAATATTACCCCTTATCGAATGGTTAATTCGAGGCTTTATCCTTTACTTTTGGCAAAGTAAATTTTATCTGTGTTGTTTTAGATTCTTGTGAATGAAATGTGGAGAAAAGAAGATTGCGCCATTTTAACTTGTTTATCAAAATAAAATAAAATAATCAAAAATCATTGAGTCTTCCATCAGGGACACCCTAACTATCTCTGATAAGAAGATCTAGGGTTGGGAGAGGATCAAAGCAATGCCTTAGGGTTTTTTTTTCTGATCTTATTTCTATACTTTTCTTAGGCAGGTTTATTTTTCTAATCTTATTTATAGAATTTTCTTGGGCGACCAGAGATCATTGTTTGAGTATCTCTTCTATACAGTTATCTTCATGCATTTATTATTTCATTTGTTTAGGTCGATGGCACTCTTAGGTGTAACTTTTGTGACTCCTATTTTTTTCAGTCATGTAATATAAGTTTTAGCAACCATGAACTACATATTGGCCATACCCAACATATGGCATTGGCCAAATGAGCACTACCTATGGGAGCTACAACTACCTACATCACTGAAGATTTGTAGATTCATCAAGTATGGTGACTATTATGCAATAAATCCTATTTATTTTGTTCATTTATCTGCAGATCCATATAGATGCACATCACATTCCTCTATCGACATAGTGCGAGGCTCAGAGGGAGGTCAAAGGAGGCAACAAGACTCCAACTCAGGCCTGCACAATTCCTCTATTCAAAATATTGTTGGATGGCCCCTCAGGGATCCACTATGAGGCCACTACCTAAAAGAGTTAAGCTTCAAAGTTTTTTGATTATACAAGACAACATAATAGGTTCAAGTTGTATTTATTTAACTTGCATGTGGCTTAAATTTTTATTGTAGCATTTTCTCTTATACTGAATCCATAATTAAACTCAACTACAGAAAACAAGGGACACAGCTAGAATGTGAGTTTCCTTTTTAGGAATTTTAAGGGGAAAAGCATTGGTATATGATTTTTCTCAATGACCATATTTAAATATAAAAGTAATTACACAACATAATACTAATTCTACATTTGGCCATTTAGTCCTAAAGTAAAATGCCTTGTCTATTATTAACTGACAAATACTAACTAGGTAGAACCTATGTATGCTAACATAGAATAAATTGAATCATGTATGCATTCAAGAGAATTATTGAAAACCATTTTACTTTACGACAACATGAATATATATTTAAAAGAAACAGTATGAAAATATCACTTATGAAAGAATTTCCAGTATAGCAAGAAAACCTTAACAATGAATACTTTCATGCATCCTTTTACCTTTCAGGTTTCTTTCATCAACTATCAAAAAAAAATGGTATAACCATTTTCATTTATTTTTGTAGTAAGGAAAATAGATTATGTATAAATTTTAACATTCTTATTTCAAGGCAATGTGACAAACTTATAGTTTAATATCCTACTTAAAGAATGCATTCTTGCAGTGACTTATGCATTTTATTTCAAATGATAAAGATTAATATATTGATCTTTCACCGATTGAATGACATATCCCATTTTCTAAGAATACCTTATATATTTTCTTTTAATTACAAAAACTAAGAAGCTTTAATTTTATTTTTTAATTTCTCATTGCACAAAATGTAGAATGAAATTATACAAGGAAACATAGGGAACAACGACAATAGAGTATAAATCTAATATCTCATTCTCTTTCCTAACAATGTAACCACATAAATACGCAGGTTTCCAACAACATTTATTTACTTTATACACTCATTGGAATGATGAAAAAAAATACTCTTTGTAACTCTTAAACAACAACTACATACACCAAATATAATAGTGTAATAAGGAGGAATATTTTCTTTACATCTGCACTACCATGGATATTTGCACATATCTAGTACAAAATCTATATAACTAAAATAGAGACACGTGTACTCTTTTACATCGACCTTTCAATACAATAACATAAATCTCAAAAAGGTGGATTTCTTTGAAGGTAACACTAATACTGGTCAAAAAAGAACATAGTTGTTTTCAAGTTGTGGGTTCTTCAACCTATAAACTACACAATACATAAAAAAAATTCCATAGGCCATGGGTGCTCACCTCCCAGCTTTTGGTTGGAAAACCAACCACCCCCGAGCAAGGAGACACCTTGGGAACCAAGTATATTGATGAAATCCAAATATATTTAACACACACAATACTCATAGAACATTTACACACCCACCCAAGGGAAATTTCACATAACAAAGGCTTCATTATGAACCCAAAATGGGGAATGGAGGGTGGACTATGCACTCCAATTTTGCAACTCAAAAATAAACACCCTCGATAACCATCACAAGTTTCAACCCTTCATTATCAACCTTTCCTTCATATTTCGTTATCCACCCAAGTCACCCTTAACATTTCACAAGACATATGGCTACTCATGCCCCTCTTTTAACCTCTCCTTTCTAAGGAGGAATAACATATCCCCATGTAGGTTCCTACTCCAACCATTCCCATCTTGGGATGCTCTATCCAAATTTCTGTGAGCCTATCCCACTACAACCCTTTTTTCCGACAATATATATAGAAAAAAAAAATTTAAGCAAGCATTTCAAAACACACAAATACATGTACATAACTTACAAATTTAAAACATAAGAAACAAAAGGGTGTGGTGAACCTACCTCAATCCAAGATTTGGAAGAAAGTGATGAGTGTGAGCACAACTCCTCATCCTCCAAATTTTCTCTCCAATCTCTCAAGACAAATCCAAGAGCTCTCAAAAAAAATTACAACTCCCAATAAAAAAAGAATGCAAAAAATGAGAACCCCCAAAACCATTGTTCTTGGTTTCTTTACAGGAATTCAAGTTTGAATTCCTTTGAATGGGGGAGTGACACTTGACACTCAAAAATTCACTCTCCCAAGCACATTCACCTATGTGTGCTCACACATGTGTGAGAGCTTATTTTCTTCAAACCTCTTTAAGACCTCAAAAAGGGCACCCAATCATGAAATTAACTCAAAATTTTAAGTTATAAATGTATCTATCCATAGGTACTTGACCTAGGGACCTTTAACGCATAAAAACACTTTAAAAACATAACTTTTCAACCCCCAAAAAGCACCCTAAAGGTCAAATCCGAGTTTGTACACTTGGGTGGACAATTCACCATCTGGATGGACTTACATGGCAATAAAAATTAACTTACAAAAATTTACAAATAACATTACAAATAAAATAAATTGCATAATGGAACCATAGTCCCCCCATATGGACTATAGGGTTCCTAAAGGTTTCCTCCAATTTCTATTAGCCATGCAAACTAAACCTACACACTCAATGCGCATGTTAATTCATCCAATAAATCATATTTCAAAATAATTGAATCACCATTTAATATACACAAGTTTCCATTCAAATAAATCATATATCAAAACAATTGAATCACTATTTCATATACTCATGTTTCATAATTTCAGATAGCATATATATCTCATATTATAACTGAAAAAATCACTAATCACATATCATCCCCAATTCCTTTGACCTTAAATTTCAAATTGTAACGTGGTTGATTCACATCACATATTTCATTTTTTCATCATTTCCAAATTCAAATTGAACAACCATAGTAACTAGCATAAATTTATGTCAACCATCACAATAAGCTAACTAAGCATGTAGCATAATCATAATCAAGTAATCATAAGAACTCAAATGTATAAACATCATAATCAAATCATCAAAAAAACTCAAATGTTTAAAATATCATGGCCTAAATATCATGTCCTAATTTCTTTAAAAGAAAGACATTGATTGACATCAAGGCCAAGCGGCCAATAACTTTAGATTGCAAAGGACTATATAAAATGACTAATGATACCAGGAACTTGGAGAATAGGTCAACAAAAAATTAGAAATCAATAAAATTTTAAAAAATCCTAGAAAGAGTGAGAAATTTAGTATTTTATTTCAAGTTGATGGCAACTTTCTTTTTTCATTTGTATTACTTTATTTTTATAAATTTTCATGCAAATATTTCATAAATAGACAATACTTAATCTCTTAAAGGAAAAAAAAATGATTTTTCTAAGTTGATTAAATATTTCATTCTATTATTTTATTCCATTTACATTAGTTGTATAATTTGAATAAATATTGTAAACACAAAATAATTATTTACTATAAATGAATACCAAAGAATAACAAAAAAAAATTATTTTATTACCAGTAAATTACAATGTTACATTATTACATAGATTTTTAAAGATGAGTAGAGAATGATTCCAAGCTAATGTGCCACTAGCTACTTTTATTGCTGGTGACAATACAAACCATATTCTCAAACCATATGGCTTGTCGACCATGGTTTGGATCTTGGGATCTTGAATATGGTTCTACATTTATAATATTCTCAATACAATACACTCAATAATTCAAAACATTGCACTCAATAATAAATCATTTAGCCTTCTATAAATGATTTTAGTTGTGCCCACTATCCCTATTTATGAGCCACCAATACCACTACCATCCTCATCCATGTTTACTCATGAGTCATGTGAGGTTGGGTATAATGATTTTTGCACAAACCACAAAGTTAACTTAACCATGTAGCTTAAGTCTTACATTTAGAATTACAATGTTTAATTTACTTGGAATTTGGATAAATCCAAACTATACCTCAAATTGATCATTGGATTAATGGAATAATCATATACAGTATGTTTCAATTGATCATTGGATTAATGGAATAATCATATACAGTATGTCATGTAGTTTTCAATATCAAAGTATCCAATCAATCTCTTCAGATGTACATACGGCATTAATCCGCAGTAAAAAGATAGAAATCAATAAAAAGAAAGCACATGCTATGTGCCATACTTTCTACCATTTTTTAGTATCAAGTCATCAATTCAAACATTTTTTTTGCTTTTTATTAGAAGAGTAACCTAATTTTGAATATTTTAAAGATTTCCCAAATACATATGACATTAATCTGTCATATCGCATACACATTTTATTCAATGAAAGACTATATGGTAGATATAGGGAAATCGGTAAAAATATTGAGAATTAAATGAAAGGTAGAGTACTTCGAGGCATATGTACTTCAGATGTACATATGGCATTAATCTGTGGTACCACAACCATATTTGTTTTAATGAAATAAAATCTGGTAGATATGCAGAAATCGATAAAATCTGGTAGAGTTAAATGGAAAGCAGAGTACTTCAAAGCATTAAAAAGAGAAATAAATAGCTTTTTGTAGCTTAATCATTATCAATGTCCACTAATAATTTCACTCACTTATGATCAAAACTATATGTTGATAATTACTATTAGTTTTAAAAGCCATGGTTTTATATTGAACAAAGAAAAAAGGATTTACAAGAATGGAGACACAAAAAGTATTTTAATTTAAGTAGTTGAAGGCTGAAGTACATACTACATAGCCATCCTGGCATAAAAGCCACTATGACAAAAAACTAGTCACAAAATACATATTGCAGGAATTATTACATTATACAATAAAATATAGACGCAATTCACTACTAACAAAATATGTAACAATAGCAAAGGCCCTCAGCCGAGTGTTTGAGAAAAATGTGAATTTGATTTAACAAAGTAACAACAGAGAAGAAAAGGGAATCATCCAAAATTTCCTCCAACACTCTAGACTCTTTAATGATTCATTTTTTCGTATCACATAGAAGACCACATCTAATATTAACAAGGGCAAGAGCCCGCATTGTAGAAGCATGCAATTCCACTTTATATAAGATTCCACCAATAGGTGTTAACCCACTTTCAAAATTGTAATCCCTAGTGCCAACTCCAATGAAGAAATAAAATTAATGAAAGGCTGCAAATAACATATTGCCAATGTCTTCACCAAATCTTTATCGATAAAAATGTCCATGCAATTGGACAAGAAATATAAATTTACTTTGGAATGTAGATCACGAGGGTTGTTCTAAAGCCATTCCCTACCCATAATTATTCTTATAGAATCTTAAACCTACACACAACGAATTGTAAAAACCATACCCAACTTTTCTCTATCGTATTCATCATCGATTCTTTTCTCCTAAAAACATTTGGGTAGCATGACATGCCATGAAGAATCCATATCACAATTAAATTGAGAAAAGAGAAGGAAGAAAGAAAACCCAAATATATTATAAATGATATGAAGAACATCAAGTTGGTGAAGTATATATAGAAGTTAGAATGAATACAATCACATCAAATACTCAACACTTAACATTTAATTCACCACTTGATGTGACAATATTATTCTAAAAAAATTGAGTCATAAACGTCAACCATTTTTTTTTTTAGATCTAATGGTTCTAGAATTATTCAAGAGGTTTGAATTCACAAGTCTAGTGCTTCAGACATTTTCTTCCAGAATGAATCTACAATCATCCATCTTTCAATAATCATTGATCTTTGATGAAATTAGTGCTAAATATTGATTCCTTTTAGACCGTTAACCATAAGCTGAAGCTAGGTCCCACTAAGGAAAGATATCATAATCTTGGATTACCATAGAAAACTAAGGATATCACCTTCTTAGTAGTGCGGGCCTGCGGGAGTCACCCGATAGTTAATCGCCGATCTCAACCATTGATTTTCGTGAGCAAATATTTGTCACTTGACTTTGATAATCCATGGAACTGGTAATCATCTAGGTCGAAGGGTCGATGACAATGATGAATCCAAAGGCTTAAGTCATAACTTAAGTGACCTTCAATTGTTTGTAGCCAGTCAAGAATAAAATATTATTTTTGAGTTCATGACTATAAGTGATTTAATAAGTAATTAAATTTCAACCATTGATTTTTCAAAATCTAATGGTTCTAGTGTTATTCCAGAGGCTTGAATTCACAAGTCTAGTGCTTTAGAAATTTGCTTCAGGAATGCAACTACAATCATCCATAAAAAAATCATCGAACGATCATGGGTTATATTGATGTGTGTTGACATCTAGCTTTAGACATAATGAATATGTTAAAACTTGTCCCCAATCCTGATACTTTATGAAGGAATTTGGATTTATGGAAAATTGGTCCTAGAATAGAAAAATATTTAGATCCAGAAACATTATGAAGGATTTGGATGAATGGAAAATTGGTCCCATAATAGAATAATATGTAGCATTTGATATTTTTTCCATCCACGCTATGATTTATTATTGGCATACCAGTTTATTTTGCCAACTTATCAACCACACTTTCAGCCAACTTATCAGCAAAACTAAATTTAAGTATTTGTAACTAACAAACAATTTTGGTCAAACATATGATCTAGTAAGATTCATTATAACAAAGTTAGATACTTCCATAATTTTTTCAACTAAAATTCTTGGCTAAAAATATATCAAGCACCACTTTGAGTCCAATTTACCAAAAGAATAAAATTATTTAAAAAACTTGAAGTTTCAATAACTCCTGCTAATGCAAATAATATTTTTAAAAAAATATAAAAGTACCCTTTTGTAGATCCATAAGTTTAGTTTTCAAAAATAACTTTATTTTAATAGTTTAATTATTATTTATATTTATATTTTTTATTTTTACTAAAAGTAGGTTATCGGAACAAAATATTAGGTTGATTGTCATGCCAAGGAAAAATACTAAAACTTATTAATTTTTTTTGAAAAAGATATGATGCACTAGATAAAGGAATCTATTTAAATAGGGTATAATTTTTTTCCATTTTAGATAAATATTTAATATGAAAGTTGACGTCTGATGGAAACAACTATTTTTTAATTCACGCAAATTTTAATATTTATAGAAAAATATATATTTATGAAAATTGGGATAAAATATATCCATGAACTAAAGTTTCAAGTTATAACTACACACAAAAAAATTGAAAGAAAAAAAAAAAAATTTACTATTAAAAGTTTGACGTCCCATGCAACATCATTTTTCAACATTTTATCGGCAAATAGATTATAGTGTTAATTTATTATAAACTATTTTAATACCAACATAAAATATACTAAAAAATACACATTATAATAGTTTACATCATTTCAAAATTCAAAACATATATGCCACTTTTTAGTGATTCAAGTTTAAAAGTTGGATCAATGTTGGTCGTTTCCTCTATAAAGTGTGACACAACTTTGTGTTTTTACCCTCTATTGGTTTGAGATTATGTTTAATTCACCAACGGTTTTATTTATTTATTTGAAAATAGGTTTAATTAACCAATGAAAATATTTTTTAATCACCCACAAATATATTTTATTTGTTTGAACATAGCATTAATTCACCAATAGAAATATCTTATTGGTTTGAAAACATGTTTAATTCACCAATGGAAATATTTAACTGGTTTCAAAATAGGTTTTAATCGCTAATGAAAATATTTTATTGGTTTAAAAAAGATACAATTCTCTAGGATTTTTCATAGACTTCTAGCAATTACAAAAGTTTCACCAATTGCAATTTTTTTTTCTTGAAAAACAAAAAAAAATGCCATTAAAATTAATATTTTTATTATGAAGTATAGAATATTTTCTAGGATTTTACACCTTTGCCGAGGGGGGTTGTTCTTAAATTTATCCCTGCTATTGCCTTATGTTATATGCATTTTTTTTATTTCATATGATGGATGCATTATGATGTTTTATGTATTTTATATGATTATGTGATGATTCTATATGTTATTATGCATTATAGATGCCTAATGTATTTTTTATACTTATAAACTTAATCATTATTATGTTATGGTTGCATTATGATTATGATGCGATGATTATGGATGCAATGATATATGCAATGTTATGTATGATTTCTATTCATGTTATGAAAATTTAATGTATTTGCAACATGATGTATGGTTTTAATGTTATGTAAATATTATTTATATACAACATGATGTATGCTTAAGGAATTATGTATTCAAGATGATATGATATGATTATGACATGCAGTGCCTATGTGGATACATATATGATTCCTATAATGAAATGCTATCAATATTTTGTATTTTCTTATGCAATATGGATGAACTAATATGTTTATGATGATTCATAAATGCTTCTAACATGATTATGTATGCAAGATATTTTTGTATGGCATAAGATACCATCAAGATTTGGATAGAAGAAGTGTTAGTGTGGAGTTAGTGGAGACAACGAAAGATTGATATTTTGATGATGATATGCTAGGCTATAGATGTAATCATCATTTGGCATTAAAATTTTGAAAAATGGACAATAAATACCATGGTATGACATAGAACAAGGTGTGAAAACTTATCCACTTGTAAAAAAGATAGATAACAAACAAGGAATTCCATGATTCATACTAGGAAAATGATTTCCCTAGTATTTTTTTCAAGAAAACCACAAAAAATAATTAAAATAAAATCAATTCATGAGACATAATCACTCCTATAAATTGTTCTTGGAACATTCCCAAGGTGGCTAATAACATGATCCAAAAAAATTTAAAAAAATATAAGATAAACTGGACCAACAAATTCAACAACCATTTAGATTGGTTTCTAATATTTGTTTGCTAATAGGATTTGATGAGATTAATTGACTGGTTGATTGATGGGTTGATGGATTTACAATGTCTAGTTTTAAGAGAGGAAATATGTCATATAAGACATGTACTCTAGTTTCAATCATGCAACCACTTTTATAAGGAAAATAATGACAATGTCTAATTTCAAGAAGGACACATTCTGTATAAGACAAATGGTAGGATCTGATCTAGTTTTAAGAAATGAGGTAATTCATATAAAAAGTTGATTCTAGTCTCAACAATGCCACCTATTGTATAAGATCAATTATTAAATTTTTTTATGTTTGATTGATTAGGCAACTGACCGATTTGGTTCGAATACTATTTGAATAGTCAGTCTGTTGGTTCATGATTTGATTAAGACTTAGATAGTTACTTGTGTGTGATCAAAGTGTTTGATTGATTATGCTACAAATAGTGACTGACCTGAACAACCCTAAAGGATTGACTTTGTGCCTCGGGGGCTTAATAAGATGGCCTTTCCTACATAGCAATGCACAAATACATTATAGTTCAACTTTATGTGACCATAGATAATTTTATTATGCATGAAGATTGAATTTATTTGACAGACCCTAAAGGACCGACTTAGCATGTCAGGGGCTCATCAGTTGATGGACTTGCCTATTTTATACATAGAGGAAATATAGTTCGATGAACTTTTCCCAACATGACTTGACACTGAATTTGTTTTTGGGATTTTAAAGGTTATTTGGACCGCTTTAGATTTTTGGAATATTTTAATGTCTTTGGAGTTTGAACATGTCTTCTATTTTTTTTGGATTTTTGATATAGTGACCTCTAATACCAAGTCTACAATTCATTGAAGACATGAGTAAACTACTTTCCCCCAGTTAGGTATAGGATCAATTTATTAGGGATGGGATCAAATAATCCTTATTATGGATGGATATGGAAGGTGAATACATGTGAAATATCAATTGTTATAGGCTATGGCAAGGACAAAAAAGTGTTATTATGGATGATGTGAGAAAGTGTGAAGGTGAATTTGTTATGAGGAAGGGTAAAAAAGAAAATAGAATGATGGTAGATGATGGAGACAAGACCAATTATGCATGGTATCACCATCGTACTTATCCAAAGCGCCACCAAAGTGGTTTTCACTATTGGATGAGTTATTTCTCTTTACTATTTTTTCAATTTTTGATTTTGTTATGTGTCACCAAGATTCTTCTTTCCCAAGTTTTCATCAAGGTAATGATTTTTTTTATTTTTTTTTATTTTTAGGTTTTGACATGGATCTTTGAAGAAAGGTGTACAATTTATGCAAATTTACATTGTTGATAAATTCTAACAATGGTTCACCTTCTAGAGTTGAAAGCTAATATGCACCAGACCCATATACTACCATTACAATGTATGTACCCAACTAATTAAACTCAAATTTGGATGACCATGTTGGACAAAGGGATATAATCTAAATGAAGGGTGTGAATGATGGAGGCATAGGATCACTAATGTGGCGAATGAAGGGAGCTAGGGTATGATTCCTATTGTGAAAACTACCTGGGCCATCAGGATTCATATTAAAAGGATTTTGGGTGACCACTAAGTTATAGTTCATGAAGGGGTCATCGTCAAAGGTCCATCAAAGAACATCACCAAGCGAGATGGATGGATTTAACAGAGTGTATGGATTGAGTGAAAGTGATGAGGATGGAGACTTTGGATCAACGAGATTTTTTTTTGACATTCTGCTTTGATAGATGCACCCAATTATTATTTATGAAGAGGCATAATTGGATATCAATTTTTTCTTACTTTCATTCTTGGCTTTTATTTTTATCTTATATTTTCCCAATATCTTTTGATTTTGACTAGAGGAATTTTCTTGATCTTTCTTTCTTTGTATTCTTTCTTTTGATTCTAGATCTCCTTTTGAAGAAGAAACTTTCTCCTTTGATTCTTGAGCTTTATCCTTGTTATTTTCTTGAGGTGATATTTGTTGGTCCATATTTATGAGGTGGGGGGGTATGAGTGAGATGGATGAGTTGAATGAAGTGGATGAGATTGATGATATTGATGAGATAGGTGAGGTGACAAGAATGTGTGGTTCATTAAACAGAATGGTGATACACTCAATGGATTCTCTGGGACTAGCCTTTTTGGCATTGTTAACATCAAAGCAAGCTTGAAAACCCTTAATGACTTGGGAACAAGGCTTAGTAGATGCAATGGTAGGGGATGGATACCCTAACCAAGGATGGTCAAAATGGAAGGATGATGGGTTAGAAGATGGAGTGAAAGGAAAATAGTTATGAGATGAAGATGGATGATCTTGAATAGGATCATGAAAATATATGGAAAAGATAGAGGTGTCATCGAGATCTTAAAATGTGTCAATCTAGACAAAACCATCTATTTACTTATTTTCACAAAGATTTGAAGTGAACTTAACATCATTCTTGTAAGCCTGGATATCATTAACAATATTAAAATTTTCACCTATGGATGAATTCTTAGAAGAAAATGAATTGTCCATACAATACTCTCCACATCCCATGTCATGGATATGGATCTTGGTTTTAGAAGGTGCATTGAATGAACTAGATGATTTCACCAAGGAAGATGGATCAATGTAATATGACAAGATGAAGGATGAGTCTTGTTGATTAATCGGCACTTGAAATTCAGTAATCCATCTCAAATTATTACAATATTAGAAAGGATCAAGATCACTAGATATTGTGATTTCAATGCCAAATTGGGGAAACTTGTAAATATTGATGGTATGTGGATAAGATGAAATTCATAGAATGAATCCATGGTCACTCAAGAGGATGTTATAGGGGAGATCCAGGTCGAATACTTGGAATATGGTATCCAATATAGTGGGCCCAACTTTGATACGTAGCAATATGATACCCTTGGAAGAGAGTGATGCATCATCATAGGCCTTTATGATAATGGTCTTTGACGAATCCACACAAGTGTCAAAGAAATCTAATGTCATAACCAATTAGAGTACAAAAAATCAATCTTCACCATCTACCATGACTCATCTAAATTTTTGTTTATTACTATAGACTTCTAGGTGCAAAGGGTCATTGTGGTTGGATTTTTGTGACGATAAGTCTTGGTTAGAAAAGGTGGCCTGGTGAGTGTTGGATAATTATCCAACCATTTTCTAGAATCGTTTGACATCAAGGTTGGTAGGCATAAAATTGTATTGCAACACTTTGTCTAGAATAGCTTTGTGGTCAAGAGATATGAAAAGTAACTCAAGGATAGATATCTAAGTAGGTGTCTTCCCTAGGTTCTCTAAGAGGTGATATTGGGATGTTTGTTGTTTTTTAGGGGGGGCACCTTGTAGGGTCACCTTGGTTCATCACATTATGGAACCACATTCTAGTGGCTTCTTGGTGGTAATGGTATTAGCATGGTTATCCAAGACTCAAATATTATTTATAGCATAGTCATAGGCAACATGGATTAAGTTAACTTGATCATTGGTATTTATAATTGAATTGGAGACTTTCCCTATCCCATGATTAATGCAAAGGATTCTTAAAAATGGTATGGTCACTATTGGAGGCCAGTTGTTAGTTTTTCACCTCTATGATGTCATTTTCAATGAGGTCTTGGATTATGTTCTTAAGTTTTTGATATGACAAAGTTTTGTGTCCTTTAGTATGGTGATAGTCATAAAAGGCATTATCATCCCACCATGATGGTTTAAAATGACCTGTATCATAATGCATTACCTTGTGAAGTTGGGGGACCTTAGAGTACAATTTTATTTCAATTGGTTCCCATAAGGCTATGTATTTTCATCTTGGTGGGAAATTTATTTGAGGTGCATGTCCTTGGTTGTTTTGGATGGTGTTTTTTGTTTTCTCAAGGAGATGTGGTGAATCATTTCATGTAGTAGGTCCTTTAAGGGTGATTGTAGGATGAATTTGGTGTATTTCCTTTGCGTCTAAAACTCAATAATTTGTAACATTTCTATTATGAGCCCGATACTTGTTTTTGTCATTTGAGGTACTTTGGGTGTTCTATTTTTTTTTTAAGTTTAAAGTTCCCCTTTTACAATCAATTTATTTTTGAGGGTAATGCCTTTCTCCACAATTTTATTGAATATAGTGCAGTAATGAACTTGTAATTGGTATTTTAGTTTTGTGACCAAGTTTTTAATGAATATGACAACCCTTTGTTTCTCAAGTATCTCACAAGGACATTGACTAGCCAAACTTCTCCATCTTTGGAAAAATGATATAAATGGCTCATCTTTCTCTTGTTTTGTATGACAATTGATGTGGCTATATTCACTTAATTTTAATGTTATAAGAAAAATGTGTCACAAATTTATCGGCTAGTTCATCCTATGTTCTTATGCTTGTAGGTAAGTGGGAAAACCATTTGAGTGTTTATCTTGTGAGACTCCTTGGGAATAATCTCATGAGGTGTGTATGTTCAGATGTGATGTCTATGCAGGCCATGTTAAATTCCCTCACATGTTCAATTTGGCTCCCCTTTCCTCCATTCTTGGTAAAATTTGGAGTAACATAATTGTGAGGAAATGGAGGGATGTATATACTATTGTCAAAATAGTATGGACATAACTCTCGTGTTGAATAAGTATTTTTTGTTGATATTTGCATGATGTTGACTTGTCTTTGTAGTGTAAAAATTTGATTTGTCTGGATATGAAATTGATTCAATGATGTGTCCATTGTGTTTGCAACTACATTACGATATGGTCCCATGTTTGAGTCTTGCAATCCAATATTTTGGGTGGATGAATTGGTGTTGGTCCCAAATGTGTGTGTCAGGGTTTGGTTTTGAATGTTATGAGTGAAGGAAATAATTTGATTTGGTATGTTCGGAGTTAAAATTGGAATATGGTTAATGTGTGGAGGATTCAAATTCAATTGCATTTGTAATGGTCTTGAACTTGTTTGACAAGATGGATTTTGGGTACCATATTCTTGAAAACCTTACCTTGTGTGTTGTTCTATAAGAGAATACTTGTAAAAGGACCTTGTGATGATGTATTAGCGTTTAATTTAAAATTAGTATTTGGTGTGGTGTTTGTCTATGGCTTAGGTCCACTGATGTAAACCTTCCAAATTTTATTGTTTGACTTTTTTTACCCATTGAAAGGGGATTGGACGATGAAGCACCCATAGCATCATATGATGTGCCAAATGGATTAAATATTATACTAGGGTTTTGTGTCATAGCTTGTGAGCCTTGTGCTCCAAATAGTGGTGGCACATTGACTATTATGGTACTTTGTGATGTCTCTCCTAATGGAATTGTAGTATGTATTTGTGGGATAGTTTTATTAGGAATAGATGCATTGTGTCCTTGTTTTTGTGTTGTTTGATTGATTGATGCTGCAACTAGTGTGTTAACATCAAAACCATGAGGTTTTTAACTCCACTTTGTAATAATTTTTATAGGAATCATTGTGCATCTTGTGCTACCATCTCATCTACAAACCATGCCACACTATGATCTTGAATTGTTGCCTCAATCTCTTCTTTAGTTAGAGGTATTTGGATGTCTTTTATTGTGAAAATTTCTAAAGGATTGGGAAATGATGATCATGCCATAGGTGTCTCATTGGATGAAGACCTAAACTTCACGTTTCTAGTAGGGCTAAAAAAAGGGTCTTCATTGGTGTAGTCCAATTCTTTTCTTTTCATTTATAATCTCGTTTCGACCATATAAGACTTGCAAATGTGATGAATGGTATATGAAGTATAATTATTGCAATGGTAGGACTAGGACTAAGTATGCAACTATGCTATGTTTTTTGGGTTTTCCAGTGTATAATAAATTCCAAATGATGATGCACTTATGGCCAAGATTAAGGTACGAAGTGATAATAAATGAAGCTGAGATGTGGTAATGTCACTATGGTCCAAAATCTATGATGTGACTAAGATTAAAGTATGAAAATGTAATTTTATGATGAAGGTTATGGTATGACCAAAGTTATGATGTGAAGACTAAGCACTTTTATGGACCTAAGAAGAGACTACTAACCAAACTAAGATAGTGCAAAGTACCAAATCTAATTATCAAGACCTTAAAAAAGACAAAGACTAAAGTGATGATGATTGAAAAAGTGGATGTCAAACTAGACTTGTGAGTTTAAAGGACCAAATCAAATGAAAAATATTCATTGATAAAGTGACAAGGTCAAGATAATCTAAATTTGTGAAAATGATCTAATCAAAAGTCTAATAACCCTCCTAGTATACATTCTAAAAAAGTGTATGCAACTAATGAGTGACCCAAGGTTTGAATTAAGGTGTATCCAACTAATGCAATGGTAACCTTAATGAAATGGAATGAAATGAATGATCTAAAATGAGAAATTTTGTTATCTAATGAGATTATTACAATTAGGAATTGATCTAAAATAAGACAACACTAGAATTTTCTATCAACTAGGAAATGTGGTTTGTGGTCTATCAAATGTGTTTTATTGTCCTGCATATGTGATGCATAAGTTTCAACAAAAGTGGTGCTCTATTTTTTTTATTGTGGTTTACAATCCGGAAGATGCAGTGAATAGTGTGTTTATCCCTACTTTGAATGTTTTGGATTGATCTTTTGTCTTGGGTTTTTGTGAAATGTGATTTAAAACACAATAAACAATCTAAAAAAAAGTCTTAGCTATTGAGTTAATTTATTTTTGAGTGTTATTTGTATGTTCAAGGGTGATTCATGTTGAAAATGAAGCTAAATTTGTAGCTTAAAACTTTTAAAACAATGTGACTGTAAATATCATTTAGTATTCTTTGTCACAATTATTGTGTATGATTAATATATCTAGATAAATTTTATCATTTATAGAAATACACACAATATTATAGAAGGATGAAAAAACATAAAAGTGACACAACATATAAGTGCTTATATTATTTAACCTTACAATAATATTATGCACTTTCTATAATAAATAGGAAATTATGAGCTTTGTAAACTCAAAAGAGTTGTCAATTACAAGAGAATAAAGATCCTCTCAAAAACCTACACCTAGATTTGGAAAGTAGAGTTCCTCCATGTAAACACTTGTCAAAAAAAAGTGTTCCTCAATGTTGGTGCCCCAAACTAAACACTTAACTAAACTTTGGTCAAGAATATATCCTATAAACTCCACATCAAAGTTGTCACCCAAGAATGGGCCACTTAACTAAGCCTTGTAAATCTATTCTCATGTAAAAGGTCTAACTGAAAGCTACCAACTTGGGTGCCCAAGGTGGACCCCAGTCAATCTCTCTTAACTAAATCATATCTCTCCATCAATTTATATAAACAATATGCATGATTGATCATCACAACCTAATTGAAAGTATCCACCTATTATCTTCCATGCAACTAAAGTCATTAGTCAAGTCAGCTAGTCTACAACTGAAAATAACTACATGCACCTAAAGATAATTGAACCATAACTGGGCTGAGCTGAATTAAACTAAATTAAACTGAATTGAATTGAACTAAAATAAACTAAACTAAACTTATATTGAAATTATACTAGACTAATAGTGCCACTTCACTCTTGTAAATATAAATCCCTATTTTTCTTGAACCTAGATATGCATCACTGAAGTGTTATCAATCCTCCAAACAATTAACTAAAACAAGGTGGGTTCCACCTTCCATGTGGGTGCCCCATGTGCTCCTATTATTTAGGAACTCATCTTGGATGCCCCCACATGTTCCTATTATTTAGGAATAATTAAAAATGTCAATTTACATGTTCATTTCATTCGAATTTAATATCTTTCTAATCCTAGTGTTGGGAAACACTTTCGAAGGACTTAGGAGATATATGAAATATATTTAGGATTGCAATTAAATGGAATAATATTCCTAATAATTCACCCCAATTTACACATGTCTAATCACAATTTTAAAATACTTCACACACATAAAACACTTCCTATCTATAAGGTCAATGGCTAATGGCAACATATCATAGGCCCAAAAATTAGAATCTCCTTCGACGCAAGTGGAGGGACACTTTTAGGGGGTGTATGCAATATTTTATTTACAAGAGAGAATGGATAGGGGCCTCCAAGACTAGAAGGATGACCAAATCACCCTCTCATTGAAAAGCTTCAAGTAAACAAGTAGCTTATGCCAAGCAAGGGAGTTTTGTCTCATCTCAAGGGAGCCATATGGTTAGTAACTTCAACCTGTGATACTACAACTTTGCACTAAGAATTAAACCAATAAATAAATCAATCAATATGGGTGGGCTCTAGCTAATTGTCTTCTAGTCATTAGTTAGGGACTTGACACCTTGCAAGTTTCCAACAAGCCACTTAACGCTTTAACCAACCCTACTTGGGTACTTAGAATACCATGTGGGTACTTCCCCTTTTGGATTGGCACTGCATCACAAAGGCTAACATAAGATTGTACTTGACTTTCATTGTACCCTTTTATATAGCAGCCTGAGGGAAAAACCACTTTGGGTCGCCAATGAGTTCTCTGTTAGGATGTGTCTCAACAGTAGACCCTTCTAAAGGAGTATAAGAAAGCGATAAAAATACAATGATTTTGATATCCAAGATCATATAAAAATGTGAGGAGAGAGAATAAACACGTATTTTCTCACACTAGAAAATATTCATTAACCTTTGGAAAACAAAATGTGTCGTGTGAAAATGAAATTTTTGAGAAGTATTTTTTATTCCCAAGATCATATAACCCATGATTGATGAGCATACACACCTTAAAACAAAACAAAAATCACAATATAAAGAAAAAAATGACTCTTTTTAATCCCAATTTTAAAATGTTATAAAGAAAAGACACCTGCTTATTTTTAATTACAAAATAAAAATGGTCCTACTTCAAAATCAAAGAAATATAAAACTTTGCAAGAACATGGATTAGTTGTCTCAATAGTAATGTCTTGTCCAAAAAAATTCCATAAGTTGCCAACCAAGTATTAGTAACACAAAAACCTCTAATCTACCAAATAGAAAAGCATAAAATAAAAAACTCCTAATTAAAATCCTAATTAATAATAATAGGCAAATGCAGCTAAAAATGTCACAAATGCAACCCACTATTCTATAATAGATGTAACTAATCAAACTATGACTACAAAAAAATGGAAAGCGAATGCAACACACTAGATAGTGACTATCATGAACTAAAGAGCGATTGCAGCAAACCAAAAAGTGATTGTGACTCACAATTGAAACATATACGGTGAACAACCTAAAAGCTACAAAAATACTTCAAATCTAGCAAAATTTAGAAAATATTGAAATAGAAATAATGTAATTATCCTAAAACTAGAAAGCTGAGAAATGAATTTTTTTTGTTAAAATAGATTAATAAAATGATTTTCTATATAGTTAAGAAAATACTGCTCTTGGTGCTATGAATATCATTTTTTGTCTTCATAAATACATCACAAAATAGATTTCATGCATTGTGTTGTACTACAAATGCATCACATTATCTCTTAAATGCATCATTCGGCCTTACAGATGCATTACGGACTTGAAACTTGTAATACCCCTCCGTTTTACTTCTTGTTCGATTTGTTTTATGCGATGTTTGGTTGCAGTTACTTTGATACTGGATACATTTTGTTATGATGTTTTGATCGCTACTATTCAGCGACAACTATTATTGTGTGATGTGGTTATCTGATTATTGTTTCACATGCATTATGGATTAATGATGCTGTAGAGTTAGCATGAGATGTTATTGTGAGATTATTGGATTACAATGGAAGTGTCAGTTTCAATGAGTGTATTGGTGAAGAGGATGGGTTCGCTTCACTCGCTTGCGAGCACCCTGTGAATCCATAATTCCTTCTTCACGATGTGTATTATATGCTGGATATATTGTATGATGTTGTTTACTTGGTTTCAGGATTGCAGGTACATGACATCGACTCCACCTAGTTTCACAGGTTTGAGATGTTGAT
Organism: Sequoiadendron giganteum; assembly: GCA_007115665.2. Classification (NCBI taxonomy): domain Eukaryota; kingdom Viridiplantae; phylum Streptophyta; class Pinopsida; order Cupressales; family Cupressaceae; genus Sequoiadendron; species Sequoiadendron giganteum. The sequence continues at coordinate 154,775,618 of CM021104.1, read as the reverse complement.
CCAACGGTTAAGTTGAACAGGAGATAGTAGCTAGGTAACATGTGTCAAGTTTACACCCTAGCCTTAGTGTGTCATCAGTTGTGTGTGTTTTGTCATTATCTGTCTTGCTTTAATGTTATTTAATTCTGAAGGATTCTTGATTTGGAAATAGATATTTAGAATAATTGCATTTAAATCATGTTGATGGTTATTTAATTTAAATTATGCAATGTGGATAAAAGTTTATATTTAAATTAATTAATTATATTTAATTTATTTAATTAATTAAATTTAATCCAAGGGGGTTGAATTTAGTTATTAAATAATTAAATTAATTAATTAAATGTGATGCAAGAAAATGAAAGGAAATAAAAGAATTAAAATTAATTTTGGAATTTAATTTCAACTTGTGGGAATTAAATTAGAAATTGTAATTAAATGTTTATTTGGGAAATGAGTTTCAACTTTGGAAATTAATTTATTATTTGAAATTGCAATTTAAATTGAAAGTGGGTTTTTAGAAAATTGAAATTGAAACTAATATCTAATTTGCATGCAATGTGAATTAGGGTTGTAAAAATTGAAATTGAAATTAATATCTAATTTACGTGCAATGTGAATTAGGGTTGTATTAGGTATTTTTGATTTATAAGGAATGCATGTTTTTATTTTGGAGGAGGAAATTTTGGGGAAAATTCATTTTTACAGCAGAGAAGAAATTTTGGAAAATTTGCACAAAGAAGGGTTTGAAGAAAGTTTGATTGTAGAATTAATTAGAGGAAAGATTGTTTTCATTTGTTGAGTTTTGGATTGGATTCGTTGGAGGATTGAAGAAAATTCAGGAAATCTTTGGAGGAGGCTTGCATCAGAAATTAATCTTCTCCTGTAGCTTCTTGAACTAGGTTTTCCTCTTTGTTTTTTTTTATTGTTCTTGGTTACTTTTAAAATAGTAGTGATTAAAAATTTGTTTGATAAATCTATTTAGAAAAGGAATGTTTGATTAAAAGAAAGAAAATAAATAAATGTAAAGGTTTTGTTTTTCTTGGGAAATTTCTTTAGGGAATTTGTGAAAACCTGTTGAATTTAATTTATTTGAGGAAATTGTAGTTTTGTTGCTAAATCAAACTTAGAGATTGAACAACACAGTTGGATCTGTTTTAGAAAATTTTAACCTTTGTACAAAATCAAATTTATTTTGAAAATATTTGTGGAAAATAGCTGGGAGAAACCTTAGGGTTTTAAAAACTTTTAGTTTTAATTTTTATCCTTTTTAATTTTATTGTTCAAGAATTCAAAAATGGTTTAAGGTAATTAATTGTTGAGTTTTTATGAAATTTTAGATTTTCTGAATAAGCTTTACAATTTTGCCTATAGGTGTATATTTTTCACAAAAATTATTCAATTTATTCATCTTGGTGAATTCGTTATATATACATATATAAATAAATAAATATCTATATATATATATATAACATATAAATATAAAAAATTGCATTGTTAAAATATGGATTTAAAATCCAAAATTCACCATCCATACACAGTTGAAATTTTAGAATTTGTATAGAGTCTATGTTTTCTTTTTATAAAAAAAAAATAAACAAAAAATAAATAAAAATAAAATAAAATATATATAAAAAAAAAATAAAAAAAAATGATGAGCGTTTTTTTTGGTTACCGCCATTGTTTTTGGGTGGGGGTTTTGAACCCACTGCCGACCCTTTGTAAGGAGGGTGCGGCTACCTCCAAAGGCAATGCCCTCCATTGTATGGAGGGAGCGTTGTCTTTGAAGGCAACACAACCCCCTTTGGAGTGGCCGCCCATGTAAGGAGAGGGGCGGGGGTTTGGCTACAGCCGACCCCTCCCAAATTTAATAAAAAAAATTTATTACTAGTATTCTTTTATTTAACCAATTCCCCCCTGTGTGAATCCATCCAGAACCGTAACCTCATTGATATTTCGGAGTTTTGTGAATTGTACTTTGATTTATTACTTGTAATTAATCTCTTTTATGGTTTGGTATGTATTTCGAGTTATTATGATTTATAAATTAGAAATTTATGGTATATGTAATTTCATTTAAAATTGTTACTATATTAGTATATATACATACTATGTCAGTATGGTATAAATATATATATATATATATATTGGGAAATTGATAATAATGGGTATTTTATTTTGAATTAAACAATTTGATATCTTGTAAAGAATAGAAGATATGTTAATGATTAAATATATTTAAATATATTAATTTATATTTAGTATATATATATATTGAAGGTATATACACATTTGAGAGAATAAATAATATTTTATTTTATTTTATTTTATTCTGTTGCTTGCAAATTAGGTATTATTGATGTTCTAAAAGAAATGATTTGTATGTATGGAAAATGTATAGAGAAAGATATTTTTAATTTAATAGAAGTAATTGCTTGATTTAAAAGGAAATATTTATTTTTTTAATATGATTGAAGAAAATATATTGAGATGTATATATATTCAAGCATTTTCAATCTGTATTTACCTTGTTTTATTTAAGTGCATGTAATTTAGCTTGCATGAAAATTTTAAAAAGATAAGTTTTGAATGTAGGGTCCAAATTGATAAGGAAAAGGATGTTTATATATATTGAAGAATTGTAGAAATATTTATTTTTGAATGGTTGTTTAATTAATGAGATTTAATTTGAAACAATATGAATGCGTGGTTAAATAGATAAGCCAAAAGATAATTTTTATATATCGATAAAATTGCATGTTTTAAATGGGTAGTTGAAGAGACATAGACTCTGGATAGAAAATTGAAAAGATTGTTTGCAATAGTTGAATGTTGTATTAAAAATAAATTTAGGAATTGATTTTATGAAGAGACAATTAATTACATTAATTTAATTATTTTCTATTTGAGCAATTTATTTGTTGAGAATGCATATTTAATGGTTTGAATAAATAGATGTATGCAATAAGGGTTTGGAAAGGGAAACTATTAGAGGAAATTAACATAGTGTGTTGTTGAACTAGAAAAAATATAAGGTTTGGGTTAAGAAATTGAAAAGAAGTATTGTAGAAGATTTATGTTAATTTTAAAAGAAAACAATGGATTCAACTTAAATTATTTGAACTAGTCCATCCTTTATTATAAATTAAAGGCACTTAGTTAGTTATTTCAATTAATTTTAAAAGGGAAATAGTTTATTTTATTGTGTTTAGAATATGAAAGAGTTATGGATTTAGAATAACCAAAAATAGTAGTATTCTCATGATTGCCTTAAATGTTTTATTTTCTCTGTGTTCATAAAGGAAAGTGAGTCTAATTGTTTTGGATGTCTAGTAATGAAAGAGGAAATATGGTTATATGATTAGTTCAGTTAATCTAGTTATTGTGCCTTTGACTTTGTCAACATTTTCTATTGAATGATTATGGATTAAAGAAATCCAAATATTAGATTTGATTAATGACTTGAAAGTTTTTGTGGCTATGTCGTCATGATGCATTTTGGGATATGGGATTTAGTGTTAGTCCTAAATTATAAGTCTTCTAGAAGAACTTAGAGGATAAGGGTTGTTGAATCTTTATGCCATCCAGTTGTTTTCCCTAAGGTAGTGCATGGCATCTTTTTTGTTTTACCCGTTTTCCATGAATAGGGATGTTTTATACCTCTTGTGAAAGGAGTGGACTATGTGTTTGTTGCCTCCAAGATGTTTGGAGTGAGTTCTATTATTTGTATCCTCCTTGTGTTGATGATGCCTAGTTTGTATGCACTTGTGTTTCCCTTGGTGATTGGTTTGTGAGTGTGTTGTCTATTAGAAGAGTGGCTTTTGGTAGGGGACGGAGCCCAAAGTGGTAAACCAGGTAACCTTCAAAAGTGAGTTAATCAAGTGATAATTAAATTAATGTACTTATATGATTAGGATGCATTCACACTAATCAAGATAATTTAATCCTCACTCATAGACACAAGGGCTCATTTAGACATGGGATGAGTGGGAAGGCCTGGAATGTCATAGTGATCTATCTTGTTAGTACGAGAGGTATTTGATGCCGCATGAGTGAGTATGAGGGTCGGGATTCAGTTGAGGCCACCAGGATTTTTGGAGCCTATGAAGGATGCCCAGAGGAGATCTCATGACTACTATGCGATGACACTCTATCTAGGACAATTGTAGTTAATTGTTTTATGTGTATCGTTCTATGACCATACTTGATTTATGTTATGTCTGGAAGCAATGTGACCTATGTCAGTGATGAGAATGTTGTACTTGCGTTCTACTGGATTTATACTTATTTATGGCATTTTTTTGGTTATATCAATATGAGTCTACCTTTGGTTAGTGGTTGTAGATCTTTGTCCATGTTATGTTGTTACTATCTCCTAGCATGCGGGGTGGGCCTTCGGGCACCACTTGGTTGGGTGGAACATGCACCATGACCGTTGGGTCCCCATCTATCTTCAGTACTTGGTGGTGAGACATCCAGATGGATAGCTTGTGGTTCTTGTTGTAATAGCCCAGTTCCTCTCGCACTTGCTTTGTCCTTTTCTTCGCTAGTGAGTTTCAGTCGCCACTATCCAATTGGAAATAGGCCTAGTTTGTTCAGGTTGTGGGGAATGAGTTCGGTCGGACCCACTATCCGAGCAAAGGCAACTAGGCCTATTTCTAATCAGATAGTGGCGACCGAAACTCACTACTGGTTGGTATCGATGGCCAGTCAGTGGGCTAGAGGAACGGGATCTTCAATGGGAAGGGTAAGAGAGCCATTCAACGGAGGGGCAGTTTTGTTTTAAAAGACCAGCCATATGGAATATGCTTCAAAGTAACATTGTAATATTTCAATTTGTGTAAGTTATTTTATCCCTTTTATGTTTATGAGGTGGAATTCTATAATTGTAACCTTATGTACTATTGCCTCATTCTAGGAATGAGTGATGTAACTATTGGATTTAGTTAGTGATTATGAGATTGTATCTTGGTTGATTATCTTATTATGTTATGTGGCATTCTTATGATGTATGGTATTTATATCATAAAGTTTATAATGCTATGGTTTTATGTAATATGTATGTGTGGGTTTTAGTAATCCTAACCTTGTAGCCTTAGAGGTTATTGTTAACTAGTAAGTGAATGTGTATCTCAAATGCACTTTATAAAAAATAATTTGTTCACTTAAGATGTTAATTGCAACTTCCTTTAAGGTTACTTGGCGGGGCATTACAAAACTCCAAAATTCTTTCAAATCTGGCTAGTTCATTTTGGGTTCACCAATGTAGAATAGGGAAAAATTAAGGTAAAAGACATGAATCAATAAAACTCAAACCCTAGATCCCAAGCACAAATAAACATAGAAACATAAAATAGTGAAGAAATATTACCCATATTCCTATGCCATGGTTGATTCACCTCCATTTCCCTTCTCCATCTTGCTTTATATTCTTGATTTCCCTCAAATTTTGAGTATGCAAAAATAAGCCTAGTGATAGTGATAGAAAAATATTAAAGATTGTACTTGTCTCCTTGAGTAGCATGTGTTGGAATTGAATGTATTAGGAGTAAAATGACAATTATAGGTCTCTTTTATAGAAAGAAAAAAATGAATGAAGGGATAGGATTAAAAGCCAATATGACATGAAAATCAATTGTCAAGATTGCTTGAGAAGCAATGAAATAGGGTTAGGGAAAAATTAGGGCAAAGATAGGGCTTGGTTAAGGATGGAAAATTGAGATTAAATTATAAAATAATCAAACAAGGGTTGAAATTAAATGAGATGTGAAAAGATAATAATTACATGGATAAATAGGTTGACATAGAAAAAGAGGTTGCTGGAGGAAACTAACATCCATGGAGATTAACTTATATTTTTTTCTTGTGAGTCTATTAATTTATTTCAAAAAGAGACCTTTTATCTTTCACAAATTCAAGAAGATACCCTCTGTGTGTGTGTGTGTGTGTGTGTGTGTGTCTTTCTCTCTATCTTTGTATCTCTTTATCTCTTTCTCTATCTCCCTCCCTCCCTCTTTCCCCACTCTTAGTCCCTCTATTAAGATCCAAGACCCATCCTACCTAGACAAATTTGTCACAGTCCCTCTATTCCTCTTATAGTACCTAGATAATTCTCCCTTCATCCCTCTATCCCTCTCTACCTCATTCCCACCACCCTATGTCTCTCTCATATACCCTTTATTAAAATACAAGACCCACCCTACCTAGACAACTCTCTCTCAGTCCCTCTATACCTCCCACATTACCTAGATAATTCTCCATTCATCCCTCTCTACCTCATTCCCACCTCTCTCTCTCTCTCTATATATATATATATATATGTCCCCTCTCTCCCCCCCTTCATGCTTCCCCCAATAACTATAATATTTTAAATAGTCATATTATTTAAATATACATATATTATTTACGTGTGCATAGCTTGAACATTACATTAGCTACTTGTTTTGCAAATTTTAAAATTAAAAAAATAATATGATTTTTTAGTGATATTATAATGAATAAACTTTAATCAATGAAAAATATATTATGTTGTAGAATAAAAATATAGTTATTTTAATTATAATTTTTTTAGTAAAGACATAAAAGATAATATTAATATAATTTTAATTAGTCGATAGGCTATTATACATGGGGGAACACCATCAAAATTTTGAGCAGTCTGACGCTGGTGAGAACCCCATGAACTTTACGGAAGGAGATATTTATCTACATTTATATTATTCCCACGCGCGTTCTCCACCATTTACCTACAAATTGCAATACATGCCCAAATTCAAACACAAGACATCTCAATATAATCTTTATCTTTCTGTATAGTTGGATTTCCATTTAAATTTGATCCTGAGACACAAGTTGAATTACCTATGTTACCATGTAGCACATATTTTTGGGGGCCTACATTTATTGAAGATATGATTCAAGCTATTATTTGCTTTTTCACATGATAATGTAAGTAGGATTTTTTTAAAATAGGTCATCAATGGAAATTTAATAAGTTATTTTATAACAAGGTGTAAGAAGTAGAAGGTTGTAGTTTAAGTGGTTAATAATAAATAAAATAATTTATATAATAAATAAAATAAATAGAATAATATTTTTTTTTTAATAAATAAAATAAAATAATTGTGTTATAAAATCCAAACAATAAAAAAAATAAAAAATTATATAATGTCCCAGGAGGCCAACATGGATATCAAAATGTTGAGCATTCTGCCAATCATCTGCCACATTTCTAGCCCTAAATTCAGTCGGGTGTCTATTCGTAGTTGGTTGCCTCACACTTGGTGCTCAATGGAGATAATGAAATTCCTCCCCAAGGGGTTCTTTGTGGTGATCTTCAAATCATCGATGGAGAAGGACGCGACCTTGGATGTTGGCCTGTGGAGAATGGATGACCATCTGACGTACATGCAAAAATGGGTGTCGAATTTTGACCCGGTGAAATTGGATCCGTATAACAAACCGATCTGGTTCTGTTTCTACAACCTGCCACTAGAATATTGGGTGGAGGAGTGTATTGAGAAGCTAGGAAGATCACTCAGGACACTGATAAGTATGGATGAAGAGATTATTGATGAGGACTCCTACTTGTATCTCCAGATTCAGATCAGTGCAATCTGCAAAATCCCAAGGAGTCTGTTACTTTGCGATGATGGTGTTCATAGGGCGATCCCTATGGAAATTGTGGAGGATACATTCTTTTTATTTCATTATGGAATTAGATCCCATCCCGAAGCCAACAATAAAATGAAACCAAAAATGCATAATCTGGGGAATCCAAAGAAATCGGTGGACATGTCTTCTTTGAAGGTTGCAGGCATGAGTGAGTTAGAATAGAATTCATCCCTGGAAAATGCATGCCTAATTTAGAGTGATGCCTTGGTGCCTCCCAAGGTGGTTAGTATGACCTCGACCCCTATAGTAGCTTTGATGGATGAAGAAATAGCGAATGGACTCATCCTAGGTGAGGCTGGTGTTGTGGCCGGTCAATGTGCCCCCATGGGCGAACTCCTCCTTGGGAACTTGGCAGTGCCTAGGGTTGAGGCTTCTGAGGCAGATGCCTTAGATGAGGACTCAATGGATGGCGTCAAGGAAAAGGCAATCTGGCATGCTGAAGCAATCCCCCTAGTTAAGTTTAAAAAAGATAGAGGCAGAAAGTAGCTGAAATTTAATCTAACGGAGATGGTGGAAGAATTAGGGTTACAATGCATAAAAAAAAAAATTGATTCCTTGGGAGCCAGGGGCTCCCTCAAGAAGCCATGATACCATCAAGAAAGGTTGTCAAGGGCCAAACGAACCTTGACATATGATGCTTAATCAAGTGTCAGTGTGCTTCCCAATGAGGCTCTGCCAACATTTGTACCTAGTCTATTTTTAGCTTCATGGCCATCTAAAAATTCAGTTGCTTTAATAAATTGGTAGCTGGACAGTGTCTCAAGCCATTGGGAAGTGTATTTTATGCTCCCTTCTTTGGAGTGTGTGTTCAGAGGCCATTCTTGGTTAGATATTCTTACAGTTTTCAGGTGGCATTTTGGTGTCACACTAGGAGAATCTTCCATATTTCTGCGAGGTATCATTTTTTTTTTGTTCGAGCTCTTTTGGCTGGCCTTCTCTATGAGCTTGGTGATGATTGCATACTTGACTAGCGAGATTCAATATATGCACGGTTCTTTGAGTTGTTTCTAGTTGTCTCTGGGAAATGACTATTTCTCGATGTTCAAACCAAGGGAGTTGCCCAAGGGTGAAGCTACTAGTAGCTGGGGCCCGTTTGAAGGTGCTAAGGTGAAAAGTACATCGAGGAATAGAGATTTCAAGGATGAGGTCCCCTATATGTGGCCTCACTGGTTCTCTGCTATAGTCGAAAGCATTGGGTGCTGCCCCTTTGCAACGATTTAACAAGCAAAAAAAAAAAGTAAAATAAAATAAATACTAGTTTAAGTAATAAATTAAAAAAATAGTAAATTATCTAATAAATAAAATAATTTATATAATAATTTATGTAATAATTTATGTAATAATAATTTGATTATAAATAATTTATTTATATAAAAAAAATTTATGTAATAAATAAAATAAATAATAATTTATATAATAAATAAAATAAAATAAAATAATTTATATAATATATAAAATAAAAAAAGTTTCTTTAAATAAAATAATATAATAAATTTTTAATAAAAATAAAATTTGTTCTTTGTTATAAAATTGAAACAATTAAAAATAAAATATCTATAATAAAAAAAATAAAATAAAATAATTTATATAATAAATAAAATAAAAAAGATTATTTAAATAAAATAATGTAATACATTTTTAAATAAAAATAAATTTTTTTATGTGTTATAAAATCCAAATAGTAAAGAAATAGAAAAATGAAAAAGTAAAATTGTATAGGAAGTGTTGTTTTTGGAATGAATTTGAGAGGAGGGTAAAGAAGTAGAGAGAGAGAGAGAGAGAGAGAGAGAGAGAGAGAGAGAGAGAGAGAGAGAGAGAGAGAGAGAGAGAGAGAGAGATTGAGAGAGAGAGACAGAGAGAGAGAGATGAGGGAGAATATGTAGAGAGGGAAGGATGGAGAAAGAGAGAGAGAGGAGGGTAAAGGGACGAAGGGAGGTAGAGAGGGATAAGTGAGATAGAGATAGGGAGGGAGAGAGAGGTGGGATAGAAAGAAGTAGAGAAGGAAAGAGAGAGCCAGATAGAGTGAGAGAGGGAGGGAGGGAGGGAGGGAGAGGTAGATAGGGATAGGGGAGATATAGAGAATTAGAGGGGGAAGGAGAGAGAGGTAGAGAGGAATAAGTGAGAGAGGGAGAGAAGTAGAGAGACGAGGGTAAAGAAGTAGAGAGGGAAGGATAGAGAAATAGAGAGAGAGGAGGGTAAAGGGACGAAGGGAGGTAGAGAGGGATAAGTCAGATAGAGATAGGGAGGGAGAGAGAGAGGTGGGATAGAAATAAGTAGATAAGGAAAGGGAGATCTAGAGAGAGTACGAGAGAGAGGGAGGGAGGGGGAGGTAGAGAGGGATAGGGGAGTTATAGAGAATTAGAGGAGGAAGGAGAGAGGTATAGAGAGGAATAAGTGAGAGAGGGAGAGAAGTAGAGAGGGAAGGAGAGAGTGAGAGAGAAATAGGTGGGATGGAGGGAGGGATAGGTAGAGAGGGATATGTGATATTGAGAGAAATAGAGAGGGAAGGAGAGAGCAAGAGGGGGAGAGAGGGAAGGAGGGATGGAGAGGTATAGAGGGATAGGTGAGATAGATCACTGCTTTATTCATGCCATCCACTGCTTTTCATGGTCATAAATAATGTGGGCTCACCCTATCGGCGTAAGTATTGCATCTTATTGGAGTGCAAGTCCTAGTATCAAATTATGAGATGTTCTTAATATTAACAGTGTAAAGTTAGAATTAAATCTAGAATATAATGTTACAATTCTAATATTAGATTATAAGAATATTAAATATCTTAATAATTCACAGTCAATTAAAAAAAAATATTAGGCAAAAGAAATTACATATTAGGAATAAATAATTAATGAAAAATATTAATAATAATATATTATAAATATTATATAAGTGGGTATATTGTGAAATATCACTTTTTATGGCTATTATTTATTGATTTATAGATATGGGTACTAGAACAACTATTAGTTAAACTGGAAAAAGTGGTTTACAATTCGAGTGAGGGAGGAAAAGTTACAAAAAATGACTCCATGCAAAAAATGACTTTAAGAGATTTAATTTTCTTAAAAAAAAATTGGTTTAAAAAATATATTAATAAAGGATAAAAGTATATATATTCATAATTTAAAACTAATAACTATATGCATAAGAATTTAGAAAAAAAAGAAGACTAATATTAAGAAAATAGTATTTAGAGCTAATATACTAATTTTAAAGTACTATTTAAATATTATTTTACATCTATTTTAAGATAAAAATAAGAAGAAAACTAAGTACTTTAGTCACATAAAATCCTTAGTTTCTAATTTTAATTCATTTATATATCTTATATATATATTATTCTATTTTTAATATACTAAATATTTATAATATCTTTTACCATGATATTAAGAAAGGAAAACAAGAAAATAGTATAATATTTTGTACATGATAGACTTCATAAAAAAATTAGTTGACGAGACACACACTTTGAACTTGTCCTCATGATTGACTATATTTAATTAAACTAAATTATATTTGTAAAATTATTATTTTATTTAAATAAAAAACTTAAAATTCATAGTCAATGGATATTTCAAATAATCTAAATAATGTTGCTTTTCTTGGAAAATTTAGAAACCCATGTTTTTTGCTTCACTAAAGCATTGATTTTCCTATTTACTTGTTTTGAAAGCACAAAATACAACCCTACTTTCTTTGGATGCTATTATTTAAAATATTATGGATTTTATCTTTGGGAAAGTCTATTAAAACCATCTCTATATTAATATTCAAGATTCCTAAAACTCAAATTTAAGAGTTTTTTCCTTGTCGCTCTCTCTCTCCCTCCCTCTCCCTCCCTCTCCCTCTCTCCCTTCACCTCTCCCTCCCTCTCCCTCTCTCCCTTCATCTCTCGCTCCCTCTCCCTCTCTCCCTCTCCCTCCATCACCCTCACCCTCTCCCTCTCCCTCTCCCTCAACCCCCACTCTCCCTCACCATCACCCGCCACCCTGGCCTCTCTCTCTCACAGACCCTCAGCCTCACCCTCTCCCCTCCTTCCTCCTCCTCCGACCCACTCTCACTCCACTCCTCTCCCACTCCCTCTCCCTCCCTCCCCCTTACCCTCACTCCTCTCTCCCTCCCATCTCCTCCCCCCTCACCCTCACCCTCGCCCTCGCCCTCATCTCACCCTCACCCTCACCTTCTCTCTTGTCCTTTCCCTCACCCTCCTCACCCTTACCCTCACCCTCGCCCTCACCCTCGCCCTCATCTCACCCTCACCCTCACCTTCTCTCTCATCCTTTCCCTCACCCTCACCCTCACCCTCACCATCTCCCTCTCCTTTAGCCCCTCTC